>OZ024887.1:12576243-13176243 GCA_964017195.1 Siderastrea radians | reverse complement strand
GAGTCACGTCAATACCTCCCAAAGATACTAAAAACGTACTAGAAACGTAGTGCTAACATGTTTCTCGTGATTTCATATGATGTTGCCCTTTTTACCACTGATATTGTTCATAAGTTGAGTTGGTACAGAAACGCTACTTTAATATCATAACTACAATGTAGATCTTTCTCTTAGCCACACTAACACCGCCATGTAGCAAAACAAATACAAAAGTTATCATTCAAGAATAGAACTTTAAACAGTGACTAGCAATTTGAGCAACAAAATCTACGAATCCTTAATATTAAACACTCTCTACTTTTCACACATCAAAAATACTGCAGAGCTTGTTACGCCCCCGTTCGCTCACAAAAGCGAGATCTTTGCCTTTAAATTGGTCCCTGATAAACAGCAACGTGCGTTAGGTGCAGGATCATAAAGATTTCAAACTTGACACTTCCAGTTCAAATTCTCCACCCTACACAGGCAAACGTCAAATTCCCCACCCCCAGAAAAATTCTGTCAAATGCTTTTATAGCGAATCCATCGATAGCCATTAAAGGTCAAATTGCCATTACATTTACTAGATCCGGACGACAAATACGTGCGTACGTTCGCACGTAAGGTACGTTACAAGAAACGAACCTCACATTCAGGTAAGATATGTTCCAAGAAATTACCCATCCAAAATGAGAAGATTGAAAATTAAGGAAAACAAGCACTTTAGTGTCTGTTCGCTTTGTTCATTGCGAAACTAAGGTGTTAAATACATGCCATTTTGCGAAAATAGATATCAAATGTACTTCAAGTGAGCTGTGCTTCTTAAGTTATTATAGGAGGTCTAAAAATGGCCAAAACGGAATATTTAAGGTTAATAGTCAATTATTTACATCCAGTTAACTGACAACTGACAAATATGGCCCATAATTTAACTGACAGCTGTCAAATATGGCCAAAATTTTAGCTGACCACTGACATTTGAACCCCCCCATCCAGACCCTCGTACAAGTATGAAAAATGCAGCATTGAATTATCAAAACTAGCACAGTTTATCTGCTTTTTTCATTAGTCGAGTTGGCAGTGTTTTCCTTCATCATTAATGGATGATGGATCAGACTGATACACATATTTATTTCCAGTACAGCAACTCTTCTAGGCAAAAAAAAAGAAAACGAAACGTAAACATTTCCATGGAAATATTTATCCTACTCGAAAAATGAGAATAAGCTCACTGGTGCACATTTTCCCGCGCAAAAATGCAGATCAGTCACGTTTCATCTGTCGTACAAGGTTGCCACGATGAAATGCTAAAAATCGCAGTCTTGCTTCACCTTTGCTTTGCGAGGGAACCGATGTCTTCTGCAAAGTATGCACAAACATCCAACTGTTCTTCAAGCAAGTAAGTCAGCTCCTTGTGATTTTTCAGTCGGACTGGAGGTACAGAGCCATACAAAGACAATTAGGGGCGAATGATTCTTTATACGAATGTTTGAAAAAAATGGGACGAAAAATTATTTTCTCAGCCAAGTGTCTGAATGGTTGTATTATAAGTTAAAAATATGTGAACGCTAAACCCATTAACCTTGCTCACATGCTCGTGTAAGAGTGCAACTGCACATCACATTTGCGTATGTAATTCGTTTTGACTGTTTTATTGAAACCCACTACGGACGAAGCATTTTTGTTCCAAAATTCCTCAAAACAGACAACGCCTGAGAGTTAACAAGTTAGCTTAAATGCATTACTGAAGTCGTTAACGTGGGAAATTACCGAGTTAGCGACGTTCAAACTATATCTCATAAAGCATTGTCAGCAACTAGATCTTTTATGGCTCCTGGCGTCATGTTCCTGTACACGCGTAAGTGATTTGTTTATTTAGTACTTTACCTTTACTTTCAGTACTTTCCGTTTACTTACTGGTTTGACTGAAAAACAAAGCCAGGTCATTGAGCTATTTTGTCTACAAAATAGCGTCATAGTCGGCATGCAGCCAAGTTTCTAGGAAGTTTGGTTCTTTGGTTGGGTGGGCCATGTTCGGCATTCTAGAAGACTGTCGAACTTTTCGAAGAGCCAGTTGTCGAGGGAAGAACAAAAACGCAGAATAGAACGAGAGGAAAATTACGCCACGGAGGCAACATGATGAGAGTGTCGATGGACTCCCAACTTAATTCCTATGATAACCACCCTTACGTTTTCGGTTATACGGCGCACTCGGCTATGAGACGCACCCCAAACTTCGCAACTCAATCATGTCAAGTTTTCAAACTGAAAATATCACTGAAATACTTGGTTATAAGACTCATCCCGAAGTGAGAAAGATTTTCAAGTTTATTTGAATCAAAATTGAATTTGCTTATAATCTAGCCAGTCGAAAGCGAGCGCGTAAACTCACTTTGGAGAATTTGCAGAAAAGTCGCACGTTTCTCTTAACAAGCGAACACCCCGCCATGTCTTTTGATGTGTGACTAATTTCAACCGCTTATGCAAATCATGTGGGGTCGGTTTTCATGTGTGGCTATTAGCCACGAGGAACTAAGGCCACGAAAAAAAAATCGCAGCATGCATTCATTAAAAGCATTATTTTACGCGAATCATTTCTGTCACCATTGCAGAGAATTATATCAACACCTGCGGTCGGTATGTGTCCGTGCGGCTATTTAACAGCATGACATACATGGAGAATATGGGAAAGGCGATCACGTTGTAAAGCAAAAATTATCACAGGAAAGAATGAGCGCAGTCAGCGCAAGTGCGTGAATGTTAAGGTAGGTATGTCTGATTTTCGAGTAACCTCCTTTTGTCTCTTTTGAATGCCAGCAACACAAAGGGCTTAAGTCAAAGGGCTTAAGTCGCACACAAAGGGCTTAAGTCGCACGGCTTATCACCAGACGCCAGGAAACAAAACCAAGTATTCAGTCTTGTCATGCCGTTTGTAATAATGTCGTGCAACACTGACAGCAAGAATCGTGTGCTCGTCGTTTCAGTTTTATGGTATATTTTCTTTGCTAAGCCGCCACTATAGTCCTTTGTGACAATCAAAACCGGCTGATGCACGCAATTGCAATTTTAGTAGATTTTCCTGGTCAGGCTGTCAAATAAATCATAATTTGTGTGAGAATTATCTGGCGGGAATTTATTTCAACATTTCGTAAACCTGCAAATACTCCGCGATGCCCCTAAGAAAGCTACGCACAATTGTCTTTATAATTACTAAGTTGCATTGATTTGTACGTAGGTCGAGCAAGAAACCGGCATCGATCAAGTTTTAGATTAAAGTGCACATGAAGTGAAATTTTACCAGCACTTTTTTTCACGTTTTTGCCTAGTTTATATTCTCCTTATTTCATTTTTAACTTTTTTCCCCTTGTGCGTCAAGCGTATCCACCATTTTTCGCTCTTTGAAATTTGCACTCCCGCGTCTGAAATTTGCGACATTCTTCGCGCGGCCAAAAAGTCATTGTGACGTCATTCGTGTGTTTGATCGTGGTAATCAACATGGCGGAGAAGGGAAAGAAGCGAAAACCAGGGAAGTTTTGTGCGGCTGGCGGGCCCAACCAAGTGAGCTGCACAAATACAAATGCAACCCCAGGTGTATCAACGCATCTGTTTCCCTCTGACGAGAAAGTCAGAGAGCAGTGGTTAAAGTTTGTGCATAAACACCGACCTGATTTCGTGCCCACGAAGACTTCGGTGTTATGCTCCATTCATTTCACCCCGGACTGCTTTACTCGAAGGTTGGATCTTACGAATTCGGAGTATAGCTCATCAGGCCATCGTCATTTAATAAGAGGGTCAGTTCCGACGATAGATGCGGCAGTAAACCCACCGGACGAACCGAGTTTAACAGATCGGGAGCGTAGGATGGTGAGTAGAAATTATTGATTATAGGGAGTGTTTCTCCCGAAATCTTTCAGTGAGAGAAGACTTCCACAACTCTTTTTACTTATCTTTTTCTCAAATCTTCGAATTTATTTGTTGACGTAGATGATGAAAGACATGCTAAGTTCAACGCCGTCTACTTCTATTGAACGATTGTCACCCGCCGTAGCTGTGGAACTAAATGAGCAAGTTGTTGACACCAAACTGCCATGTGTGCAAGAAACTGAAGACATCACAGAAGCCACAGAAAGTTCAGTTCGTGGTGACAATAACACACATGAAATCGTTTCTGAAACTCCAGCTGGAGCTGAAAGGCCCCCAAGTCCTCCAATGTGTAACAAATGTTCGGGGCTGTCTAAAAACCTTAGACGTGTCCAGAAAGATAATAGTTACCTTAGGAAAAGAAACCGGCAACTAAAAGATCAACTAAAAGCGGTGAGAAATTATTGTTGGGTCTTTTGTGCCCTTTTAATTTGTTGAATGCCATTTTATTTGCTTCGTTTCTGTCTTAATTCTTATAGGTTTTAATTTGTTGAACTTGAGTTGCTTACCTAAAGAATATTTTTCCTGTTGATGTTTTGAGATTAACTGTACTACCATTTATAATAATACCCTTGACTATAATTATTAATAGATTTCACAAGTCTTCACCCCCTTTTTCTCTGGCTTCTTGTTTTATTGGTTATTGAATTACCATCCTTCTTATATTTAGATCCTTCTTATATTTTATTTTGCTTTCATCCTGCTCAAACTTTTACAAACTCACCTATGTGTTTATTGCGTAGGCACATGTTGATGAGAGCACTGAGAGCTCAGCTGACGAGGATGAAGAGGAGGAAGTACATGAAAGCACCTATAACGCTGGTCAAAAGCACTCGTATCAGGAAGAGGTGATGTTCTCAACTGGAACAGAAGATGAAGATGATGAATGTGATCCAAACTGGGCCTCCTTGGAGGAAGATTCCACCAGTGATAAGGATGATGATGAGAAAGAAACAAAAGTCAGGTAGGAATAAGGTGCAAATAAGCCTTGATATCCCTAAGTGTTTATGAAAAAGAGTTTGTTTGAAATATTATCTTATAAAGCAATGGAGACTTGTCAATAGTATGTATCCTGTGATTATCTTTGATTTTGATTTCAGCGTATTATATATTATATGTATTATATGAAGTTTTCAACTGGAATGCTCAATCATTATGTACATGTACATGTTATGCCTTATAACTCTTTCTCTTTCAAAAGGGTTGAGAAGAACACTTCACTGGAGAGTGAGCCGAAGTTCTTGGTATTTTACAGCATGCTCCTTAGTCTGTTCTCCATGTTCTGCTTCCGCTGTAAGGCAGGGAAGCCAAAGGTGGAGATGAAGCAAACTGGTACCATGGTGACCGTGCTGCAATACTGCAAGTACTGTGAAGGAAATCCTTTTACATGGAGGAGTCAGCCATATCATCCAGTTATGGGGAGATATCCTGCTGGGAATATTCTGCTTAGTTTTGCTGTGCTCCTTGCAGGGGCCTCTATAAGCAAAGTCTTGTTGGTGTTCCGGCACATGGGACTGTGCACGTACAGCATCCGTACATATTTTGCACACCAGAAGAAGTTTGTATTCCCGTCAATCTTACATCACTGGGAGACTTACAGGGCAGCCCTCATTGACCAGCTAAAAGTGACTAAAGATGTCGTGTGGAGTGGTGATGGCAGATTTGATTCTATGGGCCACAGTGCAAAATATGGGGCCTACACCATGTTTTGCTCCACAATAATGAAAATTGTCCATTTTGAGCTTTTACAGGTAAAATTTCTTCAACTAGTTGAAATGATCAACCTTGGAACTTATGAGGTGCCAAGACATCCAGTACTCGGATGTCTCAAAATGTAAAGTAATATGGATTTCAATTTTGACAGTAATGGCACCTCAAAGGAACTAGGAAGTAAGGAAATATCTGATCAACAGACAAAGTAACAATATTGTCTTGACGTTTCCAACTGTACAGGTTCTCCCAACTACTTTACAAAATATATCTGTTGTAGTTCAATTTTATTCTTGGTTCAATTTTCATTTTCTTTTGTTTCATATTCATTATCATATATTAACATATATCTCTGTGAAGTCCACTGAGGAGAATTTGACATGGATATTGGAACCTGTTTTGTTTGTGTTTTTTTCTCTCATCACAGGCAAATGAAACAGGAAGCAGTAATGCCATGGAATTGGAAGGGGCAAAAAGGTCCTTCAACTTCCTGAAGAGCATGGGTTTGTCCGTGGCCACTTTCATATCAGATCGCCACAGGGGAATCGCAAAGTGGATCCGGCAAAACCAGCCCCAGACTTCTCACTATTTTGATATCTGGCATGTGGCTAGGTCTATAAATAAGAAATTGTTGAAGGCAAGTCAAGAAAAGGGATGCGAGAAACTGAAGGACTGGATGAGAGGTGCGAGGAATCATTTGTACTGGTGTGTTACCTCAACTCTGCAAGGTTTCGGGGACCTAATACT
Organism: Siderastrea radians; assembly: GCA_964017195.1. Classification (NCBI taxonomy): domain Eukaryota; kingdom Metazoa; phylum Cnidaria; class Anthozoa; order Scleractinia; family Rhizangiidae; genus Siderastrea; species Siderastrea radians. Next base: position 13,169,886 of record OZ024887.1, on the reverse strand, counting down.
TGCTAAGTGGAAGTCATTCATGTGTCATGTCAACAATAAACACAAGGACCATCCTGATGCATTGTTCACTGAGTGTGCCCACGAAGATATTGCTCCCAGAAAATGGATTAAAATAGGTAATGTTTGTGTGCTAACAGTAGCCTTGCCTTAGAGTTATCTCCCAAAGGTCAAGTTTTGAGCAACTAATGACATTGAGTTATTGATTTAAAATATTGGTGATTCTTATATTTGAAGTTGTGAGGTAATTTCGTAATGTTGTGGACAAAGTGCTAAAGTACATTAGTGTATTTTCTCAATTAAATGCCCCGACGTTTATTTCAATCTTGGCATGGTTTACCTGGCATTACTTTGAATCAGGAGTTTATTTACCCCCCCCCCCCCCATTTTTCAATAAAAAGTTATTACTCGTTTTTCTTGGCAGCCGCGTATCTTGCCCTTAAATCTTAAGTTTACTATACAACAAATAAATGTCTGTGGGTTATTTACAATTGCCTCCTTTACATGGATACAAAGATTGAAAGCATTTATATGGGTTTTGCATTCAGGTACAAAAGCGTATGACAAGCTGTCCTCCATCCTGACTAGCAAACAACTCCTTGATGACATAAAGAAGCTGTCGTCGGACACACAAACAAGTTGTCTGGAGGGGTTCCATGCTACCCTAAATCACTGGCACCCTAAAATGATCCACTTCTCTTGGTTAGGGACTTTTTGCAGGTTAGCTTATAATACTACAAATTTGTTTCCATAGATAGGCTTGTTGTGCTATTTTGTTTTGGGTAGTTATAGTTTTTTGTAATGTGCATTTGATCATGTTATTGGTATGTTAATTTGTGCAATATCAGGTAATAAATATAATTATTATTATTTGCTCTGGGGACAAAACGACAAAATGACCACTCACAAATTCCCCTTTCCAGGGCATCAGAGGAATTCTTTTGCACACATGCATAGTACTGTTACATAGTGTGTTACAAAGTCGGTCGTATAAATTAATGTCTTTCAGGCACATCTTAGCTAGCCTTCACTTCAATGAAAATGTAAAGAGGGAAACTCAGAGGGACAAAGATGGCAAACCATATTACAAGGTGACTTATCCAAAGTTCAAACTTGGAGAGGAAGTGGTACGGGAAGTGGCAATTCCACCCACATATGGTAAGCACATAAACTTGCAGGCTTGATAATTCAGATAATTGGTGGGATGTTGTATATAATGTAATAATAAATGATGTAAGGTAATATCCTTTATTTAGAGAAGAATGAAAAACTTAATGAAATACCAAAAAATAATAATAAGTAAGCATAATTTGCCAACTTTGCAGTTAATACTGGGCAATTTTTCATTGCAGGATATGTGGATGACATCCGTAAGGTCCTGTTCAGAGTACCCTTCAATGACCTTAATGCAACTGGTAAAAAGTACCAAGAAAAGATCCCTCTGCCATTGAACAGACAGTTCCCAGAAAGAGTGAGCAAAGAAGATGCTGTAAAGAACAAAGAGAACAGAAAGAGAACAAGGGCAGAGTTGTTTCCCCCAGGTAAGCAGATACAAACCCCCAATAAAAACTTAAAATCACATACACACACATTGCAATAGTTGAGCTGTATGCTTCATGTTGCTCCAGTTATGCATTACCATGTATCCTTTCTCAAGCCTCCCTCCTCTTTCATCCCCTTTTTTAGAAACTTAATTTTGCTCATAAAAATAGAAAATTGTTTCTACAAGAGTTTTGTTGATGGGGATATGTTCTTTAATTCATATATGGTACAAATTTTATATTCCCCACTCCTAATGCATGTCCACCCTCCTCCATGTGAGGCCTAAAATTAACAAGGATCCCTGTGTCTAATGTGTTCTTGGGAACATTTTGTGTGTTTTCAGAGGCCGAGCAAAGTTCCATGCAAAATCCTCCAGCTGGGAGTCATCCTTCAGATGAATCAGCTTCTGTGGAGCCCCCTTCTAAGAAAAAGGCACCTTCCTGCAGAAAATGCCACCAACCTATGAGGGGACATCCTAGAAATCAATGCCCTGTACCTGCCACAATGCAGGAAACTACAAGCAGTTGATTATTTCTCTTTTACCTTCTAAAATCTCAGCCTGGTGTTATTTTGAAGTAATTTGTACATGTTCAGCCTTTTTGTAAGCAGTAGCATATATACCGGCAGATTTTAATTTTATTAATAAAAATTGACAGAGTTTTGGTTACAGCAGTACCATATTACTTAGGAAACCTTCCATTGCTCTTGACTGAAATGTAGCAAAACATCTAGGTACAGGATTACCCTCTCATCCCTCATCCTCATTTACATGGTCTCTCAGCAACTCCCTCTTGTGTCTCTCATTCTAGAATACAGGAAATTACTCCCTAAACAGGCAGTTTATTTACAAACATAATGAAATAGCTCCAGGAATCAGTGGGATCTGTCCAAAAATGATAGTTTATCTAGTTTCTTTCTTCCGCTGGCACATATCCCGTCGAGGTATGAGTGGCATATGTGGTCCTCACATTGTGGTATACACATGCTGGTAATGGCCTGCTGTGATCCCAGCCCAAATAACTAAATATCCATCGAACAAGGCATGTGCTAAAACCCAGACGCTGGACGATAGACGATAGACGATGGACGATGGACGATAGACGATAGACGATAGACGATATGCCCATTTCTGACAGACGAGGGTCAAATTTGTCGCACAATCTTTAGGGAATTTTTGTCACACAACGTCACATGAACGCAAATTGTCAGAGACTTTTTAAAATTTGTCTAGACTGCGAGTAGTCTCTAATTTCCCCTCATTTTTCGCGCTCCCGTAGCGTCGCGTCTTCCCGGAATTTCGCGCGCGCGTGTGTGTATTTTGCCCGCTCCACGATCGCAAGACTACTCGCAGTCTAAAATTTGTCACGCAATTACGGGCAACAACGAATAAACGAATGTCTGCAATGCCTACAGGAAGTTATGACGGCGGTATTGACGTGTTGCCAACTAATTTTCACGCAGTACAAAGAGAAAAACCTATTCCCGGAAGACTATTATATAGGATAAAATCACTGACAGAAAAAGCACAACAAAAGAATTGAGATTCACACATTTATTTTGTTACACTGGAAATTGATACAAGAATAAAAGACAGAACTTGTCGCTTCTGATCAAGGAGTTCAAACATAAATTGGACTTAAGATTGGAGTACGAGTTCGAGATCGAGTACGAATTGCCCGTTTCCATTTGTCACGCCAGACAAGGCGCAATTTTACTAACGAAGGACTCTACGGAGCTGGAAACGTGCAAGTCGATATATTTTTGGGCCATCTTTGAACATAAAAAACCGAGTTTTCATTTTCGAATACTGTCAAGCACTGATGTTTCAGAGACGTGCGCGACAGACACTGATGTTTCAGGACGAGAGAGAATGAAAACAGTTTTTTTTCTTCTCGCCAAAGTACCCTATATAAAGTTGAGCTCTATATAAAGTTGATTTTACTAACGAAGGACTCTACGGAGCTGGAAACGTGCAAGTCGATATATTTTTGGGCCATCTTTGAACATAAAAAACCGAGTTTTCATTTTCGAATACTGTCAAGCACTGATGTTTCAGAGACGTGCGCGACAGACACTGATGTTTCAGGACGGGAGAGAATGAAAACAGTTTTTTTTTCTTCTCGCCAAAGTACCCTATATAAAGTTGAGCTCTCGACAAAAACCGATGACCAAACGAAGTGAAACAGAAAGTGAAATGAAGCTGTTGTAACTTTACACGAGCTTACTTCACGTGTCAATCAATTGTTCTCAACTGATGTAAAGCAGAAGGCTGATTGAATATACTTTCTCAAAAGTACCTCGCTTCTCATTTACGGGGACGCTTGGTGTTTTAGGATTTTTAAGCTTCAAGAAGAACGCAAATCTACGGAAGCTTCAAAGGGACATTGAACTTTATGAAAAATGGAAATTTTTTTTCAGAAAATGGAAGTTGAAGTTGTGAAAATGGAAGTTTGTTTTTTGAAAAATGGAAGTTTGTTTTTTGAAAAATGGAAGTTGAAGTTGTAAAAATGGAAGTTTGTTTTTGAAAAATGGAAGTTGAAGTTGTAAAAATGGAAGTTTGTTTTTTGCAAAATGGAAGTTTGTTTTTTTGAAAAATGGAAGTTGAAGTTGTAAAAATGGAAGTTTGTGTTTTGAAAAATGGAAGTTGAAGTTTTAAAAATGGAAGTTTGTTTTTGAAAAATGGAAGTTTGTTTTTTTGAAAAATGGAAGTTGAAGTTGTAAAAATGGAAGTTTGTTTTTTTGAAAAATGTAAGTTTTTTTTTGAAAAATGGAAGTTTGTTTTTTGAAAAATGGAAGTTGAAGTTGTAAAAATGGAAGTTTGTGTTTTGAAAAAATGGAAGTTTGTTTTTTGAAAAATGGAAGTTTGTTTTTTGAAAAATGGAAGTTGAAGTTGTAAAAATGGAAGTTTGTTTTTTGAAAAATGGAAGTTTGTTTTTTGAAAAAATGGAAGTTTGTTTTTTGAAAAATGGAAGTTTGTTTTTTTGAAAAATGGAAGTTGAAGTTGTAAAAATGGAAGTTTGTTTTTTGAAAAATGTAAGTTTGTTTTTTGAAAAATGTAAGTTTGTTTTTTGAAAAATGGAAGTTTGTTTTTTGAAAAATGGAAGTTTGTTTTTTGAAAAATGGAAGTTGAAGTTGTAAAAATGGAAGTTTGTTTTTTGAAAAATGGAAGTTTGTTTTTTGAAAAATGGAAGTTTGTTTTTTGAAAAATGGAAGTTGAAGTTGTAAAAATGGAAGTTTGTTTTTTGAAAAATGGAAGTTTGTTTTTTGAAAAAATGGAAGTTTGTTTTTTGAAAAATGGAAGTTTGTTTTTTTGAGAAATGGAAGTTGAAGTTGTAAAAATGGAAGTTTGTTTTTTGAAAAATGTAAGTTTGTTTTTTGAAAAATGGAAGTTTGTTTTTTGAAAAATGGAAGTTGAAGTTGTAAAAATGGAAGTTTGTTTTTTGAAAAATGGAAGTTTGTTTGACCTATCCCATGAACCAATACGGTCTCATAGATCGTTATGATGCTCAAAATGGATTCCAAACTCTTGTTTGCTTTCCTTGTACTTTTACTCAGTATAATTGCCTTTTCCGAAGGTGTCCTACCACCGTACACTCCTTCCGTGAGCACTAACTTTCAAACAACCTCTCGTATCCTTTGAAGAGGCAATGCGGCGAGTCTGAAGCGAAGTAAGAGTTATTTGTATCTTCAGTTGGCGTGGTTTTCTAATACGTTAAATATCTCAGACATAAATCGACACTAAGGCAACCTGGCGAGAACTGAGCAAATCAGGAAATTAGGTAAGGGGCCAGTAACAAAAGTATAGTTGAGAACTCAGCTTTTTGTGTCGCTTATTATTAAGGTCTCGTGAAAATAGGAATTAAGTGTGGCGAACCATCATCGATGCATAACATACCGCTCACGTGAGCAAAATGGTCATAACTGGAAGATTACAATTCTTTTAATCACCGGAAGTATCTAGGTACCAGAAATTTCCTTAACGTCATCAGGAAACGATCTCATTGAAGGTTATTTCAACCTTGGATACACGTACCCAGAAATAGTGGCTTTCCTTGTACACGGAATAACAATCAGGTGGGCCTTTCTTATTATACAGTTTTAAAAGAGGCAGTTGTTTATCACATCTTTTTCTGTTCTTTACTTGTTTACGTTTGAATGCAAGTCTTGTATTGCAATAAGTAATATCTTCTAAGGGAACGTTTCGTTTGCCAGCATTCGTCAAGTCAAGCGCATTATTAGACTGAAGGGATTACGGAGACGACGACAGAGAAGTGACATTACAGCAGTCATCGATGCAGTAGAAGTGAGTGGCACTTGTTAGTGATGCTTAAGTAGTTGCATTAATGTCGTGAAGAGCTTGCGGACTCTTTATCGTTTTCTCTAACCTAACTCCCGATGACCAACAGGAGGAATTAGCGGGAAGTGGAAGCTGTATCGGCTACAGACAAATGCATCAGAGATTAAGGGACGATTACAGGCTCGTGGTTAGCAGGTAATGAACTCAAAATGTTTAACATTTTGTGATTCCTTTTTTTGAAACAGCAGTGCTTAAATTATTACGTATGAATAACGAACCATAAAATATAGGACACAAGCATAGGAAAAAGAAAGGAAAACTTGTTAAATTAAATTCAATTATGGTTACAAAGAATACTGTTACAGCATCGAGCCTATCGCCTTTCAGGGAAACCACAAGAATTGTATTAGGTGTCCTAGATCCCGAAGGAGTATTAAATAGAAGAAAGGGCAGATTGCAAAGACGACGATACCGATGTAAGGTAGGCAAAACGTTTCTGGAGTCGTATAATTACAGTCAACTCTTCAGAAGCTGAAAATTCATAATTTAAAAGGAGTGGACAAAACCGCTCAGATTCCTGGCACGTTGTGGCCGCTTCACGGCCCATTTGTGTTTGAGGAGAAAAAAGAACATTCCAGGTACCAGGATATCTAACCGGCAGAAACCTGGCTAGCAAAAATAGCTTAATTTATGTGAAATCTCTTCTCCTCAGCATGAACCTATTCTGAAATTTGTTCAACAGTTACATACCCAGACAGACGGCTATATTTAACAGTTGACGTGCTACCAAAATAAAAAATTTCCTGGACACTTCAACTGATCAGCAGGTGAATTGGACAATCATGCTAATTGTGATGACAAGAAGACCAAATTAAAGAATAGTAACGGTCGAGCCTTACCATATTTTAATTCCCCTTACGGCGACTATTGTGTCCACATTTTTTGGTTGGAAAATATTGCGTTGGCATTGACTGTTAATGCTTTCTGACGCAGTCGATAACATTCGTTAATTTTCTCACAGGGACCCAATTACATATGGCACATGGATGGATATGATAAACTAAAACCATATGGATTTTGTGTACACGGTGCTATTGATGGGTACGTATTTTGGTGGCTGATTAAGTCTTCTTTTCATAGAGAGGGACATAAATCTAAAGGGTTAAAAAGTAAAAAAAAAAGAGAATTCTTTGATTAAAACAGCTAACTCGTTTACCCTTTTGTATTTTCTCCCTCTTATCCTCCTCTTGTATTTTTAGCCTTGGTGTAAAAGCTTCCCTAACGGATAATTTCACCGCCTTCACATTTCAACAGCTAGCGTTTGTTATTTTGCCGTTGCTTTTCCGTTTACTTGTAATAAAGATGAGTGCTTTAATTTATTCAGAACATTTTTACTGACACTCAGGAATCTGATCGCTTTCCACAGATACTCCCGTCGCATACTGTGGTTGGAGGTCACCTGTACGAACAACGATCCAGCTACGATTGCAAAGTATTGCGTTGACTGTGTTCATCAAATTGGAGGTACCGTGTACGTGTGGGGTGTATTTCCTTCATACCCTGTCAGTACGCCACATATTGATCCCAAAACTGAACTTATCTTTAACCCAGGGGCTCCCCGCATCGTAAGGGCGGACTGTGGAACAGAAAATACAGTTGTTGCTGGGCTACAAAGGTTTTTTCGCTCCGAGGCTGATGATGACTCTTCAGGGGACAAGAGTTTTCTTTATGGAAAATCGTCAGCAAACCAGGTAAACTCGTCTGAGTGATCACGAGAGGTTGCTTTTCTGATCCTCATGTTATGGGCTCGGACATAGTCCCTAAGGGTTGTGACAGATCGTATTTTGTTTCTAGAGAATAGAGGCTTGGTGGTCGTTTCTGAAAAAGTCTAACACAGTCTGGTGGATAAACTACTTCAAGGTTTGCTTAGTTCAATATCCTATAACAGAAAGTAATACATTATGGTGCGAATCAAAGCCGCCACCCAATCTGCTAATGGATGTGACTAAAACGTTACACTAGTATAAAAAAGAAATGCTCAAATTAACCGCGAAAATGAAATTTGCACCGTTCCTTTCAGAAATTAAAGGATGTTTATATGCTCTCAAACTTTCCGTATTTTGCAGGATTTGCGAGACGTTGGCATTTTCAATGATCAGGACCCTCTACAAATGTGGGTACACACAGCGTCCTTTCCGTTTCCTCCTTGCCCAAAGGGGATCTAAGAAAAATATTTATAACCTACAACTTAAACAACATTGACAATTTGAGCCTAGTGGGTCCATTTTTTAAAGGGATGTGTAATCATCCACTTCTTCAAAGAGCAGATGAATCCATTTAATTTTTCCTTTGTTTTTTCTGGATCAACGGATGATTTCTGATTTCAGGGCTTGTCTTCAGTTCTGTTATAACGCAATACTACAGAAAGAATTGTACAGAGTAGCACGTCACTGGAATACACATAAAATTAGACCATATCCGAATCAGGATACGCCCGCAGGGAAGCCAGATGTGTTGTTCTTCCTTCCGGAGGTGACAGGTAAAATCGACGTTTTTTTCAGCTCATATCCATCTCTATAAACTCCCTAAAACTGATGTGAGCGAAAGGGTTTTCGTTGAGTGTCGAAAGCAAGTTTGCTTTTGCTCTGGTTCTGTTTTACTTTGGTTGAAACATCATGAACATTGTGAAAAACATAAACAAAAGTCTCGCGTCACTTTCTTAACCAGTTTAGGTGTGAATGTTTAGAACACGATTGGCTCGTTACATTCTGAGTCCGGTACGATTGGCCAGGGTGATTGCGATGAGTGTCCTTTTGCGACACTAAATTTGAAACCGCTCTAGGGATTTACTTCTAAAATTATTCAAAAATCCAAGGTGCGATATTACAACGCTTAGCTGGGTTGAGCAAGTTCAACAAGCAAGGGTGACTCTTGCCTCTTCTCTTTTTAGACAGTCAAGACTACAAGACTGAAGTAGTTCTAGACGACGTGGAGACAGCAAATGAAAACTTCTGCAAGGAACCACCACCTTTCGGCTGTCAGGAAGAGTTTTCGGATCTTATGCTCCTCATTATGGAGGAGAACGGCCTTACCATGGCCAACAACCTAGATGAGGCCCTTCAGTTGTACATCACCCTACTAACTGAGTTGCAGTCAATTGTCTAGTATTCATCTAAGGTGTGAGTGACTGATTGCAACGAAATAACTTTTAACTTCCCCACGGGTGGGAAAATGAACATTGCATGAGTTTTGCATCATGCAGGGTATTTCCTGAATCATGTCTCGTTTTGTTGTAAAAGAAATAAACAATTTTTGTTCGATGTACTGTAAATTTACCTTACTGGCCCTAAGAACTAAGAGTTCTTTTGCTTTTGCAAGCACATCTCAATTTTAAAAAGTCCCGTTTCTAAGCTGATGACTCTCATATAAGCACCGTTCATAAGATAGACTGCAGACCACGATACACCAGTGTTTACCTAGCGAAAGGGGAAAGGGAAAAGGGTGCATCAAACAAGACAGTCAGAAGATTCAAATTAACAACAACTATATTGACACAGCTAAAGTTAATGCGTCCTTATTCATGGTAATTACGCAGTAGACACAGTCAGTTCAATATTTCTCCTTACATTCTAGCGCGTGACTTCGATACTACTAGAGTGAGAAAATCGTTTCAATTGAAACCAAACAAACAGGCTACACCATCTCTTATCATAACTAACGTGTTTTGGCACTTTCTCATAGCCTCTACACAGTCACCTTGATGTTAGTTTAAAAATAAAGGGGGTGGCCTATCTCAGTATGTATGCAACCTATTGATACGAGCTTAAGAAATAAGATTTTACATGTTACGAATGCTCATTTTGTCAATAGTTGGTTGTCACAATAGATCACGTGACTGGTTAAGGTATCGAATTTGGATATTATTCTTCAGGCGAGATGCACGAGAACTTTTGCAAACCTATCTTACAATACGACGTCTTTTTTTAAATAGTTTTTCTTGAATTAAGTTCTACACACGAAATGCTATTGACTTGAAGGCGTGTCCTGGTGATGTGGTCAGGATAAAGAGACCACCTTTCCAGTTACGTTTGAAAAGTACCTCAGTATGGTAGAAAAGGAATGAAAAAACCAGGTAGACGTTTTTTCTTCTAGTGTGCAAAAGTCCTAAATGACATAACGGAAGTAAGACCTTAATTGGTCACGCAATCTGTTGCCATGGAAACTTCAATGGCAAAAAATAACAGGAAAAAGGCCATGGCCAAGTCTTATACTATCACATGTTTTCTTTCCAAGATAGACCACCCCGCTTACTTTCTGAACCAGATACGTGCAGATCCAGTCCTTAATATTCCTGAGAAACACCTTTCACAGTCAGGTATTAAAACTTGATCTGAAAATTAACTATTAGTTAAAATGAACATCATTGCCTCTCTCCTGTCTCTATAAGAAGTAAACGATACAAACCACCAACCAAAACGTGAAGCAAACCTTCACAGAATGCAGTGTTGCTAGACCTTTCTAAAACATGTGAACTTCGCAGATGAAGAAATAACCATAACGAACGTTTCAAAACTGTCGCCGAAACAACTACGTGTAACTCAACAAAGTCAAAATGTGACGTTCGTGTTTTTTGATTCGCGGATCGATCCCATTTTCTTTTTAACGGTCTGTTGGTTGTTGATGTAATTATGGTTGTCGACCACAATCGTTACCATGGTATTGAAGTCGAGTTCCTGTTTTAATGGGAAGCCCGCAAAGGTCACGAGTTCTTATATACCAAAACAACTTTTCAGTTAACTCAACGTGTTATGGTATCATGAAACCTAACACAGAAAAACCTGCCAAGGTAGTAAACAGTTGACTTTTGGGGAACTTCTACCCTTAAACGAACATCGTCATCATAGTTCATTTGTCTCTATAGAACTAGAAAATACATACTTTAACACAAAGGGGCGTGAATGTAAGTTACAGTCACGGAATTTACCCGCCTTAGTACTTTTCAGTAATGCTCTTCAACAGAGAGTTAAGAACGTTCCTTCGGACAGTGCGTTCAGTCTGACAAATCCCACAGAGAGGGATCGCGCAGAAAAAAGTCGAAGTTATCCCTAAGTTGGTTGTACGATCGGTAATTTCTTGCCACTGTCAAAGTGAGAAAGCATGTACGTGCTTTCGGGCTGATGGCATTCTCCGTCATAGTTTGGAAGCGGACCAAGATGTTTCTCCCAGGAATAAGTACGTCCGAAGCAGTGCAGAAGCGTACAAAACGTACCGCCATTTTGTCATCCAAATTCCTTGTGTATCGTTTCAACCACCGGACAACTCTTTGCTCTTGAGCATCATTAGCAACTGCCTTCAAGTAACGAGCAACTCTCTGTGGAGTTGGGTTGCACATGTGGTAAATTGCGTCTAACTCCTCTCGTCGAAGGCCATTCCAAAACTCACCCATTCCTTCTCTCAGCTTAAGAAGAGGCAAGTACGGCTTTGTAACGAGCTCGGATTTCGCTACTTTGATCAGCAATGAACGAAAGTTCTCCGGGGTTGGCATTGTTGATTCTTTAAAGTCATCAAGAATATCAAGGATTTCCTCTAAGGGGAAACGTCCTGTGCCATTTAGGCCAGAAAGAACGCTGTCACGTTCTTTGACGGGAAGAAGCATCAAAAAGGAATCCAAAAGGATCTCATCGCTGACAGAATCAAAGATGGCCTGATGCAGTGACGCTCGAGCAAGCTGAACTGGAAAGCGGCCACACTGAATATAGCTGTGAGTCAGAATTCGTCCGACAAAGACGTAATCTTGGGGTTGCATGGCTGGAGTGACCGAAATTGCAAATTGAGAACTTCCTTCACAGTTTTGGGTCACAAAATTACTCCAGAAGATAGAGTATATCTCCCGAAGAACCCCATCACCGCTTCCAGAGTCTTCATCGAGAAATGCTACCAGTTTCTTTTGGGAAATCTGCGGGTCTTGGTAGATGGCCAACAGTTCCTTGAGGACGTTATGACGACTGACAGTGATAAGCTCCTCTTTCAACAGTTCAGACTTTTGCGCATGTGCTTTCCTCCGTTCCTCTAGCGTTTTAAAGCCTTGTAAAGTATCCTCATCTTCAGTTGTTCCCTCTACTCCATCGTCGTCTTCTAACAGAACCTCTGGAGGTTTGTCACCAACTTCCATAATGGTTGCTTCAGAGAAGGGTAAGGTTTTGTTTGTTTCGCTATCACTTTCTCCACTGTAGAAGGTAATTTCGGTTTCATCCCTCGACAAAGGTATGGCGGACTCCTCTTCAGTCATGGTTAGGACTTCTTTATCAGCGACGGTGACGCTTTCATCTGGGTATATGGGTACCGTGGGGACTTTGGACAAAATGAAGTGTTTGGGTGTTTTACTTAAAGAACCTACCCAATCGTACACTGCTGATATAGTGTTTGTCGTGAAAAATGCACGTGTTAAAACACCTAAATGTAGATGGCGCACTGAAAGAACCACCCGAGAATGTGCACTATCAGGCTCTGGTGGAACCCTTAGCTCTCGTGCCTTTCTAAGCATTTCCAAAGCCTCTGCGTCTTTTTCTGCCTTTGTTATTTCCTCTTGGATACGTTCCACTCTGCTTGCCTCCTTCGCACCATCTATCGTCGCTGATTCAGATACCTGACGCTCAAGCTCGGCGAAGAAAGCACTTCTGCTTGCGCTGCTCCCAATCAGGGCTGACGCTTGATCTTGCTGGTCACCCTCGAAGACAGGCTGTGTAAGACCTTCATCGGAACTGTCGTCGTCAACGGAACTTTTTGTTCTTGACAATAAATACACACCTGGTAGTGTGAAGCCTGTGACTTCTTTGTATTTCTCTGGAGAAAATGGTATTATTTCGGAACCGTCTTCCAAATTCTCTATGTCGCTTGAATTGTTGTCGGCAAGGAGGAAATACATATCATCTTCGTGGCCTTCGTCACTTAAGCCTTTCGGGAAGAACAACTTTTTCGCAATTTGAAGACACTCGTCATAACTCGCAGTCTTGGAAACATCGATGCGGCGTTTTCCCCCACCTCGATCGCTTCTTTTCAGTTTGTACTTTCCATCAACGTAATGTTTCCATCCAAAGTCGAACTTTAATGTGACCTTTTGGCGTACTTTGGATGGACAACCAGTCGAACTAACACTATCACTACTTCTCTTTCCTCGCTTGTTTCGGTTGAGAATCTCTTGAACTTTTTCTACCTTTTCTTGCCTATCAGAAGTCTTAGAGAGGCCTAAGGACTTTGATGTTGACGCTCCAGGCGAACAAAATGCTCTCAGTCGTAGGCGTTCTCCAATGGTACAGACACCCATGGAAGAAAGCTGCTCATCAGACATCAGTAGAACCGCAGACTTATCAACCTAAATAAAAAGGAATGGCCCCTTCAAAATCAATATTTCGCAGACAGAAAAGATCAAATCAAATCAAATCAAATCAAATCAAATCAAATAACTTTATTATAGTCTCAGTCTTTAATCAGGGAATAATTGAAAAAGGAGGGAATACTTGTTGACGCACCGTAGGATATGACCTTTAAGTGACATTTCCCTGAAAAATCGAGACTGAGCACCTGGCAGTTGAAAATATATTCTACAAATTGAAACAAAAGTGGGTCCGAGGAGGCTAAAAGGGGGAAAATCCGAGTTTCTTCTTCTTTAAACTGTAACATACAACCTTCTTGCTTTGTTCAATAGAGTTACAGAGCTCATTCTCCCTCTTATCTTTTAATCTGGTATCTGTGATGGGACGTATTTCTTAGAACAGAGATGAACTTGGGAGAGTTTGTGTGGAGTTTCCAAAAGTGCCAATAAATCATCCCCGAAATGCAATAAGAAGCACTTTTGAAAAGGGGCATTTTCTGTCATGCCCCACCCAAAACTTTAATTACATCCCATAATTTTGGAAATTTTAATATTTGCGACAGTCGCACTTGAGGAATGTATATTAGGCTTTCATTTGAACCTTAACAACCAAAAAGAGGGGAGTGGAAGTCTGAAACATAGGAATATAAGCTACAAAAATAAGGGCCCCCCCAAAGGTTATGGCTTTTGTCCCATTTTGGACTGAAAATGGGCATAGATATTCATCGTTTTGGTTTCAGAGCGTGAAAATTGGTTTCAATTTTAGAAGCCTAATCTCACAGCATAGCACATTTTTGTAAAAAAAAAATGGGGTTTGGCAAACTAAGCAGCACACCCTCACCTCAAATTTCGAGGAGTACCCCTCTTGGCCTTCCCATTACTTTCAATGCAAGTACCCTATTCATAATAATAATAATAATAATAATAATAATAATAATAACAATAATAATAATAACTAATAATAATAATAACTATAATTGTACCAGCAAAGCAATAAGTATTAAACACCTTAAGTCCACATACAAGGAGGTCTTTGGGGGCATGATTAATTTGATCTTTGCCAGAGAATGCTGGGGAAATTGACCTGGATTTTTCTTTTGGTGTGGAAAGCATGTGGAGAGTTTCCCATTGTGGAAGTAGAGGGTGAAAGGGTGCTGTTGGGGGTGTGCAGCTCTGATCCTGTTATGGATAAAAAAAGCCCTAAAATACAAACCCTGTTTATGACAACACCCTTTATTCTAGGAAGGAAAAATTACAAAATAAACTCTTCCTTGCACAACATGTTTTAAAGGCCAGCAGATGTATCTGATCTAACCATATTTAACGATGACAATCATGCAATTGTACCTTGCTTAGGAGAGCCTTCCATAAAATTATATACCCTGCTTGGGACTTGACAGCGGTCAAATGCACGACACATGCATAGTTCCCGCCATAAGTTTGCAAAAGAAAACACAGACAAATGTCGACAGTTTCACTTTAACCACAAAACTTAACACCATTTCTGAAAACTTAAGCTTTTTACTTTGAGCATGTGTTCACAATGAAGTAACGGGCATCCACAAGTTTAATCAGCATGAAATTTTGTTTATCGGGACATTTTGTGTATCATTTTCATACGAACTTCGAGCTCGTAAAAGCCTGAACTGATTCAAACTTCAAGGTTCTGAAAAACTGGAAGTGACCTTGTTTTTTGTGTTTGACCACCGTGAAGCTTGGGACAGAGAGGCAAAAAACCATACCCTGTCCAGCAGGAAGGTCCCTGTATAGGCCATATGAGGGAGTTAACCCCCCCCCCCCCCAGGGGGTGGTGCAGGTGAGATGAAAGACCCTGGGAATAAGGTTGTCATTAGCCTAGCTTCTTGTACATATCTAAGCAGGGACATGTTACATGTGTATTTCACCTGCCTTCCAATATATAATCAACTCTGTCAGTAATTAACAACTCAGAATAAAGAACCTTCTTACCTACTTACTAATTATCAAACTGCTGACTAGCATTCTTTCCACAGAAAGAATGATATAATTTTGTACAATATCAAAAATTCTTTTACCAAATATAGGATTAAATATACAAGTGAAATCCAGGCTTGCTCGGATTTCCAAAGGAATTTGTTTTGAAATATGAGTGATAATTCCTGTGGATGCAGCAGTGGAACATGAGTGACAAGTGAGTAAATTCACCGTCGTTTTTTTTTCATTTTAGGATATGACTTTAGAAGTTATCAATCTCTAACCAAACCGATTCCTATCACGTCTTATGTGTTGCTTTGTCACTTCCACTGTTTACAAAATAATAATGCCAGTCAGCACTATTTGCTATAGGGCAATTAGTTTTTATATCAACTCAGGATTAGAGCCTGTGCATTTTGTTTGCATCCTTCGATGTCTATAATAAGAAATTTAAATGTGGATATCACTACTCGTGAAATTCTAATAAAATATATTCAAAACTACCTGACAAGTCAGATTTTAGGAAATGTAAACAAACATACAGTGAAAGTGCCATTTGGCATTTTCTCGCAAATAGTTTGTCTTCTATTCTTTCAAAGTTTCATGAAAGTGTCAACAATTTTGGGATTTACATAGTACATGTACAACCTTCACATTCACGTTCCTAAGAAGAGCTGAAATTTATTAAACACAATAATTGCCAGGCAACTCCACGAGAGTAACAAATGTCACGCACTCTTATCGCGTCAAGGCGGCCTGTACTTCTTCCACAAAACAGATTTCAGAGAGCGGTTGGTTAAACAATACAAGCTGAAGCAAAATTGTACCTGGACTTTTACACGCAGTTTTCAAGAGTACAGCGTGGTATTCTTTTGTTCTTGACAGCTAACTGAGATTACAATGGTACAATAAAGGTGGAAGAAACACGACCTTGATAACATATTTGCACCGTTGCATCAGGGAGTACGGTCTTTACATCACACAAACAATCCATTTTCTTTTAGGTTTCGTGATTCGGCCCGTTTTTCAGTAGTTAAAACAATACAGTTCAAGGTTTTTTGATTATTTACATCACAACCGGTAAAGAATACCCGTTCGCTTCAAGCTTATATTCGGCAGACAACTAAGGTTACGCTTACCTTCTCCTTCCGAAAGCGCTCGGCAGTTTGGTTGCCCATATGTTTACAGATGAAATCAGCCACCTGTAAAGAATAACACGACATTCGATAAATCAACTGTCTTCTCTCTTGCTTTCAAAAGACAAAAGGAGCATCAACAGCTTACTTGTTTGCAAGAAGATTCCACATCGTTGACGCCGTCAGCAGTGACATCCGCCATCGTGAACATGTGCGCTTGGCAAGGGACTGGAAACAATATTCAAAAAACGAACTTCCATTTTCAAAAAAAACAAACTTCCATTTTCACAACTTCAACTTCCATTTTTCAAAAAACAAACTTCCATTTTTACAACTTCAACTTCCATTTTTCAAAAAACAAACTTCCATTTTTACAACTTCAACTTCCATTTTTCAAAAACAAACTTCCATTTTTCAAAAAACAAACTTCCATTTTTACAACTTCAACTTCCATTTTTCAAAAAACAAACTTCCATTTTTACAACTTCAACTTCCATTTTTCAAAAAAACAAACTTCCATTTTTACAACTTCAACTTCCATTTTTCAAAAAAACAAACTTCCATTTTTCAAAAAACAAACTTCCATTTTTCAAAAAACAAACATCCATTTTTACAACTTCAACTTCCATTTTTCAAAAAACAAACTTCCATTTTTCAAAAAACAAACTTCCATTTTTACAACTTCAACTGCCATTTTTCAAAAAACAAACTTCCATTTTTACAACTTCAACTTCCATTTTTCAAAAAACAAACTACCATTTTTACAACTTCAACTTCCATTTTTCAAAAAACAAACTTCCATTTTTCAAAAAACAAACTTCCATTTTCACAACTTCAACTTCCATTTTCTAAAAAAAAATTTCGATTTTTCATAAAGTTCAATGTCCCTTTGAAGCTTCCGTACAAATCTAAGCGCCGATACACTCTTTTTATTTTGTAAGAACCATTTTTATAAGAACGTTAAGGCTGAGGGGCCACAATTGGCTCCATTACCAGCCGCTGTTCGTACATAACACGTGTTTGCCGCATGGGGTACGGTTCTACCGCGTCAGGCCCCATGTTACAATGGACTGTAATAATTCATGTGACATTGCGTGACAAACCAGGCACTCTTTTTTATGGAATCATATCTCTAAGGATTGTGTGACAAATTTGGCCCTCGTCTGCCAAAATTGTAATCGAAGATGGGCATCTATCGTCCTTGCGCAGACATATAACAGACGATTGCGTGACAAATTTGAATGTCGTATAATAAGTCACTGACAATTTGCGTTCATGTGACGTTGCATGGCAAAAAGGACACTCTAAAAAATTCCCTAAAATTCACTATAGATTGTGTGACAAATTTGAGCCTGTCTATCAAAAATAGGCATATCGTCCATCGTCTATCGTCTATCGTCTATCGTCCATCGTCCATCGTCTATCGTCTATCGTCTATCGTCCAGCGTCTGGGTTTTAGCACATGCCATCGAACAAGCCACCTGTAGGCTGTAGCTCGGAGAAACCTGGAGGAAGAAATGCAGTTGTGATTATTAGAGGAGGGCTATCTTTTGAAGACACTGTAGTTTTGTTTTTTGCCGATTGTTTTATTTTCCACAAATCAAGTCGTGCAAGAACATAGTGCTCTTGGGTTTGTATTTGTGCACACTACCACATATTTCTAAGATAAACAGTAACATAATTTAGCTCTCAGATTGTTCGTTTTCACTAGCCCACCCCCCCCCCCCCCCACCCAAAAAAAAGGGCTGGGCAAAATTTAAAGCCAGAAAATAGTGGACAAATCATGAAGTGTGCATAAACTGCAAATAGATTTCTCTAAAAGTACTTAGTTCAAGCACTGAAAAGTTAAAACTTTCACAGGACCGGACGTAACAGCAACATATGCAAACATCTTTGGTTGCTAGTTGTGTTCATTGACGTGATTTGACGTTAGGAATCAACTCGCGTTTCACACACCCTCTGTTGCTTAGGAAACCCAAAAGAGTTCTAAGACGAATGTAAAATCACTAAGTACTCACTCATTTTCTGAAATACCACTTTTCCGTCGATAAGCTCGACCATTCCTGTCCCTCAGTAGTGGGGCGACCAGCCTCAGCACCGTGCTGTTGGTCATAGCGAGGAAATCAGAGTGTTGGGTTATACACGAGATACGTTCGATGCTGCCATCAAACATCAGTTTCCCAGCGGCACAATCGACTTCTCTGCAACATCTGAATTCCCGGGCTGATACAAGTGTAGCATCGTTGCAATGGTTACAAGTACACCTGTATAAAATACGGCTGGTTAATACGAGTCGAGACATGCCGATTGTTACTAAAGCAATGTCTAAATCTATTCCACTCTTGGAGTGAAACTCGTCCTAGAATCGACGTAACAACAGAGTTTACACGTACCAAGAACTGACAGGCTCTGTTTTATCAAATCGGCGTTCTAGCGTAGCTGGAGTGAGCCCGTCTTCATCGCCTTCTCCGTTATCTTCGCTCCCTTCGCCATTACTGTCGGAATCCGCCAAAGGTTCGCCTTGGTAAGGACTTACTTGGTTCGTAATCGAAACTAAATCTTCCTCCATACTTTCAGAAGACTCCAGATCTTCTTCGGATGTACTGGAGGAGAATTCCTGATCGCTTTCAGCCATGCTAATAGAAATAGTTGCTCTCAAACTTCACTGAATTCTCTTGCAAAATGAGTGACGCACTGAAGAGACGCTTTTGTCAAAACACACGAATGACGTCACGACCCCCTAGACTAGACCCCAGGCCCTTGTCTAAAATTTTAGTGTGAAATGCCAAACTTTCGTCGCTCTTTAAAATAAGTTCCCGCGGAACCAGAGCGTTTATTTTCCCGTGAAAATATTTCTTATATCATCAATTTTCATATTCCAGAAAAAAAAGGGGTGGTAAAATTTCGTTTCATATGCACTTTTAAGGCTACTGTTTTTTTTATGTTAAGAAATGTATCTTAGACTAGAGGACGCATGGGACGTAGGGCTTTCACGACTCCGATTATAATTTACTCGAGCTACACTAGAATCATGAATCAAACACTCCCCCATGGCCAGCTTCACTGCGTTTTGCTTTTGATACGGTATATACACTTTCGCAAGTTTAGCGTAAACCTAATATAGCACTAACAAAAAAAAAAAGCGAAAAAATTTAAACTGTAGAAAATTCCTAAATACTTATAAAGAATTTCGGGGGGAACAACTCATCACCATTCCCAAATAGCAGTACATAAAGTGCAGCATAATACTTATAAGAAATTCAGGGCGAACAACGGCCGGATCACCATGCCCAAATAGCAGTATATAAATTGCAACATTAAACTTCTAAAAAATTTAGGGCGAACAACGCATCACCATTCTCAAATAGCAGTATATAAATTGCAACGTTATACTTTTAAAAAACTTAATTAGGGCGAAGAACGCATCACCATTCTCAAATAGCAGTAGGTAAATTGCAACATTATACTTAAAAAAATGTAGGGCCAACAACTCATCACCATTCCCAAATAGCAGTATATAAATGACAACATTATACTGACAAAATATTTAGGGCGAACAACTCATCACCATTCCAAAATAGCAGTATATAAATTGTAACAATATACTTATAAAACATTAAGGGCGAACAACTCCTCACCATGCCCAAATAGCAGTGTATAAATTGCAACAATATACTTATAGAACATTTAGGGCGAACATCTCCTTGCCATGTCCAAATAGCAGTACATAAATTGCAATATTATACTTATAAAAAATTTAGGGCGAAAACTCCCTGCCATGCCCAAATAGCAGTATATAAATTGCAACAATATACGTATAAAAAATTTAGGGCGAACAACTCATTGCCATGCCCAAATAGCAGTGTATAAATTGCAACATTATACTTATAAAATATTTAGGGCGAACAACTCATCACCATTCCAAAATAGCAGTATATAAATTGCAACGACATACTTATAAAACATTTAGGGCGAACAACTCCTTGCCATGCCCAAATAGCAGTGTATAAATTGCAACAACATACTTATAAAACATTTAGGGCGAACAACTCCTTGCCATGCCCAAATAGCAGTGTATAAATTGCAACAATATACTTATAAAACATTTAGGGCGAACAACTCCTTGCCATGCCCAAATAGCAGTGTATAAATTGCAACAATATACTTATAAAACATTTAGGGCGAACAACTCCTTGCCATGCCCAAATAGCAGTATATAAATTAGCCTGCGAGCAGGCTCTCTATTGGGGGGGGCAACGTGAATTATTTTCTTTGAGAACGCCGAAGGCGCGAGTTTCGGCGAACGAAGTCACGTTGCGTTGCCCCCCGAATAGAGAGCCTGCTCGCAGGCTATATATAAATTGCAACATTATACTTATAAAACATTTAGGGCGAACAACTCCTTGCCATGCCCAAATAGCAGTATATAAATTGCAACAATATACTTATAAACAATTTCGGGCGAACAACTCATCGCCATACCCAATTAGCAGTACATAAATTGCAATATTATACTTATAAAAAATTTAGGGCGAAAACTCCACGCCATGCCCAAATAGCAGTATATAAATTGCAACAATATACGTATAAAAAATTTAGGGCGAACAACTCATTACCATGCCCAAATTAAGCAGTGTATAAATTGCAACAATATACTTATAAAACATTTAGGGCGAACAACTCCTTGCCATGCCCAAATAGCAGTATATTAATTGCAACAATATACTTATAAAACATTTAGGGCGAACAACTCCTTGCCATGCCCAAATAGCAGTATATAAATTGCAACAATATACTTATAAAACATTTAGGGCGAACAACTCCTTGCCATGCCCAAATAGCAGTATATTAATTGCAACAATATACTTATAAAACATTTAGGGCGAACAACCCCTTGCCATGCCCAAATAGCAGTATATAAATTGCAACAATATACTTATAAAACATTTAGGGCGAACAACTCCTTGCCATGCCCAAATAGCAGTATATTAATTGCAACAATATACTTATAAAAAATTTAGGGCGAACAACTCATTGCCATGGCCAACTAGCAGTACATAAATGCAATATTATACTTATAAAACATTTAGGGCGAACAACTCCCCGCCATGCCCAAATAGCAGTGTATGAATTGCAACAATTTACTCATAAAAAATTTAGGGCGAACAACTCCTCGCCATGCCCAATTAGCTGTATATAAATTGCAACAATATACTCATAAAACATTTAGGGCGAACAACTCCTTGCCATGCCCAAATAGCAGTATATTAATTGCAACAATATACCTATAAAAAATTTCGGGCGAACAACTCATCGCCATGCCCAAATAGGAGTATAAGCAACAACATTGTACTGATAAAAAATTAGGGCCAACAACTACTCACCATGCCCAAAAAAGTAGTGTATAAAGTTCAATAATACACTTATAGAAAAATTAGGGCGAACAACTCCTCGCCATGCCCAGTGTGCTAGTATTACACTGATGTGTTAGTATAATGTTGAATGTCGCCTTGAATTACAAGAAGACCTGTGAATTATTACTAAACTTTGATTTGCCTTGATGAGGTTGCTGTTTCGGTTTGGTGGTAGGGGACAGATCCCCTAAGGAACACGCCCTCACGTTATGTGACCGGGGTTATGTGTTATCCCAAAGATGGGGAATGAATGATGCACACCAAGACCCCAAGATAGTGTTCAGTGTGAAACACACATCGCATACTTGTGACTCGTTCTAATAAAAACTTTCGTTGAAAGAAATAACTAATAATGGTTTTGATCTAAAAGAAGACTTCTCTGGAAACACGTTTTATATTTCGTGATACGCTGTTACACACCTCCAATTCTAGACAGAATACTGGTGGTCTTTTGATAAGAAATCACAAAAAGCGTGTCTGTCATCGTAGACGACAAATACTGGAAACTGCTAATGGTCTCCTTGAAAAAAAAATATATATATATATATGAAAGAAATAAGAAATAAGAGAGTAACTGTCTTTTATTTCTGAAATTTGATTTGTTAGGAGGCCTCGCTTGTCGCACGATTTCAATACTATACGTCGTTCTCCATGATTGCGCAAGTATGTTTCTGTGACGTTTGTGCAAACAACTTCTTTTCTTCCAAGAACCCCTCACCATAACACCACGGGTCTTCTCTGATTTGCTGAGAAAACAATAGAACAAGCAGCAAAACAATGGACCCTAGCACTGAAGACAATAGAGCTGCGTGATACCAAGGTCTAATGAAATTAGAGGTTGTAAAGAGCTGCGTGGTATCTGAACACTACGTCACATTCCCTGTGTTCGGAAGTTGTTTAAATATACAGATTTTATCAGTATACATTTACGAAATTGTGTGAAATGTTTCTGTGTTAGACCGATTATTGAGCAACAGTCAACAGTCCTTGCTCGTACCAACACGCGTATTATCAAAAGGCTGTGGATCCAGGTAAACCTTGGTGTATTCATGGTGGCACTGTTTAAGAAACAATCCAAGTATAATAAAACAGAAAAGAGGGGACAAAATTTTTAATGTGTTAGTGCAATGTTGAAGGTTGCCTTGAACTTTAAAATGCCTTGATAAGGTTTGGCGATAGGGAACAGACCCCTTGTGGACAAACATTGACGTAATGACAATCGGTAAAGAAGGATGCACACCGAAACCCCGTTCAGCATGAGACACACATCTCAGACTTTTGACTCATTCTTATATATTGTTGCACTTAATATACTGTTATTTGGGCATGGCGAGAAGTTGTTTACCCTAAGTTTTTTATAAGCATGTCATTGCACTTCATATACTGCTATTTGGGCATGGTGATGGGTTGTTCGCCCTAAGTTTTTTAAAAGTATATTGTTGAAGCTCATATACTGCTATTTGGGCATGGCGAGGAGTTGTTTGCTCTGAATTTTTTATAAGTATATTGTTGAACTTCATATAGTGCTACTATCTGGGCATAGCGATGAGTTGTCCGCCCTAAATTTAATTTTTTACAAGTATATTGTTGAACATTACATACTGCTATTTGGGCATGGCGAGGAGTTGTTAGCCCTAAATGTTTTACAAGTATATTGTTGCAATTTTTATACTGCTATTTGGGGATGGCAAGGAGTTGTTCGCCCTAAAATTTTTGTGAGTATATTGGAAATATTATTTTATTTTTAATTTTCTACAGAATAAAGTTTTTGTGCATTTTTTTTTATTTAGTGCTATCTCATTTTTTTGCAAATTTTTCAAATATGTTAATTTCCGTATTTAACTTTACCTAGCGCGCTCAAAATTTTATCAACTTCTTCCACATTTCGTCTGTGTAGTTTGCTGGTCTACCTTATATACTAGGTCAAAGCAAAATTTCGAAAGTTGCATTTGTTTGGAAGTACGTAGTGCGCCGGTTCTCAAAATCCAAAAACGTCAGCCACCCGATCACAGCCGGGAACCCGGTTGCGGGCAGAATGGTTTTTGGCTTGTAGCAAAGCAAAAATAAAGAATTGGGAAATAAATAAAGTGGTTTTGATATATGTGTACCAAACCCTTTTCATAAACAGAAAATAAAGGAAAACAATGTTTGCTCACAAAATACAGTGGACCGCTTTTAGCGATAATTTTTTTTCTCTTATTCTGACGCCCAGTTAAGGAGGGAATGTTATATACCTTATCTAGATCTATTTAGGTAAAAAATAATTTGCCTAAAGATGTTTGTAAAAATTTTATATATCCTTGCATGACATAAACCATAGATACAAACACCAAGCAATAAAATGATTCAGTTAACTTCTGGATAAAATGAGTCATTCATAAAATCAGCTAAGAAAAATCGGGTTCAACTAACACGACTGTCTATAATAAAGGTTACTGTACTGCCCATCCAGCGTCAAGCTGATGAGGTGTACTTAACTGAAT
This sequence comes from Siderastrea radians, assembly GCA_964017195.1. Classification (NCBI taxonomy): domain Eukaryota; kingdom Metazoa; phylum Cnidaria; class Anthozoa; order Scleractinia; family Rhizangiidae; genus Siderastrea; species Siderastrea radians. The sequence goes on along the minus strand of OZ024887.1, from coordinate 13,145,692 downwards.
AATCCTTCTTTACCATGTGGAGTTTGCGAAGTCTAACAACCTGTGTAGCGGTAATCCATCCACAGTGGGCTATCAGAACGTGTGTGGATCTTTCTCGATATTGTAGCTGGTCGTTGAGAATTGGAAATTTTTGGAAAAACCTCCATGTGTAAATTCACTTTTATATAACTTCCCGGTTTAATTATGGAAATGTTTCTATGTTGTCTACAGCATTCAGCCTACGTCTTAAAAAATTCGAAATAAAATAGGTAATGGACGTTTTCAGAAGAAAAATGGAAGTTCAGGGTTTTTTTGTTTGTTTGTTTTTTGTTTTTTAGTTTTTCCAAAACCAGTTACCTTATAAGTTTCCTTTTTTTAATATGATGAAAGGGATTCCCAAACAACATCTAAAGCCTGTTTATCGGGATATTTGATGACAGCTTTTATATGATGTTCGTTTGTATTTATATTTACAGAATAGCCACAGTACGCGATTTGAAATGGCAAATCAAACGTCTGATGACTCAACAGATGATCATCCCACTACGCATCATTTCCTAGTTCTCCAGCTGGTTAGCCTTGGTTTTATCGCAGTTATAATCATCATTGGAAATTTCATTATTTGTTGGATTGAACTCACTAGAAAACCACGTAAGAGCAGTGGTTACTTTATCATAAACCTTGCCGTGAGTGATCTAGCCGCAGGCTTACTGAGTATTCCTCTTGAAATCGTAGAACTGCTTTCCAGTGGATGGCCTTTCTTTGCCTTTATGTGCAATTTGGTGTACCCCTTCCAGACAGTCCTCATGGCCGTATCTGTGATCACACTGCTTTGCATGAGTGTAGAACGCTACAGGGCAATTATCACGCCTTTGAAATCTAAACCGAGTGGGGGATTGATAGTCCTAGTGGTGTTGGCAGTTTGGATTGTCAGCGTTCTGTTGGTCATTCCATATACCTTAGTATTGAAGATAAACGAGGGCAGCTGTGTGGAAGACTGGCCAAGCCAAGACCATGTCAAAATATACACCTTGAGCGTCTTCATAGTGCTTTACCTTCTACCACTCACCTTAGTCACTACTTGCTACACCAACATTTGTCGCTCCTTGTACAAGGAAGAAAAGAGATTGAAGTCGATAATGGTGCATTGTGGTCAATCTATTGGCAGGGTGCGCCGAATATCGAATACTCGTCGTAAACAGAACGTCAAAATGATCAAAACGTTTGTCGCTACAGTGATGGCATTTGCGATATGCCAGTTGCCTAACCATGTCATTTGGCTCTGGCATGATTTTGGAACTGGCAGCCAGTGGAAACACTTGAATGATGTGTTACCATTTTGTCACATTCCTACGTATCTAAATAGCGCCATTGATCCATTCATCTTTGGATCTCGTGATGTAGAAATCTTACGACAGAAAGTTAGAGCGGCGTTAAGGCGATCCAAAAGACACCAAAATGGTGCACTTACAGCCCGTGCGGCTCTTATACAAGAAAGAAAAAACAAAAAACGCACAAGAACTCAAACAAAGGTTACGAGTCTACTTAGGACTCGGGTGACAAAGAGAAGGAGTTCCACAGTGGAAAGCGAAATTCAATTTTAGCTATTGCTTATATGTTGTTCCCACCGCATAATTATGTTTGGTATAAAACAGCTAGACTTAACAAACTTTAATTTTTAAAAAGTTCAGTTTGAAAGAAAATTAAAAAACTGAAAGAAAACTGCAAAACTACACCAATATGTTTTAAGAAAGCTTACTGTAGTACTTTAATTCACTTTATCCACAATCTATCTTACGTTCAGGTTAACTTCGTACTATGATTTTGTCGTTTGAAAACAAATTAAAGCAGAAAAGAGATGTTTTCAAGAACAATAATAATTTCCTAATAATTTCACTGGTTCTGTGGCAAGTTCATAGTCGCTCTTCTACTTCGTCACTGTCAGGGTCAAAGCCTTGACAGTGGTATGCACTGACTTTTTTTTTCTGGATTGAGTAAATAACTCTACAATAATCTACAATAACATGCACTTAAACAGAAAAATAAAGTATTTACTCTGACGTGAGATAAATCGGCTTTGCTGCTCATGCCTCCATTTTTAGCCATATTTCTACACAAAATTGACTCCCAGGATGCAGTGTTATATACAGCAATTATAAATACACTGCTGACGGGCTGTTTATAAAATCACGCCAACTTCAGTTATACTGCTGCCGCAAGCTGAAGAGGTCTCAATTACAAAAAGGCTGGTTGAAACTAGCAAAGCCTTTGTGGTGACAGATTTTGACAGACAGTTTTTACGCCTTTGCGACCCGGCCCTATGTCGTATATTCAAATAGAGTAGGTGTAAGTGTTTTTGAAAATATTTTGGTAAGGATAAAAAAAAAAAAAAAACGTTATCAACTCTTGCCACATGTCAACAATTTCAACACTTCTTAAATAGAACAACAAAACCTTACGTAAATGTTGAACAACTGTTAACTTAGTTATCTACTGTGAGAGCTATCCATTCCTAACTGCACCAACGATAGATAATATTAGCGACTTTCCTGCGCTAAAAAACCGGTTTACTTTGGGTATTTCCCTAGAAAGTTATTGAGCACATTAAAGTAAAGATATCTTTGAAGAAAGAAAGTGTCAAAGAGGCCCTTTTAGGGGGGCTACAAATGTCGCTGGTCTGAATTTCAAAGCCCTTCATTTCACGTATTGAGGAGGAAGCCATGTCCCTGTCGGTATTTTACTATTGTATTTGCGCTTGTATTCGTCGCTGTCGCAGTTTCAATCCATCTTTGTGTCGTTTGTCGCCATTTCATCTGTCTTATGTCGCTGTTTCAGGGCCATGTCGCTTGTCGGAATTTACCCTAACAGGGCCTCGTCAAATACAGGGTATAAAGTGAAATATTTTTCAGTTTTGAAACGTAGATATCACAAACTGTTAATTAATTTGAGACTTTGGGAGATGGCCAGATAATCGTCTCCTTGCGCGAGCTCGAAACGCTTTCAATTTTAAAATTGCGAGACGGAACTTATAGAGTTTTTTATTCAATTTGACTGATTAGAGACATAAGCCGCAATTACACAAGACAGTTTGTGAAACAAAGCACAATGTCAGTGACAAAGTTTAGATAAGGATTATTGAAAGTGCTACGATTTTGCATGGATTTCTGTTTTTGATGTTAAGTCCAAAAAGCGGACAAACCTTGGACAGATGTGAGTGAACAATTTGACTGCATTTTTCTTTCTTTTACTATTAACTTGTAGTTGAAAACTACACAATTGTAATTGCTATTTGAAATTGTTACAGCTTCAGATTACTCGCCATAATTAATTAAATGCTGATTCACCCAAGCCTGTTTGTCTCTGTATGGTTAGTGTTTCCTGTCACCCCAATGTCAAACAAACAACTTAACTTAACACAAACGAAAACGATCTTTTATTTACTTAGTACCGTATTTCCTCCATTAAACGCGGAGCCTGCAATAAACGCCAAGTTCAAATTAACCATATGAGTCAATAAACGCCACGAGTGTTTATCATGTTTATTCGATGCCTCGGCATCGAAAATTTGTCGTAACAATTTAGATAAATCTCCTTGTTAATTACCGTATTACCATATTACTCCAACGCCAGCAATATGATCTTTGTTTTCAAGCGTGTTATGTTAACGTTACAACAATTTGAAAACTTACCTAATCTTGAAAACTATTTGAAAACCTTACCCAACGCGCGCATCTTGAAATTTTCAAATGCTTTACGCGCTCAGTAAGGGAAACATGACAACTATGCGCTTTTCCTTCCCTCTCCTACGCTCAGAACATTGTTTTCCTCCCTTACTTCCAGCATAACCTTTTTCACTGTTGTTTTATTCAGTGACAACTGTATACTGCTTATAAAAAAAGAAAAACAGAAAATACTATAAATATTTCCATCTGCCAAGAATGGTTTACACATTCCCGATCGCCCACATTACCTCAAGTCACGTGACTCCGTCAAGTGGATACGAGAGTAAAAACAAAACAAGCAAAAGGTATGCATATTCATCAAATTCCCACTACGGAGTAGACTTTTGAACACCCCTCTGTAACAGACCCAGTGGAACCCGACCCAGTGGATATTTTTCCCCTACCCAGTGGAAATTTAGTCTCCCCACTACCCAGCGAATATTTTTTTTTTACCCAGCCGTTTTTATGCTTCCCCAGTGATTGTACCTTACATACCCATCGTATTTTTGCAAATAAACAAAAAATAAAAATAATTTAAATACAACAATAGCCCGTTTATATTAAAAAAAAAACAAACAAACAAAATAAATCTGGGAGGAGTAAAAACTGCGGGATGTATTTGAACCAGGGTGGGAAAAGCGTTCTCTTTTTTTTTTTTTTTTTTTTAATTTTTTAAAGTTAAACCAGTGAGCAGCACTTCTGCGAACTACTTGAGTTGTAGAACTTTTTTATTTCTCCTACGCGTTTCGTGTGACTAGCGCACACTTCTTCAGGGAGTTATACAATACAACCAAGTATACCTGTATATATACCTAAACACAGTCTACATTTCGCAAAAAACACCTACGGATTTGCGTATACAAACCACTCGGTAATGCGTCTAGGAAACAGGCGGAAAAATATTAAAGGTGTGACATATTTTGAGTGTGAAATAATTATTTGGGGCCCACAGTTTTAGCTAAAACTGTGGGCCCCAAATAAAATAAATTCACACTCAAAATATGTCACACCTTTAATATTTTCCGCCTGTTTCCTAGACGCATTACCGAGTGGTTTGTATACGCAAATCCGTAGGTGTTTTTTGCGAAATGTAGACTGTGTTTAGGTATATATACAGGTATACTTGGTTGTATTGTATAACTCCCTGAAGAAGTGTGCGCTAGTCACACGAAACGCGTAGGAGAAATAAAAAAGTTCTACAACTCAAGTAGTTCGCAGAAGTGCTGCTCACTGGTTTAACTTTAAAAAAATGCTGTAGGCTCTGACGACAACGAGACCTCTTCGGACGCAATGTGGGCGATGTTCCAACAGAGACATGAACATTGCTTTACTACTGAAGACTTAAGGAAAGTTAAGACCAACTTGGAAAATGGTAAGGACATTGACCCAGCTTTGTTAAGAAAGCAGTTGTACATTGGGAGGATGGCGTTTTGTCGGGGGTATGTGAGCATGCTTGGATGTAAAGGAAACTTGACTGATGACCAAAAGGCGAAGCTTAGGGGTATTCACATGGCTACCAAGTCCAGACCCATGAAAACTTTAAGAGATTTCCAGAAGAGGAAGTATGGAACACCACCGACAATTATTGGCCAGCATGCAATCAGGCGCCCCTTAAATGCGACACCCATACAGGATTCCATATTCACACCCTCAACGACTCCACAAGAAGATGCTGTCGCTGTAGCCGCCGTGCATGATCAGGATGATGTTTCTAGTTATGTCAACAGTAACGCTTTCGAAGTGGGAGAGGTAGTAGCCTTTCGTGGAACTGACGGGTTGCCTTTCAATTTGTTGAGAGTAACTCACAATGTATCTCTAAGAAGTCTTGGCCCTCGATCCAGAGTCCGCGGGGACTTTCTTGTTGAAACTGCACGAGATGATGTCAATATTTGCTATTCCCTAGATCTCAACTGGAAGAATGCTTCCATGAGATATGCGCATGTGCTGCGTGATGGAAACGACGGGGTAGTGACCTTGTTCTTGGAGGAGGCTGTCACAGTGACGGAAACTAAATTCTTGATGACAACAGAAACATACGGCGAAATTCTGGAGATAGCAGAGCAATTTGAAGATTCCATCAAGCGAGCATTGCAATCAGATGAATCACATGAAGACATGTGCGAGGAAAGTTCCACGGCGGGCACAGAAACATGTACAGAAGTTGCTGAACCTTCAGAAAGTGATCATGAGGCACAAGAGACCGTGGTATATCAAGATCGTAGGCAAAGAAGAGGCAGAGGGAACAGATATCAAGACATCATTGCTTGTTTACGATGAGTTTGATGGCCGTTCTCTGACCTTTGCATGTCTCAAGAAGGTTAGTGATCCCACATTGATTCTTGCTGTAACTTTGCTAACTTAGGTTACACTTTTTGTGCGATAATCCTCTTTAATTCCTCCCTGGACCAAGACAGTTCCTTCAATTTAGCCGCTATAAAGAAGCCACTTGCGGGGAAGGGGATAATGGAAAAACAATAGAAACCTCTCATTTTCGACAACTGGCCATTTTTGTATCGAATAAGCTTATGAAAAAAAACCCACCGGAAAATAAGCCGACCCATTGGGAAATTGGCCAACCCAGTGACGTTTTTTCCAAAAACCCAGTGAAGATAAAGATTCCACTGGGTCTGTTACAGAGGGGTGTTTTTGAGCTAGTTGTCTATTAACGGTTCTCGCCATACCCACTGAAAGGTACAGCCGGAAATAACTTGCAAGCACTTCTCATAACCTGGATTGACAGGTTTTTCTTGATTGAACAAACGTCACACCACTATATACCATTAAGACATATTCAACTGTTTGTTTGCAGCTGTTATTTGTATCTGCATTTAGTGTGGACTAAAAATCCCAACCTGTTTCTGCCATATGAAATCGCCACATAGTACTGGCTTAACATGCACTTTTACGTGTGATTAAAAGTATAAATCCCTGGTGAAAATCTTTGAAGGATCTTCAAGGATCCTTAAAGATCTCCATGAGGACCTTTGAGGATCCTACTGAGGATCTTGACAAAGATCTTTATAAAATCTTCAAGGATCTTCAAAATTCTTGCCAAGATCTTCAACATTAAAATTATGAATATACGAAATTCATATATTTGAACTGCGGACCGAAGAAATAAATGTAAAGAAGATCCTCGCAGTTATTTACGCAGTTGCGAAAAGAAAGCCTGAAAAAAAATCAGGCTTGCCGGGATTCGAACCCTGACCTCCGCGATACCGGTGCAGCGCTCTAGCCAATTGAGCTATCAAGCAAACTGGGAGCTGGTCATTAAATTGGTTCGTAATATACCCGGGAAAGATGAAGATGAAATTATGAATATATGAAATTCATATATTTGAACTGCGGAATGAAGAAACAAATGTAAAGAAGATCCTCGCAGTTATTAACGCAACTTATGCAGTTGCGAAAAGAAAGCCTGAAAAAAATCAGGCTTGCCGAGATTCGAACCCTGACCTCCGCGATGCCGGTGCAGTGCTCTAACCAATTGCGCTATCAAACCAACTGGGAGCTGGTCATTAAACTGGTTCAACTTTTCGCAACTGCATAAGTTGCGTTAATGACTGCGAGGATCTTCTTTACATTTATCTTCAACATTCTTTCCAAGATCTTTAAAGATCTTTTACTTTCTTGCCAAGATCCTTAAGGATTTACAAAGATCTTTTAATTTCTTGCCAAGATCTTCAAGGATCTACAAAGATCTTTAAAATTCTTGCCAAGATCTACAAGGATATTCAAAGTTCTTACAAAGATCTTCAATGATCTTCAAAATTCTTGCCAAGATCTTTAAGGATCGTCAAGATTCCTCTCAAGATTTTCAAAGTTCTTGCCAAGATCTTCAAAATTCTTGTCAAGATCTTCAATGTTCTTGCCAAGATCTTTAAGGATCTCCAAAATTCTTGTCAAGATCTTCATGCAATGTTCTTGCCAAGATCTTTAAGGATCTTCAAAATTCTTGTTAATATCTTTTTTGATCTTCAAAATTCTTCCCAATATCTTGCCAGGATCTTCAAGGATCTTCAAAAGGTCATCAAGTTCTTGCAAGATCTTCAAAAATCTCCCAAAGTTCTTTTTGGTTCTTTCAAGATCATAACAATCTTTGAGGACCATTAAGGATGTTGCAAGCTCTTACAAAATGTAGCTAGGAATTCCTTGGAATTCCAAGGTTTGCATGGTCTTAGATTAGCGTGGAAGAAATTTCTAGGAAACTGAGAAAATTTGATAAAATTTGAGGAAAAATTGAGTTCCTAGGAATTACTGAGAATAGCAAACATTAGGATCTAATGTACATCAAACAACAAACAAACTTAAAGTTGATTAAGTATTTATTGCAAAAATTGTAAGGATTCTTCACAAGTTTTCTTTTAGGCCAGTATTATCAGATCCTTAAATGGATCTTTTTAAGATCTTTGAAAGATCCTCATTAAATCCTTGAGGATCTTAAAGGATCCTTTCACAGATCTTGCAAAAATCTTGACAAGGATCCTTGTAAGATCCTGACCAAATCCTTGAGGATCCTGGCTAAGATCTTAACAAGATCCTTGAAAGGATCCTTTTAAGATCTTTGAAAGATCCGTTTTTTAGTCCTTGAGGATCTTGAAGGATCCTTGCAAAGATGTTGTGAAGATCTTGAAAAGGATTCTAAAAAGATCCTGACCAAATCCTTGAGGATCCTGGCTAAGATCTTTAAAAGATCCTTGAAAGGATCCTTTTAAGATCTTTAAAAGATCCTTGTTTAGTCCTTGAGGATCTTGAAGGATCCTTACAAAGATCTTTGCTAGGATCTTTAATAGGATCTTTGTAGGATCCTTGGAAGATCTTTGTCAAATCCTTGAGGATCTTAACAAGTGATTTTGCATATAAAGATCTTTGAAGATCTTTCAAAGATCCTTGTCTTTAAGGATCTTTGGCAGGTCTTTCACAATCCTTAAAGATCCTTGAAGATCCTGTGAGGTTTTTCACCAGGGATGGTTCTTATTGCAGCTGACCACTCAAAGAAGACTAAAACAGCTAAGGGGGAGAGGGAGGAGAGATGGCAGCTACGTCTACCTTCTCGTTGATCTTTCTGTTGATTTGCTGAGTGACCGTCGTTTCCCTTTTCTTGTTAACTTGTTTGTGTTTGTTTATTTTTTCTGGTTCAGGATCATTTGCACATGCAATTTTTGATGCAACTTTTGTCGCACTTTTCAATGCAATTTTTGTCGCGCTCGAGCTCGGGATAAAAATCGCAAGTGTAAACTAGCAGCGATTTCAGTACAATTTCTGTGCGATTTGTCGCCGCGATATCGCAGTGATTTCGAACATGTGGGAAATTTGATGCAACTTGGTGGCGATTTTTGTGAAATCGCAACAAATATCTCACTCGAATCGTGCGGAAATCGCAATTAAATTTCCGCTAGTTTACACTTGCGATAAAAGTTGCATTGGAGCGCGACATAAATCGCATCAAAAATTGCATGTGTAAACGGGCCTTTTACAGGGTCGTTACTTGCAATATGTAACTAACAACACCAATGGCAAAAATTGCAGTCCACGTTAAAGTTCTCACAGTCGTTAGGAACCTTTTCTTCGACAGGAAATAACACAGACATTATATCATAATTTTTCTGGGTTATTTGCAAAGGCGAAATACAACGTCTTTAGTCGTTTGGCTAAATTCCTACAATATCTTGAACCTGGAGCGATGTTTAAACAAATTAGAACTACCGCCAAGTTTCCACCATGTTGCCCACAACACAAACGTGGCTCACCTTGGAAGCCACGCCTAGAAATCCTACAACCACCGTTGGTCGCAATGATTTTAATTGTCTTTTCCAAAGTATACAAAATGACACTTCTCTTTCGCGCTCAGTGGCATTTTTGTATTCTACTTTCGGGGGCTCGCTACTTGTAGTTGTCAGAAATGTACATGTGTGAAGAATATAGCCCGTTCTATACATGCTAAAAAAAATTCAGACTAAATGCAATCAAATGCGGTAAGTCAAGTCATTATCTGGCGAGTTAAAAATACGCTAGTTTTTATCGTTTACTTCGGGCTTGCTTTTCGAACTTCCCCCCCTTTTTTTTCAAAATAAAAAGAATAGAAACTCGCTGGAACTTTTGAGCATTTTGTTTGAAAATGGTTCACCAAAAGGGTCTTTTTGGCGTAAAAAAAGAAAATTGGAACTTTTGCTTCCTGACCGCAGATTCTCGAAAGTTGCTTTCTGCAGCTCGTAAAAAAACAACGTCAACATGCAACAAACAGGTAAGACAGACTCAGCAGAGAAGAGTTTTTTTACAAACGTAATGTTGTCGCAGGAAGAGTTCGCGCACAGTAGCAAGACCACAATACAACGAGCACAAAGTTGGCTGTCAAGTTTGATTCCGGCCGGGGTAATTTGTGCTTTGGGTACCGTGTGGCACTAAATTTTTTGCGGTTTCTAATTTTACGGGTTTTTCTGCGATCCGCAAAAAAAGTTTCCGTGTAAAAACCTTCCCGCAAAAACTTTCTCCACAAACATTTACTCCACTGTTGATTGCCTTTTACATCCAATATAAGATCATTTTGGTGGCTAGTTACTTAAATCTTGTCTTTCGTTCAGAAACCAAACGAAATTAAAAACAAAACATTCAAAAATGAAACGACGAAATTGCAATCGGTGCACTTCAAGTATTTAGCAATTAAAAGCGTTAAAGAAAAGGACAGAGTATGTTAGTGCCTCAGCCTAAAAAGGTTAACAAATAAACTAGGAGTTCACTCAGAAAGGTTGCAAATGCGCTCGTGCGTGATGATGATGAAGGCGATAAAGAAGGCCAGTGGCAAGAAACAGGAAAACTCCACATTGATAGGAGTACAAATCTGAGGCAAAAAATGCAGTGTTTGTAGGGGAAAAACGGAAATCCTGTGTCGTGTCGATGTTTCCACAACCCTTGTTATGCCTATGGAAAACTGTTTGCTGTATATCAAAGAAGCCTTTATACTACTAGGTCAGGTACAATCTTCAAGTTTATCAGTAAAAAATTCCCTAATATGTTTGCTGGGTTTGCGATTTATTTATTTCTTATTTATTTATTAATTTTTTTAATTGATGTCCTCACGTTTTACTTAAAGGAGAATTAGCAATGAGCTGCGCATGCTCCCCCTAACTGTCAAACTTGAAAAAAATTAGGCTAACATTTTCAAGCTGAATCGTGAAAACAAAATGGCGTCCCAAAGCGGGGGATTCGGCCGTGGCGGTGATGGCGGTCGGAGGGACAATTCCGGCCCAAAAAAAGATGTCTCCACTGAGCCGATAGCAAAGATCGGAATGAGTGGTTCAAGTGCCATAAAAGAATTTATTTATCGAATACCATTTTTCATTCTTGGATAGAGAAGAAATATTCGGCTGGTTGCGGTTCCAGTAGCGACACTGATTTCGCGGCACATCTATTGTCGTTGGAATATCGTCGACAGTAAGTTGTGTTTTCTTATTTGTTTTTTTTTTTGTCCTCTTGACTTGTTCCCGTTCCAGTTGTTACATAAATGTTGAGGTCCATTTGTTTTCTTGCTCTTGTAGTTCTTTTCAACGTGTTTCTGGCACTGGGATCAAGCGATCGCGAGCACAACTCCTACAAACAGATAACAAATTACAACACAGGAACGGTTGTGTCAGTGCGCTTCGTTACTGGCAGTAAATTGGATTGAATGATAACTCTATGGTTTTAGTTTTTCACTTTCCGCCACTGAAAATCTCGATCAGTAATTACATTTAAACACAAACTCGCACGTGGCATCGATAAACACAACAATCCGTGAATTATATGGCTACAACATTCCCATTGACATTCAAGGAGAATATTTTTTTTCTGATGACCAAACAAAACCTCCATTACCTTCACATCGTTATTTTCTTTCTGTCTTTGTGCTTTTTATGTCCCCATAGAGGCATTCGGCTGTGGGAGACGAAAGCCTTCGTTTTGTCCTTTCTTCACTTGCCTTCGCCTTGCAAGAGGTCTTGTTTCCGCCGCATTCGCGGGTCCAGGATTTTCTTGTCCAGCCTACAAACACACATTCATATGCAGACCAGTTCAGCTTCATTCATTCTGAATACAAGTAGAATAATATTAAGAGAACATACCTTACTGCTGCATGGTTTACTTCTTGTTCCACATCGACACTCGCTTCGCCACTCAACTCCACGTGCCCTCGGCTACTACTGATTTTCTTAGATAAATGATGAACAAAAGTTCACAGTACTGCGTAGCAGTAATTAAGATGAAAATACAAAAAACAAAAGGTAGTGAAGTGCCAAAGTTCTTTAAAAAGCCAAACGTTTCGGGCTTAGCCCTTCATCAGGGGCAAATGAACGATTTTCAAATTACGCGTGACAACAACCGTTGCGTGGTCACGCAGTTCCAAGCCTGAAGGTTAGCCGCATTTCCAGTCTTTTCCGGTGGATGTTATTACCGGTGTAGAGCTTAATACCACAGAAGCCCCACCACCTCAGAAGCATAGAGAAAAAATCTCCCGGTTTCCCCGTTGCTGAGCACTTAAATGGCTTAGACCACATTTTGTCCGACGCCGAGATTCGTGGTATTAAGCTCTGCACCGGTAATAACATCCACCGGAAAAGACTGGAAATGCGGCTAATCTTCAGGCTTGGAACTGCGTGACATGCGGGATGAACATTAACTTTTCTTTCATTTGAAACTTACACGCGCGCGCCTATCATTGCGCGTGCTCTGCTTCTTCAGGACATTGCCATCTTCATGTATAAAATTAAGCATAAATTGCTGTCAGAGAGACTCTGTAATCTTTTCCAATTAGACAGTGGCTTATATAATTTAAGAAAACGAGAATTTGTTCAACCTCGATTCTCTTCGGTAACATATGGAAAACACTCACTTCGTTACCTAGGGCCCAAACTTTGGAATGATCTCACTCCTAGACTAAGAAATTTACCCTCTTTGAAGCAATTTAAGAACGTTATACGTGATCGGGACCTCACTGCGCTGGCTGCAAATGTCAGTGATTGTCGAGGCTGCAACCTATGCCAAGAATGACTGGCCGCCAACATTACATGACATAATTTTTATTTTTAACATAAATTTTTATTTTTATATTCTAATACAGTTGAAGAAACAGAATTTTAATATATTTTTACAGTTTTTTTTTTAGCTTAGTTAATTGTTGTAATTAGGCTTTTTAAATGTATATAAATATTTTCCATTTTATATATATTAATTACGTTTTTAGTTAGGCAGATTAGGTGTCCACAATTAGTAGAGGGGACTTTTCCCCTCAGCTACTACAGTTTTTGACACGTTAATAAAGTTATTATTATTATTATTATTATTATTTTCTCTCACGCAACGGTTGTTGTCACGCGTAATTTGAAAATTGTTCATTTGCCACTGATGAAGGGCTAAGCCCGAAACGTTTGGCTTTTTAAAGAACTTTTTTGGCACTTCACTACCTTTTGTTTTTTGTATTTACTGATTTTCTTTCCTTTTTGTACTGCAAGCACTTTTGCACGAACTCGATACAACCTGGAAAACGAGAAAAGACCCAAATCCTAAGCGTCACACTTTACAGAATATTGATTGCATGCAAAAGTATCCAAATATATTCACTTACCGATGCATCCATTAGGGCGACGAAACGTGCTTCTGTGACCTAATCCGTGACCAAAACAGTGACGAAAGGTGACCAACTCGCACATGCGCAGCTCATGATACTTTTGCTTTAATTAAATCGCTAATTTCCTCATAATCTCAAATCCGCGTTCAGCACTGAAAAATAAATTAGGAGAATATAGAGTTCTTTCCGACAAATTTAAAATGGAGACGCGCTCAAACACTATAATTGTTTATTTCTCGCCAGCTCTGCGGAAAGGAAAACAGCAATTGTCTAATTGTTGGAAAAGAATAACTTGACAATTTATCGTCAAGCGCCTGAAACTTCTTGCCAAGCAACCATAATACATCCGCATGCAAGAATTATATATTTCTTATACGACGGTCTTTGACCTTGTTAGTCGTGATCGTTGTTTAAAAGGTCTGAATGACGATTTTTTAATCGGATCGATAAGGTGAACAGGATAACATAAACACGGAATAGTTGGAGCAAATCCATGAAATTGTAACACTGCGAGCCGATCCTGTAACCCGTTTATGTTATGCTTACAGCGGTACCGGCACAAAAAGCGGGTCATGGTACAGAATGAGCCAGCTTTGAGAACGGTTCACCTCAGCAGCGCTCTGGCACTCTGGTGCTGAAGTGAACGTTTTATGTGTTAAAAGAGAAAGTGCAAAGATCCTATCCGTTGAAGCGTTCTTGCAGGTACAAAAGCGTCTGCTTCACTTTGTACACTTTCGTAGCCTTAGAAACGTAGTAATTTTCGCTTTATACAAACATGATTGTAAACGATGCATGGACTGCCTTGTTAAAACAATCTTCGACACGTTTGAATATCAATTTATATGTCAGGGCCATCAAACGACAAAATTTGAGCAAACTACTTGAAGTATCATTTTCTGCTTTCTGCCCTGTTTCAGAGCTTTTAAAAGGCATATATGTGTAAGCTAATATAGGTTGATCTGTTCAGCGTTTTAATCTGAAAATTAAGGCCGCAGAAAGGAAACAGAATCCTATCCGCCGAATTTCTGAGCTGCGGATAGCTCTCCAAAAATGATAAGCTGACCCTATTTTACACTCTGAACGACATATTTGTCCCTCCGAAAACAACTCAATTTATAAAGTCCTCCTTTTACGAAAGTCCGAGGTGATGTTTCTAGTTTTCACTTGAATTAAATAGAACCTCCCAGGCGATTTATGCCTTCCGAAAAGATATTTCCCGAAACGGACCGTTGGGTACCCCTGAAATGTGAAGAAAAACTGTAAACATGAAACAAGACGAAAAAAATTTCAATGAGGGTGCCGTATTCGTTTAGACACAACGTAACACATTTTTTCCTTCCCTCTTGAATCCATTTGAATTTTTCATGTGTCGGGCGAAACAAACAATAGAACTCACATTTGCATTTTACTCCCTATAAGGCAAAACAACGGACTGATCAACGAGTATAACGTAGTTGGTGATTTTTCGCTTAACTTAAACGCACCATTAATGGAATCAGTGCATAGCACTGAAAACTGAAGGTAGGGAGCTCAATTGAATATATCGTACAATAGAGAGATAAGTCAGCGATTGTTAAGCGGGTCTTGACTGTCTTCTTTAGAAAGCTGACGAGACGTCTGGTATCTAACAAGGCTTTTTAATCAATAAGGGAACTAGCACCTATCACATATCACCCGTGTTGCCTGAATGGCAAATCATTTGTACACATTTTGAAACGCTAAAACCTCGATGAAACTTCATCGGTGGTCAAAGAAAACCTTCACATATAATAAGCAAATGTGGAACTGCAGACACAGACTCAATATGTTTACACGTGTATGCGATGAAAAAAAAAAGATGAATATAGCCGTTATCGCGAATATATATTGCCAAGAAATGCATCTCGCGATCTCGAAATTTGTAGATCAAGATCAGTTATTCTTTATGTCACCTTTTTCCAAAAAGCTGACCTTGTAGTCAAGAGCATTGGTGACGTTTAAATGATTTAATTTTTATTGTGATTTAGAATTCATCGCCTTGCTACTTTAATTTTGTTAAAGAGTTTTCGTCTTATTCTAAAGCCTTGTAAGAGGAAACAATGTTTTATACCTTATCTAGATCTATTTATGTAAAAAATAATTTGCCTCAAGCTGTTTATAAAAAAATTTACATATCCTTGCATGACATGAAACATAGATACAAACACTAAGCAATAAAATGATTCAGTTCTGGGTAAAGTGAGTGATTCATAAAATCAGCTAGGAAAAATTCCAGTTCAACTTTGAACACGATTGTCTACAATTAAGGTTACTGTACTGCCCATCCAGCGTCAAGCTGATGAGGTGTGCTTAACTGAATAATCCTTCTTTACCATGTGGAGTTTGCGAAGTCTAACAACCTGTGTAGCGGAAATCCATCCACAGTGGGCTATCAGAACGTGTGTGAATCTTTCTCGATATTGTAGCTGGTCGTTGAGAATTAGAAATTTTTGGAAAAATCTCCATGTGTAACTTCGGTGTTAGGTAACTTCGCGGTTTAATTATGGAAATATTTCTATGTTGTCTACAGTATTCAGCCTACGGCTTACAAAATTCCCGATAAAATAGGAAATGAATGTTGTTAGAAGAAATTTGAAAATTTAGCGTTTTTTTTTTAGTTTTAACAAAACCAGTTACCTTATGAGGTTTTTAAATCAGTTTAAAAGTTTTCTTTTTTTTTTCAATATGATGGGATATTTAATTATACTTTTTTACATGATGTGTGTGTGTTTCTGTTGACAGAATAGCCACAGTACGCGATTTGAAATGGCAAATCAAACGCCTGATGACTCAACAAATCATCATCCCACTACGCATCATTTGCTAGTTCCCCAGCTGGTTGGCCTTGGTGTGATCGCAGTTATAACCGTCATTGGAAATTTCCTTATTTGTTGGATTGAAATCACTAGAAAACCACGTAAGAGAAGTGGTTACTTCATCATAAACCTTGCTGTGAGTGATCTAGCCGTAGGTCTCCTGAGTATTCCTCTTGAGATTGTAGAGCTGCTCTCCAGTGAATGGCCTTTCTTTGGCTTTATGTGCAACGTGGTCTACCCCTTCCAGACTATCCTGATGGCCGTATCTGTGATCACACTGCTTTGCATGAGTGTAGAACGCAACAGGGCAATTATCACGCCTTTTAAATCTAAACCGAGTGGTGGATTGGTAGTCCGAGTGGTGTTGGCAGTGTGGGTTGTCAGCGTTCTGTTGGTCATTCCATATACCTTAGTATTGAAAATAAAGGATGACAGCTGTGTGGAAGACTGGCCAAGCCAAGACCACGTCAAAGCGTACACTGTGATCGTCTTTATAGTGCTTTACCTTTTACCACTCACGTTAATCACTATGTGCTACACCAACATTTGCATCTTCTTGTGCAAGGAAGAAAGGAGATGGAAGTCGATGACCATGTATTGTGGGCAATCCATTCGCAGGGTGCGCCGAATATCGAATACTCGTCACAAACAAAACGTCAAAATGATCAAAGCTTTTGTAGCTGCAGTGATGGCGTTTGCCATATGCCAGTTGCCTAACCATGTCATTTGGCTCTGGCATGATTTCGGAACTGGTAGCCAATGGAAACACTTAGATGATGTGTTACCATTTTGTCACGTTCTTACGTATCTAAACAGCGCCATTGATCCTTTCATCTTTGGAAGTCTTGATGCAGAAATCTTACGACAAAAAGTAAGAACGGCGCTAAGACTATCGAAAAGACAACAAAACGGTGTACCTACAGTGCGTTCCGCACTTACACAAGAAAGCAAAAACAAAAAACGCAAAGGAACTAAAATACGGGTTACGAGTGTACTTAGTACTCGGGCGACAAAGAGAAGGAGTTCCACAATGGAAAGTGAAGTTTAGCTATTACTTATATGTTGTTCCCACCGAATAATCATGTTTATAACCGATCTAACAAAATTAGTTTTCAAAACGTTCAGTTTGAAAGAAAACTGAAAAACTACACCAAAGATAATTTAAATCCCAAAATATGTTTTGAGAAAGTTTACTGTAGTACCTTAACCCTATTCAGACCGGGGGGAGGAGGGGGGGGGGGATTCTGCCAGCACGGACTTTGGGCGCTTATAAGGTTTTTAATAAGCAAGCTAAAGCGACCAAACTTGGTGACTTTTCCTAGGCCTAAAATGTATCTGGAAACAATTTAGTGTAGCAAGTCCTTGTCTATTAAGTTTGACGTTACCATGACAACCACTTTTTGACAAGCACTTTTTCAGAATATTGAATTTTCCGTCTTTTTAATCAAAAATCATTACTTTTTTGAAGTAAATTTTACATTTTTAGACCATTTTCGTGTAAAGGGTGAGATTTTTTTCGGCCTTAACACGCAAAATTGACACTGGTTTACCTACACTCGTTGTAGCTCTGTGTTCCAACAGTTCCAAATGCTTGGATATAAATCGGATGCCATGCAAACGGAGTTGAATCGGTTTTCCAGTTGATTTTGATCACTTCTTGATTAATTTTGGCAGTTTTTGAAGGTTTGGAAAATTCAAGAAATCCAAGATGGAGGATCCAAGATGGCCGCCGTTTGTGGTAAGATCTGGTCGTTTGAAAACAAATTAAAGCAGAAGAGAAATGTCTTCAAGAAGAAAAACAATTTCCTAATAATTTTCTTGATTTTGTGAGAAGTTCAAAGTCGCTCGTTCAACTTCGTCGCTGTCAGGGTCAAAGCTCTGACAGTTCTATACAGTTTTGGTTGCGATCTTCGGCCACCTCGCTAAAAATATTGCAATCTTCTCGTCACATCCTCATAATTTGTCTAATTTTGCAGACGTTAAGCCTTTCTGTAATACCTTTGAAATAAACATGCGTGTATGATTGGCCGGCTTTTTTAACCAGCGCTGAAGAGCTTCTTTGCCGCTAATGAAGTTAATGCGTCGGCCAATTTGTTTGTTTGTTTGTTTGTTTTTTTGATGTTTAAAAATTACGTTTTCTTCACGCCACTGCTGTTGCCAAGGAAACGTTGATTTGCAGTGTAGTACAAATTTTAAAAAAAATGGATTTGGTCCCAGGCACCAACTAGTAAGTTAATTATAGATAACAAGAGAATTATAGATATACGTACTAATTACGTATACACGCCGGGCCAGCAGAGGGCACGAAGCTGCACGCTCGGAAAAACTTTTGCGTCTTTTATCCGATAGAGCTCAAACTTTGCACAATGATAGAACTTTTTATTCCAAACAATCGTATCGTTTTTGTTTTTTCATTTTAACGGTTTTTGGCGGGGAAATGACGTCACAGTGCTAAAGGCAAATTTTCAATTGTCTCTTATGGCACAAAAAGTATATGATTCTGAAAGAACTCATTGAGATAAAGTGAAATGCGAAGAAATTATTGAAAAAGCTCGATCCGTCTTGAAGATATAAAGTTCGGAAGTTTGAATTTTCCGCCATTTTGTTACTATTTTTAGAACATTTATAAAATTCAGATCTCTATATCTTCAAGACGGATTGAGGTTTTTCAATAATTTCTTCGCATTTCACTTTATCTCAATGAGTTCTTTCAGAATCATATACTTTTTGTGCCATAAGAGACAATTGAAAATTTGCCTTTAGCACTGTGACGTCATTTTCCCGCCAAAAACCGTTAAAATCAAAAAACAAAAACGATACGATTGTTTGGAATAAAAAGTTCTATCATTGTGCAAAGTTTGAGCTCTATCGGATAAAAGACGCAAAAGTTTTTCCGAGCATGCAGCCTCGTGCCCTCTCCTGGCCCGGCGTGATATGCCGTAATTTTCATCTCTTTTTTATAGTTAATGCCCTATAAGTTTTTATGCCATTTTAATTTAATTATTGTAATGCGCATTTGAAAACTCTTGTTGATACTTGGGCAATATAAGTTGTATAAATGAAATGAAATTAAATTTTTGTTCACATTATCGATTCCATTTACCAAGAAATTTTTATTCATGAGTTTTCAGAGCAGGTCAAGCCGCCTAACTCAAAATCAATGTAGCAAACGTAATGATGACCCGGATAAATTGTATGATCACTAGGAGAATTGATATATAGATTTAGCCAAGCCTAAAAGCGGAGCTCCACGTTTTTTTCGCTGGTACTTATTAATTTGTGAAAATACTCTTATTCAAGCTGTTAAATAAAAAGAAGAAAAAAGAAGAAAAAATCATGCCCGCTCTAATATCGAACTCGGGTCGCCGGCATCGCAACACCAACACCAATTAATTTTACTACTTATTTTTGTCCCGTCACAATATGCCGATCTGACATGAACGTGCTGGTGTTTTTCCTGGGAAAATGTGTTTTGACGGCCGCAAAAACCCTGATAGTGGACAGAAAAAACCAGAAGGCACTAGCTCTGCTATATTTGGCGTCGAGATCGTCGCCAAATGCTGGGAAATCAGGCGTTGTGCCGACTGAGTTCGCAGTCCTCGCGTCCTCGAAGGCAAATTTCTTAACTTGTACTTTTCGCCTTCCACAAAAAGACAACTAAGAATTCTTTTGAACTTTTTCTTTCTATGTCTAGATATTTCACATTTTTTCTCAAGTTCTAAACTTCACTTCTGTCGAACTGAATCGTTTTGCTAAACAAGCTAAGCTTTTGAAAAACCTCTTTTTCAAAAGCGACAGTGGTCATGCGATTTCCCGCCAAGAAAAACGCCAGTCGCCCAAAAGCACTGCGCAATTTCCCGCCAAGAAAAGATGGCATTCTCCCCCCCCCCCCCACCCACGACGGGTTGTCTTGGGATTCCCCTCCCTCTTCCCCAGAGTCTGTTAGGCGGGCGCGAGTACGCTGACGTCACAACCAAATATTCTCGCATCGATAGGTTACCAAATTCGCTTCGCAATTGTGCTCTGCTATTATTATATAGTAAATCTAGATCGATTTTACTGAATGCGTCAAACTGATTGATGCCCAAATCCTTCTGAGTTATGCATGCACTGACTATTCATTTTTTTTCTGGATTAAGTTAATAACTATAACACAATAACCTACAATAACATTCACATATAAACAGAAAAAGAAAAAAATATTTACTGTGGCAAATCTAAATAACGTACACATTGAAGGGAATTTTTTTTTCATTTCTAACAAAACGTTCATAGTTACATAGATGTGTCAGTAAAAACTAGAAAAACAAACAAACAAACAAACAAACAAACAAACAAGCAAACAACAAAAATCAAAACAAACAAAAGACATAGCCCTCAAATTTCCTAACATGGAATACACTATTTTGTTAGTTGTTCATTCACGGTTGTCGCAGGAAAAAAAATGCAAGCTTTTCTCATGATTATAACCTTGATAAACAGCTTTTTCTTGATTGAACAGACATCACACCACTATATTCCACTGAGATTTATTTTAATGTTTGTTTCCAGCTGTTATTTGTATCTGCATTAAGTCTGGAATAAAAATCC
Organism: Siderastrea radians; assembly: GCA_964017195.1. Classification (NCBI taxonomy): domain Eukaryota; kingdom Metazoa; phylum Cnidaria; class Anthozoa; order Scleractinia; family Rhizangiidae; genus Siderastrea; species Siderastrea radians. Next base: position 13,124,969 of record OZ024887.1, on the reverse strand, counting down.
CAACCGTTTTCCGCCAATTGAACACTTACCGTACGTAGCCTAGCATACCTTTTAAAGTATGATTACACAGCAATTCTCTTTCCTTTTTTTCTCGGGAAAAAAACGCAGATATTATTTTCTTGATTCTCTGGATGCATTACAAAGGCAAAATACACCGTCTTTAGTTAATTGGTGAGCGATGTTTAAGTAAGGAAGAGAGCGTTTGTTCAAAAACTGCCGCCATGTTCCCGCCATGTTGTCGACAACACAAATGTGGCCACAGGGTCTAGAGGAGCTAACTTTGAGCAGACGTTTGGTTTTCCTTGAGAAAGACAACTGACATAATTTGTTGCGGCCTTGCGTTACTCGCGTTACTTTATTATATGTACCGCAGGTCGAATTACTGTTGACCATTAACGGTCCTGCCGAACAAAAACGGACGTGAGGAACTACGGTTCTTGTAAGGTTTGTGACTTCATCACTTTTAGTTAACTGGGCAGATGTTTTTGACGAGTAACTGACTGTAACAGGCAATTTTTAAATATACAGCTATTTCAATTAACATAGTCAGGTTTCAAAGAGCTTACGCGACAAGACCAAAAAGTAGTATCGGTAGCTGTAAATCTTTTACAATTCTGCTGTAACTTCACGGTTGTCACTCCAATGGGATGGGTGAAAATACCATAAACACTTGTTTGTGTGATTAATTTTCAGTAGGCCATGTTTTCTGTGAGCCATAGCTGGGCTTGGTAAACTTTTCAGTTAATTACCCATATCACCTTGCAGTCTTATCGGGTAGGCATTCCGACAACGTTAATTGAAATAGCTGTATCCTAGAAAAAGGTTCCTAAATGTTGGCCATCAGAGACGTTTGACAATAGTTGCACACAGGAGAGCGTTGTGAAATCAGTAATTCTAACTACTGCAAACTCAAAAGAAGATTCCTACAGTCCATTGCCGAACGACCAGAACCAAGGCTATAACGGAAATTCAGGCGACTACCTTCTGCCTGCAGGTGAGTCTGGACTACTAGCACGATTTTCGTTACAACTTTTCAAATTATATTTTTCTGCCTCGATCGCGTCCAAGTTGCAGGAGGTGTTGAACAGTCTAAATTCATTGTTAGAGTTCAACTACATAACTTCTTTTCTATTTCCAGGGATCTTGAAAATGTTTTGGTTTCTTTAAGGAGCAGAAAATTTGAATCAACTACGATACCCGACGTTGTTTACTTTGTTGAGCGTCACCCGTCTCGAATATTTATCAACGTAACGCAAATTCATCCTGTTCTGGATCAATTTTGGATGTATGAGCATTTAAGGAAGCTATAGACATTTATTTTCGTGGACAGCAACGGATTAGCTTCCCCGAAAAATGTTTTTTTGCCAAGGTCTAGGATTATGCCAGTGACCTTTCTTTGACACGAGCAATGTTAACACGCTGTCAATGGCGGAGTTCTAACCTGTTTTCGCTTGTGATCCAGGGAGATACCCGCACGTTTGAGCTTACAAATTGGTTAAATAAGGTAATAACTTTGCTGTGATGTTGTTTTTGTAACCCAATTTAGGCCGCAAACTATGCGAAATTGTTTCTTGTATTTGCCCTATTTTTGGGATCTCGTTGTAGGCTTCAGAGTAGGTTGTCTTTAACCCTACCTGGTGTGCTAAAAATTTATCAACTATTTCCACATTTTGTCTGTGAACTTGGTCGTTCTACCTCAGATACTAGGTCAAAGCAAAATTCGTAAACTGCATCTGATTGACCGTAGCGCGCCTCTCAAAATCCAAAAATTTCAGCTTTACGAACACCGCCGGAAACCCCATTGCGGGCAAACTGGTTTTTGGCTTGTAGCAAAGCAAAAATAAAGAACTGGACAATAAATAAAGTGGTTTTGATACATGTGTACCAAAACCATTTCACAAACAAAAAATAAAGGAAAACTATTTTTGGTCGCTAAATCGAGTGGACTGCTCTTAGAGAGAATGCCACTTAAATGGCCGTTTTTCTGCAAAAGCCCGTCAGACAATGGATTAAGCAAAAATAATTAAAGAGCTCTCAGTAGAATGCTGATAGGACTTGAAATAGCCCGAAAAATCTATTTTAGTTTTCTTCATTAATTGACAATAGAGCAGGTGCTTTGGATGATGTATACAACATCTCTTGGGCGCTCATACTATTTCTTGTCACCAGTTCACTTATTTCCCATTGGTTTCTGTTCATTAAGTTAACATGTGGTTAATTTTGGAGATGAGGGGTCGCTATTTTTGAACGGTAGCTTCTTTGGAACGTATGTTGCTTTGGCAACTGTACGGATTCATCACTTGTGAGAAGTACACCTAAGTGTGAAACAAAGAGAGTTTTTAAGATCCTGAGGGGGCAGGGGGGGGGCGGGAATCCGGGAAAAAAGGGGGCGGAAAGAATACGGGAGGGAGGAAAAGAGGAGGCAGGAGGATGCCGGATTCCCTATGTACCGAGAAGAGAGGGAATTAAGAAAAAAACTACTCAACATTGCTTTATTGAATATTGCCAGCGACGTAACGGAAACTGGGATTAATGTGCACGGGAAGCAGGAAGTTTGGACCCCGCCCCCATCTCCCCCACCACCCCCAATAAATAACATCTAAAAGTATCGTTCAGACCTGAACGTTCCAATAACAAGTATTTAAATTTTTGACATATTTTTTTTTCAAGGTTCCCAATTTAGAAGGGAAAAATTCGGACGAAATTCAACCAAATGGGGTTTCGTTCCTTTAATTTTGAAAGAATCTTTCCTTTACGACCGACTAGTGCTGACAAACATTTGTGAATAGCTGTTATATTCATGTTTCACTGCATTAAGATAATTCATTTACTTTAATTATTGAAAGGCTTTTTAGTAACAACTATTGATAACACGCCTACAGTAGGTGTATACAACATCTCTTGGGCGCTCATACTATTTCTTGTCACCAGTTCACTTACTTCCCATTGGTTTCTGTTCAAAAAGTCAACATGTCGTTAATTTTAGAGGATCCGGGGGTCGCTACTTTTGAATGTTCGCTACTTTAGAAAGTACGTTGCTTTGGCAACTGTACGGTGTAATCACTTGTGAAATGTACACCCAAGTGTGAAAGAAACGATATAGTTCGCAGGATCTGGAAATGACAGGGGGATGCGGAAATCCGAGAAAGAAAAGGGGGCGGAAAGAATACGGCAGGCAGGAAAAGAGGAGGCAGGAGAATGCCGGATTCCCTTTGTGAAGGGAAGAGAGGGAATTAAGAAAAAACTACACAACATTGCTTTACTGAACATTGTCAACAACTTAACGGGAAATGAGATTAATGTTTACGGGAAGCAGGAAGTTTAGATCTCCTCTGATCCCCGCCCCCATCTCCCCCGCCACCCCAACAGATAATATCTAATAGCATTGTTCAGACATGAACGTTCCAACAACAAGTATTTAAATTTTTGACTTATAGCATTTATTTAAGTTACTCAATTTAGAAGGGAAAAATTCGGACTAAATACAACCAAATGTGGTTTCCCTCTTTTTGAGGGAATCTTTCCTTTAAGACCGACTAGTACTGACAAACATTTGTTAATAGCTGTTTTATTTATGTTTTAATGTTTACGGGAAGCAGGAAGTTTAGATCTCCTCTGATCCCCGCCCCCATCTCCCCCGCCACCCCAACAGATAATATCTAATAGCATTGTTCAGACATGAACGTTCCAACAACAAGTATTTAAATTTTTGACTTATAGCATTTATTTAAGTTACTCAATTTAGAAGGGAAAAATTCGGACTAAATACAACCAAATGTGGTTTCCCTCTTTTTGAGGGAATCTTTCCTTTAAGACCGACTAGTACTGACAAACATTTGTTAATAGCTGTTTTATTTATGTTTTACTGCATTAAGATAATGGATTTACTTTAATTATTGAGAGGTTTTTATAAACTACTAAGAACTAATGGTAACACTCCGACAGTAGACATCCACTATACACTTGTCTCTTGCTCGTCCGACCGCCATTCATTTTGCGGAAGTCGTTTGAAAAAACCTGGTCGAGGAGCATTTATGTCTGACAGTGCTCGAGCTCTCAAGCCAAATGATGGCGCTTTTGATGCCACCTTGCTCAGAAACGTAGTCCCTTGTCTTATAGACTCACTGTTTTCAACGCTGCAGCAGTCTTTTAGCCGTAATTTCCCGAAAATAAGTGGGTTAATAGCACTGTTTGTATACACCATGATATTGCAATACACTACAGCTTTATCAAAGTAACTGTAATTTTTACCTTCACCAAAGTCATGCCAAATCCACAGGACGTGGTTTGGCAGAAGGCAGATTGCGAAAGCCACCACAGCAGTAACGAAAACCTTCACAACTTTTATATTCTGCTCTGCTCGCATTTTGGCATGTTTGCACCAGTGATGGTCGCTTCCACTGAACAGTTCTCTCAGTCCTTTCCTTTCACTAAACAGCTTTTGCATGACCCTTACATAGTTGGCCGTTATAATTAAAAGAGGTATGAAATAAAGCAAAAGAAACATGCTCATTGTAAAGATTTTCGTGTAAATTTCGTGAGGCCATTTTTCCAAGCATTGTTCCTCTTCCAGATGCAGTATGCTAGCGTATGGCGAAACGGCCATCACAGAGATCAACCAAGTTGCTGCAATCATCAGAAATGCTCTCTTTACCTCAATCCGTGGTTTTAAAGGTGTTACGATTGCTCTGTGCCGTTCATAGCTTAGACACAACAAAGTTAGAACTGAGGCGCCCATTAGAATTGTTTGCACGGGGTACACAACATGACACATCAAAGGACCAAGTGGAAATTTCTCGGTCAACAGCTCCGTTAAGTCTAAGGGTATACTGATCACACTTGCTCCAAGATCTGTTAGCGCCAGATTAAGTATGAAGTATTCATTTGGCCTTCGCGTTTTCTGACGGTGTATTGCTAAACAGACAAGACAGTTTCCTAACGAGCCTACAAAGATGACTGTAACATACAAACTGAGTTGTATTGCATTTGTAGTCTCACCGGCGCTTGTGTCATTTGTTGTATTCGACCCCATTGCGTAGCGAATGTGACCAGTTTAGAGTAATTTTGAAAAGCCTAGTTCTTCAAGCCAGGCTTTCTTTAAACGAAACTTCCTTAGCGTTTCATTCGTCGAGGACTATTTCACAAACGGCCAAATAAAGACAGTTTACCGACACGTTGTTATTTAGCAAAATATAAATGTCCCATGTCGACGACAGAGTTTTTACTTCGAAAGTGTTTTTTTGGTAAATATTTCTATAAAAATGGAAATGACATGGAAATGAGCCACTTAAATTTGAAGCCTTAAAGCAAAACTGCAAAACAATTATGTGCTGAATGACGGTGTTAATAAGAAATCTGTTAGCTACCCAACAGCTCAACGACATACTAAGAATAACGCTATACCGGTTGCGTGCCAAGATACTTTGGCACTTTGATAGACACCTGAATGATCAGATACATTTTGTAAAATTATCTATCGAATGCTTTCTATGTTAAGCATGAAAAAGTCTATTTTAAAAAGCTATTTTGCTTTCCTTTTTATTTCGTGTACAGATCAGCGATATCACACAGTGCTTTTGTTCAAGCTAGATATAGTTACGTAACAATTTCACGAAAAGTTTAGTCGATATTTTCCAATCCAATCGTCATAATCAATGCAAAAAGAATTAAAGATCATCATAAAAATTCTTCCAAAAATAGTAACTTGGAAATTATACACGAGTGATAATCTGGTTGATGCTCCGTCTAACGTGTCTTCCTGCGGTACTTTCATTCACCGTCAAAACAATACTTTAAGTTATTTCAAAGTTTTCCCTGGATATACAAGCTGTCACAAACTGAGAGTGCTTCAATCTACAACGGAAAGACTAACGGCAGCTGCAAGATGCAATCATATGTGAATACGTGCATGACGAGATACTCAGAGGTAAACCCTTTTACTTCAAAATCAAACTGTGAGTGATATAAAGTGGAGTTAGCTTTTTGACAAGGTTGAGCTTGAATGATTTCGTTTCATACCTAATACAGAAAATTTCCAAACAAATAAAACTTCTTAAAGAAAAAAAAAACGACTCTTTTAAAATCTCATTTGATTTACTTACTTAAAATATTTGTGGGAAGATGATTGTGTTGCTTAAGAATGCTTCTTCATATCCAGAAATCGCGGACATTAGAGCCCGCGCCTTTTCGGGCGTCCTACATAGACAGCTCTTTTAAATGATGCATACCGCTGATCGAAGCGGTATAGTTTGGGCTCATTTTTCGTGATGGTGCACGATGCAATAAGTCGCCTTACAAAACGATGTTTTGGCCCATATAAAAGCCACTGACCAAACTAAGTCGCTTAACATTCGAATGTACTGAAATTTAGCTTTCGAAGGATGGCTTTTGTAGCGTATTTGAAGCCGGTTCGGCCGAAATATCGCAGTTCCAAGAAAGCGGATTTTTGGACTTTAGCGTGGACTTTCAAATGTATGGCCCAATGCTATTTTTTCGTGGTTTTCAAGTGCAAAAAGTAAACATCAAAATCAATCGGATGGAGCTGAAAATCGTAAGGTTAGTTTGTTCCATGTATAGTTTTAGTGAATCCACTTGCACATTTTTTCGATCCCATTATGTTTACCCGTAATCGCTGTTTATAAACTATGAGTTTTCGGTTTTTCGATGAAATCCCCCTCCACGCCTTACATTTTTTGGCCGCTAAACTGCTCACAGAAAACCGTAAAAAGTAAACATAAAATTCGAAGTATCCACCTTATTTTTTGTACTATACCTTTCTTGATAGACCAGTTTACCATGAACCGGTTGCACATTTATACTTTAACAAATTGATCAAGAGATATTTCTCGAAATTTTTTAATCTCCATACATTTCTTTGTTGTTGTTGCGTTCCCTTCGATGGTCAATTTACCGCAGGATTTGTTGACCGTGGGCTCAAATGTCTGCGATTTCTGGATATGTTAAACTGATTACGTCATTTGAATGATAAAGATGGGAAAGGAATCAATTCGGCGGATTCGGTTAGTGTCTGACTCGTACCCATTCACTATCAAAACTTCAGAAATTAAAAAGAGAAAAAGGCGGAGGGGGTCTGAAACTGCCGAATTTGCAAGTGCAAGGGTAGCGATTGGGTACGAGTCAGGGTTAGTTTGCCACTCAATCCTAAATCAGCTGTGTGCTTACGATGCGGCGTGCTTAAAATGTTGGCCCCTGCGAGTCTGTATTATACAGTTTTTTTAAGGTTACTGCCCAAGTGAATTTCACATACATTGTTGAGGCTTTTGCCTTCTTTGATAGATTTAATTTAAGTTCTTTTGTCAATCATTGTGAAAAATATGAAATCATTCCTGGAAATATAGCTGTGCCACCTGGACTATACACACTTTGAACAGAGGTCCAAACTACACAAAACACACGAAGACACCAACGACAACTACCTTAGTGTATGCCAGCTGTTTTATTCACTATACGTTTACACTGACTAATTATGAGATGGGACATGTCATCTACCGATGGATCATCCGTGGTAACTCATCGTTCGGTCGATCCAATCCCTCAAGTAACGGACATTGGCGTAGACTCCCAGCTTGTTTGCCCATGCACATCCATCTCCCCAACTGACGACCCCTTCTAAGTACCATCTGCCATTGCTGCCTTTGCACACGAAGGGCCCTCCACTGTCACCCTGGCAGGCGTCCTTACCACCGGCGATAACACCCCCACACAGCATGCTCTGGTGGGTCCTTCTTGGGTAGGTTCGTTGGCATGTGCTGTAAGGAATGATAGGCACTCTGACCTGAAAAAAAGTCTGGAATAATGCTTAGCTTTTTCCAGTCTAGGGTGCAAGTCACTTTTTCTGCGAGTGATTTTAACCTTCTCATTTGATAGATTTAATTTAAGTTCTTTTGTCAATCATTGTGGAAATATGAAATCATTCCTGGAAATATAGCTGTGCCACCTGGACTATACACACTTTGAACAGAGGTCCAAACTACACAAAACACACGAAGACACCAACGACAACTACCTTAGTGTATGCCAGCTGTTTTATTCACTATACGTTTACACTGACTAATTATGAGATGGGACATGTCATCTACCGATGGATCATCCGTGGTAATTCATCGTTCGGTCGATCCAATCCCTCAAGTAACGGACATTGGCGTAGACTCCCAGCTTGTTTGCCCATGCACATCCATCTCCCCAACTGACGACCCCTTCTAAGTACCATCTGCCATTGCTGCCTTTGCACACGAAGGGCCCTCCACTGTCACCCTGGCAGGCGTCCTTACCACCGGCGATAACACCCCCACACAGCATGCTCTGGTGGGTCCTTCTTGGGTAGGTTCGTTGGCATGTGCTGTAAGGAATGATAGGCACTCTGACCTGAAAAAAAGTTTGGAATAATGCTTAGCTTTTTCCAGTCTAGGGTGCAAGTCACTTTTTCTGCGAGTGATTTTAACCTTCTCATCACATAGCGCCACGAGGGTTGCCGTCTCCATGTCAAATCTCGCTACACGCTGACTGGCATGATATATTCTTTCAAATTTACAATTAAGGTATTCACAAGTGGGCAGCAAAAAAGCAAAAAACAAAAACAAACATACAAAGTCAGCAAGGTGTTCAAAATGAGCTAAGAACTGCCAAATTGGACATTCTCGATACCTTCTACCTTCTTTCCACGGGACTTTTATTTTAAACAAGAAGGGTGGAATGTAAAACCGCGTCCTCGTTTTTGTAAATAAAGAGACCTAAATAGCCCGTTGCAAACCCAGACTCGTACCCAGTCGCTATTTGCGAGTCTGGGAGAAAGGGAGAGAAGATTGGATTCTATTGAGGCGCGCGCGGTGACATGGGAAGGGGCGAAGGAAAATAGCGACTGGCAGATTTCGTATCAATATGGCGGGCGCTCACAATGAAGTTCTTTTTTACCCGAGGTAATTAATGCCATAAGCGAAGCTAAATTTGCTTGCTCACCTCGCAGTGGTATTGGAAAAATTTTTTTTAATAAAGCGAACGGTATTTTGCATCACTACACAGTAAGCTTATGACCAACTGAGCTGACCTTTCCTGATACACGTTACAATATACCTTTCGTCAAGTACTATAAATTTCACAAATCATTCGCTGAAATCTTTCTTCAAACTTAAAATAGTTTTCTCAAATAGCAAGGAATTTTTAAATCGATACCTTGATTTCTTGGTTCCATTTATTTGAAAATTGTCAACGACAAGCCACAATATTTTCACCTTTAATGTAAACAGACGATAGGTCTTGAAAGCGTCGGATCCTGAATTACGACCACTTACTCCTGTTTGGGATTGAAATAGGGCCTGTAACGTCTCCCTGCTCTTCGTGGAAAGATTAACTTCCATCTCCCGAAACGAGAAATCCAAGTATCTTCAGAGTTCAGTACCGTTTCCGTGAAAAAACGAGCTGCACGCCTCTATGGCAGAATGCACGTCTCTATCGTACGAAATCTGCCAGTCGCTATTTTTCCTTCGCCCCTTCCCATATCACCGCGCGCGCCTCAATAGAATCCAATCTTCTCTCCCTTTCCCCCAGACTCGTAAATAGCGACTGGGTACGAGTCTGTTACAAACCTATAACGAACATTAGCGTACCTCTTCCCTGGCTGTTATCTGTAAATTTACTGCAATGATGTCTTTCCCACTTTCTCTCTCAAAACTAAACCATCAGTCCAATTGTGATGTGTTTGTAACTTTGAGTAAGTGAATTATATAAGTAATAAATGACGACCGTTCAAAGGAAACCTCTTCAGCGAGATATTGTTGTGCAGCTATTTGTTGTCTGTCCCTTTGTTTGTTTGGTTGTTTGTTTGTTTGTTTTTTTTTTGATGCGTTTTCAAATTAAAATTTAGTGTATTTTTACGTTCAATCTTCTGTTTTCTTTCTTCAGTTTTTCTTTTCATTTACTTTTTCCTCAAAGGAAAGATATCATAGTGCTGTTACGGATTTACAAAGAAAACCTGAAAAAGTGGAGGCTGAGTTTGTTTTAAGTTATACAAACATAGCCCTTTGCTCCTAAATCATTTTACCTGTATAATAAAGGTAGTCAGGATAAGCACCAAGATGTTTTAGCCTGCCCCACCCGGTTACCGTACATTTGCGTCCTTGTCGATCAGCTTCGTTTGGTAAACATACGGAGTTGACCGCGCTGTTCAATACTACAGGTCGGTCCAGCAGCAGAAAGGCAATGTCATGCGTAATTGACACGGGACTACCGTAGTCATGGTGGCGATAAATGCGACTAACATTGAAGTCTTGTTCCTTTCCAAGCTTCCTAGTCCTGTGATGAGCTCCCAATCTGCCATCAAGATGAAAACACTTACTTTAATTAGCTGCTGTAGGTGTTATTTACAGACGGTGAAAACACGTTGGTCTAATTAGCGCGTTGGCTTTCAGTGCTTAGCCTGCCATCACTGAAATAGGGACAGTTTTTTCATTACCTGATACATTCGTCATCTAAAGACGCGCCATCACACTAATGATCTGGATTTCTTTCATTGAAAACCATGTAATATTAAGGTAATAAGCAAACGTAACGATTCTACCCGTCGTTGAGCTCTAATAAATACATGGGTTAGTTAAAACAGAGTGGTGCTCAAAAAGCACGAAACAGAGATTTCGAATGTTAGTGCAACTGATATATCCTTTTTTCGATGCCCGAACGGGCACACTCAATTTCAGCTATCAATCTATTTTTATAATAACTTGTTTTTATTACGATTTTTTAGCTATTGATTGGTTTAACTCTTTTCATTTAAGGCAATTTTCTCACCTTACTGTAAAATCACCTTGATCTGTTAATCCAGACACACAGTGAGCTGCAGTTACCACCTATCTAGCACTCAATAGGGAGCCACCGCAAAAGTGTTTGCTGGTCATAAGCATGGCTTGCCACGGCCAAGAATGAGGTGCCGCTTGGTGCCCACCAACGATTCGATGGGGGCGGAACACCACACCCATCTAACAAAGTAAATACGAATATACAATTAAAAAACTAAATATAAATAAATTTTTACGGCAGCAAACTGCTGGAATATCTTAACTTGTCCACTGTAGAGGTTTTTTGAAATTACTTTTAAAGTTGAGAAGGTATTATTACCATCGTTAGGCGTTCTGTACCCAGGCTTAAATTAAAGGTGGCCATCTTAAACCTGACAAGCGCTATTGTCAAAATTGAAGGTACAAGTTTGGTACTAATCCAAAAACGGAGAACCAAAACCATCACAAATTGTATATGAAACTTTTTTCGGAATTGACAAAAGGGTTTAATCTTTCTTTTTTGTTCCAGAGATTTTTTTTGTTTTATACTATTTATTTCATTTTTTTACTAAATAAGCTAACTGCGGACAGTTCTTCCCAGAAAATTGAAATTCTACGGTTGAAGTTTATCAATGATATTCCTCCCACCTTTCTGGCTTAAAACGTTTATTTATTTATTTAAAAGAGAATGTCTATTAAACAAGTCCGTATTAGGTTACCGATATATTTTTAAAGTAAGGTTGTTTCTTATCAGACGTAGACAGAAGTCCTAAGACTACTGGAATTAAAGCAGTCAGCACCATATTCGCAGCTTGAACGCACGATGATGTCTCCTAGTGGCACTTTTATGCTATGTCTGTTTACCAAGACTGTGTACACTGTACTTGGTTTAATAAAACTACTCTACCTGTAGATTAACGCTTGAGCAGATTTGAAAAACAAAGTGCTGTCGGCAACGGCAGTAAAAATGCAGTTGGGCAATTTCGTCTGGCAGATGTTAAACAACTGTGTAAAACAAGACGGCCGGTTAGACATTTACGTGTACATTTTGACAAAATTTAATAAAACCACCAACTTATAAGTTTATCGTGAGTACCCAAGCTGTGTAATTTGAAGATTTAATACAGACTTTTTCATCTTGGAGAGCAATTGCTTCTTCTCAGGTCTGTTTTGGTTATACTAAACCCGAACAAAATCAAGGGCAATGCAAAATATTTGCAATATATATAATACACGTAGTGATAAGATCCAACCGCATTTCGTTATCGCTGATATTTTAAAATAAGGATAGTTCGTGTTTCACTCAGGTCATCCAAAGTTTTCCTCAAGTCAACGAACGCCTTTCATTCATAGGTGTTGGATTCGAAAAATAGTGATAAAATACATCGAGAGAGTTGAGATAGAGTAAGCCTGTGAGCCTGTCCAAAACCCCCAAGGGGTTTGGTTTTAGTTCTAGTTATACGGAAGGCGAACCATTTCGATAAAAATTAACATATTGAATGAAACGGGTTTGAAGTGCCAGGAAGATCCCCATCCCTACTCAGGCTAGAAACAAGTATTAAGACGCATAAGCCGCAATTTTGATAGAAATTAAATTTACTGTTATTTGCCATAACACGTTTATCAGGTAACCATATCGGTTTTATATCAAGATGGGAATTGTTTTGTTAAACTGAGTTTCTTATCGCAAGCATTTGAGCTAAAAATTAATTTTTTAACTCATTGCAAAAAAAATCAATAATACATTTCTATTTGTAGGTTTTGATTAGTTTTTGTTTCGGCAAGGATAACTGGAGTTTAATTTTTATGTTTTTCTCACCTGTACAGCTGGTTACAGAGTCACATATTTCGAAGGATATTAATGCGCAAAGCCCAGGTATGGGTAGCCTGAAAAAACAGCCGACGTTTCGCAAGGTCGCATCATGAGCCCTCGCAAAAAGAAGTCTGAGTAACGAGCGCAGAAATTCCATACTGATGACGTGTACCACCCAGATCTAGGTAGTGCTTCTGATTGGTTGAAAGAAAATTCCCTCGCAGCACAACCAATCAGAAGCACTACCAAGATCTGAGTAGTGCACGTCATCAGTATGGAATTTCTGCGCTCGTTACTCAGACGTCTTTTTGCGAGGGCTCAAGTGGCGACCTCGCGAAACGTCAGCTTTTTTCTCAGCCTAAGGTTTGGCGTACTCGGGTCTACTTGTGATGGGGTGGTGAAAAACCCTTTTCTTGGTTTGAAGGTGGCAGTCTGGGACATTTTTGGGTGGGAAATTTTCTGGTGGACTTATTTTGGATGGAAAGCATAGGTCCAGGTTCTCCATGTTATTTGAAACAATTTCATCAGTTTTATTTACAAGCTCAATTAATCTTTATTCAGATAGGTCCGAACGTAACCTAACAAAAGCCCTTTTTGCTGGCCTATTTTTTGGTCCAGCGTTGACAAACTTCCTTGAAATAACGCGAGATTGCTAAACACCAAGACTTAAGGAAAATTAGGAAACCACAAGACAATACGTTGTTTGGGTCTCAATCTGATTAGTAAATACCTTAAAACAACACCAAAGCCAACCGAATTAAGAAATACTCTACTCCAGCTGGAACTCTGAGAGAATTTTATGGTTCAAATTGCCCTCGAGTCTTAAAGAATGCATCAGTCTGTAATATGCTGTATATTGGTTGATTTTTGTCTACAGTCCAAGCATGTTTGTGCCAGGTGTTACGTAATTTCTTCTTTCCCTAGCTTATGGCATAATCAATTATGTTTTCGCCTTTTTATGCCTCTCTTTACACGTCACGTTACGTAAATACGTTTTTAAAGATCCTTTTAACGTTCAGCTTATTTTTTGCTCAAAGTCGTTATTTGTGACTCTTCGTTCATAGCATCTCTTTTATTCGAGATTAATTTTGAAACCCTATCTAGCATAATAATGTGTTATAGTTCTTGTGCCGAATTTTGAACTTGGAGTCATTTTTTTATTATATCCTCACCTACAAAACCAAATTATTTTTTTTTAATCTCTTGGTAATTCCAAAAAACATCGAATAGTCCACTTCTGTAAGTTTCTTACCGGTTGGTCAAACCACAAATACTTTTAAGTGTCGCAAACATAGCGATTGAATAGTACGCCCAAGGTCAGAAAGTTCGTCAACTACAAAATCAAATTGGTATTTTAAATCGCTTGGTAATTTTAAAGGATAAGGTCACTCCGCAAACGGTGTATTTTTTGAAATGGCCAATAAAAAGATAACAGTAAGTTGAGTTGCTGACCGTGGTTTTAGCTTCTAAACTGCATCCGATCCCACTGACAGTCACAGAATGCCCTTGCCCTACAGTCTGAGACATTTGTTTAGAATTACCAAGCGTTTCAGAAAAGTACACCAGTTTGGTTTTGTAGTTGACGAATAATCGAAGCTCGTACTTGCTAGAAAACTAAATATTAACTAAACATTAAATATTTGTGGTTTGACCCGCCAGTGAGGAACTCTCACAGAATTTGGTCGGAATTCTCATTCAAACCTCCTGGGAGTATTCGAAGTTTGTTTAAAGGAGAAGGTCACTTCAGAAACGGTGTATTTTTTGAAATCGCCAATGAAAAGATAACACTAAGTTGAGTTACTGACCGTGGTTTTTGGTTCTAAAGTGCATCTGATCCCACTGAAATTCCTCTCCAAAGAGGGCCAAAATTCAACACCGCACGAAGCCACTTTGAATCGTACTTAGCAGCCTGGCCACTTGTCCGTGACGTCAAATTGTACAACTAGACCAGCGGCCGGGTAACGAATTGGGTTCCACTGGCTTCTTTGTTACTGGATTTGGCACATTAGCCCACGACGCCATCATTATTACAAAATGAAAAATTTTCGGTGAATCTTTGAGGCAAAAATAATTCCCTGGAACCACCACTTGGGTATTTACATTGAAGAAATTAGCCTTTGTGGCATTGTTATCGGAAATAATAGGCTTTATTATTCAACAAATTGTCACTATGCCCATATATGGTAAGGAAGCCCTCAATATCTGTCATCCTACATGACAGATATCCTGCGATATACGTAAATGACCATATTTGGAAGTGCACTGCAGATTTTCTTTCATTGCTTGTTTGGCGGCCATTTTGAAAAGCGAGGCAGTTTTAGCAGTGTTCTCCGTAAATTTTAACTCTCTGGAAGAAACTTCCACGATTAAATGCTCTCAAAATGTCAACAAGTATGTGCTTCAGCTCACAAAGATATCCAGCGGTTGACTTGGAATTTTCATAGTAAGAACTCAACCAAGAAAATGCTATTGTGAAAGAAGCAGCACACGTGCTCACGGAAAGTTGTTAAGACTAAAGT
The DNA here is from genome assembly GCA_964017195.1 of Siderastrea radians. Lineage (NCBI taxonomy): Eukaryota > Metazoa > Cnidaria > Anthozoa > Scleractinia > Rhizangiidae > Siderastrea > Siderastrea radians. The sequence continues at coordinate 13,109,850 of OZ024887.1, read as the reverse complement.
TGAAAAGATTTTAATTCACAGGAAGAGGACTTATTTTCGGTAAGGTAGCAATATTTTTTTCCTTTGTCTTGTCATTTCCAAACATGAGTCTGTAAATAAGTCTTTTTAAGTGAACGGTAGTAAACTCCGATTTGTTGAAGTTCTGTTTTGATTTTTATTAAGCTTTATACGTTGCTAGCTTTTAGCATTTTTATCATAGAGCCGTAGTTTTTCTTGTTCTGAAAATGGTAGTCGATGGGAATTTGTTGAATAATAAAACAATTATCCTGCTCAATCTTGCGGAATATCCCCTGATTTAGCCGACGAGGCCGTAGGCCTCGTCGGCTAAGTATCAGGTGATATTCCGCAAGATTGAGCAGGATAATTGTTAAGTATCCCAAGTACTTTAGGTTATATTGTAGCTCCAAACCTGCCTTTCGATTGTTGCGCATGAAATAACAGTATCGGAGCCGTTAGTGATGGATTTCACCATTCTCTTGATATTGAAATTGTCATTTGATTTTCTTGTCTCAATTAACAAGCAATTTTTCAGCAAGGCGAACGTGATTGTTATTAATGCTTATTTTTAGCTGATTACGTTATTTGATTGGGAGAAAAAGGGGAACGGATCAACTCGAATTTCGGTAGTATGCAACATTAACAAAGTGATAGTTCAACAGCGATGAGCTTATGAAAATTTTGGCCTCCACGAATCTGCATTAAACTAAAATAACTGTTAAAATTAAGGAGTTTTATTGTCGAGGTTTGCAATTTTCACGAAATTTGGCCAGGATTATAGCTCGCTAGTCTGAGCTTGTCATTGGCTGGGGTCTTTCGCTTTAATTTCTTTTTTTAATTTGATTACTTCAAGTTAGGTTCTCTGCTCAGTCAACCTTTTTATTTTAGGAATACTAAACTATACTTGAGTCATTTTGGCCATAAATACCTTGAATTTAGATGTTGCTAAACGAGTACAAAATCCAACACAGTGACACGAACGACAGTTAACGTATTGCATCCAAGCTATTTTATTGAGTATACGTTTACACTGACTAATTATGGAATGGGGTATGACATCTACCGTTGGATTATCCTTGGTAACCTATTGTTCGGTCGATCCACTCCCTCAAGTAACGGACATTGGCGTATACTCCCAGCTTGTTTGCCCATGCACATCCATCTCCCCAACTGACGACCCCTTCCAAGTACCATCTACCATTGCTGCTTTTGCACACGTAGGGCCCTCCACTGTCACCCTGGCAGGCATCCTTGCCACCGGCGATGAGACCCCCACACAGCATGCTCTCGTGAGTCCTTCCTGGGTAGGTCCTTCGGCATGTGCTGTAAGGCACAATAGGCACGCTGACCTGAAAAAATTGTAATATTCAAATAGTACAACAATGCAAAGCTATTTCCAGTCTGGGGTGCAATTCACGTTTTCTGCACGTCCTCCAGTAGTCCTCTCGGATGATCAGATACAGCTTACTCCGAGCACGTATACATCTACGCATGGGACCATGCAGGATGCTGGTTCCACCTCACATTCTTCTACACGCTGACCGGCAAGTTCTATTTTTTCAGATTTGCAATTTCAGGCACCCAAAAGAAAGCAGTTAATTTGAATACAAAATTGTTAGTGAGGTATTCGAGTTTAGCTAAGAATAATCCAATTGGACATTTTCGATATCTTTCTAGCCTCAAAGGGTTTCCAAAGACTTTTAAAAGAAATATTTAGTTCAATAAAATGCCTGAATTTCTCATACCAATTAAACTGTTTTTTTAAGCCACGTTTTGGCATGGATACCAATATTTCTTTTCCCAGCCTTATCCCTTTGCTGTTATCTGGAAAGTTATTGGAAACATGCCTTTCACAGCTTCTCTCCCAGAACTAAATCTTTAGTTCAAGTGGTACGTTAATTTTGTAACTTTGAGTGAGAGAATTAATAAAAGAAATAAAATAATATACTCTCCTTAGTTTCCCCAGCAAGATATTCTTGTAGATACTGTTTGTTTTTGTTTCTTTCTTTCTTTGTTCATGTATTTTACGTACTTTAAGCTGAAATTAATTTTTTTGTTTGCAATTTTTGAACGCCTGTTTTCGTTCTGTCTTTTTGTTTCCTTCCTGTTTTCAAAAAAGAAAAGTATTATGACAATAGCCGTTAAGGATTTACCGAGGAAACCTTATGGAGGCAGCGTTTAAGTTGTGCAATCATACCTTTTAATGTTCTAAATCAATTTACCTGCATAAGGTAGTCTGGACTAGCACCAAGATGTTCTAGCCTCCCCCAACCGGTTACTGTACAGTCGCGTCCTTGCCGATCACCTCTGTTAGGTAAACACACGGTATTGACCGCGCCGTTCAGTGCTGCTGGTCGGTCCAGTAGCAGTAGAGCGATGTCATGTGCATATGAAACGGGACTGTGGTAGTTGTGGTGGCGATAAATGCGACGTACATTAAAATCTTGTTCCTTTCCAAATTTCCTGGTCCTGTGATGTGCTCCCAGCCTACCATCACGATGAAAACAGTTTTAGCTGTTCTTTATCCTATTTACAGCCCTAGCATGCGGTATAGACACGTTGATCAAGTTGGTGAACGCAGGTGCTGAGCCGGCTAACAGATTATTTGAATGATATAGTTAAAAAACTGAACGCTAAGTGAGTGAGCTCGTTTAAACTAGCTATAAAAGTAAAAGGTGTGAAACTCAAGGACTTTGGATGTTAGTTGTGCCACTAAACACCCCTGTTCACAGGTACACTGAATTTCAGCTAACGCTTAAGGTTTTAAGTTTTTTATGATATTTTTTTTGTGTAGCAAATTTTTGAACTATTGATTGCTTTGACCACTTTTTAGTTAAGATAATTTCCTTACCTTACTCTAAAATCACCTTCCCGTAACTTCTCCACACAGTGAGCTGCAGTTACCACCCATCTAGCACTCAACAAGGAACCACCACAAAAGGGCCTGCTAGTCATAAGCATGGCTTGCCACGGCCAAGAATTAGGTGCAGCTTGGTGCCCACCAACGATTCGATAATATGGACGAACACCGCATCCATCTAAGAAAGTAAATACGAAATACCGTTTTCAATGTAAACGAAATTTGACGACAACAAAATGTTTTACGCGGCAGAGATATTTAACCGTGAAGAAAACATAGGTGCCATCATCAAACGTCTAAACAAGAAGTCATAAAATAGCATAGCCATCCTAAACTTCTTAAGCGCAAACAGGCGTTGTTTCAAACTGCGGAAACTAAAGATTGAACGTAAGAGCATGGCAATGTTCTGAAACGTTCAAACTCTCAAATCAAATTTTATCTGTAATTTTTTTACAACCGAACAAGGGTTTTTTACAACACGGACATGAGATTTCCCTTTTCAAAGCTAGGTTTTTGTTTTCAGTTCTACTTTGTAAATCGGTGTTAAAGTTAATTCGCTTTTAAGGACGCTGTTGAATTAGCTTAGCTATCTACAGACAACTCTTCGATGAAAATCTATCAACGATATTTACTCCTATCTATCCATCTTTACAATTTTGTTCAAAACTATCTTTTTTAATTAACAAGTTTGATTTATGTTATCGACAATTTTCTTTTCATCCAAGGGTTTTACTTACCACATGTAGTCAAAAGTCCTAGGACCACTGGAATTAAAGCAATCAGTAACATCTTCGTAGGCTGGACGAACGAGGCTGTCTAGTGGTACTTTGAAGCGATGCTCAGTCTTATGCTGTGTTTGTTTACCAAGACTGTACACAATGTCTCTGGTTTGATAAGCTTACTTTACCTAGAGACCAACACTTGCGCAGGTTTAACAACAAATCGGTGCTGAAAAATTAACAGTTTGGCGGCAAAGAAGCAGTTGAGCAATTTTTTCGGTCAGGTGTTAATCACCTTTTTTTTTCAAGTTTGCTTAGAGCACTTACATTGCAAATTCATATTTCAGTTTAAAATTACTTTTTAATGTAATGCAAAATTCTTAATATGTTTCATATTTTATTCATTTTTTATCACAAGAATCCGTGGAGTTTAATTTTCCTACTTTTTTTCACCTGTACAGCTGGTTACAGAGTCACTTATTTCGTAAGATATGAACGAGGGAAGGCGAGAACAATTCTTTTTATTTTTTATACCACACAACTTCAGGCAGATGCCAAGAAAGTAAAATAAAATACCCTGTATCAGAAAAGGCTATTTATCTGCCTTTTTATGTTTGATGCATGATGTAGAGAAAGTTTCTTGGAATGACTTGAAATTGCGAAACACCAAGGTTTGAGGAAAATTAGGAAACAACAAGACTTTACTTCTCATGTACTTCTGTTTTGGGTCACAATTGGAATCAGAATAAAGAACTTGAACAATGCAGTCTTGCCAACCGAAGTCATAATCCAAAGGTTAGAATTACTCTACTTAAATTGGATCTGTGAGTGACTTCCTTGCTCAAAATGGCATCCAATATTACAGATTGCATCTACAATGTGATCTTTTATTATTAATTGATCTTTGTTACATAAGTCCACGTTTAGCTTATGGCATCATCAATCCTGCCTTTTTCTGTCTCCGGAAACACCGATTCTTAATATACCCTGCCACCATAGACTTTCTGCACTCGGTAAAGGTTTTTTCGTTTAAGATTTCAACAATTCTTATCTGATTTTTATTTATTTATTTATTTATTTAAGTATCAACATCTCAGTTTCAGTCATGATTATTTATGGCGCCCCTATGTTATCATGATGATTTGTCGTAGTTCTTGTGTCGATTTTTGAATTGAGAAATGGTTCTTTTTGAAGCATTTTGCTGCCGAAACATCGCATTCACACAGCTTTTTCTGGCAGCGAGAATTCGCGGATCTCGACACTGCAAAATAAAGACAGGAACGTTACGGTAAAGAATTGTTTACCGGTACTGCAGCACAGCTAAAACGCTCTTCAGTAACCAAAAATTACAAGCACGCCAGACCGGCAAAACCCAACAACGATCTCCCAAAACACAAAGTAAGGGTAAATGAACTTGAGAAATAGGAAAATACTCTAAGCAACCTGACTGTAGTATAAAAGAGGCAAGCATATTCGGCAGGCCCTTAGACATGGAACAATGGAACAGACTTAAGGACGGTGCCTCCTTTTGTTACTGCACAAACGTTCTGCGCATCTCGGGTATTCGGGTCTCTTAAGGAATTTGCCCCCTGATACAACAATATTTTTGCACGGCTAATGAAAATGCTGATGTTAGCAAGAGTTTTCAGAATCCAAAAGAAAATTGGGGGTAACCACGCATTTTTCAGAGATAATTGAGCTTAAATTTGGAAAGAAATTGCCATACATTCGTTGTATTTTAACGCTTTTTCAGAATTAGGGTTGCTTAAGTATCTCTGAAAAATGCGTGGTTACCCACATTTTTCTTTTTGGATTCCTATAAGCCTTGCTAAGATCTACTTTTTCCCCATAGTCATAACCTTTGCGAAAATACATCTAAATTAGGAGGCACCGTCCTTAAGAGAAATTAAAAACAACAAACAAGGAAGCAAAAACAAAGGAATTTTATTTGCTTGCGAATAAAAGATTTTATGGCTCCTTCCCGCAACAGATTTAGTTAATATGTTATGTACTAACTAGAATATATAATAGTACGGCTGTGTTCTAGTGAAAAGGGATGGAGTGAGCTGAAGGGTCTAACCAGGGCGTGACGGGTAGTCCATTTTTCTATAGAGGCCTCATTTCCAATAGATAAAATGATTAAGCAATAGTCACAAGACAATCCTGTGATCTAAGCATAATAGCTATTACATTGTGCAATAATCATGCGTTATCTGGAAACGTACATAGCCTCGACTCCAAATTCCAGGTATAAATTAGCAATCACCTCGTGATCGTGGTCTTAGCCTCCAGACCTGCCACGCTGCGCGAGTTCAGTTCAGTGAAGTATCTGCTGTTTCACAGACCGATCAACTGCCTGTTCAAATCTCTGAGACCTCCGTTCTGTGCTATTTCTGAGTTGAGTATATCTATTTTTCTTATATTTATTATGCCTAATAAGCCCAAGGTCCTCATTTTGGGTCACTCGTTTGTTCATCTTTTTAAAAGCTTCATTTATGGGGGCCGTGATCAACGCGTGAAACAGGACCTCAATTTATTCCAGTCTGCGAACGTATTTTTTCACGGTATTGGTGGTTTCACCGTTGAGAAACTAACGTGTTTTTGACCTCCGTATTGTGAAACGTCTCAAACCAGACATCGTAATTTTGGGTTCCAGAATAGAGGCACTGGTCCCAAATCTTATACCACCTCTGTCAAGTTCGCTACGTTATGGTGTGCCAAGTCATCAATCGCACACTTATTCCCCGGATGTTTCCCCATTACAACGACAGGGTGGCCATCTTAAATAAATACTTGGGCGTTGTCCTGGATACTGTTGGTTTCGCGGAATTTCGGCATCACAAAGGCCTGCGCAAACCTGATGTTTCAGTTTTATGTGGCGACAGAATTCACCTTAACGCCAAAGGTCTTTATGCTTTGTATAGGAGCTACAGGGGCGCCACTCTGCGCGCCCTCAAGAAAATCTGAAAATCCTCTGTTCTGTTTTGAAGTTCTTTAGTGATTTAATGTTTTTTAATTTTTGTGGAGGAAGATTCCAAGCCACTGGGCCTCTGTATGCTAGTGAGGTTCTGCCCAAATTAAGGTTGTATCGTGGTATTATAAAATTATTCCTATTACGAAGGGTGTACGTGTGGCTAGCACTGGGGCAGAAGAGATTACTAATCTTAGCTGGCACTTGATTACCATATGCACTGTACATGAACATTAAGAGCTACTTTTTGTAGAGGTCACTGATAGGTTTCCAGTTTATGGATGTTAAAGCATCCTGGTCAGAAATATCATCAGGCAGTCTAAATATCATTTTAGTTGCTCTAACATGCATATGGTCTATTTCATTAACCAGAGTAGGAGAACATGTACCCCACACTAAACTATAGTACCTAACAGTGGGAACAATGTTCTTGAAATAAATTGCTTGCAGAATATCCTTTGGTAAATACTTTAGCCATTTTAACAGGTCAACCTTCTTTCCGAAAGATTTACAGATGGATTCAACACGACTATGCCACGATAATTGGGAATCAATGGTGACTCCCAGACATCTGGATTCAATAACATAGCTCAGGGTGGCCTGGCTTAATTGGTTTAAGCGGTCCGTAAAAGGTTCTGCCAGATATAATCATAACCTCTGATTTCCCAGAGTGTATAGTTAGTTTGTTGTTTCTACACCACGAGTTAATGTCTGCAAGAATTCTCTTTAAACCATCAGCCACAGCATCTGCACTTTTTCCAACAAGAAACAAGGTGGTGTCATCAGCGTACATGGCAAGTTCTCCTTCGGAGATTGCATCAGGGAGGTCATTAGCGTAGTATGTGAATAGTCTTGGTCCGAGCAGGGAACCTTGTGGTATGCCGCATTCAACTGCCTTGGACTGTGAGTTGCAGCCATTAACCACAGCAAATTGTTTTCTGTCCTTTAGGTAGCTACTCATCCAATTAAGAGCACTCCCAGTCAGGCCCATTGCTTGTAATTTATACCTGAGAAAGGAATGAGAAACGGTATCGAATGCTTTTTGAAAGTCAACGAATACTACTCCGACCACTTTTCCATGGTCAACTGCCTTTTTCCAGGTTTCAGTTAAGTATATCAAAAGTCCTTCAGTAGATCTTCCTTGCCGGAATCCCCATTGATTATCATTTAAATGACCGACTTCAGAAGTAAAGTTGTCTAAGGACTCGCAGACTGTGCCCTCCAGCAATTTGCTCGCGCACATAGCACCTGTAGAGGTCTGTAGTTATTCCTTTCTGAACGGTCGCCTTTCTTGTAAATGGTACGCATTAATATTCTTGATGTTTTCCTTTGTGAAGGGACAGCGGCTTTGTCTATACTATGTTTACAAACAACAAAGAGACCTTCTGCAGCTGCTTTTCCTGTCAAGCGGAAATCCTTAGGTGAGACGAGATCGGGGCCTTTAGCTTTCTTTCCTTTTTTCAGTTGGTAGTTGAGAAAGTATTGGAGTGACTCTATATATGTGCTGAATGGCGGAGAAGTCCTCCGAAGGTATTATCTTGGAAGCGAGGTTGGGGCCAACAGATGTGAGAAAGTCATTCATAGCCTCAGCCTTAATGTTATCATCAACAATGACATTGTTGTGATGGTCTTTGATGGGACCAATGATAGTCTCTTTCTCATTGTGGGTGATTTTTCTTACTAGCTTCCAAAAGTCTTTGCTACATTTAGTGTTCTTAAACTCCTGTTTCCAGTAATTCATTTCAGCTTCCCTTAACAATCTAGCAACTTTGTTTCTCTCAGCTTCTTGTATGCGCTCCATAGTACATTCGATCCTGTTTCCTTTGCTTGTTTGAGGAGTTTATAGCCCTTGTTCATGTTCTTCCTTATGTGAGCATTCATCCAGGGCAAGGTGTCTGATCGGATTTTAACTTTCCTTTCTGATAAGTGATTGCTTAGAATGTCCTTGTAGAGAGTTTTCCAGGCCCATGCTACATCATCAATGTCCTCAAAGACTTCAGCAACTGACCAGGGGGCACATTCCATATCATATCTTAGGGATTTGACCGACCGACGGTTATCCATCCGCAAATTTCAGTCCCTACTGGCGTCTAGAGTTCCGGAAAAAATTCAGTCAAAGATTTAGGCAAATGAATACATTGTCCTTGGGACCTTGTTAAATACAACTTGTCCAAGTGATTCTCGCCATAATTTTGTTATTCAGTCAACGCCATCCACTAGTCGGCTGGTCATTAGTCTCGAACCAGCTCAGAAGTCTAAACGCATACAAACGATTGACCACTGGGTTACAGCTTTTCAGACATTTGTCGCTGTCTATACAGTGCGGTTTTCGACCGACGCTCCGGCATCGATGAAATATAGCGAGACAGTGTGAGACTTAGGCGCTAAAAATGTGCATTGGCCCTATTATGATGAAAATTTTCGTTTTTTGAGGCAGAAAACAGTTTTCCCTTGGGACCAAATTCATTGGGAGTTGTGGTTGCAGGCGCACCACATGCAAATAGCGCACAATTTTTCAAGGGTGCCTAGGCGCCCTTCCCGACGGGCTGCTGCTGCTGGAGATTTCACCGAGGGGAAAAATGTTCCGGCTGCAATTTTAAACACGACTGTTTCAAATGCGGTGCCTTGCGCGCAGCCTGTAAATGCACCTTGCCTAACAACCAAACAAATATTAGCTCAAGCTTTTTCCAAACAGCGCACCCAAATTTTACTTCAAGCTAATCAGCTTCTCAGTCCAGCCCTGTCTCGTCTAATGTCAACACTTCCAACGTCAATCAAAGTCGATAAATTGGAGGTTTATCTCGAAGGGTATCCTGCTAGGTCGAAACAGTATCTTTTGGATGGTTTCCGTTTGGTATTTTCAATTAATTACGCTGGGCCTCGAACATATTTCTCCTGTTCGAATCGCTTGTCTGCCCGGGAAATCCCAAAGCTATTAACGTTAAACTCGCAAAGGAGATGCGTTTGGGAAGAATAGCAGGGCCATTCGAGAATCAGCCTTTTTTTTGGTTCACGCGTTCATTACGCGTCCTTTGACGACGCAGTTCAACTTGTTCGGCGCACAGGCAGGGGCTGTGCGCTTGCCAAAACTGATATTAAAAATGCGTTTAGTTTGAATCCGGTTAGCCCGACCGATTGCAATTTGCTAGGTATCCGTTGGCAAAACCAATTTTATTTTGATCGAAGTCTTTCAATGGGGCTTTCAAGTTATTGCAAGATCTTTCAGTGTTTCAGTTCTGCTTTAGAATGGATCGCTAAATCTAAACTAGGTATTCTGGGTGTCCTACACCTCTTGGACGACTTTCGTATTGACAACAAATCCCTTTCTTCTTGTGCTAACGACCTGTTGACCTTTCTTCACACCTGTGATGAAACAGAGGTCCCCGTGGCGCCTGAAAAAAACAGTAGGTCCTAGCTGCGTAATGTCATTCGCAGGTATCGAACTAGACACTCTTAAAATGGAAGCTCGGCTTCCTCCTGATAAGTTAGTCAAAACGTTAATAGAAGATTTCTTCGGACGTAAAAAGGTCATACTTAAGGAAATGCAGTCCTTAATTGGTATACTTAATTTCACGTGTTCTGTCATAGTTCCTGGGCGCACATTTTTACATCGTTTGATTAACCTCACAGTGGGAATTCGACGCCCTCGGTATTTTATACGTCTACCACGTGAGGTCAAGGCAGACCTTCGCATCCAGTGGCTCGAGTTCCTGCAGTCCTACAACGGAAAATCGTTTTTCTTAGATTATATTTGGCTCTCTTCTTCTAAACTTCATCTTTACACCGACGCCTCGGGCTCATTAGGTTAGGGCGCAGTTTTTGGCCAGGACTGGCTTTTCGGTAAATGGCCTGATAGCGGGGTGGGTAAAAATATTATTGTTCTGGAAATGTTTCCGATTGTTCTAAGCGTTGCCATTTGGGCAACTCAACTTTCAAATACGTTTATTACTTTTCATACCGATAATTAAGCACTAGCTCAAGTAATTAACAAGAAAACCACTAAGGATAAGGAGCTTTTGTCGGGTTCTCCTACGTATCTTAACTTTGCACTGTTTGAAGAATAATATTTTCTTTAAAGTACTCCATCTCCCTGGGGTGCTTAAGGAAAAAGCTGATGCTTTATCGCGCTTACAGGTCACGAAATTCAAGTCGTCAGTGCATGGCACGCGAACCAACGCCAGTTCCCCATCATCTACCAGAGAACTGGCCTCTATAACTCAGCGACTTTTAGCTGCTAGTTTAAACAATGCCTCTACTGCGGCTTATAGAAGATCGTGGAAGCTATTCACAGATTGGGCTCAGTCATATTTGGGCGGAATAAGGTTAGCTCTGCCTTTGCAGCCCGCTTTTATAGCACTCTTTGTATCCCGTTTGTATTCACGCAATTACGCTTCCTCCACAGTACTAAGTTATATCTCGGCCATAGGGTATGTTCATAAACTAGCAGGGGTAGCCCAGTTGGGCTTCCGCCAAAGGTTTTTCTGATTCTCAGATTCGCCAGTTAGGTCGTTGGCAGTCTAATACTTTTCTTCGTTACATTCGTACACCTAGCCTTTCAACAAATATTAGTCATAATTAAAGTACTGACCACTAGCATGCGCTGTGGTCACTCTTCACGCTCACTCCACTTGATTAAAATATACCATGTCCATTTTCTGCCAACAATCTTCGGGTGGGGCGGGCTCCTTTCAGGAGGTTTGTGGCCCATTTTCTTAGTGCCCTCACCTTTGCTAGAGCTTATTATTTAATAGTTTAGTTATTCATTCATTTTATTTGCTTCATTAAGATTTTTAAATAAATAAAAGCAGCCATGACACATGGCCAATTTTTATCCCAACACTTGGCTGGTTCATTTTTGTGGTATACGCTCTAGCAAACATAGCTCGTCTGTTGGCAAAAAATGAACATTACGAGAATTATGGGGATTCTAAGTTAGTGTACGTTGGAAAGGAGACTTAAATACAAAAACAAAATCACCAAAAAGAATATTGGTGGTGTAGTGGTTAGCGCGATCTAAATTTCAATCAGATTTTTCATTGAATCAGATTTTTCATTGAATGATCATGGGGTTGCTGAGGCTTGGTTTTTGCATCGTCTTGTGTTGTTAGGCGGAAGCTGTGCGTTAGCGCACGTCACGCCGTCTCGTAAAACGGATGTTTTTTGTTGTTTTATTTTCGTTGTCGTCGTCGTCGTGTCCGTAAGTCACTTAGTCTTCTTTAGCTCGCGCAGCCTTTTGAACAATGGCCTTGATGTTATAATGACGTAAACACAGATTTTATCAGGTTGGAATTCCAATTTATCAAATACCGGACATACTAGTGAATAAAAAATCATGACCTTTGCTGAAGATCTTAAAGTTGAATTCAATTTTCCATCTAAGATCGCAGAAAACTTCAGGGAAGTATTGACAAAATACATAAGAATCGCTGCAGACGTGTTTATAAAACGTGTTTTTAAAGGGAATACGGTGACAGATCGTGACAGTGCGCCATATCGGACGTCCATAATATAATATGTTTACATACATTTAATTCCTTACATACCGGAAGTGCAAATTGTCCATAACAGGTCACCGGAAACCACGAACTACTAAACTTTTTTAAAGAAACCTTTTTTCCTTAGGAAAAGGGGAGGGGGGAGATTATCCGCCGCCTGTAAATTCTTCAGAATTTCTTGTTTCATTGAGACAACGAACCTTAATCCAATCCAGCACCAGTGATAAAATACTGGTGGTACCTCTGCGAGGGATTAGCATTCCTTCGAGGCGGGGTGGGGCCAGTAGTAGTACTACTAGTCAATTCATGCTACAGAAACCGGAACCAAGCAGCGGCCATGGTGTGAGTCACAATGTCTCATTCAATTTGTTGGATGGACGAAATACTTTACCTTAAAAATCCATTTTTTCCCTATAGACCCTAGTTCTTGTTGTTGAAGGAACGACAGTGTAGTCCAGTGGGAAGTTGTCTACGCGGGATAAATGTATGTTTCTATATTTGGAATGAATTAAGGGTTTCTCCACGGGATTAAGATGTCCATTTATTGTAGCAACCTTTACCCACCACCTTACCGCAATCAATTTCAAGTCACAAATCTTCTTCTTTCTGAGATTTTCATAGCATTTGTAACTGCTCATAACAACACCATTTGTCACATAAGTCCACATTTTCACCAGCTCGAACCACTGTTATATCATTTTCTTTTTCCTTTGCCTATATTATTTTTCTTCCTTACTCATTCCTTATACCCTTCCACCACAAACTCACTAGAACTCCGTAATGGCTTTCAGTTTCAAGATTTACAGGATTTATTCAAAGGTATCTTATTTATCGCTCAAAATAGTTACTTGAACACGTAATTTATAACATTTCCGATGTAGTCATGATTAACTTTTGGCGCCCCCATCTAGCACAATGACGCATTGTAGTTCTTGTGTCGAGTTTTGAATTCGGAATCATTCTTTTTAAAGCACTTTGCTACCGCAGCATCACATTCACACAGCTCCTTCGGGCAGAGAGAATTCCTTGCAACTGCAAAATAGAGGCATGAATGTTACGATGTGGTAAAGGACGACTTGTTGGAACTGAAACATGATTAAAGCGCTCTTTAATAAGTATATCACTAACAAGAGTGACCAGGAAAAAAAAGAACGATCTCTCAAAGCACAAAGCAAGCTAAAACCTAAGAAAGTAAAATAAACCAAGCGACCTGACTTTACACAACAGGCAAAAACAGTTGGAGGGCCACGAATTCATCAAGCAACAAATATTTAGTTATATTTACTAATAAATTCAAGAAAAGGATGGACGGGGGTCATTCCTTATAGTGATAAGCGCTTTCAGACTTTCGATCAGAGAACCGATCGGAATATCGGAGGCTCGTTAATTCAAGGCTTGGTCTCTGTTTCGCTGAAATAACGAAGCTTACTCCAAACTAGCGACCCTCTAGAGAATCCTAACATAATGCTGGAAAAATGCTGGGGATCCCTAAGATGGATTAGTATCCTGTCCAGCAAGGGGGTGGGGCAGCAATACTCCTAGTCAATTCATGCTACAGAAACCTTGATAAAAAATTTTGGATTATTCAAATTCTTGGCTGGACAAAATACGTTACTTTTTAAGTTCCTTTAATTTCAGTTTTTTCCCTCTTCGTATAGAAGCAAGTTCTTATTTTTGAAGGAGGGAACAATGTAGTCCAGTCGGAAGGTGTGTAGAAAGGGATATATGTATTGTGTTTTATTTTTTTGGGATCGATTAAGGATTTCTACACTGGATTAACGTGCCCGCTCTTTTTACAACTTTTCCCCTTCTACCGTATGTCTTAACTTACCACAATCAGTACAGCCTTTCACCAAGTACGTAGTGAGGTACAAATCACTCTTAGAGTCGCAAACGTTATTCTTTCTGAGATTTTCATAACACTTGTCATGCTCATAACAACACCTAACATGGAGATAGAAGCAACAATAAAATAATTAGCAATTTTTGGACAGAGGGCCAATTTTTTGGTTTGTTTGTAGGGCATGTTTCGGTTGGTCTCGCATGATCCTTAGTTGAAATAAGTTGACAACTACTTAAATTTGTCATGTTTTTTGCACTTAGCACATCAGCAATACGTATTGCTGGAAATAATTGTCTATTAATCATGACAATCCATGATGGAAGCCCATTCAAATATGTCTTACGAACTGAAAATGATGTCTTGTTGCTAAAACTAATTTGACATATATAGATTTAGCCAAGCCTAGAATCAGAGCTCCCAAGGAATAAGCTGCTGTTCGTTTCTCAAAAATAGTCCTGAAACTTTTCGGTCCCAATATATTTCGGGGCTTTCTCGGCTCGTTCTCTTTCAAAAAGTGTTTCTCAAAAAGCCCGAAAGTGTCCCGCGTTGTCCTCCAATATTTTGGGGATCTGTTCTGTGAATCCGAGCTGGAAAGGTCATTCTAGAGCACAGCTGTATTGTTTTTTCGAGCTTCAAGCTAAACACATATTTTACTCACGAGCCGTCTTTCTTTGTTTTGCATTGTTTCCATATCCTGTCATTTAACTGTCGAGGCTTGTCAAATCTCCTTGGATTATTGGCTGTTCGCTTGAATGAACTTGAAACGCCGCTCATTTACAACAACAAATTATACTCTGAGGTAAATGGGCTATCTTTTTGGGTTTTCATCGTGTTCGGATGTTAACAAATAATACGAATTGCCACTAAAAGGCAGCTCAAAAATTTAAACTGGCATTTCATCGGCATTTTACTGGGAAAATTACCCGAAAGAAAGGTTTTTGGGAGCTTCCAAGCACCTGTAAATTATCGAACGAAAATCCTGTTTAGCGGCCGAAAAGTAAATAAATTCGGACGCTTTGAGGAACACACAGAACTGTTTGAAAAAAACAGCTTTAAACCAAAAATTGCTTCACTTTTAGTTACTTGAATAATTTTAATTTCGATCTCTAACTAGAAGCCATCGACATTGGAAACAAAAGAAACCAAAACATGCATGCTGAAAGCTAAGACATAAATCAAGTTAGGGGCCGCGAAGTGTATATTAAAATTCGGGCCCACGCTTTGAGAAATGCACAAAACTGTTTTCGGTAGCTTTTCGGATAAAATAGCTTTAAACCAACAACTGCATCGCTTAAAAGATTTAATTACTATTGAAAACGTCTAGGACAAGAATATCGACAATTACCCAAACAGATGGACCCTACATTCAAATTAAAAACAATCATTCGCCGACATCTCACTGGAGTGATGCTTGTGCAAATTAGATGCTGTTGTCGTACGACTGTGCTCTGACCTACTGTTATGAATGAACAAACACAAAATAATGGACAGAGAAATCATTTTTTAAAATTAAACCCATAAGTTTATACTTAAATGAAATTCTCCTTACACTTCCTGCATCATGGGTTCATTCAAGCAAGTGAAATCGGCTGAGGCAGAATTTTCAAGACTACATCTGTCTCAAACCTAAGCCGTTTTCTAATAATGTTTTCAAGTGTCAACGTTAACATAAAATAAAAAGTAAATCTTACACATTTCTAAAGACATAAATTGAATTCCCATTTCAACACGTTATTTCTTTGACCATCATGCACCTTAGACCCTTTAGAAACTTCACTTGCTCGGTTGTGTTTCAGAACAGGACAAGCTCTCCGCCGTGAAGAAAACAAAGATAAAGTCCTCGAAGGTAAAATTTCGTAACTTGAACTTTACGCCTTCCATCAAAAGACGACTGAGTATTCTTTTGAATTTTTTATTTCCGCTTATAGATATTAGATATTTTTTCTCAAGTTCTAAGCTTCAAATCTGTCGACCTGAATCGTTTTGCTTAACAAGCTAATCTTTAAAAAAAACTCTTTTTCAAAAGAGACGGTGGTCGTGCAATTTCCCGCCAAGACAAACACCGGCTGGCCAAAAGCACCGCGCGATTTCCCGCCGATTCCCGCGATTTCCCGCCCATATCTAACTTATTTCCCACAAGCGTGGACATTTGCTCTCATTAGCATCCAGGCGTGCTCCGAAATTATTTTTCCTTACTGCGCTTGTACATTAGAGTATCCTTTGCACTGGGAAACAATTTACTATTGTAAACATGGCGCTTATGGCCGGTCTGGCGGTAAAGAAAGAGAAGAGAGAATCGATATGTGGACGAGCGTTTTTAAAAGGTATCATGTCAGAGGAAGAGGAGGGCAAACGCTGAGCGTAAATTACATCCTGTCATTGTGACAGACGTGGACAAGATCGGAAGGCGAGTGAAAATTCACTTTGTGGCATGGGATATGGTTGTATGCTGGCCGAAAAGATGATCCAGCAACTCGTATTGAAGTTCGAGTTGATCAGAATGTGAATATATAGATGGTGGCTAATATAATTTGGCGGGGAAATCAAGTAAGGAACGAGGCAAGACTGTCTATCGAATTCTACTCGTTGATCTACTGTATTTGAACGAAAGTGATAAATGGGCCGTAAAATCTGTTTTCTCTTCTCCCACGGTCGCACAAAACACGAATAGCAAAACCAGCAAGAGACCTACAACTTGGGGACCCATTTGCCTCATCGAAATCGGTCGCAATCTAGACAAATAACATACCAAAGTAAAGGAAATTTTTCGCTCTATTTGAATAGCCCAACTTCGATCTATTAACATTCAGGTCTTAAACAATGGGCATCATTTCGAGGCTTGGGGTAATAAACCCATTTAAATCCTTATATCATTCCCCCAAGCCTCGTAGTGACGTCTGTTGTTTTAAGTTGAATTTTAATATATCGAAATTGGGCTTTTCCACGGTAAAAATGAGATCAGAGCATGTGCATAAGAGCGCAAGCCCATTCTTTTGGGCTAAGCATGACAAGAGCGTGAAATAGTCTGTAAATATTGCGAAATCCTAATTTCGAATATTTGATTCTGCCCCATCAAATTCTACAGTAAATACTTTTAAAACCATCTTTTAAAAAAGCTTTAAAGGCCCACGTTCACCCAAATGGCCGTGCGACCATTTGTTATTGTGTTCAAACGGCTCTACTGTTCTTCTCGCGATCTGATTGGTTGCCAGAGTATTCCTGCGAGCTAGAAAGTCGTCGCGTATGTTCAAAACAAATCGGAGCAGCCATAGCGCATCGATTTACTTTGGGAAGTTGCCCCAATCTACGGCCACAATTGACAAATCTTTACGCTCCCATGGAAGGCATTTACTCCCCAGAACGTTGGAATTATCTGTAGTTTGCCATGTGAAAGTTTCAATGACATAGAAGCGAGAAGTTAGTTTGTTATGTTTGCATTTCTAAGTGTTTCGGCAGAAGACTCAAACATGCACTTCGGCATTCGATTGTTTTAGTTTGCAAATTGCAATCTTATTGTCTTATAAGGTAACAGTGATTTTGAAGGTCCTTCCTAGTCATTATAGAGGTTGGTCTGAAGGGAAATAAACAGCGTATAACGTATACGACTCGATAGCAACTCATTGATTATCGCTCGCAAAATACTACTTGTCCGGTGACTCCCGCATTACAATTTTAACCTTTGAAAGCCAGCCATAAGTGTGTACTAATCTTCGATCAAATCTACTTGAACCTCTGGCTAACTAAGAAACTAATTATTTTAATTCAATCGTTTAGTTCAATCAAATATTTTAATTCAATCGTAATTATTTTAATTCAATCGTACGACGACAAAGGAAGAAAATGAAAACAGTCCTGCAAAACCATTCACAGACTTCACCTTTTAAGACCTGGAAGTGAGCAATTTTTAATTGGCCTTGAATGTTTCGTAAACTTGAAATTGCCGTACATTAAAAGTGCAATTAAAAACATTGTGTCCAGTCACGCATTGCATACTGAGGTAATAAAACAGCTATCAAAACACAGCTTTCAGATTGAGCAAGATTTAAGCTGTAAGGATATTTCTTTTTCTGCTTGAAATTGTGAAAACGAAGTACTTTTTAAATGTTAATAAATTAAAATCATGTACTCAAGAAAGCAGTTTACCTGTTGAGTGTCTGCGTAAGTTTGCCTTTTGATGTGGCGAACGCAATGACACAATGCATAATACCTTTTTCAGAATAACAGGCGCGATTCCAAGCCTTTCCAAGAAGTCACTAGCTTTTGAGCCACTGTGTTAGTCAAAAAATGATTTTTGAGCCTTTTTTGCATTATGCTAGCTTTTAAAATCGGAGAGAAAGCGGAGTTTGTTGATAACGTGGCCCATTAGAGCAACCGCCATCTTGAAATTCACAACACATTTCTGAGGAGCCTGGAAACAAATTGGTTTGTTTTGGTCAGCAGACAGACCACTGCGGGCTCAGAAAGTGACCGTTGACTTGCGGTTTCGGCGCAATTTTTTGTGCTCAGTTCGTGGCTTGAAATGTTTGCTTCTTTTGAGCTTAATGAAGAATCAGATCAGCAGCAAAACATGGATCAGCTACCCTTGAGGCTGAGGTAAGTTGAAGGCAAATGATAATTCAGAAAGATTGGGTTCAAAATTAATGATTATTTTAAGCAAAGATTGACCATGTGCTTCTGAGTTAATTGTTTGCAAATGTAATACTTTAAGGATCTGAGGCAGGCAGTGTCCTTTATTAAAGCTTGAGCTTAAATCTGGATACTGTTTTCGTACCAGGCTTGTGTACATTTTTTCAAAGTAACTAAGAATGACATAGGATTTGAGCCTGGTTTAAATGCTCAAAGGATTCCCTAAATTGTAAAAAATGTTTGGGGTAAATAAAACTTGAGCTTACAGCTTGTGGACTGTAAGGAATCTTAAAAGAATGAATTGCTTTTTAAGCATGTTTTAATTATGCAGCATCATTCAGAGCATTCAAGCATTTATGTTTTGTTGTAGATATTGACTGTATTCAACACATTGGTCAGTCAGACTTCAGCTGAGGGAGACTGACACTCAAACAGCAGAGCAATCTCAAGTCAAAAATGCTGGTTCTTAAGAAGCTAAGTTGCTTAAACATGGCACTAAATTCTGTTGATGCCATTTTCTTTGTGATTTAAGACATTTAAAATACTGACCAAGTTTTTTAATGCGATCTAATAGTTGAAAAAAGTGAGAGATTAAAAGGGACCAAAAAATTGATCAGCATTTGATTGCTCCTGAGTCAAATAAATATAAGCTTAAAAGCTTATAGCTCTGTATATACAGTATGTTTGTGGTGTCAGCAGTTCTATATGCAGTAACTAATACAGATTGTAATCTTTTAAGTCAGTTGAGCCGGATTCCTGATTGCACTGGTTTGCTAGACAGTGTAAAACCTTGTATTAACTGAATGGAATTTAAATGCAGGGGCTGTTTATGTCTAAATTTTAATGCTCTCCATGTTTGCCTTTTATATGTTTAGTCACATAATAATAATAATAATAATAATAATAATAATAATAATAATAACATTTCTAAAGCGCCCTTTCCCAACGGTCCAAAGGCGCTATTTACAATAAAAGTATCAATTTAAAAAGCACGCTTAAAAAGAAATGTTTTCAGCTGTCTTTTAAAAATGTCTAGCGACTCTGCATCCCTAACATGACGACAAACATGACGACAACCATGCAATAAATTCAAAGACAGTTTTCATAGCTGTCTAGAAATTAAAACTACTTGTTGTTTTAGAAGGATGCAAAGATGAAATACATGTATACACCTATTTCAATTAAGGTTGCTTCAGTGATGCATGATGCATGATCCTTGTTTCATAGACCGCAAAGCAACATGTTTGCTATAAATAAATGTATTTATCGCTTTCCTCGCCAAAGGCACGCCAGGAGAAAACCAAATTATAAAAAAGAACATTTTCTCTTGCCTTAGGGCCAACGGGTAGAGAAAAGCAGCCATAAATTTAGCGAGCATGATGCACTGCGGTCTATGAAACATGCATCACTGAAGCAACCTTTTTTGAAATAGGTATATCAGAAAAATAAGTCAAACCAATTTTATTATTTTTTAATTGCTGGGCACTATTCCTTTTTGAGTGAGATTCTATTTATTTTGTTGTATTACACATTGTATATGACTATCAATAAGAAGGTGCTGTTATAAAGGTATGGTAAATAATGCAACTGAATGAAAAAATTCAAAGTTTGACATGCAACTGTGGATAATAAATCATTGTATTAAGTGTTATTCTGCCAGTATTTCTGAAATGGCATTCGATTTTATTGGTACTAATGTCTGGGTAATTTGCCTGACAACTTACTAACCTGCCAGTAATTAATTTCCTGGTTACTTTTATTTGTCTGAGCACTGACTAAACTAATTCAGCTGATCTTGACAGCCACAGGTGTCCTACTTTTGTCACCGGCCAGGCTGGCCTTGGTGTTAAATGCCCGGCCAGTCTGGCCTGTGACCTGGCTCAAAATGGTTTACAAGCCCGGCTTTGGCCCCGGTCTGCCACGGCCAGGCCAGGCCAAGCTGGCCGCCTGACCACGGCTTCCCCGGATTTTTTATCCCTTGGCCAGCCCGGCCAAAGCCTAGCTTGTGGCCGGGCTCACCTCGGCTTTCAGGCCAGGCTTTGGCCCCGGTCTTCCCCCGGTCTGTCTGACCTTGTTTATGAATCATTAAGAATCAGTTTTAATTGGAACTTCAGAGACATTTAAAATGCTAAAAATAAAACTGATCTTAGTGACTTCTAGTAGAGTTTCTTTGATTTCTTATGACGGGATTAGCAATGACAACCAATAACTTTGACTCCATGAGAAAAATGTAACACTAATTGAATAAAATACATCTTTTCTGGGAAAGCATGCCCCAAAATGCTGGGCTAAATTTGCAGACTAGTTTTCAATGCCAGAAAATCCAAGAAAGCCTGGCTAACATCTTAGTGGCCAGGGAAGCCAAGTTTTTGTTTTTGGCCAAAGCTGCCGAGAAAGACTGGCCTTGGAACCAACATGGCCAAGAAAGCCGGACGTTTGTGGCCATAATTGCCAAGAAACCTTGGCCGTGACCAGGCTTACCAGACTTTACCAGGCCGCATTTTCCTGGTAAGCTTGGCCAAAAACCCGGAAAGCCCGGCCTGACCAGGCTTTGCCAGGCTGGCCGGGTTTTTGACCGGGCTCCTGATGCAAGGGTAATATTACACACTCGCGAGCCGCTCTGTTTACATTGTGCGAATAAAATCAAATCGAACGACTCAAACTTACTTGCCAAAGTCCTTCAGGAATTCAAACAACATCACAACAAGAGATTCATCAAATCTCCGTTTCTTTGCGTGATATACAAGCTCCTCTGAGACGAATACTGACTCAATATTTTCCTTCGGAATAACCGTATCTTCAACTGCGAGGTATCATTTGGCAGGAAACATGTTGGACAAAGTAAGAGCGAAAAAAATACGTTTGGCTGGCACAGTCACAGAATAATTCCAGGAAACAACAACCTGATAATTGAAGAATAAATCCATGCATGCTTCTGGACGATTTCGTCAAGGAAATGGATTTTGAAAGAAATCAAGCTTAGAAACAATTTTGTGTTACACGAAATTCATATACAGCAAGCGGAAGTCCTTTTGGGTGAAGGTTAGCCTGTTCCAGGCGTTCAGATAGTGGAGCGAAAACTAAAGCGAGCGAAAGAGCGGGAAAAACGAGGGGAGACTGGGGGAGAGGACGAGGGAACGCCTGTGAAATTTTCTCAAAGGAAGCCGTTCTGGTATACCAGAATCTGGTATACCCTCTGATTGGCCAAATTTGACACCTCCTGTCAACACCAGAGGGTTGTTGACGCAGACAAGAAATGCGATATGGCGTGCCCGTGCGAAGGTCATCCTCCATCGAGTCACCCACGGCTAAATATCTGTTTACGGCAAGCGCTTGACTATTTAACAAATGTGGATACTTTGCAAATGGAATAAAAAGATTGTCTTCAAAACGTGTTTCTGGGAAGAGGTCTCATCGCCATTCTTCCAACAGGATTGGAAATAGCTTGATCTTTCAACTATTTCCAAGGTTAATCAACGCATTGCAAAGAAACGCTGTTTCTAAGATAATTGTGCTCACTCCGTTTGTCGTAATCATGAAAGACCAAGTAGAACAGCTTCAAAGCATCGGAATTAGTGCGCTGGCTATCGAAGTAGTCGAAGAAGAAGCAGGAGAAATGGATCTGCTAGATTATTTATGAAAGTCATGAAAGCCTGCTGTCGAAGGAGTGGAGGAAAGAACAACAACAAACATATCGTAGCCATCGCAATCGATGAAGACGTCGAAGTTCATTCCGTCACAGAGTGAAAAGCTTTCTATTCATCAATTTGATAAACCGATGTGTATATAATGTCGTCTGTGATTCTCGTTACCTTTATTGGTCCAGTAGTGGAGATGACATTTGCGTTTCCGTATCGCAGAAAATTTTGCAATGTCCATTCGGCATGTCAGACTTCTTAAAGCATCACCAGTACTTTTCCCAACGCTTCAAACTCGGTAGAAACCTATTTCGGTGAGCATAATTACACAACTTTCTTGTTTACTTTGACTTGACCTTGGGTTCATGTTTCTCTGCCGCTGTCGGCGGTCTAAAGTGGGCGGCATGGGCTTTTTAAAATTAATTTCACAGGCGTTCCCTCGTCCTCTCCCCCAGTCTCCCCTCGTTTTTTTTCCCGCTCTTTCGCTCGCTTTATTTTTCGCTCGCGCTTTACTATCTGAACGCCTGGACCAGGCTAGGTGAAGGTGGGCCTTTAATATTGTTTTATGAACTTGTAGGTAAAAATGTGCCCTTTTTTGCACGTTTCCGAGTGAGAAAGCAAAATGTTCAAAATTTTGCGTGTTTTCGCATGACCTTGAGTCAGACATCGGTGGGGGTGTGACCACCGTACCTTAATAAAGGCTTTTGTTAACAGCGAGTTTGATATGGCACCGTTGGGTTGCCTTGGAACTCCCCTCCCCCTCCCCCAGAGTCTGTACGGAGAGGTGTACGCTGACGTCACAACCAAAATTTCTTGGTTCCACAGGTTACCAAATTTCCTTACCCAGGGTGACCGGCTCTGACGCCTTTGGCCGCTATTAACCCTATTCTGCTTGGGCTTCCTTTTCGTACCTTAGCCTTTGTGGGGGGGGGGGGGGAATTGTGCCCTTTTACAAAACCTTTGAAAACCATAAAAATTGGCCAAAAGGAATGAAAGAACACTCAAATGAGATAAAATATAAACATGTTAATTTTTCTAATTTAAAACAGTGAAATTCAAATCTGCCTGTCAAAAATGTTTGCCATAGCAACGTCAGATTTGATGAACAATGACATGTCACACCAATATAAATTGTTCCCAGATAAATTTAAAGGAAAGTCATTATGTTTTATAACTTTTGCTTCCATCTTTAAGAAGTTATAACGTTCAAAGCACGGCGGGCATCTGACCTCTTAAAGAACAAAATGCCGCCAGGTACCTAAAAGCTCCCGAACTTTATAAGCTTACATTGGAGAGTGCCCCATCCACTCGCTTTGATGACAAGCTAGTACTACTAAATGAAGGGCTTCCGATTAGCCTACGCGTAACCGTATCCTCCCCCCGCCGAGGAGAAGTAGGCTAGCTTTCGATATGGTGTTCCAGCATTGGAGAATTTCCTGCTGAATAGATAATTATCGAGTAGTTGAACATCTTTACTTACTGATCAATCTCGTCCACTGGCTGTCCTTGTCCTCCAATTCCGCAATAGCAGCCATAACCGTTGTATTCAAGTGGGTTTCGTCCAACTTTACACAAGATCATAACGCCAAACTGGACTGAGCTCCGCTTTGTTAGCGACAAAAACCTGCTCGCTAGATATTTAAAACAAAGAAAACAACTACCGCTTAACCTATGCTCCTGTTAATTAGAATCATCTATGGAAGTATAACTGGTGTATTTTAAGAAAAAAAAAGCGACGGTTGGATCGGACTCCATGCGTATTCAGTGCTTCCATGCATGTCTTCCGTTTATCAAATGTATTTATACTAAATAAAGTTTTTTACTTGTACTTGATTGATTATTAGGGGAAAAGTTAATGCAGGTATGAATTTTAAGACGGGGGGGAGGGAACGGGCAGAAGTGCGGCATTTGAATTTTTTGGCAATTTTTTGGTCAGATTCTCGACCCTTGGGATTGGAAAAAAGTTCAAATGTGATAAAATAGCCACACCTGGGGATAACAAAACCGTGTAATGACATGTATAAAAAGAAATGAAGTAATTTGAAATGAACGTTTCTAACTCTTGTTATTGATGGTAGATTGACGAAGAATGAAGTTGAATAAAGTCAAGGAAAAAAGAACAATTCCCGAGAGTTGTAGATTGTTTCCCAGTAACGGAAGAAGTGTGGAGAGGATAAAAAAGTGTTGAGAGGATATTGCGTTCATTATTAATTGAGCTTCAATTATCTGTGCTGGTACTAAGTGATCTGAGCTGTATTCAACGGTAAAAAAAGGCTAAGAAGCCAGCTTTGGTTTAACCAAGGTTGAATTGCAATATTCTTCAAACAACCTTTACATTATATATCCTAATCCTTATATGAATACGAGATGGAACGTTGTAGTACTATTGCATTACAAAAATATAATAACTACATACACACGCCATCGTTACACACGTACCGATCTTTAACTTCAATTTTCCAAGATGGCGAGTTTATGACCCAGCACTTTGTATGGTTCAATTCAAATGGACCCAGTCCCCTGCACGGTCAAATTCAAATGTCCGCAGCATGGGGCGAAATTTGAAGTCAAATTCCCCAGAGAGGGGACAGCAGAAGTGCTCAAATGCCGCACCTTTGCCCGTACCCCCCCCCCTCCCCTGCTAAATATTGATACCTGCATAATTTTGTAGACATTGCTTTCAAAAATGTAGAGTTTAAAAAACTAGGGAAAATTGCATTAACCCATAAAAGAAAACACAATGAATCTAAATGGTAAACTTATTTATTTAAAAATTTATGGGGAAATAATAAACATAATAAAAAAAGATTTCTAGTTTAACAGGAGAAACTGCATCTTATTCTGAGCTCTAGAAAAGGTTTTTGTTCCGTTTGTTTCTCTGAAGTTCAAAAGTGGACTGGGATCGAGTTTAGAAATCTAACTGCTAAATCATTAATAATTCATAAAGAGAGTAAAGGAAATTTTGCTTTATATTTCTCCAAGAATTATTGATGGCTTAAGACGTTATATCAAACATTTGAGATAGTCTTTCATCAGGTATTCAAATACCTCGAAGTAGGTAAAAAAAAAAACTCGCCTAAGCCTCGGTATTTCAACCCACCTTCTCGGTGTTTGGATATCCTGATGGAACACTTTTCTTGTGTTTGATGCAATACATAAGCTCTCTCACAAATACCATAAAAAGCAGTAGCTGATTAACTTCAAAATGTTTCCTTAGATAGTTAACAAATGAAGAGCACCGAAACAAACTCCTGATATGAAAAATACAGTACAGTCACACAATGATCATGTGTGATTAAGTGATTCTAGTTAGTTAATTTTTTATTGAAGAGTCTAGCATACCTTGTTCATCGTCATTATTGTTGCTTCCTGGACCACTAACTTGAGCCTGTTAGTTCAAAAAATTGTTATGATTTCCAAGAGAAAAGAATAAGTTGATACTAACACTACCTTAATTGACAAATGCCTTCGTTTTACGTAGCTCTCTTGAATTATGTAAAATTTACTGTTTCGTTGTGAGCCATATAATGAAAGAAGACATAAAAAGTACAAGAATGAAATAAACGAAATGTGTTATCTTTTGTACCGAAGCAAAATACCCTAAACATTGCATACGCGCCAAAGCAACGAAGATTAAATTGAAGCGGATTTCATGAGTGATATTATAGTTGCAACCTTGAAAAAGCCTTTGTTTTCTTCTCACTAAAATAAAGCCAAAGAAACATTACGTAAATAAAAATAAATAAAATGGGTCACCTGTTGTATCGAAGGGAAAGGCTCTATACATTGTACAAATGCCAAGGCAATGAAGATTAAGTTGAAGAACATTTTCGTGAGTGATGTTAAACTTGCAACCTTGAAAATGTGTTCTTCTCAGATAACGTGTTTCTTAGCATGCGTAATAAACGTGTTTTTTCTTCGGTTTAAACAGCTGCGTCCTTGAAATAAAAACAAACCCAAAAAAGTTTTTTTTAATAAATTTGAAATTCAGACATATATATAGTAAACCTTACGACTATGAAATGGGTTGAAAAATTATCATGTTATCTTACCACCATTTTCACTACTACGCAACTTTTCTTTTCAAAACACTTCTGAGCACTTTGCAATACGTTTCCGTCAATCATACCTTATATGGGAAGTGTGTGATGTTACCGCAATTGAATTGAGCTCGAAGGAATAAGGATGGCGCCAAATTATCCCGTAAATGTGCGTTGGCGAGTCATATATTGACTAGTAAGAGGCTTTAGAGTCGTTGATGTTGCAAGAATACTTCACGTTTCGAAGATATTTGTAAAGAAATTTCGACATTTCTTCAGAATTAAATACCCCCTCGGTGGATTATCCTATGCGGCGGATGGTAAGCTTGCGTTTAATCTCGTGAATAAGCTAAACCGAAGTGTGAAGTAAAAATTCTAGCTTTTCTGACCTGAAAATAGCACACGACATGTTATTCACCACGAGTATAACCTGGCAATATCGCGAAGTGTACGAGGACGAAATTCAGGAGTGGATAGAGTATGCAACGGGAAAACGAATCATGATCGGCGTGCGATCAACCGATTCGTGAAGAAAATGGGTTTGACAAGAAAGCTGAAGAAACGTACGTATGACTTGTTGGATTGTTTTTGCAAGAAACACTGCTAATTCTAGTCACCTATCACCTGAGGAATGGAATGAAAAACAAAGCATAAGCGCTTTATAACGCTTATTGCTCTACGTGAATGTTAACGCTGTGACATGATAGCAAGAAAAATCTAAAAAATCGTTATTTATAAAAGCGGGAACGGGGAAATATCAAGGAAAATATTTAAGCAGATTTTCATGTTTACTTCTCCGTTATAGCTCACTGTGATGACCAAAGAACGTGATAAGCGAAACAGGGCGATGTATGGTCGTACGTCCTCGCTAAATTTCACGGAGAACAGTTGCTATTTATAGATGAATCAGAACTTCTCAGACTCATCTATAATTATAGCAACTGTTCTCGGTGAAATTCAGCGATCCTACGACAATAAATCGTCCTGTTTCCCTCATCACGTTCTTTGGCAATCGTCTTGAGTTATAACGAACAAGTAAATTTGAAAGTAAGCTTAAATATTGTCCTCGATTCCCCGTTCCCGCTTGTAGAAATAACAATTTCCCTATCATGTCACAGCGTTATATGTTTACATTCTCCAAACGTAGAACAACAAACGTTACAAGCGCATTATATGCTTATGCTTTATTTTGTTTTTTCAGTTCATTTTAAAATTCCGGAGGTGATAAGTGACTAGAACTAGCAGTGTTCCTTCCAAAAAAATGCAACAAGTCCTACGTATCTTTCTTCTTGTAAAACCCATTTTCTCCACGAATCGGTTGATCGCACGCCGATCATGATTCGTTTTCCCGTTGCATACCCTTTCCACTCCTGAATTTCGTCCTCGTACACTTCGGGATACTGCCAGATTTATACTCGTGGTGAATAACATGTCGTGTGCTATTTTCAGGTCAGAAAAGCTAGAATTATTACTTCACACTTCGGTTTAGCTTATTCACGAGTTTAAACGCACGCTTACCATCCGCCGCAGAGGATAATCCACCGAGCGGGTATTTAATTCTGAAGAAATGTCGAAATTTCTCAACAAATATCTTCGAAACGTGAAGTATTCTTGCAACATCAACGACTCTAAAGCCAATTACTAGGCAATATATGACTCACCAGCGCAAATGTACGGGATAATTTGGCGCCATCCTTATTCCTTCGAGCTTAGTTCAATTGCGGTAACATCAGACACTTCCCATATAAGGTATGATTGACGGAAGCGTATTGCAAAATGCTCAGAGGTGTTTTGTATGTCCATGTAGGTTAACTCGTATTTTGATTGAGTCCCGTGGAAATTTTATGTAGGTATTTGATACCTATATCAGGCAGAAAGTAAGCTGACATGAAGGTCGTAGGAGTGTTTTATGAAATGCGCACTGTTATAGAGTGGTAAATGTTTATAAGAGTGTGGACACTATTGATTACGTTGTGCGTGTTTTCGTTTCAAAACTTTTACTTTGGCTAAAAAAAGAAGATACCTCTGTCATAGAAGCAAATATTGTACCTTCACAGTAATTTTTAAAGAGTTATTTTAACTCCTGTAGTGGGGTTAAACTAGCTCCTTAAGGTGGAGTTATATTTTTTGGAGTTATTTTAATTCCCAAAGGAGTTATTTTTACTCCGAAAAGGAGTCCCTCTATTCTTTAGAGGAGTTAAATTAACCCCTAAATTGGAGCTAGGCTAATGGGAGTTATTATAACTCCAATCTGGAGTTAAATTGTACTCCTGTGGAGTTAAATTTAGATCTTTTTTGGAGATAAATTTCAGTTGAACTCTGCAAGGAGAGCTAAAAAAACTCTTTTTTCGGGGTCATTTTGGAGGAGTTAGTTCAACTCCCCTTAAGGAGTAATTGTTGAGTGATTTTAACTCTCTAACAAGGGTTAAACTAGCTATCTTCTGGCAGTTATTTTCGTGGAGTTATTTAACTCTTTTCAGCGAGACATTCTGGAGTAATTTTGATGGAGTCGTTTTGGGGAAGTTGGGATAACTCCCTATCAGATTCATTATTTTATTAGAACAATATCAGCGAAGGACCGCAAACGAAAATGCTGCACGTGTACGTAGGATCTAGTAAACTAGGCCTAATCAGCCAAAGAAATACTCAAATGACAAACATAGCAGCAAGGCTGATCTGACTACGTAGAAAGATTTGACTCTGCAAGACATCAACACGACACTAATAGAACGTCAACAGAGCAGGGTTGCAGCCGTAGACAGCTGTTTCGCTCTTCTTAGAGCTCATCAGTAAGGCATAGCAAGATGGCGAAAATGCCGTAAATTACCCGTGCACTCTGTTAAAAGCCCTAACGAGGACGTACGCCCACCAGATCACGCCATCACGTGTCTTGAAAAGGTCGAGAGTCCAAGTGTCGTGTTGATGTCTCGCAGAGCCAAAGAAAGGATGGACAAAACCAACCTTATACAGAAACATGGATAAAACCATGCTACAAAGAACAGCATATCGGATCTATAAAAAAGACCTACGGTCCAAAAAACATACATACAGTAGAACAATATCAGTGAACAATATCACGTGATGGCGTGATCTTTTGGGCGTGCGTACCTCGTTTAGGGCTTTTAACAGAGTGCACGGGTATTTTTACGGCATTTTCGCCATCTTGCTATGCCTTACTGATGAGCTCTAAGAAGAGCGAAACAGCTGTCTACGGCCGCAACCCTGCTCTGTTGAAGTTCTATTAGTGTCGTGTTGATGCCTTGCAGAGTCAAATCTTTCTACGTAGCCAGATCAGCCTTGCTGCTATGTTTGTCATTTCATTATTTTATTATTGTTCTTTTACTCTGCTGCAAGAGGTGTATCTTATTTTGGGGGGGTTAGGGTTTGAAGGTGGAGTTACCTCTAAACTGCAGGGACTCACGTATCATTTCTATTACAAACTTCGATCTCAATTACGAACGAATTTTGGAAATGAAGGGAAAGATATTGTGGTAATTAAAAAACTGAAATCAAAAGTTTTGTAAGTTCCTGTCTAAATGGCATGAATTATAATATTTCAAGAGCCTGAAATCAATTGAGAAATGTTTTGGAGCATTGCATGTGGATTTTTGGATCAAAATGAAGAAATGAAATCGGCGTTGTGAACAACAGTAAATCAACGTCTGTTCAGGCGGAGTGTTGAATTGCCAAAAGGCCAAACGTTGGAAATGTGGACGTTTTGCCGGTAAAGCTTAAGCTTGGAACGTCAATTTACTCTCAGCCTAAAAGCTTTCCTTCGATTTTGTCATTCAAAGGAGAAGTTACTAGCTAGGAAGGTGAATACAAACGGTTAGCTGTAAAGCTGTATGCGTGTATCTTCAGTTCTTTTGACATTGTTTAGTTGCAATAATTGTTAGCAATATAAAGTCTAGGGATTGCCATTAAACACTGTAGCATTTAAATTTAAAGAATTCAACAATTCTTTAATGGAAATGTTCTTGTTTGAAAGATATTATTGGAAAGTAAACAATCTTAAATGACCTCCGTGATTTAAGCATATTTTTACTCGATGCTCTGTTGTCTATCAAAACTAATTTACATTGCAAGAAAACATGTGAACGATATCATTGTGTTTTTGTAACAATGTTTTATAGGCTTTTGGAAACTATGTTCTCATTGACCAAATTAAAGGACCTGCTTCTCTGCAGATGTCAAGCATTTGAGAAAATGGACGATATCATGTTTTGACTAAAATTCATTCATTTTATTTATTAATTTGTTTTGATGGTTACTATAAGGAGTGTGTTCGTACGTGTAGGTGCAAGTTCACGGAGCCAACTTTGAGTTTTGGTGGATGTCAATTCACAGAAGCTGTGTTGGTACTGTAATACCGGACCTGGGCAACCGATAAAATCAATAATCGATAACATTAGATAACAATCGATAAAATTAGTTGATTGTATCGGAAATCGATAAAAATCGATAAACGGATTTGTTGTAAGAAATCGATATTTATCGATTTTTCAATCAGTTTTATCGATTTTATCGAAATTATCGATTTTATCGATAACAATTTTTGTGTCTAAATTTGAGAGCTTAAATAATAACGACAACCTCTATAACCAGCTCTAATATCGGGTTAAACAAAAGATTACCGTCGCTTCCGCTCAAAACGTTTTCCTTGGCGGTTGCTTGGATAGGTAAATAGCCGAGATGTCACTTTCGCAGATACATGGGTCGATACAGCACAGTTATCCTGCCAGAGTAATAAACCACATTTACTGAAATACAAATACAGTTTTATTCGTGAGCAAAGCCACCGCAATCATTTTACTGCGATCAAACGTCTTTTAAAAACAAAATTAATGTCAGAAATTAAAGACATGTACGATCAACATCCATCGATAAAATCGATAACATCGATAACAGGAATTACCAGAAGAGTTGTGAGTATCCATTTGTATCGATTGATCGATACAATCGATAACGTTTATGTGATTGATATCGATAGTTATCGATTTATCGAACGGTTTTCCGATATCGATTTTTATCGATTGCCCACGTCGGGTGTAATATGATGAACAATTTTACCAGTCCATAAAGACAATACTTAATGAAAATTAAAACTTAAACCTTAATCCGGTTTTAATTTTGTAAAAGGTTTGGACCGATGAGTCATATCATAAGCTGGAGAAGCGTGATCGTCCGGGTGAGTGTAGTCCTGAGAAGAACTGTTTGTGGTGACATTGACTGACGTATTGATAACCTGAGCAGAATTCGCCGTCAGAGTCAAGCCAGCTGCCTCTGATAATGTCAATGTCGGTCAAAGTTGTGTTTAAACGAACATACACTGAATTTTGCTATATTTTCATTTCAATTCCAACTTCTTCAATTGAAATTTGAATTCATAAAATTTTGAATTTATTACCTGGGAAGACTGTTCATCATTTGGCTCCTGACCAGTGTTCTTTAAGTCAAAATTTGATATAACTAGTTTTAATTTTAATTGAATTTGCCAAAATTCACGTGGGTGATTGTGTGATTAGTAACCACTGTAGCCGATATTTGTTTATATCGCAAGGGGCAAAAGTGAAATCTGTAACCATGCATTTCTGCAGATTAATAATTGGAGGTGATAAAATATAAAATATAAAATACAGAAAAATTTTCAGAAAATTGTTAATATATATTTTAAAATCATGTTTAATTGTAAATCATTTGTGCTTTCTTAATTTTCATTTTAGCTACGTAATCTAATTGCAATACCCTTGTCTTATCAACTCAATTGATACATATCTGACATTAGTATAATTGCTCAGGTGATTATAGAGAAGCGCGCCCACTGATTGGTCGAGGATTACGTCATATCTTGCTATAATCACTCCGCGCGACGTGACTATAATACTGAAGCACTAATTTTCAAAATGGCCACCGCGCAATTTTTGATGTGTCTGGAGAAAATAAAAGGAAAAATGCATTTGCTCTGATAATCACCTGAGCAATTATACTAAAACAGTTATTCTCCTCAAGCTCAGCGAATATTGTGGAATAATCCCCTCGACTTCGTCTTGGGGATTATTCCACAATATTTACTTCGCCTTCGGCGAATAATTGTTAAATGTAATTTCTATGGCGAACAAATTCCTATTTGGCTTCGTTCTGTTATCTTTTTTGATTGATGTATGACAACATTAATGCAATATTAGGATATATATATTTAGGCTTAGAATTTTATATTGATGTTAAAACTGTTGTTCATATAAGAAAATGAAATATGACTGAATTAAAAATGTTATACCTTTTTTAAAGTTAATTTGTGTGATGTTGTTTTTCATCTTAAAACCTAGAGTGAATGTGCCGTTACTCTAGTATCAGAGTAACTACAACTCTGATTATATTAGGGAGTAAAAGTAACTCTAGTCTTTGATGGAGCAGAGTTAAAGTGACTCCCGCGTTAAAGCTATTACAACTCCAAAATTGGAGTTAAATTTGGGAGTTAAAATGATCCCCCAAAAGGAGCTATTTTAACCTAAAATATTTACTCCACTTTTGGAGTTATAGTAACTCTTACGTGGAGTTTAAGTAACTCCTTTTGTGGAGTTAAATTGATTCCTCCACTGGAATTATTATAACCCCAAAATTGGAGTTAAATTAAGGAGTTAAAATAACCCCCAAAAGGGTGTTATTTTTTAACCTAGAATTTTAACTCTACTTTTGGAGTTAAAATAACTCTTTGAAAATTGTTGTGTATACAGAAGGGGTTCCAAAATTGGTATATTTAAGGGTAAGGGTTTGAACCTCGGGCATAGCCTCCCCGTGCGAAACGTTGTTGTCAGATCAAGTAGTAATTGCTACCACCGTGCCCATTAGTGGCTAAATTAGTTATCCAGAGCACACACGTGCAGGACTTGGGACTTTGTCATTTCAGCCACGTGCATCCCACAAGTGCTCACTCACTTGGTTCTTTGTTTGCCTATTATTGTATTTTGCAACCTTCTTTTTTTCTGAATTGTAAGAAAGAAAGGAAGAA
Source organism: Siderastrea radians (assembly GCA_964017195.1). Taxonomy (NCBI): domain Eukaryota; kingdom Metazoa; phylum Cnidaria; class Anthozoa; order Scleractinia; family Rhizangiidae; genus Siderastrea; species Siderastrea radians. The sequence continues at coordinate 13,076,652 of OZ024887.1, read as the reverse complement.
AGAAAGAAAGAAAGAAAGAATGAATGAAAGAAAGAGAGAGACAAAGAAGGAAAGAAAGAAAGAAAGAAACAAACAAACAAACAAACAAACAAACAAACAAACAAAGAAAGAAAGCAAGAATTAATGAAAAATTAATGTAGTACTACTCACCAATACTGTTTAAACTTCGGAATAATAAAGAGCGTTGAACAACGCTCTACTTAACTAACTCGACTTTTAAAAATTGAAGTTTGAGTGACTTCTATTGCCAAAAACGACTTCCAATATTACAGAATGCATCTACAATATGATCTTTATTAGTCGGTCTTTACTACAGTCCACATTTAGCTTATAACATCATCAATCCTGCTTTTTTCTGTCTCCGGAGACAAATACCCACTCTTAATATACCCTGTCACCATACACTTAATGAACTCGGTAAAGGTTTTTCGTTTATGATTTAATTGACTCTTATTAGAATTTTGTAAGCTTCACCATCTCTTTTGCAGTCATGATTATTTATGGCGCTCCTGTCTAGCAAGATGATTTGTCGTAGTTCTTGTGTAGATTTTTGAAGTTGGAGTCGTTCTTTTTGAAGCACTTTGCTGCAGCAGCATCGCATTCACACAACTTTTTCTGGCAGCGGGAATTCCAGGGCCTTGCAACTGAGAAACGGAGAGACCGGAACGTTAAGTTATGGTAAGGATGATTAAAGCGTTTTTAATAACACATATCACGAGCAAGCGCGACTTGCTAAAAAATCCAACGACCTCCCAAAACACAAAGCAAAAGGAAACATAGTTGAGAAATGAGAAAATAAACGAAGCGACCTGAGCATAGTATAAAACAAGTAAGCATATATATTCAGCTGGCCCTTAGACATGGAACAGTGGGACAGACGTGTTTAAAAAAGAAATTAAAGACAAACAAGCAAACAAACAAACAAAAACGAAATCACCAAAAAGAATATTGGAAGTACGGTGGTAAAAGTGATTAGCGCGATCGGAATTTCATTCAGATTTTTTATTGGTCTATAGGAGGGTTGGGGAGGCTTGCCTTTGCAGAGCCTTGTGTTGTTTCGTTGAGTCAACGAACCTTACTCCGATCCACACTGGTGATAAAATGCTGGGTGTATCCCTGGGATGAAATATAATTCTTTCGAGGGGGAGAGGGAAGGGGTTGTAATGCTTCTAGTCACCTCAGAGCGCTTATACTGAGGCTCTAAAGAGCTTAATAAGAAATATAAACTATAAAATAATTATCAAAAAAGGAACAAAAAACTTTTTTAGCAGTGAAATCGTTAAGTCTTGTCTTCACATCAGATAAAAAGCTATAATAAGAGAACAACGACGATTAAAAAAGTACCATTTCAAAGTCCACAGAAGATTAAAAATGTGCGATACGAAACAAATGCTACAGATATGAAAAGTAATCAACGGCCTTGAGGAGTCATAATGGCTCATTCAATTTGTTTGATCAACATAATACTTTACCAAAATCCCTTACTTTCTTGTAGACTATAAAGGCGAGTTGTTGATGTTGAAGAAAAAGACAATGTATTCTAGTAATTTATCGTCTACGAATAGATACATACACGTTTCTAGTTTATTTCGGATTGATTAATGATTTCTCCACAGGATTAAGATGTCCGTTCTTGTACACTTTTCCCCTTCTAATGTAATTCTTAACTTACCACAATCAGTACAGCCTTTTACCAAGTACGTAGTGAGGTACAAAAGAATCTTAGAGTCGGCACAAATCTCATTCTTTCTTAGATTTTCATAACACTTGTCATGCTCATAACAACACCTAACATGGAGATAGTAGCAACAATAAAATAATTAGAAATTTTTAGAGCGAAGGTAACATTTTTGTTTGTAAGACATGCTTCGATTGGTCTCAGTTATAATAAATTGACAATTACTTGACTTTTTTATGTCCTTCACACTTTGTGCGTTAACATAAGTATAAACGAAAATCATTGTCCATTAATCATAGCAATCGATGATTAAGACAAATTGCAATTTGTCTTACAAACTGAAAATGTTGCCTTGTTCTAAAAACACAATAGTTTAAATTAACCTTGATCACCCTGGGCTTCTTTTTTTGTTCCTCAGCCTTCGCCAGAGAGGGGGGGAGGGGGCACCTTAACTCCCAGAGTATCAGGCCTATGGCAACTAAACTTCAAGGGGGGTTCGTACGTTTGACGTGGAAATTAATTTATGACTTCAAACATTACATTACGTTAAGTTATGATTTCATAATGCGGCCATCTTGGATTTATGCTTGTCAGTCTCAAAACCGCTAAGACCCATTAGAATTCCAATTTTTGTTAAAACGGCCCTTAAAAATATGGTTTCCATGGCAACCTTAACCTCAGATTTGATGAACAATGAAATGACACAACAAACTGTTTCCAGATAGATTTTTAGAAAAGCCACTCTGTACTCAGTATGTTTGGAAATTTTTGGTTGCATATTTCAAAAAGTTATAAACGTTTAAATTCGAGGAAGGCATATAAAGTTTTCCCTATATTTCCTACTAGTAGGGGAAATAAACCCTGCTTTAGAATTAAAAGAAATCATTACCTTCTTTCAGAACAAAATAGTAAATAACCTTTAGGCAGCACATACCATTCCATTATAAGGTAATATATGGTGTTCCTGCATCGAAGAATTTTCTGCATATATAATTAACGAGTAGTTGAACATCTTTACTTACTGATCAATCTCGTCCACTGGCTGTCCTTCTCCTCCAATTCCGCAATAGCAGCCATAACCGTTGTAGTCGAGTGAGTTTCGTCCAACTTTACACCAGATCATAACGCCAAACTGGACTGAGCTCCGTTTTGTTAGCGACAGAAACCTGCTCGCTAAATACTCAAAACAAAGAAAACAGCTACTGCTTAACCTATGCCCCTGTTAAACAGATTATCTAGAGGTAAATCTGGGGATAGTAAAGAATGAAAGCGATGGTTTAATCGAACGTTTACGGACTCCATATGTATCTAGTGCTTCCATGTCTTCTGCTTATCAAGTGTATTTAGATTAAGAATTTTTTTTGACTTGTACCTGACTTATTATTAGGGGGAAAGATAATATTGTAAACACTACTGTAAAAAAATGTAGAATAAAAAAAGTGGGGGCATTGCATTAGAGGGAAGGGTTCACGGTTTAACGCATGCTCATGAATCTATATGCTGTTTTTTCGCCTGTGCACGCTGTAGCGAGTACGCAAGCAATATTATTTCATAACATTGTTTAAAAACCAATCAGAAGCGAGTAGATTGCCCGGGTGTGAAATTTTCTTGCCAAATTTTTTTTGCCAAATTTCTCAGCTATCTGCACACACCCCTGGCAGCCATTTGACCAAAGCGCTTGCAAATAGCGGTAAATTCGTCATCCATGGGATAAAACCCTCGGGTCAACAAAAAGTTCAAAGTTGGCAGTGTTGCTGCAATCCACTAATATTTCCTGCGAATTAAGTCCTCCGCCGTTCTACTTGGGCTTACCATTGTATGTGATCGCCGAGATACAATTGTGATTGGGATTATTAAACGATAGAATTACTAATAAATCGGAAAAAAAGTAAACTGATTAATGCACATGAGCCGAGCCGTGAACCCGTCCTTTTAACCTAAAAAAGAAAAACACAATGAATATAATCTAAGTGGTAAATTTATATATTTATATGGATGAAAATAAGAAAACAAATTGATTTTTAATTTAAAGGGAGGAAACGCAACTTATTCTGAGTTCTATGAAAGTGTCATGTTCCTTTTGTTTCTCTGATGTTCAAAAGTGGACTGGGATCGAGTTTAGAAATCTAACTTGTCAAACTCATTTATAATTCACAGAGAAAACAAGGGAAATCACTTCCGTGACGGTGGTTAGGAAACATGGTCTTAATTTTTACTTTGATTTCTTTAAGAATTATTATGTTTTAAAAAGCCATATAAAACACTTCAAGGGTGTTTCTTCAGGTATCCAAATACCTCGAAGTTGGTTAAAAAAAAACTATGTACAACAGAGCGAGAAGGGGAGTTTAGTGAGTATATTAAACATTGTAACTCTTTGTACTTTGCTTGAAATATTGAAATAAAGTCTCTCTATTACAAGACAAAAAAAGAGGATGTTTCTTTATAATACTTAATAAATGAAGAGCATTGAAACAAACTCCCGATATGAGCAATAAAGTAGAGTCACATAAAGGTCATGGGCGAGTTATAACCTGAAAAAATAATTAAGTGACTTTACGTAATCAGTGATATTAGTTAAGAGACTTGCTAGCAAACCTTGTTCATCGTCTTTAATGTTGCTTCCTTTACCGCTGTCTTGTTCCTGTTCGTTCAAATTTTGTTAGGATTTCCATCAGAAAAGAGTAAGTTGATACCAAGACTACCTTCAGTTTGCAAATACGTTCGTTTAACTACATATCTTGAATTATGTGAAATTTACTGTTTCGTTGTGAGCCATAAACTTTAAGCCGACACAAAAAGTACATGAATAAAAGAAACCAAATGTTTTACCTTTTGTACCGAAGAAAAAGACCCTACACATTGCATATGCACCAAAGCAACGAAGATTAAAGTGAAACGATTTTTCGTGATCTGCGATTATATAGTGGAACCTTGAAAACGTGTGTTTTCCTCTCAAAAGTCCAAAGCCATAGAAATACTACGTAAAAAATAAATATAATGGGTTACCTCCTGTACCGCAGGGAAAGACTCCACGCAATGTATAAATGCCAAAGCAATGAAGATTAAGTTGAAGAACATTTCTTCACGAGCAATGTTCCTGTTCCAACCTTATGAAATGTGCTATTGTTAGACAACAGACTTTTTCTTCATTGTAACAGCTGTGTCCTTGAGGCAGTCGTTTTTCAATTTGAAATTGAGATATGCATATTTCTAACGATTACGATTGTTATTGGTTTGAAAAATTATCTTTTATCTTGCTTTGTACTTAGGCTTATCCATTTCGTTGCCATAGCGTTAGCGAAATGAAGTTTTATTTGAAACAGTTAAATTCCAAATTTTGAGAAAACTGCCAGTCAAAATATGGTTTCCATGGCAACCTCAGATTTGGTGAACAATGAAATGTTACAGCAAACTGTTTCCAGGTAAAAAGACTCTACACATTGTATAAATTCTAAAGCAATGAAGATTAAGTTGAAGAACATTTTCATGAGCGATGTTTAAGTTGCAATTTCTTCTTTCTTAGCATGTGTATTATAAAACTTGCTTTTCTTCAGTTTAAACAGCTGCGTCCTTGACATGAAAAGAGTTTTTTTCATTGATTTGAAACTGAGATATGCATATAGTAAACCTAATGATTTAAAAAAAAATTATCATGTTATTTTAATTCGTCCCTGTAAGGTTAAGTACCTGATAAAGTACCTGGGAAATTTTATGTAGGTATTTCATTCCTATGTCAATCAGAAAGTAAGCAGAGATGAAGGGCGTATGAGTGTTTTATGAAATGCGTATGAGTTTTATAAAATGCCCACTGTTTATAGACTGTTAATTTTTTTTATGAGTGTGATCTCTATTAATTACACCACAATCACAAAAATACAGTTGCAACTGCATAAGTTGCGTTAATAACTGCGAGGATCTTCTTTACATTTATTTCTTCATTCCGCAGTTTAAATGTATGAATTTCATATATTCATAATTTCAATACAGTTAATTATAGGTTTTAACACGATAGCGGAGCATCCGCGCGCTAAGCGCGCCGAGAAGCACCATGGATAAGAAAATTTGGTAACCCATCGATGCGGGAAATTTTGGTTGTGACGTCAGCGTACGCCCGTACGTACGTCCGAACAGACTCTGGGGGAGGGGGAGGGGAATCCCAAGGCAGCCCGGCGGGGGTGGAAAATGCCATCTTTTCTTGGCGGGAAATCGCGCGGTGCTTGGAAGCTCCCAAAACCCTCTCTTTCGGGTAATGTTTTCCAGCAAAATGCCAGTGAAATGCCAGTATAAATTTTTGACTAGACTTTAAGTGGCAATTCGTGTTATTTGTTAACATCCGACATCCGAACACGATGAAGACCCAAAAAGATAAGCCATTTGCTTCAGAGTAAGTTGCACTTTGTTGGTGTAAACGAGCGACGTTTCAAGTTCATTCAAGCGAACAGCCAATAATCCGAGGAGATTTGACAAGCCTTGACAGTTAATGACAGGACATGGGAACGTTGCAAAAACCATAGGGCAAAAACCAAGCAAGACGGCTCGTGAGTAAAATATGAGTTCAGTTTGATGCCCGAAAAAAAAAAGATTCCAGCTCAGTGCTCTAGAATGACTTTCGAGCTCGGATATCACAGAGCAGATCCCCAAAATATTGGAGGACAATTCGGAACAACTGCGGGCTTTTTGAGAAACACTTTTCGAAAGAGAATGAGCCAAAAAAGCCCCGAAATATATTTGAGACCGAACGTTTCAGGACTATTTTTGTGAAACGAACTCCAGCTAATTCCTTGGGAGCTCCGCTTTTAGGCTTGGCTAAATCTAAATTATAACAAGTGGGTTACATGTACTTTACACAGATTTCCATTGCCGCGGCTTTAAGATCTTAATTTCCACGAGGTAGAGCTACGGTGAACTAGTCCGGAGGTCGTGGGTTCAAATTCTGCCGGGGTTAACGATTTTTCTTTGCTTCTGGTTGTCATTTCTAATTTCTTCTTTCAGGCCTTGGCCTTCTAGCTCTCATACATACACTTTACATGTTTACTTATTTCATTACAGAGTGCTACGCGGCACATCACATTACTTACCACATGTACATCTATGTTCTGCGTGAGGAAACTGACGGAGTTTTCATTTCAAAACTTACACTTTGGCTAAAAAAAGGTCATACCTGTGTCATAGAAGCAATTTGTGCCTTGGCTCAAACCTATCAGAAAGAGACAGTTTCGAGCATATAAGGTATTTTGCGTGATCTTTATTGGAGGATTGATTGCTCCGTTTTTTCTCGGTACACAGGAAAAACAACGACTAAAAATCGCCACATATTTGTAAAGAATTTATTCGAAAAAATGAGAGAAAAGTGGGATAATATTTCTCTAACTGTGAAGGATAACGAAACAAAGCTTAAAGCTATGTTTTCTTTTAGGTGGTAAAACTGATTTATCTTTAATATTTGTACTGCAAATAGCTAAAAATCCCATTTATGATGTCACAAAATCGACATTTATATTCTACCTCGGACGCCGCTGTTTTTTTCTAGATGTTTTTGTTTTTCTTTTTTTTTTCTGTTGTAATGGTAGGTTTAAAATTAAAGTCTGACTTGCTACATAAACGCAAACAAACAAGCGATCTGCGATCTCAGCGATGTTAAAGGTCGTAGCGATCAGCATGGAAACCAGGCCTTACCCGAGAGGTTGGTAATGTAGATTTTCCTCTTATTCTACACCAAGCGCTGCTAATTAAAGCTCTTGTGCTGCAAAATTCTGTGGCCTTTGTAAACTTTTTCGGACAGATACTGGAGGCAATTATTCCCTAGATTCGGCTGTAAGGGGAAGTTCAGTCCCAAAGGGTTGTCTTTTTGCGTTTCCAGTACATGAAAGGGTTGGTAAATTTCTTGTCTTAGCATTTTACAGGCTTGTCAAAATACAACTTAAGTTGAACGGAATATCATTTAAATCCGAGTACTGGCCGAAAAATTCAAAACACTCACTTAATGTATTACTACTCACCAGTACTTTTTGACAATTTTATTTTTCTGTTGTACACAAGTCGCTTACATTTTCCGGGAAATGTTTGCAAAGCAATTTTTAACAGACGTTTTTTGGACAGCGCTACACTCTAGCAAGATGCTCTGTTGTAGTTTTTATGTCGGTTCTGGAATCTGGAGTTGTGTTTTTTAAAGCATCGTGCTGCTGCAGAATCACATTCGCACACCGCCTTCTGACACGCAGAGTTGAACCACCTGGAAGCTGCAAAAAGACAACAACGAACGCTATGGTGAACAAAAATGTATGAAATCATAGAACAAACAACAAAGCAATGGACCCTAGCCCTGAAAACAGTAGAGCTGCGTGATACCAAGATCCAATGAAATTAGAGGTTGTTAAGAGCTGCGAGGTATCAGGCGATTTCCGATACTGCAACAAATTCGCCAAAAAAGTGGTCCAGGGTACACTAAAAGTCAGGAATGTTATTCTACGCCCTTACAGCTGCAGAGTAAGGAATGGCTTGCAGGTATGCGTTATTGTGATGTGAATATTAGGAAATTCCTGCAGTTTCCTTTCTTTAGGTTGGCTGATTCACCGCTCACAGTTTGCCTTATAAAGTAATTGGATGTCATGGCTGACGCCGAGTGACGTTTAGAATTTAAACGTTTTGTCCAAAAATATAGCAAAAATTCCAAAATAATCACTAAACTGGAGAATTTAATAAAGCAATTATCCCACTCACGCTTAATGGATGATTTATAACCAATTCGGCGCCTAGCGTCTTGTTGATTATTTATGACCGATATGCCGCGCGATCGTGAAATAAATAGAGGATATTATACGGCGGCACGAAGATATGAAATATATTTTACGAACGAGCGCAGCGAGTGAATAAAATATTGTTTTTACCACGAGTACAGTGAAGCCGTCCTTTACACCTGCCAGAACTGGCCTCTGGTAACCGAAACTCAGATGTTCAATGCATTAGAGTCAGAGCAAACTATCGAGTTAAATCGACCCTTGCTATCTCTAACACCTGGGCTACCTCGAATTCGCCGCTATATCAAGCTGGAATAAACCTGTTTCCTTTGGATGTGATGTTGCGCACTTGTTTACTACTGAGTATTTTAAAATAATTCTTTCGGGAACATTTTTAATTCGTTTCGCTTGCTTTTTCGAGATGGTGGGAGTCTTTTATCGGAATCAATCTTCTTGAACTGCGGCAGAGTACTACAAAGTCCAATCCAATCTGGTGGGGAGGGGGGATGGGCTTGGATCCCATTTCCCAGCAAATATTTTTACCAATCATTCTAATTTTGTCAAAACTCCATTCTCAATAACAGTTTTTCATTGGTAAAATCCCAGTCCCAGTGTCCCAAATCCCAGTTCTATTTTACTCCTTCAGGGCCCTCAACCGTTCTCGCTATTCACACCATATAACTTACCACATGAACTACAACCATAAAACCAGTAGAATCGTGTGTATACTTCATATACGCTAGTGACAAAACCACAAGTATGACGTTTCACAATGTCACCGTAACAGTTGTCATGGACGTAACAACACCTAGCATGATGATAGACAAGATTTAATTAGTATTAACAGACTAATACTTGTCTTGAACTACGGCTTACTTTGTTCGTTGAATTATACTATGCCACACTCATCTGCATCTGAAATTGTTAAAGGGCAGGGCTCACGTTTAGCGCATGCTCATGAATCTAAATGCTGTTTTTTCGCCTGTGCACGCTGTAGCGAGTACACAAGCAATATGATTTCATAACATTGTTAAAAAAGAAAAACAATCAGAAGCAAGTAGATTGCTCGGGTGTGAAATTTTCTTGCCAAATTTTTGCGTTTAATGATTTCTCAGCTATCTGCACACGCCCTGGCAGCCATTTGACCAAAGCGCGTGCAAATAGCGGTAAATCTTAATTCATCAACCATGGAATAAAACCTTCGTTCGGGTCAACAATAAATTCAACGTCGGCAGTGTTGCTGCAATCCACTAATATTTCCTGCAAACTAGTCCTCCGCCGTTCTATTTGGGCTTACTATAGTAGGTGATCGCTGAGATACATGTGAGTGGGATTATTAACCGATAGAATTACTAGTAAATCGGAAAAAGGTAATTTGATTCATGCACATGCGCCAAGCGGTGAACCTGTCCCTTTAAACTAACGCCGACAAAATATGGACCAGGAACTGTAATCAAGTTTACTGAAGAATTGCTTGGCTACAGCCCTGTGTGCAAAACTAAATTCCAGGGACTAAAGGCATGGGGTTAACACGAGTTGATTTTCTGAGAGCCATCATTAAACTACGATTGGAAAGTCGCCCACTCTATCCAAATTGATAGGAAGTGGCCAAGCACGCACCATGTAATGCTTTACATTTTTATCCTTTCAAAATGTAGAGGGGTGTAAAACTCCAACAAGCTTTACAGATATGTAATGTTGTCCAAATTGTTTTTGTTGAGGTCCACAACAAAGCATGACGACGTCACTTGTCGTTGATTTTTGCAACTTCTGAACAGCCACCATCTTGGATCCGCCTTCTTAGATTTCTTGATCGACTCAAATTTAATTAAAACCAATAAAAAATGCCTTCTGTAAATAATCTAGTGAAATCAGTGGAGGAAGCTACGTGGAAAAGTTAAATAACAGGAAAATCCACAATGTTGGAAAACATCTCTTTTAAAATATGTTTATCGAAAAAAACAAAACCATATAAAGTAAAGACAAATTTCAGGAAAATAAGCAAGGTTTGGTTGCCTTTTGTCTAGATAAGAAATACGTTATGATGCATGTTTAACATCTGTACTGGCAGATCCCTTTTCCCTCCCCTTCTCCTTCCATTCTCCAGTCTGGATAAGGCTAAAAGAAAGAGCTAAAATGGTCTTAATGTACCGGTCAATGTCATCTACTGGCCGCCTTCCTTTTCCTCCCAAACCGCAGAAACATCCATAGTTGTTGTAGTCCCTCAGGTCGGACGTCCAACTTCACACCACATCATATAACCAAACTGCGACACGTTTCTCTTTGTTCGTTTCATTCGGTGATCTACTTCAGAAAAAACGAAGAAAGATAAATGTTCTTTTATGAAAATCTAACAAGCTAGTAACAACCTTAATAAATTAAGTTTTTGTATTTTCAAACATACCTTGTCCACTATTGATGGTTTTGTCGTCATTAACTTCATCCTTTTCGTTCATAATATGTTTTTCAAAGAAAAAGAAAAAAAAATTAAAGTAAGATTGCAGCAATAAAGTCGCCACGAAGAATTGAGTTCTCGTAGTCAGTTATATCAATCTTCGTACGCTGGCAGTTGTTGTCTTTGTTCACTTTTTTGGTGGAGGCAGGGAGTTTTTCTTAGACAGCACTTTGAAAACACCAGCGTTTCAAGGTAAAAGACGCAAAAAAATAGCAGAAAAAAGCTGGCAGCTCCTCAAAAACGCAGGAGTCCAACGTCTATAACTTTGCAAATTCAATAGCTACTATTTTTCTCTCCCAATCAAACCTTGAAAAAATTTTTACTTTCAATTTGCAACTATTCAAAGAAAACCTATTAACAAGTGGTTTAAATGCTGCCACTAATTTTGAAATTAAAATTTTTGAAAACGAGTTTTGGCGTTTTTTTTTTAGTTACATTTGAATGTTCGTGCCCTTGCCGGCAGGTTTTAAGGAAACATTGACACAAATGAAAAGAGTTGGAAAGTGTTATTTTACTTGCTTGCAAGAGATCGTTAATATTATCACTTTACCTCAATAAACTTAGTAAAAAATCGTGCAATATTGAAAATATAAATTGCATCACTTTTTGAACTGAAGGAAGAGAAGATCCTTCTTGGATAATTGCTAGTGCAAGAAAAATCAGCCTCCAACTCATTTTTATTATACAAAGCTCGGTACCTGAAAAGGCTACTGATGTTCGACTCAAAGGGTTTTGCAAGCTTAAAGGCGTGGGATAAATGCTCTTTGCCTTTACCTTGTTTATACTATTTTTACGTTGGTTTAACTAGCTGATTTCCGGTAAATGGTTTGTTTCATTGCATGTTTTAAATTAAAGCTTTTGATAAGTTCGCCCGTCACTGGGCATGTGGGAATTGTTAAAATGGGTAATGATTTTCTGTAAAGCGGATCCCTAAACAAAAAAGTTAGCTTGACCTCAAAATGAACTTAGTACCACTTTCAACTGATAATCTTAAAAATGATAAATGCAAGACCGCAGCTGCATGAAATGTGTAGCGCACTTGAAATCGGTGAATATACTTTCGAAGGCCAACGGGCTTAGAGACTGTATAAGCTGTATGAAGTTGGTTGACGTTTATTAATTTGCGTGAAAATTGATTTCTTCTTCATTTTAAGACATGATTTCATGTTGATTTAAACAGGTGAGAAAACAAATGATCATCCATTTTTGGAAACGCATTATTAAACTAAAACTTAAATCAACTCTCGTATGAATCAAATGGTTACTGAATTTTTCACTCATCATTATATGTATTCTCAATGTATTTTTCATGCCGTTAAGTGCTGGTGTACGCAACAGTTAAAAAATGTTGAATCTTGGACGACAGGGGGTCACACTCGCTCTCTCTCCCTGTTGCTTGCATAGCTCATCTTATACGCATACATTTAATTTTATTTCTTGAAACGCATTAGTAAACAATATATAATTTTTGCGTGATCAAATGACCGTTGCAACTAAATATGCGTATTCTCAGTGACACACAGGAAACAAAGTTAAGTCTTATTTTAAATACCTCAAAAAAGTTGGTCACATTTTTCTCACTTATAAGGATAATTAAAAAACAGATACTGATTACCTCGAGATAAAGAGTTAAGGTCTCAGTGAATTATTATATAGAGTTTTGAAGTCATAGTACGATTTAATGAGAACATGCAGCGACTTTCTCGTGCAAAACGGAAGGGAAAGGTGAGCGGGGGGAGAGGGGGGGTGACTTCTCCTATACAAATCTCTTAAAAAGACCCTATGATCCACAATTCTTAGCCTTAGAGGATTAAACGCTAACACTTTCTAGAAAAACGTGACTATTCTTAAAGGCTTTATTGCCCGTGTATATTTAATTTGACTTGCAAATACCTTCGTTTAAATAGATCTTTTGAATTATGTAAAATTACTGTTTCGTTGTGTGCCATTCAAAGCCGACAGAAGAAGTACTGTTACCTTTTGTACTGAAGTAAAAGACCCTAAACATTGCATAAGCGTCAAAGAAACGAACTGAAGCGGATTACATGAGCAATATAAATATAGTTGCAACGTTGAAAACGCGTGTGTTTTCGTCTCGTAAAATTAAAGCCAAAGGTGAAGCAAAATGTAAATAAAATGGGCCACCTCCTGTATCGAAGAAAAAGACTCTGCGCATTGTATGAATTCCAAAACAACTTTGACATTCCCTTTCAGGAAAAACGACAACCCAAAAACCGCCACCAATTTGTCAAGCATTTATTTAAAAGAATGAGAGACTAGGTGGTGATATTTCTCTAACTGTGAAGGGTAAAGAATTAAGCCTTTAGCTGCTTTTTTTTCGTTTTTAATTTTAAGGTGGTAAAACTGATTTATCCTTTAGAGAAATACTGCGAATAGCTAAAAAATTCCATTTTATGACGTGACAAAATCGACATTTAAACTCCGACAATTTTGTTTTTCCTGTTGTAATTGTAGATTTAAAGTTAAAATCTGGTGGCTTGCTACATAAACGCTAACAAAAAAGCGATCTACGATCTCAACGATCTTAAAGGTCGTAGCTAACAGCATGGAAGCCAGGCTTTCACCGAGAGGTTGGTAATGTTGATTCTATTCTTATTCTACCCCAAGCGCTGCTAATTAAAGCTCTTGTGCTCCAGGATTCTGTGGCCTTTGTAACCTTTTTCAAACAGGTACTGGGGGCAATTATTCCCTAGAGTCGGCTGTGAGGGGAAGGTCCGTCCGAAAGAGGGTGCCTTTTTGCGCTTCCAGTACATGAAAGGGTTATGGTATTTTAAAGGGTCGTCAAAATACACCTTAAATTAAACGGGATATCATTTAATCCGAGTACCGGTCGAACTCAAAACACAGAAATCACAACGTTAAAAGTATATACGAAAGCTTGGAGAATTCTAATTATAATCGTCAGGCAAGGTATCGACGCACTTCCGGCTTTAAAGTAAGGAATGGTTTGCACGCATACGTTTTCGTGATGTAAATATTAGTAAATTCCTAGAGTTTCCTTTCTTTTTATGCTGGCTGATTCACCGTTCACAGGTTATTAGCGTAAACCCTACTTTTTGCTTTTTAAAGGAATTGGATGCCATGGCAAAAGGCGAGTGGCGTTTAGAATTTTTCACCGCGAAACAAAAATTTTGTCCAAGAGTAAAGCAAAAATTCGAAAATAATCACTGAACTTGAGAATTTAATAAGGCAACTATCGCACTCGCGCTTATTGGATGATTATAACCAACTCGGCGCGTAGCGTCTTGTTGGTTATTTATGACCGATATCTTGCGCGCGATCGTGAAATAAATAGGGGATATTACACGGCGGCGCGAACATATGAATTAAGGATATGTAGCTTGCCCAAATTGTTTTTGTTGAGGTCCACAACATAGCATGACGACGTTACTTGACGTTGAATTTCGTAACTACTGAACAGCCACTGGTTTTGCCTTTCCAGATTTCTTGGTGGACTCAAAACCAATAATAGAATGCTTGCTGTAAATAGTTCCTTATCCCACCTGCTGACTCATTTGCATTAAGGTATGGAGAGACTCAGAAATGACAGGGAGCACAAGAGTGAATGAGCCAGTAAGAGTGGTGGGAGGGAGGGCCGACCAGTTCCTAGATGTCCTCGCGAAATGACACACCTTGCATTAATCATCACGTCTTTTATAATGCTACTGAGTCATTACGCGGGATAATGAATATTACATGAACTGTGAATAGCTCCTTATTCCACCTACTGACTTATTTGCATTAAGGTATGGGGAGACTCCTGTCTCGCTCCAATGTGGAACACCAATGCTTGATGCTTAACAATACTAGTCCACTCCCAGTCCATATCTGATTTGAACTTGATACATATTTATTCATCCCTTCTCCCAATGTTTACAATTCCCCAGTTCTAAATTAATTTCCTCCCAAACCTAAACTTATTCCTGTCTCAACCCTAACTTAACAATTATCTGACGTAGAAAAATGCCACGATTAATTACAGAAAGCCGCAGTGAATCTAGTTAAACTATTTTGTTTTTGGTAGAGATCATGTAAGTCTAAAGAGATATTCGCAAGTGCGTCGCTCGCTCCACCCTGGCAAAGCACTCGGCTCAGCTTTATATAGTGTTCCGCCGTTTTGGACCTCCTCCAGCCAACATGAGTATATAACGCATGCGAGTACCCGCCAGCGCCAAAGAGACCGCAGAACCACTTAGTAGGCCATGAAGAGTAATGTTGCACGAACCGAAGACACGAGGAAGTGAACTAACGTAGGAAGAGAGCCTGGCTTGGGCTGCGTTTGATTCGAATGGTGTGGCCATAATCTCATCCGATGTATTCAGAGGACCAAAAAGGAAATCCCGACGCACGGGAGCCTTCAGCAGGTCGCAGATAGAGACGTGAACTTTTATAGCTGTAACCGGACAAACAATGTTCTTACTTTCACATCGTTTAAGAGCAAATAAGTTATTGGAGCCATCCCGTAGCGTCTTTGTAAAGATGTGGTTAAGCAAGATGCCTTCTCTCTGTGGAAAAAATAAAATTTCCTGGGTTTTCACCCTGCCTAGATCGGCAGCTTTGTCTCCAGCAAAAAACAAGGCCTTGAAGAAAGCCTGATCACGTGCCAAAATAAAGTTCTGCTTTGGGGCCAGACCCGGTACCTTGAGACGATCGTGGATGAATTCTGCGACTGCTACTAAGTCAGTAAGGAAGAAAGGCTCAGCTTGAGATGGTAAGATTCTCGCCTGAAATTGTTCCTCTCTTACAGACGTAAGATAATCCTTGACCGTTCTAAAGGCCGTGGGGTTACCATAGGCGGAAGTCTTAAATCATCTGAGCCGTGGCCCAACGCCAGCGAAAATCGCTCTCAGTTTCCCAATCAATGAATCAACCGTACTAAACGCTAACCGGGCGCAGGCGCATTTAAAAGAGTTCTTCTTCCCAGACCCTGGGCATGAGTCTAAATGCACCTTTGTTTTCCCACCGACGTCTTTCCAGATTAAGAAATTAACCACATCATCTGCGGTAGCCGTCTGCAGATCCCGAAGCGTCGACAGGTTCTGTAAAAAGGATGCAAGCTCTTTCTCTAAAGAGGACTTTTGTCTACAAAGTGGGGTTGATTACTTTCGTCTGAGTAAAGCTTCTCTTCGAGCCTCCGTGCAAGGTGCACGGAGGTCTATAGGAGCCTGCAAGGTCTATAGGAGCCTGCAAAGGTTGTGGGTCGGCGGTCGTGATCTAGGTCTTTTAAGAAATAGCCGCACCGTTGACAAAATCTAAACTCATCATTGGGGTAAAGGCAGCTTGGACAACTGGCTGCTGGCACGGATAGTCCCGGGACTTATGGTAACGATTGTGAAGGCAGGAAGAGAAAAAAGAGAGCAGAGTGTCATTGCGCTTCAGACCGATCCCGAGGCCCAACGCGACATTCAAGAAGATCAAACGTAAGAGGACAAAATCTAAAACCTTGTTTTTTGGGGAAAAGCAATGCATCCTGGCACCCATTGCGTGCCAAAACGATCATCCTTTGAGACATACCTTGCGGGATTGGCCACCAAACAGGCAGAGGGGATAATCTCGCGACGACTAATGTAACTACAGCATCCTGAGAAAGAAGGAATCTGAGCAAAGGAAAAATAAGGCCAAAGGGTGGGAAAACGTACGCATTGACCTTGACGCCATCACACTCGCGTTAATCGTAATTGAACAAGTTTATACCAGCAGATCCTGGGGTTGGGTAAGGAGTAAAATGTTTCAGGGCCTTACCTCTTTGTCTCTCATAACATTTCTATCGAGAGCCATGAGTTCCAAAGTGTGACCACTTTCACCACCGAACTCAGCCTGCACAGTTTGCCAACATCTCGGCGACAGCATGGTCTCTTTTCGGGCTAGTCGTCTTGAAAACCAATCGGCTGCATTCATTTCAGACGGTACGTAGAGCATGGACAAAGTAATGTTTTTCTCAGTGACGAGGGGAAAATGCGCTGAGCGACTCAGGTGAGGTCCCTGGAACGAGAACCTCTTCCATGTCAAGTGTGAATAATAGCCTGGTTGTCGACTTGAATATCGACACAACAATCTCGAATTTCCGTAGGGAGAGACTCTAAAGATGTAGCAACCGCCCTCATTTCTTTGATATTGATACTCATCTGGGGAAGCTCTTCTTCCCAAAAATCTCCGAATGTAAACTAGCGTGAGCCTATGTGGGCCACGGCCACCCAACGCGACTGCGATGCGTCAGAAGATAGCAACAGCGCTACATGTTATTATTTTCTCCAGGGAAGGTAACCAGTCCAAGAGTCCAAGAAACGCCAGAATGCTAATTCTTCTATCAGCGGGAGCTAAAGGGGGACCTCTTGTTTCCCAGCGGCCGACCCAATAGCTGACGCCATTTCACGAATATAAAATTTTGCACCGGGAGACGGTGCAAAATTTTATATTATTATACTCATGCCCAACGTCTGGGAAGAAGAACTCTTTTAAGTGCGCCTCCCCGACTCGGTTAGCGTTTGTTATGGTTGATTTATTGATTGGGAAACTGAGAGCGATTTTCGCGGAGCTGGGCCACGGCTCAGATGATTTAAGACTTCCGCCTATGATAACCCCACATTTTTACCACTCCAGTCAGAATGCAGGACTGAATCTCTTTGGAAAAAAATTCCTCGAATCCCCTGCACGGCGGGTGGTTCGGGATGGCCTTCCTCGGAGGAGAAGGACTGTCATAATGAACACCCTTAAACGCTCCCCTAAAAGGGCGGAGAAAGTCCAGGATATTGACCTTCCTAGAGATGTATCCGATAATAGTTTCCCTATCCTGGTAGTCCTGCAGGATAACGTTCCACGCATCGAGATGGTTGTGAATCTCCTCTGCTAGGAACATATTCGGATCCCGAAAAGTCACTTCACTAACAGTAAAGTGTTCTCCCAAAAACTCTTTGAAGGCTGGACAGAACATTGTTAACATTCGTCATCTCCTCTAGGGGTTCAATCCGACCATACCCATTGGATTTTCCTCACTGCAGCCGTTTGCTGCATCTCGACAGGGGAAAAACATCCCCCCATTATCGCCGTTCCTCTTGCTTGGTGCTACAATAGAACGAAACAGATAAGAGGGGTAAGCAACGTCTGCAAATTGCACTTCGACAACCTCCCCCACCGACCCAGGTCTAGAGAAGATGACTGCCACTGCCCGACAATTCGAAGCAACAAGGGATGCCATCGTTGACAATCGCTTGCTGCGTCATCTCTCAGGACCCAGATAGATGAAAGAAAACTGACATATATATCCCTGGAGACTACGATACGCCTTAGTTGACAAGATTCTGCCAAACTAAACACGTGAATCCTATATTGCAAATTTTATTAAAGTGTAGTTAAATCTAATACAGTGAAGGAAAAAACTACAAGCATCTACGACCAGTTCCGACACTGGGTACAAGAACTGCACACTCGGACTTGAAACTGGGTCTTTTTTACACAAAACGTTGCAATGTAGCCAAACTGACCACAGGTATAACACTTGATAGAGGCTCTCAAACGTTGAAATTATGGACTCCCTCGACGACTCTTGGGTTGGAGTATGCCAGGTATGGAGGTCCATTCCGCCTATAACGAACAGGCGAAGCGTTTTTCAATGCCTTCTCCACCACTTTGGCCACTTCCGCTTCCTCTTTCGAAGCAACCAATTGGATGGACTGAGGAGCGCTGCTGTTACAAAGAGGGCGGCATTGCCTCAGTATAACCATGTTCTTTGAAGCACGATCATCCCCCAGGCAAAACACAACTCAGTCACTCTTGATTATAGCACAACAAAAATATATGCAACACTTTCATCACAAAGCCGGATAACTAGTGGGTTCACAAAGAACACCATTCAGCGTTAAATAGGGGTCTACACCTATCAAGTTAATTTCAATCGGTTTGATATCAGACTCTAAATATTGATTTACAACATTCCCTTAACACGGTGACCGCGAGGATGATTCAACTTCCCAGATCACCAAGCACACAAACATACCCCGCTCACTTCAGTTATTGATCTCACAAAGATACCCATTCGTAAAAATCAATGTACACACAGACCCCATCGGCATCTCCAATAGGCACCAAGATAAGCATCTGTCTGATCTAACGCATTACATTTACATATACACCTTCTGGATTTCGCGTTGGGTTCACCAGAAAAAACATAGACATCCCATTGCAGTTTAATGGGTTCACAAAGACACCCATCTTCAAGAAATCCTACTTGGGGTCAACAGAGATCCGAGGTAACACACAGGGACTCACATAAATATACCAAGAACCACAGAAGAGATCCCCTCCTCTTTCTGGGTTTCACACAGATATCCCTGAAATCGCAGGTCAAACAAATTCAAGCTCTCACCTTCTTTTCTTTTCTTCTTTAGGGATTCACAAAGGCATACGTGGGCTCACACAGACATCCCTGAGATCACAAGAAAAAACAAATCCGCGCTCTTTCCTCGTTTCTTTTTCCAGGAGATCACAAAGATAACCCTGGGCTCACAGAGAACTCGAGCTTTTCACCTTAAAACTCACACAGATATCCCTGGACTCGCAAGAGACTCGCGCCCCTCCCCTTGGGGCCAGCACAAACATTCCCGGCCTATAAAAATACTGCGTTCCTTCTCCTGAAACTCACACAAATTTCCCTGGGCTCACACAGAAACCCGAACACCCTTTCAACAAAGGAAACATTGAAAATTATACGTCCCAAATACAAAAAAACTAAATCCTGCTGCTACGAAATTTACATGTATAAATACGACAACAGCGAGTTGAAAAAAGAAACCAAAAACACGAAAACTCGCCAAATAAAATGAGAGCCGACCGAGGTCCTAAGGGAAATACACCCACTGAATACACGCGAACACAAAAATACCGGCCAAAAGCGAAAACAACAAGCCGCCCAAAAACTAAGCGAGAAAATAACAAGCAACGGAACAGAAGCTACCCGAATCAGAATAAAATAAAATTATCCAGAATTAGACCCGTCTGAAGTCGTCACCGAAGTGACCGTGGCTACAACTTGAGCATGAGTCGACGCTGTAGAAACCGTGGAAGCTCTAGACTGCGTGATTGTCACCGTTCCAGAAACATGAGGAACTTGAGTTGCTTGGGGTTCGAGCGGCAGTACGGCCGTTCGACGTTCTTGGGGGGAGATTTGAACCGGCCGTGCTAACGCAGGATCTTCCAACTGACCATTTCCTAGATGTCTTCGCGAAATGACACACCTTGCATTAATTATCACGTCTTTTATAATGCTACTGAGTCATCACGTGGGATAATGAATATTACATGATCTGAACTGTGAATAATCTAATGAAATCTTTGTAGAAAATTACAGGGAAAATTTAAAATTGAGTATTTAAAACAGGACAATCCAAAGTCTTGGAAAACATTCTTTTAAAAATATGTTTGTCGCAAAAAAAAAATATTAAGTAAAGATAAATTTCCGGAAAATTGACCAGGTTTGGTCCCTTTTGTTTGAACAAGAAAAATGTTATAACGTTTAACATCCGTTCTGCCAGATTCCTTTCCTTTCCCCCTTCCCATCTCATCCTCCAAGATGGATAAGGCTAAAAGAAAGGGCGTAAAATGGTCTTAATTAAAGTACTGGTCAACGTCATCCACTGGCTGCCGTCCTTTTTCTGCCCAAATCGCAGAAACATCCATAGTTGTTGTAGTCGCCCGGGTCTCGTCCAACTTTACACCAAATCATGTAACCGAACTTCGACACGTATCTTTTTGTTAATTCAGTGATCTAACTCAGAGAGGAAGAGAGAAAGAAAGAAAGAAAGAAGTTCTGTTATTTGATAAAACGCTTTTCTAACACTAGATAAATGTTTATGAAAATCTAACAAGCTAGTAAAAACATTTCTAGCATAACCTTAATTAAGAGTTCTTGTAATTTCAACCATAACTTGTCCAAACCACGGCGTCGTTTTTCCGTCACTAACTTTTCGCTCATAATATTACGTTGTTTTTAAGAGAAAGAAAAAAAATCAAGTAAGATCGGAGCAATAAAGTCGCCTCGAATAAATAATTTCTAATAGTTAGTTTGTCTCAACCATAGTACTCCGGCAGTCGTTGCCCTTGTTTACTCTAAACAGTGGAAGCTGGGAGTCTTTTTTAGACAGAACCGAGTACAAACTGGTACAAAATCTTTTTAAACCGATCTGACTTTTTTCTTCTAAATTTTCGGTGACTTCTGTGCACCTTCATTAGAGCTTAACTGAAAGTACGTTGGTGCTCGTGCTTACAAGCTCAGGCGTTGTTGATGACTTCCCTGATTTTGAATTAACGGCATTTTAGCGCGAGGGAACGCTTTCCTCTCGTCTCTTTCACGGCGTC
This sequence comes from Siderastrea radians, assembly GCA_964017195.1. NCBI lineage: Eukaryota > Metazoa > Cnidaria > Anthozoa > Scleractinia > Rhizangiidae > Siderastrea > Siderastrea radians. The sequence goes on along the minus strand of OZ024887.1, from coordinate 13,055,411 downwards.
CCTGTCCATGGTGGAGTAAAACGATTCCAAGCGAAGCCTCTTTACGTAGTTAGATTTGCCGCGCTCGACGATTTTTTTTTTAAATGTCTACTACCGATCGCAACACTGGTTCAAGTATTTTCAGTTATGAAAAGGATATGCTTCTTGGGTAATAGCCAGTGCGAGGAAAATCAGCCTCCAATCATTTTTTTTTTCATAATACAAAGCTTGGCGCCTGAAAAGGCGATCAATTTTCAAATCAAAGGGTTGAACCAAGCTAAAAAGCATGGGATAAACGGTCGTTGTCTTTTCCTTGTTTCCATTAGAGCGGTTTTCAATTGAGTGTCGAAAGTAATTCGCGTTTTGCTTTGGTTTTGCTTTACTTCGCTCTGTGATTGGTTAAAACATCTCGCGCCACTTTCTCGACCAATCAGTAAAACTCAAACCAATTGCGACTTGCTCGCACGCGTTTTCCCGCGCTTGGCGCTAGTGACATGTATTTGCTTCGAGTTCTGATTGGTTCATTGGATAATTTGCGTTTGTTGTGATTGGCTGGGATAATTACTTTGGTTTTGGTTTTACGACACTCATTTGAAAAGCGCTCTATTATAACGTTGGTTTAACTAGCTGATTAAATACGAGATTAAGATTCCAAAATAAAAAAAAGCTAGTTTAATATCGTGTGAAGGTTCCCGATAGATGGTTTATTTCACTGAATGCTTTGAACTTTTGAAGGAGCGTATCACTGAGCAAAAAGGAATTCTGCTGATTCCTAAATAACGGAATTTGTTGAAGCGCAAATTATATATCTCAAAAATGGTTTTTTCTTATTTGCATCACACAAAAGGACAATTAGCAAACAGAAACTAATTATCCCGAGGTAAAGATTAGGACTCAGTGAATCACTAGATAGAGAACTGAAGTCATAGTATAAGTTAATGAGAACTTGCAGCAGCCTTTTCCTACAGAACAGAAGGGATAGGTGGTGGGTAGAGAAAATCTCCTCTCCTTTACAAATCTCTTTAAAAAAAACCTACGATCTAAATCTTTCAGCCTCGGAAGCTGAAACACTCACACTTTCCAGAAAAAACATAACTCATGGCCATAAAGTACAATTCCGTTTAAGCCTTTTTTTCCTATTTTCTTCGCAACTGCAGATCTATTACTCTTTTATGATCAGATAACCGCCCCAACACCATGCCCTGTGACGTCGTTTCGCGCCCAACCTTTTAGAAACTATAGAAAAGAGCCGGCCCCCATGATCCATCTAAATTAAATGGCAAGTTCTATATGAGCGCATCATCGGGACTGAACAAGGACATTATTCTACCCTGACGCGATAAACAAAATGATAGCTCATAAAAACACTTTGAAAACGTCAAGAGAAGATGAACTAAGAGAGTGAATCCCCGTGCCCCATGACAATTATTTGAAATTTATTATTAGTTCGCACCCATCGTGCGAAGGTTATTTTTATCTATTGTTTATTATAAAATTACATGACGTCATGTTAACTGACCAATGAGGTGTCGTCTTTATAATAACCATGCAGTATGACACAGAACCAAAAATAGGTTTCAAATAATTTTCATCGGAAGAGGGCCATGTATGGGGGATTCTCTTCATTCATCCTTCAGCTCATTTTTCAAGATAATCAGGAAGAAAATCAAGGGAATCAACTGTTAAACTTTTTTAATATTCTTTTTAATCACGTACTCTTACTGCTGTTTTATCATTTTACTCTTTGAAAATTTAATTTTATCTTAATTCACAAGGGTCCAATGGTATATCTGTAAACTAGTGTTCAAGCTAAGTGTATATCCACTATATATAAAGTCTGTGTCTATGTCTATGTCTACTCTATGTCTATCAGTCTATGTCTATGTCTTCTCAGTCTTTCTAGCAGGATGATCTATCATAGTTTTTATACTGATTTTGGAATTTGGAGTCGTGTTCCTTCAAGCATCGTGCTGCTGCGGCATCACATTCACACTTCGCTTTCTGACAGCGAGAGTTAAACCATGACCCTGAAAGAGAAAATCACCAAAGCGTAATTTTGAGCAGCCCCCTAGCCAGCATTTTGCTAGGTTTCCCAAACGCACGCTTATAATTAGCTCACACTAATTTAGGCAATAGCGACCTTTAGATCAAACTACGAATATGAGATCGATAACGTGTACGGCTTTCCAATTGATGTTTCCTGCTCGCTTTGAATTGTGATCTGTCCCAACAATATTGTTCTTATACAAGAGAGCTACTGGTCAGCAGCAGGGAGAAACGAGAGCTCTGATAACGAAGCTGTTTTGAAATTCTAAAGTCATACTCTTACAAAATCTCGTACACGTAGGCCAGTCTGAAGATCGCTAGTGATAGGCGGAGACAGACAATATTGGACAAGTTTCCAAGGCGTTACTCAAATGGTAGTGAGTAAAAACTGAGTCAATAAACACCAGAAATTTAACTGAACACCACAACCAGCTCATACGAGACAATCATGTAAAGTTTTGAGTAACTTAATTCATTTAAAACTCTGTGTCTTGTGCTAGCGATCGTGATCCCTTAGCACGAGAGGTAAGTCATACTCCTACACAATCTCGTACACATAGGTCGATCTAAAGATCGCGAGTATTAGGGGGAGATAGGCAATATTGGACAAGTTTCCACGGCTTTAGTCAGATAGTAATGAGTAAAAACTGAGTCAATAAACACCAGAGTTTTAACTGAACATAACAGCCAGCTTATACCAGACAATCATGTAACTATTGAGAAACTTATTTTGTTTAAAACTCTGTCTCTTGTGCTAGCGATCACGTTCCCTTCGCACGAGAGGTAATTACCCAAGCATTCCAGACATCACACACCTGTTCTCGCAGACAAATTGTGAATGGCAGATAATATTTTTAGTTACTCTTTTCTGGTAAGTAAGTGCTTTCTTCATTACTTACCACAGCCTGTACAACTGCTCGTCCAGTATAATGTGAAGTATATAGTATATTTGCTGAGTGCGCCGCAAATCCCACTTTCTACAATAGCATCATAACACTTGTCATGGATATAACAACACCTAAAACAAGATTATAGAAAAATTAATCAGCAAACCGTTGGCATATTCCTCACTGGTCCTGGGATATGTGTGGAGAAGGTAAAACTCTCATGGCAGGGCATTTATTCCGCATTACTCAGTTTTTTTTCTCACGTTTGATTATTTATTCCGTGTTACTTATTTAGTGTTATGGCACATTTACCTATCAATCTCATCTACTGGCTCTCCTTGACCTCCAAGTCCACACCAGCAGCCATAGGGGGTGTAATCTAGCGGGTTTCTTCCAACTTTACACAAGACCATTGCGAAAAAATTGGCTGCACTTCTTTTTGCCATCTTGGATGACTTTCCTGTTTGAAAATAAAGACAAAGAGACATTCAGTTGAGTTTAATGGCTAGGATAAACTCAATTTCTCGAGGGTTGACTGATTTAACAGGAGATTGTTTTCTCTAACCAAGTACAAGTCATGCGGTGTATATCTTCCCGAAACATACAGTTGAGTTTAATGGCTAGGATAAACGCAATTTCTCGGGGGCTGACTGATTCAACAGGAGATTGTTTTCTTTAACCAAGTACAAGTCATATGTATATTTTCCCAAACATACCTTCCTCGTCATGAGTGGGCTCTATACCGCTAACTTCCTTCTTCTTTGGCATTTGGTTTGGAAGGGAAAACAAAAATTAGTATAGGTAGTCGTGTGAATGCGAGTGATATTAAGGATTTACACTGCTCGTCATCAATGAAAATTCTACCAAGGTGAGTGCAATTTGAAAGCATTTTCAAATATCACAAGTAGTGGTGAGCGATCATACGATTGCTCATTTATCGCATGACTGACAAAAAAAATCAATATGCGCGGACGTAAAAAGCCGGAAAGGTCATTGCGTTGGCTTTATTTCCGAAAGAAAAGTTAGGGTTTACAAATTAACCGCGACTTCAAACAAATCTGGGTAAGTATGAAGACATTTTCACAGTCGAAATGTAACCAAAAACAAAAAACAGGGACGGAAAGTAAATGATATTGGTGTGAATCAGCTTTCAAAAACGTCCATTTCTGGATAAACCTGATAAACTTGGACGGAGAATTACGTAAAGTGAAACGATGTACCTTTTCGTCGACAAATGAAATCAACGAAGTTGTATATTGTTCAGGCTGTGACTAAAAAATGGAAGAGAACTTCATCAACTTTGTGTTACTTTGAATACCACACTGAAATTGTAAAACTAATTTATTTAGCGAAGTTGGCTGTGAAAACAGCTGGATTTACTGGTTTGGTAACTCACAGAATTAAACACTGCAAGATAATAAAAGAAGAATATACAATATTTCTTGCTACTTCTGTTAGACAAGAATACATATAAATCCCCCACTGATGATCTTTAATGTTGGTGCATATAATGTGGCCTCAGTAAATTCAATAAACTGATTCTCAGTCACGTTGAAACAATACCTTTTCCTCTGAAGGAAATGAATTCCCAACTTGTCTAAGAGCCAGAGCAATGACAATTAGACTTCCACGTATTTTCATGTTTGATGTGCTTTAAATTTTGCAGTGTTTTGTGAAGTCTTCACAGCGTAAATGTGATGAGTGGGCTAGGTTTTAAAACCGACTTGCGTGAAGGATGGTTTAAACAGCTGCTTCTCCCAACGATTATTTTAATTACCTAGTCATAAAAACTAGGACCTAAAACTGACTTTTAGCTGATGGGTTGCAATCAAGTGCATTCATTACCTAGCTTGGATTGTGCCTCCTTTTCCTAAAATTCCAGAACCAAAACTTTACCTAAAAATTCTGAAATTTAGTCACTTTGCAAAATTATATTGGGTATGAAGCACGATTAGAATTACGTGAAATTAATTTTAAAAAAAACTCATTTGATTGCCATCGACCTTAGGGCCTTAGCCAGAATCCCAGGTAGAAGATATTGAGTCACATTGTATGTAACAAGGTGTGAGTAAAGGGGTGAAAAAGTTTTGGAACTGATAAGTAGATATGTACAATTTAATTTGTTCCTTTTCTGTTATAGTTTTTAACTGCAGTTGAACTTCTTTAATGCGGACAGGAGTGAGTGTCTGTATTGTAGAGGTACTCTAATTGTCTTTTTTTTCAGGGGGAGAGTTAATTTGTATAACGTTTGGTCTCTTTTGGGGCTCGGAGCAAGGGAACTGTCCGTGATAGAGCTGTATCCTTAATATATAGGTGGCCGTTAGGAGTGGTTCGACTGAATAATTCCCCACTCAAGAAACTACAGGGGGTTTGGGCGCTAGCTTCTCGTGATTTGGCTGGGATTGTTTCCGCGGGTAGAGAGGCAGAACTTGGCGTCCGACAACTTAATAAACTTCAAAAATGTGGTGCTCTTGTAATACAAAAATAGAGAAAGCGATGATTTATGTAAGTTCTGAAGCACCTTAAGTGGACCAAATCTATAATAAAATATTCTTATTTCTCTGGAATTTGATCTTTTAAGATAGCGTTTAAAACCTCTACAGACAAAATTCTGGAACCTCCATACGTTCGCGCAACAATCGGTGATCTTCCGGAGCAGTTGCGTCATTTGACTACAACTACTGGAAAATAAGATAAAAAATGCGAAATGCAGCTGTACTTCCAGTGGCGCTATAATAAAACTCTCCTACGAGCACTTTTTAGATGAAAATACATAGGAGAAGTGTCGATAAAGTATTATTATTGAAGTTATCATTGCTAGAAGATAAAATTGTCATCAGGGTTAGCTTACAACATGACTGTAAGCCAAAGATGTAAAACTTTTATGAGATTATGGTGATCGTTTCAAGAATTAATTTTCGTACAGGCGGGAAGAGTGAAATTGTAAACACATCAACACTATAAGAAGTGAACATTAATATATGAAATTCATATATGAATATATGAAATTCACTATAAGAAGTGTTGTCTCCTAACTTTTGAAAATTTTCGAACAGAACTGAAGTTTTACCATTTGATGTGGCAGTCGGATTTTCTTTCTTTTCTTCATTCTCTCTTTTAATTTCTTCTTTTTCTTTCTTTTTTTTTTTTTTTTCGTGTTAGCTGTGAGCAAAAAGGTATGTTTAATAACAAGACGTCTAGCGCAAAGTAAAGGAAAACAGTTGTTGGTTATCCGGCTGATAATACCTTAGGGCACCAAATTAGTCTCATTTTCACCTGCATTAATACAATTTCCTAAATGAGATGATTGTGATTTCCGGCTAGCTGCTTTCTTTAGAACATATCTCCAATTTAGGGCATTATTTTTGGCTTAATAAAAACGATAAATTTTTATTTGTTAAAATAAATTTCAAAAACCAAATAACAGGAGGGGTTTTCCAATTAAATCCCGTTTGCAAGTAAAAAATAATCACTTTTTGCGCATTTGTTTAAATGTTTGAGATTAAAAACCTTAGTAGCGCGTGAAGAGAATTGATAACCACTTATTTCTCGGAAAGAAATGCATGTTAAGTTGGCATTCATTGCTTTGGTTCTCATCCAAAGAGGAGCCTCTTTTCCCTCATTGCAAAAGGTATCGTAATATATTATTAGTTCCAATCGATGTCAACCGCTTTCCGGCACGCTTAAACCTGATTAGTATAGGAAACATGAAAGGAACCTTTTTGCAACCACAATCGACCACGACCAATGATACAGTGCAATGATAATTTGCGTTTCCTTGTTTTGTTTGCAAATGGACTTCTGTCACCCCATAACGAAACTTTTGATGACTGTAACCTTTTTTTTTTTGTCATTTTGAGCAGCGATAGGGTTATTTTGCGTTTTGATGGGTAAAGTTTTCTATTCGGAAAACGTACTTATTAATTAGGCCTCTTAATACGCCATGTGGTGCATGAGGAGATAGCTAGATAGGCCCCCACTAAATCCCTCCAACGTTCCTTGTCTTGTGCTATTTTCGATGCCTCACTCCAAGTAAGCTAAGTCCTTCCTTTAGCTCTGCTTCCACCGATCTTCTCCATGTTAAACGTGCCCAATATAGGGCTTCTCTGGTGATGTCGTTTGCATTGGTGGCTTTCTCAGGACATGGCCGATCGAGCTCCATCTTCTGTTGGCCAGTTCAACCATGATGTCTTCTTGGTTGCATTTCTCCTTTACACTTTCTTCATAGGCCATCTGTTCCGTAGAATGATCCTGAGGCATTTAATTGTGTGCAAACACTCGTTGGTGCGCAGAGATCGCCTTCTTTTTTCAGGGGCTCCAAAAAGATCGACTCCTTCCTCTTGTGTCTGCTAAAACCTAGGGTTTCTTCTCGTGCTTTTGTAAAGGTATCTCTAATAGGAAGTAAAGGTATAAAACCACTCCAAAAACCATGTACGACCAACCTTGCTCAACGTCGGACCAGAAAGATCGTGATCAGTCAAAACTAATAAAAATATAAATGATTGTCAAAATGACTACTGCAGGGACTGATCAAACAAAGTGAAAAGACGTGAGTTGCAATTTTTCGACTGGCCAATACCAGTCATTATCAGGTTTATTAAGGCAAATCACGAATTTACAGAAATATATATTTAGTAAAACAATGAGCGGAAGTTACATATATGACGTGGTATGGTGTGGCTTAGAAATGATAGAAAATAAACAAAAAGAAATTTGTACTATATATAGTTAGAAATTACAATTCATCACGTTTATCAATGCCTAGAGGCTCAAGAGTCTTAGCTTTGTGAGCCTCACGTGCCTTCCTGAAAGAAACGCGTTCATTTGTAAGTTTTTTAATAGGAATGAGTAGCATATGGGTGTCGGAGTGGTTATTGCTGAAGTGTTCTGAAACCGCTGTATGGATATAATTAGAACTAGCGTTGAGTACTGGTCGTCTATGTTCATTGAAACGGTCTTTGAGGCGACGTTAAGTTTCCCCAATGTCCTGTAGATTACATAGACGACATTGAGTCATGTAGATAACATTGAAAGTAGTACAAGTTATATGACATTTGAAATGGTACGTTTCACCTGTGGAATGAAAAGTATATTGATTGCGGCCATGCTCAATGTAGGGACAAGTGGTACAATTCCTGCTATTGCATCGAAAGGAACCGGGAGTGGCCCGGGAGTCACTTGAATCAGGGGTTTCTGTTAACTGGTTTCTAAGAAGAATGTCACTAAAATTGTTACATCGGCGGTAAGCTACTAACGGAAGATTTTTTAAAACATTTCTACAACGATCTGATGAGTAGAGGACGTTAGAATGCTGGTGAATGATGCACGCGATGTTAGGTAACACTGGATTATATGTAGTAACGAAGGGAACGATTTCAGCCGGTCTGTGTCCTAGGTTTGTTTTTAAGTGCGTCAGTGCGAGGAACGTTAGAAGCCCTCCGTATTTGGGTCTTGAGAAAGGTTTTGTCGTAGCCGCCACTAACAAGGTAATATCTATAAGTTCGTTGGTACGCATTATGTACTTGTCGTGGTTGGAGCAAATGCGGCGAAGGCCAAATGCAAGGCTGTAAGGAATAGACCGTTAAGTGTGTTGAGGATGACAAGATGAAATTAGTAAACAATCGTGTTTTTCATTAGGTTTAATATAAAGGTCGCTTTCTATAAAGCCATCCTTGATAAAAACCATGGCATCAAGGAATGGTATATTACTAGGAGAATGCGCGCGTGGAACTTAATGGTGGAGTGTAAATTGTTAAGATAATTGACAAATATTTTCAGTTTCTCTGGACCTTCTGTCCGAATCATGAAGACATCGTCGATAAATCTTACCAAAATATAATTCTGCGATTGATAAGGTTAGTAACTCACCTTATTAACCGAAGGTCCAGAGAAACTGAAGAAATTTGTCGATTATCTTACCAACAATTTACACTCCACCATTATCACATGCTCATATTCTCCTAGTAATATACCATTCCTTGATTTCATGGTTTCTATCAACGGATGGCTTTGTAGAAACAGACCTTCCTATTGAAAAAATGAACGCAATTCTTTCAGGAAGGCACGTGAGGCTCACATTATTCACAAAGCTATAAGACTCTTGAGGCTCTAGGCATTAATAAACTTGATTAACTGTACTTTGTAACTATATATAGTACAAAAAAATTTTTGTTTATTTTCTATCATTTCTAAGCCACACCATACCACGTCATTTATGTTAGCTTCCGCTCATTGTTTTACTATATAATTTATATATTTCTGTAAATTCGTGATTTTCCTTGATAAACTTGATGAAGACTGGTATTGGCCAGTCGAAATATTGTAACTCAGGTCTTTTCACGTTGTATCTCTAGTGTTACTGTAGCTGAGTTCCTTAATATTAATGCCAGTTTCCTCCTGTCGCGTTAGGGTATCTGCAAGGTTTGGTACCTATTTTGACTATTTTGGAGATTAAGAAAGTTGTTTTGGGTAGTCTCATTCTTCAAATAATCTGCTGCACGTTTCCTCCTTGTTGATGGTTTTGAGGCTTTCCTCAGTCTCAGCTGAATGTTGGCAACCACAAGGTAATGATCACTGCCTACATCTGCTCCCCTATATACTCTGGAGTCTAACAGTATGCTTCTCCAACTCTTGTTAATAGTAACGTGATCAATTTGATTTGTTGTTCTTCTATCAGCTGAAACCCAGGTGTTCTTGTGAATGTTTCTATGTCGATTTATTGGTTGTTCAGGCCACAGAAGTCGGGCAAAAAGTTCACCATTTTCGTTCATCTCACCTGTGCCAAATCTTCCCATGTAGGATGCTCTCTTTCTCTCCTGGTTATGACATCCAACTTTCGCGCTGATGTCACCTATGACTATGAGCAGGTCATGTTTTGGGACCTTGTCCACAACAGTTTGAAACTCATTAGTCTCCTCCTCTGCCTCGTATGCTGAGGCATAGCATTGAGTTATAGAGAGTTTTGCAAACCTGGAGACAAATCTTGCCGTCAGGATTCGTGAACTCATTGGGTTCATTATAAAAGTGCTTTGAATGCGAAAAACTAGCAACATTATAATTACCTTCCAGTCTGCAACGATCTGCAACGGCTGGCTTTCCCAAGGATTTACAAATCTCTTGCGTCAGAACCTCTTTGATAAACAATTTTTGTTTGCCACCCAAAATGGAATTATAACTTCTTTAGGCTGATATCAACAAGAGCCCATTTTCTGTGATATTACATGTCATATAAATTTAACGTGGAACGAAAAATATTATAACTGTGAAAATATTTGGTCTGCTATTGCTTTGTCAACCACAATGTCAAAAAAGAGCCGTTAAATTGCTTCTGAATTAAAAGTTAAATTTACTTATGAATTATGACTAAGATCCACTTAAAAATGGTTTTGACCTGAAATAAAAATTGCAATTAAAGTACTGGCTCTCTTCGCCTAATCTAATATTGAACCGTGCAGAATGAGGGAAATTGATGTCCTTAATTCTGTTTGGTGGAAACGAAAATCACAATAAGTGCCAGCAGCTGTTGCAAAATAATTGTATTGGGCTGCACTCGCTTAGCTTGAAGAAGAGGACCGAGACTCTGCTAGGGGAAATCTTCTTTATTGCATCAACTTCTCCAACTTCTCTACTCACATTAATGACTACAATGAAGCTCCTTTTATGCTATGCTGTAAACATGTTTGCGACTTAGGGAAGACCAGATGATACCAGAAGAAGATAAAATTGAAAGACTGAGACAAAGGAACCATTTGGCGAAGGAAAGTAGATAAAGTTTGGTTAATCCAGTACGAGAAAACTTAACTGTTTGCGAAGAATTTGTCCTTGAACTCAATGTTCAAGGAGGCTTTGAAAAAAGCTTACCGGAAATCGCAGACCTGTCTACAACACGCCCTAATAGTTATGTTCCCAAATAGGAAAACTTCTAGGAGGGAAGGCATTGCACATTACACTACCAAAAATTATTTCAAGGCTAGAAAAACAACTAAATCAACACCCTAAAATTAGCTCCACAACAATTTAAAAAACTATAGTAACATAAATATTCTTGTGCTAGAAATTCTTAGCTTAAAGGTGAGGAAAAGATTCCTAATCAACCCGCAAAGTAAAAAGGTTTTCAGACTCATCTGATTCCCTTTTTCAGTGGTTTGATATGAAGATCGACTTGGAAGGAGGCCAATAACTGCCCCATAAACCATCGATTAGCGTCCGTTTGCAAGGCTTAAAACAAATTGTTATCAAAACCAGTCTTCATATCACACTGTTGAAAAAAGGAAAAGTTGGTCTGTTTGAGTTTTCCCAGCCCATTAGATTCCAATTGATTTCATTGATTATTGGTCTTGTCAGGAAGGAAGTTAGCTCAAAAGAAGTAGTTTCGGGATTACTTAAGGCAGACAGATGTTTTAGAGAACAAACTTGAGTATTAAACTGAACAATGAATGAAGAAATAAAACTTGTTTTGTTTTTCTTTTCGGCTTTTTCTGATAACTGGTGTGAACAAAGGAACCGAGTTATGAACCAGGTAAGTTCAGTTTAAAACTAAGTAAACTTAACTAATATAACCCTTCACTCTTGGTGTCAAAAGAAGTCAGAGGCCTGCAGTAAGGTGACTAGTGCGAGTGCACGTGACTTTGGTGCTGAGAGTCCTTCGTTGGAACCCTTTTTGTTAACGGCTGCCACGTTGTTGTCTTTTTAGACAAGAATGTGTATTTCAGAATGTATTTATTCGCCAAGGCATGTAAATGGATAAAAGCTAACCACCATTAAAATAACTAGAAAGATCATACTGCCTGTGTTGAACACCTTGCCTCAGTTGAAAATATTGATGTCTCCTGGCTGTAATATCCGTGTCATGTCAAATACTTTTTTGCCTCAAAGGTACATGACCAACATCCAATGCCTGCCCCTAATAGAAGAAAGAATCCCGATACGAGTAGTCTTGGTCTTCTCAGACAAGTTTAGACATGGTGCAGAAACAACTCAAGGACCTGAGCCAGTGCTATAGTATACATAGTATTGCCTTTTTTGCGAATGGGGTCACTGGTGATGTGGCGTTTTCCATGCATGCGAATAGTATCACAGCGACAGCGAGTTTCTCTATGATGCGATACAATTGGAACAGTCTTCCTCACAACCCTGTAATTTTCCTTGTTCTCCCGTCTGGCTGATTCCATCGCGAGCCCAGTTCTTGGCAATCATGCGCAGCTCGGTGCCGTAAGTGGCAATGCTTTCGCTAGGTTCCTGTTTTATGTTGTTGAATCATTATCGCTCATAAATAACTTGGGTACGTGGTTCGCAACACCCGTGGAATTTTGTCAAAACATTCTTTATTTTGTCATCCTTTTCTCCTTCTTTCCAAGTAACACGTATCGAAGATCAAGATAAAAAAAAAGCTATGACATCATGGTTCCAAAAGAAACTGACACATGTCAACCCAGTTTAAAACCTGTTGGTGAGCTTAAACTAGGACGTGACGTTAATATATTCCCCCCACAAATTAGTGAGATCCCCTACGTATAATGTAAATTCCATGCATAGTATGTTACCTGAGTAAGAAGACTCGCATAAACGTTCAACCTGTGTTTTTATAAGTAACAAGTTTGAGCACGACTGGCAAGTGCACTAAGAAACAAAGCCGCCTATTATCAACCAACAATGTGTAGCCTGTAAATTTCAACGTAAAATCTGCGATATAGATGAAGACAATCACTACTCCTCTTCTACTGGCACGCACGAAAGACCCTTCGAAACAGTTTTTTTTTTCTAGTAGTATTTCTGGTCGTTGGGTTTAACTTTAGACTACTAATACCCAACAAAACTGAACATCGATACAAATATTTGTTTCCCTTATTCTAAAGGTAATACTGAAAAAGAACTTGAATGCCCCTTTCACAGTGAGCCTTAAAGCGAGACTCAAAAGAAGTGTACTTCAGTTTGCTGATATGATTGAGTGTGAAACTAAAAAAAGCCGCTGGGACTACAATGGCTATGGATGCTACTGCGGATTAGGAGGAAAAGGAACGCCAGTGGACGAGACTGATTGGTAAGTAACATCCGACCCGTTTGAAACTTCGAACGTTTTACATGCCGAATGAAATGCAATTTATCCATACCGAAAACTTTGCTCGTTTGCACTAGATTTATTAAGTTTGGCATTATCTTTCTTTTTTTTTCTCTGTTTCCTTTTGTTTTTCAAGCTTGCTGTGATTTACTAAAATCGAAGTAGTAAACTGCTTCCGTTTTAGTACCACGCGTTTTATTTAGCACTTGCCATTTGCAGGTGGTTACGCAATTTTGTAATGCGTGCGTATGTAAATAACTAAAAAAGAATCTTAACTTCCCCAGTCGGCAAAGAAAAAGTTCGAAGTTTGAATCGGGCCTAATCTATATGCATGCAGCTTGCATAACTTTCTATATGATCAGGATAAGTGAAATAAAAAAATCTGTCCTGTTCCAGTCAAAGTGTTAATTCATTGGTCCAACAAGGGCACCCAACGGAACACCCTTCATTCGAACGTACATGCAATTTGCTTTGCCAGCAAACGGACAGGGTGAGCTGTTAACATACAAGATGTACTCTCAAAGTGCTGCTCGCTGCTGTACCGATGCCACGCACTTTTTGACAATGACTATTCATGAGTTCAACAAATTTGGAATGGCTGCCGTTTCAAATGGTCATCAAAATACAACAAAATTATTAAAACAAATTGGGGTAGCTTTGCTGCAGTTTATAACAAACAGAAACTATGACAATTTATCAATTTGATCTTTCGTATCAGACAACGATATCCAGCTACAGTGAGGTATACAGCATGTGGTTTAATAGCTACAAAATAACTGAAGTGAATACTTGGCAAAAAATGATCGTAGCTGCAGCTAGTTAAGTGGCTGTCTCCCTAAGATCCTCATAACCCAAATTGGTTCAAATATATGAATTTCATATACTCATAATTTCAAAATAGATTTCCTTCAAATCTTGTATGTGAATTACACTTTGTCTGGGTACTTTAAAAACACTTTTCGTTTGGGCTCTAAATGCTTTCTTCTACAGTGGACAAAAATGGATATTTTATTAGTACAAAAATGCCAATTTTCAGTAACTTTGGTAACTCCTCACAACACTTAAAATTTGATGCAGGACAATTTTTCTACTGTTGGTACAACAGTAGAACAGTACAACTCTTCCTTATCCTACAGTGTTACTAACATTTTAATAATAATAACAATAAACATACTAATAATAATAACAGTTTTTATACACGCATTTCGCAGAGCCTCAATGCGTTTATAAGATAAAAGTGTAGTTGTTTTCAGTAGTTAAAACAGTTCCTTTTATCAACCCAATTTCACAGCTTTTACAAAAGTAGGAAAAATGGGTAAACAAAAATACAAATGGGTTAACAAAAAGTGAGACCTCGTATAGCAAATTCCTTGCAATCACGGAAAGTTAAAGACTTGGTCTAAATTATAATAAAATAAAATCGTGCGTCCAGGCGGTTTCAAGAATGTGGCGCCGCTTTGAAACACCAGTATTTCTAAATTATGCAAATAACGAACCACAACCTATGCGTAGAATTCAAGACCAAATGTGATGTGCGCAATGCTTCCTTACATCAGGAAAACACAAAAAAATAGTTTCAAACTTCAGCAGGAAACAAACGTAAATTGGTTATATTTCGAATATAGCTTTAATTTAATTGTAAGCAGCATTCAAATAGCTCATTAACTATGCTCAATTCGCAATATGAACAAGTTATAAAGTACACGCCACTCGATGATTGCTAATGGTGCTTAGCAAGTAACCTTACAAAACAACCTTGATCTAGAACTATTAAACTGAGAATAAAGCAATAAAAGCAAGTCCTATTGAGTATATCAAAGCCTTTGTTTTGCAAACTAATTTAGCGAACACTTAGTGCCTTGCAAAATAATGAAATCAACGAATGGCATCTTGTTCTTTTTTCATTTGCACCATTACCTCAATTTTCTGTCATCTTCGATCAAATATAGATCCGTGCGTTTCAGATCATCTTCGAAGCGTCAAACAGTCGGTTTTGGGAAAATTCAAAAACCTTCATTTAGGCCAAGTTTTCCATGCATTTACTTCTCTCGTACCTATCAATCAACAGTAGAAGTACCCAGACAGAGTGTAATCACATACAAGATTTGAAGGAAATCTATTTTGTGACCAATTTGGGTTATGAGGATCACGATCGATCTTAGGGAGACAGCCACTTAAAACGCTTCTTTATTATCTTTACAGGTGTTGTTATTACCATGACAAGTGTTATGATGGCTTGATTGACATAAAAATTTGTGGCCGAGTAGAAGTATACATTACATCATACCCAAGAAGCGGCTGCTCGGGTGTAGTACACGTAAGTCATCATCGATAACAAGTTTGAATTTTGGAGGAAATAATTGCACCACAAGCACTATTACAGCCCAAGGCACACGAAAATTTGGATGTATCAAGCAAGGGTTGATATAAGGTAAATTGGCCACAGCAAAGAGATTCAAGAGCTGACGTTACGAGCACTAGCCCTTTTTCAAAGCGAATCGTCAGAGCTTTACGTTGGCTGAATTTTCGATACGCCTCGAAACGTCAGCTCTTTACGGTGGCCAATACACCTTGCATTAACTCAACTGATAAATCGAATTTTTGTGTTTTACTTCCCCACCGTAGCAGCAGCAAAGTTACTTTTATACAGACTAACGCGTCATTCAAACCACAAGGCAGACTTACTAACCGTGTTATTAATCTAACTTGCGTCCATCATAGTTAATTTGAATAGCGAGAGAAAATTGTGCGGAGATTGTCTTCCGCCGTTGATTGATATTAATTTATACGGTTCCGCTTAGGCGACCTATCCCCACGCGTGCGCCGATCTTTTTACACCGATCTTTATACATTCTATGTCTTTCTTGCAGCCACAGCATGGTACCTGTCCAAACGTTCCCGCAACTGTAAGAAGATGCTGTGTGAGTGCGATGCTGCTGCAGCACGATGCTTTAAAGAAAACAAGTCCACATTCCAAGCAATGCGCAGAAACTACGATAAATCAGTTTGCTAAGAAACGTCTACATTAATAGTTATGTGCAAACTGACAGCACGATTCTTTAAAGACAATGTGTCTTTATTCCGAGCTGTGCCCAAAAACTACGACATTTTGGTTTGCCAGAAAAACAGTTAGTTTAGACAAATAAATAGTTATTTGGAAAATAGTGAAAACTATAAAATCGTTTCGCAAAAGAAAATAAAACGCTTCGAAAGAAAGTGTACTGTGTGTGGCATTTAATGGCATCAGGGTCTGGAGAAAACGGGTTTTGAATTTCTTAACACTACTTTCCAGATAGACTGTTCACACCCCCCTCGGCAGTTTTACATTCTCCCAGATTTCGCTTGTCGAAGTAAAAGCCGCCAACACAGGGGAAAACGGTGAGGGGAATGTCAACAGTGCAGTCTCCAAACGATTCTTCAGTGTCGAGAATGACACATCACAGTCAGTTATCTAGTTCATGAAAAATTTCTGAGAGATGGTACAAGTTCCGTCACTACCCAAAAAGGTATCCTCTCCACATCTTTAGGGTTAGAAAATGCGTGGTTTTTCACTATAAGAATAGAGATAATTGCCCATTTTATGAAGAGTCTCCGTCGAGACTGCGTGTCTGTCTCAGTAAGAATTTGCGCGTTCTGAGAATGTGTCTACACACAGTTTTTAGCGGGGAGTTAGTCAGGGGTGAGGAAGGAGGTAGGGGAATCATTTGACGTTTGAGATCGTGCTGTGGCGGTGAAACTTAATCGGCAAGATATTGGCGGTGATGGGGCCCGAATGTAAACAACTTGACCAGTCGAACGGCTTTCCTGCGATCAAAAAAGGACTTAAAAATCTTTTCCTCGTCATGAAGAGAAAGCTATAAATCCCCTGTGTACAAACAAAATGGGTACTATAACGTATTTGATCAAAATATGTCCGGGGGTGTAGGGAAATTTAAACACCCAATGATCATGATTGAGGCTTTTGAACAGCCTTTAGCCTGGAAAAATGGAAGTGAGAATTGAAACAACCTTCATTCTCAAATGTTCAAATACGCAAGGGCTCAGTTCCGAAAGAAAAGCACAACCATGTTGCATGTCGATTTACTCGGAACATGGCATACATATGGGTGCATAAATGTTCGCGGACACCTACGATCATAGACAAATCAAATCGAGACTGCTGGTGAGCGTATGAAAGCATATTTCTCTGAATCACAGGTCGTGAGTCCATCGATGTGCTTTCCTTCGCACTCCAACCGCTTCACGTTGTTTAAGGGTGTAAGTGACAATTCATCTGGCTTCTCTTTCGGGGGAAAAACAGCCAAACCAAAAAACACAACTTACAACAACTTTTAAGAGAAGAGAGAAAAAAAAAGTTTCAAAGTAAACAACATGTCCATTAAAGTTTTAAGTCAATAAGAAGTGTGTCGAAAGCACTGTCTAATTCAATTTCCCTTTTTCTCTAGAAAAGTACACATTCTTTGTTTTCTTTATGGTACTGAAAACGATTGATATGTGTTGAAGATTTTATTTTCATTTCTACATGTGGATTGCAACTTTCTTCTGTACGCAAGCGACATCATATTTGTAACCTTACTACTATTGATACCACTTTCTAGCACTTTGATTGCTTGAAGTTCTTTTACCTATTCTTGAATTTGGAGTTGTACTTTTTCAAGCACTGTGCTGCCGCAGCATCGCATTCACACACTTTCTTCTTGCAGCGGCTATTCCAGGGTCTTGAAGCTACAAGAAAAAAGTTGAATCAACTCATAAGTAACATGGTCGAGTATTTCTATTTATATGGCACATTCATTCATTCATTCATTCATTCATTCATTCATTCATTCATTCGTTCACTAATTCCTTCCTTCCCTCCCTTCATCGATCGATCCATCCATCCATCCCGTCCATCCATCCATCCATCCATCCATCCATCCATCCATCCATCCATCCATCCATCCATATTTGCATTCATTCATTCATTTAGCTTATTCATTTATTTATATATTCATTTATTTAACTTAGAAAGTTGGTTCGTTCGTTAGTTAATGACTAATGAACGAGCTTTGATGGCCCTTCGACCGCTACCCATGCCGCAACGCAGTCTAACGTGTTATCAAAGTGGCAATTTCCGATGCTACAACATTTTTTCGTTCCGTCTTACTTCAGGAGTAACCGCAATTCCACACAAACGATAAGCGCCCTTCATTCCGCTCTTTCACTTACCACAACGGGTGCAACTTCCCAGCTTTAACAAGTAGGTAGTCAAGTATACTTTAGCTACACTGAGGGAGCCACAATATTTCTTCTTTACTATGTTGTCATAACACTTGTCATGGACTTTCCAGCACCTACAATGAGAAATTGAAAGTTGAAATGTTCCGGATTCCAGCGTGATCTGTCCCATTACAGGGCTTATTGTTCCTTCTTTAGCGTTGTTCTACCTCAGCAACCCACCGCGCTAACGCTTCCACTGCGCTGTTTCGAACACCGCTGTCTCCAATCCCACCCTATCTCGAACGAAATCTCGTTTTCCTTGGTTGATTTGCTTACTTATTTACTGTTGATTAGCTCTAACTTCGCTTATCTTAGATAGTTTTTGGTTTCCCTTGCGTGTTCGAGATACCAGCAGTCTACTGTATTCAATAAAACCAAAACTTACACGAACCCAGTTAGGAGTATTCCGCCCCCAAAGGGATTTTTTTTCTTTTTGTCCTTGTAGTGTACGAAAGGGTAAGAAACGTTTGTGAGGCGGTTACACGACTTAGGAAAGCCCCCGAATTCGATTTTACAAGGTCTACAAAAGGCAAAGTAAACATTTCGATTTTAAAAGATAGCAGTAAAGTGCATGCTTTGCACTTAACAATACAAAACACGGAAAAAATATCTGAAAACAAAAAATACACGTCCTTAGTGCACTGATTCTCAGCAGCCGTCTTTGAAACAACATCATGCTATATAAATAGGTGTGACGGCAAATGTGAACCAGGATTTACTCGCTAAATGACTAAATTTACCTAAGTTTTAAAAGTTCAAAGGATTAGCGAGTGATGAGAGTCGATGTAACTGATGTAACCATAGTACTTAATAGAAAGATTCCACATAACTTTTGAAGGAGCAATTACATTCAGTATCTTTTTGTAAAGCTAAACAAAAAAACAAGAAAGTTTGTGTCAAATAGTAATTAGTAATTGTCTAATGGCAGTACATTGGGATTTTGTAGAACCACGCCATCACGCAAGTTCAAACAACAAAATGAAATATAACTGTTTAGAGTTTTCATTTGCTGTTTGCTTTTGTTCGCTAAAACTTTACTAAATCAAGTCTCTTTCTTTTTTATTATGAAAATTGGGCTCAAGACATCCCTACACTTAGGCTATGTCTCTCTGTGCCGGACCTGCTCCAGAAAGGTCCCGTGCAAACAGAAGACCTAAACGGTCCGATTTCCAGACCGGATCCGTTTGGAGCCGGTCCCGTTTAAACATAGCCTTAAAGAATTGCACATTACCAAGAGCGTCTGAGGAGGCTCGCTCGACTGGTGCTGACTCCCAAGGGAACTTGTGGCTTTTCGTCATTGAAAGCCCACGCATGTGAACCGGGAAAGTACAGGACGGATCGAGCACCACACTGGGGTTACCCCTTTGGTAGGGTGCCGAGTGTGAGGTGTGTCCTGGCAACAGGACTACTTTATGTGTAGGTGTAGGTTTTCCTGGAAGATCATTTTTTAGAGTTCTAACGTTCACCTCTCAATGAAGAAAAACAGTTATTCTTTGTATATTCACTGGACAATTGTGAATATTTATCGCGACCCAGTGGTCTCTTTTGATTGCGTTTGAGGCGGCGTTATTTTGCGATAATGTCGTGTCAAAATGCTGGCTCGTGATTGGTTTAAAAACTGTCATGACAACGCGGCCAAGGTCAAACTTCAAAACTTTTCTTCATAAAAACGCTGGCAAAATTTTACTTTTGCTCAGTAATATAGTTGGAAAAACCTTTTTTGTAAGGTGATTCATCCCTACAAGCAACTTTCCTTGACAGATTCTCGAAAATGCGAGTGCTAAAGCTTTAAATAACTGAATGTGTTTCATTAAAACAGAGTGTTTTTTCAGTTTTTTTATCGCGATGCGCGGGCTATAATTGCGTTATTATTTGTGTTCCAGTTTTAACAGGTAAAGAAGTTAATTGTCACGTTATTCTGTTGTTTTTTCTATCTCCGTCGTTCGAAAAAAATATGCTGATGCACTAAAAGAGTTTAGTTTGTTTCCTGAGGGAATTTTGGGTTGAAAAGAGGAAAATTCAAACATTTTGCTGCTAAACCACAACCGTTTTCGTAAGCTAGTATCGCACGTGCATATCTTCATGACAAGTAAGAATTGATGTTTTAATAGACAGAAATTATTGCTCCGGCTTATAGCATCGCGATATTACGGCTTTATAATGACGGCTAGTTGGGAGAAAATATATCCGTATTGGGCGGAGTCACGAAGCATGCGACTGGTATATGCATTAGTATAGGGACTGTGAGCAGTTCCTCCTTCTGCTTAGAACGTGGGAAAACCCGCAAAACGTGGCAAAAGCAGGCATGTGGAACCAGTTGACTCGAAAGCGATGACCACGCACGGTAGCCCACTTTCGCCCGCGTTCCCATTTTTCTCGCATGATTTCCCATGTCCTCGCTCGACTATCCCGGAGCAGAACGAAGGGTTGCTCTGATTTTGCACATTAAGCGTGTTTAACGTTATGTACCGATCAATTTCATCCACGGGCTCTCCTTTTCCTCCCAATCCACACCAGCATCCAAAACCATCACAGTCAAGTTTCGTTTCACCTTACACGCAATCATAGCGCCAAACTGGGCAACATTTCTTTTCACCTTCATCAGCACTCCACCTGTTTTCAACATTTAAATGTATGCTTTAAACTCTAATCAACAGATTCAATATGAGTAGATTGTATATGATCATCCAAGTGACTGTAGCTCCTGAGAAGGACTGTCGGTGACAGTGAACGATGTTTCGTCAATCTGTGCAGAAGTCATCAGCAAAGTCAAAATAAAAAGAGTATCGTCAGTTGATGGTGTTTAGTCTTTGATTATTGACCTAATTGGTCGATTAAGACACAATGTTAAAGGTCCCCTGACAATTAAGCCATCCTGTTAGTGGCTGTCAATGACTGGTGCGTTTTGGTCCATATTTTGTTATAATTCTAATATTTGCACGTAAGCCACAGGCCTTCCACACGCGTACGGCCGAAACCTAAGCGGGTATTTAAAGCAACTTGAAGCAACTGAAGGCATTGCTACTCCCCCGCCACTGAATTTGATGCTAGTTGATATCATTGTTACCCCCAGCAGTATATTGATGAAAACCATTTTTACACCTATTGCTGGGTTTGTCCTCTCTCCTCCGCAGAAGCTCCTGTTAGTAAACACCAGTGAAAGAAAAATACAGGGGCGGGAGCGCTGGAGAGAGGAAACGGCAGCGCCCCCCTCCCTCCCCTCACCGCACTTTAATTTTCGCTCTTCTCAGCCTCCGCGCGCTGCGCGTTTTTTCCCAAGCGTGCAGTTAAGGCGCAACTGTAGGAGGCCTGTGCGGAGGAGAGAGCGGTTTGTCCTTGTCCTTAAATTAAGTCAAAAGGAGTTAGTCGTAAAGTGGAACACCAGTGGTGTAAGGTAGCAGGATCGGTGCAATAATTTCAGAGGTTCTTCTTACGTAAGACATAGTTGGTACAGTAGCAGGCTAGGTCTTGGTTTAGTTTTCAAAGCCTCAAGGTCATTTTTTTAATGTTCTTTTATTTCAGTAAGTTGCTTGCCAATTCCTCAGGAACTGACTACAAACGTATTACTGTGTCCGGTACAAACATTAACACCTACACTCACTCCGCCTCCAACCGCTCAGTTTCATAAATTCGAAGAGAGAGAGGGCATGGAACAATGCTGGCTGTTATTTTTCTTATATTTTACTTTATCCAGCTTTTAGCTGAAATGCATGAGAATAAAATATCCGTTTTCAGCTCACTGAATGAAGCGATGTGTAGATCTCAAGCTTCCATGGCCTTCGTTTTTGTGCTGCCATTATGTGTACAGTCTCAGTCTACGGCTGGCTTAAATGCGCAAACTAATTAAAAATAAATCTAAGATCCACATAAAATACTTGCCCGATACCCTCTCTCAATTACAATACAACGTTCGATTAAACTCCAGCAATTTCTGAGGCAATTCAAAATCACGCAGTAATTTTTCCGTACTTCCTTATCATTTTCAATTCCTCTTTCAGTCCAGCGGGTAATTAGGAGAATTGATGTGAATATTCGACGAGTGCTGTTCACGCATGACTTATATTGGCTGTAAAGGCATAGAGCAGGGACAAAAGCACAACATGTACACAAAACAGTCAATCTCGTCATAGCAGACACCATCGGGACCACGATTTGGTGTCCGTAATAGAAAGAGTCCGAAATAACGGGTGTAATTTTCAGTAATTCTTACTCCCCAGGAATTCAGCTCCTGTCCGTAATAACGGGGTGCCGTTATAGCGAGGTGTCCGGCAAGGCGAGAGTTGACTGTATTTTGTGCTTCGACTTGTGGCATTAATTTCAACCAGTTGAACTAAATGTTCATGCATGATGATTCTCTGGTGTGGGTCTACCTTAAATGCAAAACACTATAGAAACTGCATATGTACCCTACCTTCCACGTGGATATGTTGTAGTTCAATTTTATCTTTGGTTCAATTTTTACTTTTCTTTGTTCTTTTTATGTTAATATATGATAATGAATATGAAACAAAAGAAAATAAAAATTGAACCAAGGATAAAATTAAACTACAACAGATATCCTCTCTCACTGAAGACGAATCGAGTGCTTTTGCACCAAAAACGATGCAGAGAAGTAGCACAAGGTTTGTCATGGCTCCTTTCTACCTTTTTAGCTTGCGCATGAATTTTAATTGCTTTTATTCACGCAATGCGGAAAAAATGTTCCGCTTTTGTTAGCACAGCAGCTAGTTCGCATGGTTACCACCTGATTGAGGCATTGATTTCAGACAACGACATAAACACGTTATAATTTCCTCTTAAACCATCAGAAGCATGGATGTCTCGAAAAACCCAGACCTCAGACTCCCGAAAAACTCAGATCCCTGGGTGTCTCGAAAACTCATACCCCCGAAAAAAAACCCGAAAAATTTCAGACCCCTGGGTGTCTCAAAAACTCAGAAGATCCCTGGGTGTCTCGAAAACTCAGACCCCCTTAAAGTTCATTTAGGCCACTGGAAGTCTCGAAAATGCAGGAATACGAAACATATGAATTTTGAACGTATTCATGAATACGAAACGAGCTACTAGGAAGACAAAGCGTGCTACAATAAAAAAAATGTGAGGCAAATTTTTAAAAACATGTTTGAAAACTTGTTGCCTGACAGAATCCGGCTAAACTGCGCATGAAAATATTTTTCGTCAACAGCACCGTCACTTTCTTGGAGTAAAACTATTGTTGAAGATTAAACCTTTACAATATAAATTAAATTATTTTACGTTAATACGTTGTCATTTCGTAATTTTTACTACAGGCTCAACGAAGGAGCGGAGAATAATTGTCAATAAATTGTGTTGAGCGTGAGAAGTAATTTGCCATGTTTTGACGAAGCTTCTGATTAAATTAAAACTTCAAAACTCGTAATAACGAGGGGGCTAAAAGATATTCCTGAATAAAAATCCTTTTAACCTGATCGGAGAAAAGCTGCTAACTTATTTTGGTGATCATTGGAAATTCAAATACTCGCGTGCGATCCTGGTAAAACCGCTTTCCCGCGCTAAGCAGTTTGACTGACAGGCGGATTATCATATGCCCAATCAGAGCCGATCACGTGTTTCAAGTTAGCGGTCTCCATAGTAACGATGGCGCATGCTCAACGGGTTTCAGTATTGGTTCGTGGCAGGGGTCTTATTGGGCACTGCCTGCATTCTTTCGCCTACTGTTGGTAGCTTATTAGACCCTATAGCTCACTCTCCCCCCCCCCCCCATCCCCTGAAAACCCATCACTACTGTAATCCAAACCAAGTGAATAATACTCCACAGAAAAACGTCTGTGAGGAGCCATGAACATTTTATTCGCAAGCAAGTAAATTATTTTATATAGCGCTGCTGCTACTAAGTATCCAGCAGCGCTTAACAATCTTGTAGCTAAAACATTCCCAGTTAAAAATTATAAAATTGTAGTTAAAATTCTAAAATAACTTAATTTAAAATATTATAATTATATCGACGCATAATTTTTTTTTAAGTAAAGTCTTGACCTTAGTTTGACATGGATGGATACTGTAACATAACATGGATGCATTAATTTTCGCGGACGACGATAATCATAAACAAATGCTCTGATATTAGGTTAGTAATGGATCCACTGCTAATCCCTATTTATTTATTTTATTTTATTTATTTATTTTAACAAATTGAGACACTTCATGAAAGCGTATTCCGCTATTGAAATGAAATGACAGGTCGCGAGATCATCGAAGTGCTCTAATTTCCTCCGCACTTCACACAATTCACGTTGTTTAAGTGTCTAAGTTACAATTCATCTGGACTCTTTTTGAAAACAAAGAAAAGCAAAAAACAAACAAACAAACAAAAACAGCGACAACTTTTAAGGGGGAAGGGGAGAGAGTTTCATAACCATCAAGGAAGGTCATAGATCAATAAGAACTGTGTTCACAGCATCTTCCTATTTTCCCTTTTTCGCTAAAAATGTTCGCTTTCTTTATTTTCTTTATAGTAGAGAATGCAATGGATATCTTTTTAAAGATTTTACGCTAAGATGTATGCGTGGATTGCAACGTTTGTTGTAAGCAAACGACGTCACTATTTTGAACTTCACTACTATTGACATCGCTCTCTAGCACTTTGATTGCTTGAAGTTCTTGAACCTGTTCTTGAATTTGGAATCGTACTTTTTGAAACACCGTGCTGCCGCAGCATCGCATTCACACACCTTCTTCTTGCAGCGGTTATTCCGTGGTCTCGAAGCTACAAGAGAGAAGTTCAACTCATCAGCAACATGAGTATTTGTATTGATACGGCGAATTCATTCACTCGTCCATTAATTCCTTCCTTCCTTCCCTCATTCATTCATTCATTCATTCATTCATTCTTTCTTTCATCCATTCATCCATCTATCCATCCATCCATCCATCCATCCATCCATTCATCCATTCATTCATTCATTCATTCATTCATTCATTCATTCATTCATTCATTTATTCATTCATTCATTCTTTCGTTCATTCATTCATTCATTCTACCTCTTTCTTTTTTATTTATTTGCGTATTTTTTCATTATTTATTTATTTATCTATTTTATTTAGTAAGTTGATTACATCGTTCGTTAAATAATGAAAATGTCTTCATGACTAACCAAACTTTCCATTCAAACGATAAGCACTCTTCATTCTGCTCTTTCACTTACCACAGCGGGTGCAAGTTCCCTTCTTTATCAAGTAGGGAGGGAAGTTTACTTTCGCTTTACTGCCACAATATTTCTTCTTTACTATGTTGTTATAACACTTGACGTGGACTTTACAGCACCTACGATTAGAAATTGCAAATTGGAATGTCCCGGACTCCGGCGTGATCTGTTCTATTATAGGGCTTATTGTTCCTTCTTTAGTGTTGTTCAGTCTAACTCTGGTAAATATATTACTGTTAACAACCAATCAACCAACCACTTTAACGCTTCTGTTCCATTACATCGTGTTCTACAATAACAGTAGGCCCTCCGCGCTGTTTCGAACCCGGCTGTCTCCAATCTTACTCTAGCTATCTTGCTTATCTTGGATGATTTATGGTTTACCTTGTATGTTTGAGGTAGAAGCCGTCTACTGTATTCACAGTTTCGTCCCTAGGCCTTTATGCTTATCTAATGAGACCGAAGGCTCTGGAGTCGAGAATGGTGGATGTCTAAACTAACTGATCAATCGTACGGATGTGGTTGATTTATTGGGAATTTTACTGACGATTTATCGAAATGCGTCTGTTTTAAGAGTTGTGACGGCTTCTTTGGTCATGGTTTTAAGGAATACAGACCAAAAGACAGCGAAAAAAGATCATGAGTGAAAAATGAGGTTGTGAGCCGGTGTAGTCTGCGTAGCTGCGTTTGCTAAGGAGAGGGAGAATAATTCTGTAGCTCTCCTTTGCAGGGTTTTGGTCGCCTTTTCAGTTGGTCAAATTTCAGCGTTGATTGTTGCAAATCTATGTCTACGCCCATTCACAAGAGACCACTTTTTCGCGACTCACAGTTATGCAGCCCTCAGGGCTACTTTTTCCTTTCATGCTGTAACATACTGTTACGCACGCTTGATTGTTATCGAATGTGCAGTCAAGCACGCCTCGCCTACTTTGTTTTCGAGACGACCAACACTTCGTCGGTTTTGCTTACATGCGGGCCTATGTTTTGATATTTGTAGAATACGAAAGAGTAGGGAACAAACTGGGAAGGCGGTTACACGATTTAGGAAAGCTCTTAAATTTGATTTTAGAAGATAGACAACACCTCTCAACAAGAAATGTCATTTTTTAAAGATTCACTTAACTGTTGTGAATATTTATCTCGACTTGGTCTCGGTAGAGCCTGAAACAAATGACTGCAATTTTACACCGAGTTAGGCGTATTTAGTACATCGTTTGTTAAGACGGATTCCGCTCAACGTTCGAGCAATAAGTGCAAAAAATATTTACCAAAAAACTACTCATAGCACGGTAACATTTTAAATGCTATTTGAAACATCTCACTCTAGTTCACTTGCCCAAGTGACCCCGCGATGAAATTCTCAAGCATTCTCAAGAAAATTAATTTCAAATCTCGTAAAAGTATGCTAAAAACGGGCGCCATTTTGTTTTGAACTGACATGAAGCGTCTTTTTAATTGAAATATTGATAACTTCAAATCCAATTTTCTCTCGCGGGGTCAGGTTGGGAGCAAAAGTAACGATAAGTTCTTCTTATCTGTTCTTAAAATGTGACAGTGCTGCAAGTATTTTTTTGGTAACTTAATTTTTGCACTTACTGCTCGAACGTTGAGCGGAAATCGTCTTAATATCTGGCATATAGTATACTATATAGATTGAATTTTAGCGAATTTTGGGATATTAAGGGTAATTGGATACCCTCCTCCGGCTTATAATCCGCTTAGAACCTTGACCCGAAAGCGATAACCACGCGCGGTAGCCCACTTTCGCGCGCGTTCCCATGTCCTCCCTCGACTATCCCTGAGCAGAAGGAAGGATTGCTGTGATTTTGCACATTAAGCGTGTTTAACATTACTTACTGATCAATGTCGTCCACAGGCTCTCCTTTCCCTCCTATTCCACATCGACACCAGCATCCATAACCATTATAGTCAAGCGGGTTCCGCTTCACCTTACACGCAATCATAGCACCAAACTGGAAAAAATTCTTTTTCACCCTCGTCAGGACCCCACCTGTTTTAAACATTTAAACGTATGCTTTCAACTTCAAGCAAGAGATTTAATATAAGTAGATCTGTATATGATCACCCAGCTGAATTTGATTTTTGACTTTATTGTTCAATTAAACCCGATGTTAAAGAACCTCTGCCAATTAAGCCAATTAAACCCGTTAGCAGCTGTCAATGAGTGGTGCGTTTCCTTTTGTTATTGTAATATCTGTTGGTTTAAAAAAGGAAAGTCGTACATAAGCGGGGCCTACACGGCCGAAACTTAAGCCGGTATTTGAAGCATGAAGATTCAATCCAACGCGTAGACTTGATATGAATATTCGACTAGTGCTGTTCGTGCATGACTTAGTTTGGCTGTAAAGGCATAGAGCAGGGACAAAAGCACAACACGTACACACTATGCGTACACGTAGGAATGAGGACCTGTCCCAGGAACGTGTTCCTTTCTGTGTGCTGACATTTGCGAAGTAGTTCAACAAGAATTTTGCCGCTATTTTGTGTAATAATTGGTAAACATGGTTTATAAGGCTTGTCGCATAAAGTTCAACCAGTTGAACTAAATGTTCATGCAACCTAATTCATGGTGTGGGCCCACCTTGAATGTAAAACATTTTCGAGCATCATATGTATGTTTACCTTCTACGTGGATATCCTCGCTCACTGAAGACGAATCGAGTGCTTTTACACCAAAAACGACGCAGAGAAGTAGCAGAAGGTGTTTCATGGCGCCTTTCTACCTTCTTCAAGTTGCCTGTGAATTTAAAGTGCTTTTATTCACGTAATGCGGAAAAAATGTTCCGCTTTTGTTACCACAGCAGTTAGTTCGCATGGTTACCACCTGATTGAGGTATTGATTATAAACAATGACAAAAACACATTATTATTTCCTCTCGAAATCGGATTATGATGATTTGTTTGCTAGTTGTCTGCACAATACGTCAAAACGAAACAAACGAATTCGCAAACACAAGCACCAAAAGGAAGTTATTAAAGTTACTACAAGTTGTGTTTAAAAAAACTTGATTTGGTTTTAGAAATTTCAAGTTCCACCATTATATGACTTACTCTCGAGACTAACTACAGGAAATGAACCGCTAAAATTATCTTTGGATCTTGCAAAACGCATGATTACTGCGCCTTAATGACCAGCTTTTGTGCTTTACATAGCAGTTGTTCTTATAGCTGCACCCGCGCGCGGAGCACCATGGGTAACCTATCGATGCGAGGAATTTTGGTTGTGACGCCAGCGTACTTCCGTTCGCCCCCCCGCCCGTCTGTACAGACTCCGGGGGAGGGAGAGGGGAGTCACAAGGCAACCCGATGGGGGTGGAGAATGCATCTTTTCTTGGCGGGAAATCGCATGACCACCGTCGCTTTTTGAAAAAAAAAAGAGGTTTCTTTAAAAGCAATTAGTTTTAAGTTATTCTAGACTGAGAGAAAGTATTTTTTCTAAGCTTTCTAAGCTTAACTTGAAAGTCTATTGGACGGTTTTTATTAAATTTTCATGGCTTACATCATAATCGTGTTCATTACTATTTAATGCCCGGCCGGAATGTTTACAGTGTATACTTTATTAAAACTGTCTTCAGAATAATAATTAAATAATTCGTTTAATAGTTTGTCATTGCGTGACTCTGTCTTCCTTTTCCTTCACGTTTTGCGAATTACTGTGGCTGTGTTTTGATAACCGGTACTTGTTCTCTTATGGAAGTTCCGCTTTTAGGTGTGCCTAAATCCGTATATTATTCATTAAGACTCTCACCCTTGTGTATGATTTTTCATCTATTTTACTCCCATCGATTTATTTATTTATATATTTATTTATTTATTTATTTATTTCGTTATCAAGAAATGTGTAAACTAATACGATCGTCTAGGTCAGGCTGCTCCTTAAAAGTCTATATGTTGTTGCCTCTGACCAAATTAATCAACTGAGTTTAGCCTTTGTAGCTAGACATGTTAGTTGGATCGCCTATCTTCAGATAGCAGTAATAACTCTTGATTCCCAAGAGACGGCTCAGTATTTACAGTCAATATCCTATCAAGGGTAAGGTAGGAAAGTTGCACACGAGCCAAGGAGGCCCACGCGGCTGGAGCTTAACGCGGTTTCTGTAGAATGAAGCAACTGAGAGTATTGCTACTCCCCCCTGGATGGGATGCTAGTCCATCGCAGGGTTACCCCCAGCAGTATGCCGCCGGTACCCATTTATACACCTGGGTGGAGAGAGACAATGTGGGGTAAGTTTCTTGTCTAAGGAAACGACACGATGGCAGGGACTGGGCGTCAAACCACTGATCTTCAGATCTGAAGTCCAACGCACTAACCACTACACCACCACAGTTAATTTTCTACTGGTTAAAGGTAACTGGCTCAGGCGAAGAATTTGGCCATCCGACCATGTAATGGTAGAAACCACTACAGCGAACTGCTGCCGGACATTTAGATTTTTCCAAATCAGTCTCCTTGCATCTCGCCTAAAAGAAGTCGATTTGATGTAATTCTTGGGAAAATTGTGATAACATGCGGTAATCTGCGATAGAACATGCAGCATCCCACTCAGGGGAAACAGCAAAAATATTCATTGTTCTGTAAAGCAACTGATAAGCGTCTGACTGATGGACCATGCATCTACAGTGACATCAATTTACTTGACTGCAATCAACCAAATTTTGAAGTACTTTTGAATATTTTCAACATGTCAGTTTTCATAGTATCAAGAAATTTGTTGTGTGGTGCTGTGTCAATTTGTTTGTCTGACGCGGTGACGCGGGAACCGAGGCTGTGTCATACAATGGCACCGAAAGGATGCTGTAATCATTAAGGTAGAGAGATTTTTTTTAAATTCTTTATTCATTCATTCACTGATATCACATACAAACATATTACATACAAACTCTTACATTACAACCTCCCCACCCAGCCCTACTCAACCTTCTTACCTCCCTCCCCCCCGTCTCGCTCCCCTCACACAACAAAACAAACAAACAAAAAAAGAATTTAAAAAAAAACCGAGATAAAGAAATTACGTAAGAGGGGATAAGATCAATTGATCAACTTGACTACAGTCCGAGGAGTCATTTTTCATGTCTACTTTAGGGCATTTTTTATTCTGTATTTAATTATCATTTTATCAACGAAGTCTTGGAGGAGAATTGGTTTGTTGTGTAGTTTGTTGGTGTAAATGTAGTACCTCGTAAATAACGTGGTATAATTGAATTTCTTTACTAGTACCTTTTCAGGTAAGTCCGAAATGATACCGAACAGGCTTTCTTCACTAGATGGATTGAGCTTGACCTTATTTTCTATATTAAACCAGTTGATAACCTGTTGAATGAAAATCTTGACGAAATGACAATCTCTAAAAGTATGGTCAATAGAGTCCTTTTCACCACAATATATACATTCATCATCTTCCTTAATTCCCTATCGTTAAAGTTCCTTTTTGGTGACTACAATTCGGTGAATCTACTGACGGTTTTTAGGGAGGTAAATATGTTCATCCAAGGAAAGATCCTTGCTCCACCTCCTTGGCCCAGAATGAACTGTTGTGTGGGTCTTGGTACATAATAACCTATAGAGGTCGCTAGTTTTGATTTTATTCAAATATAGATTTATCGATTCATTCAGTTGTAGACTAAAGTTACTATCAGAGTATAACTCTTTATTAATTGGCTTCGTTGATTTTGCTTTGGCTAATAAGTGCTTTGGAATAGCGCTAATAACTTGATAATATTGGAGAAAATTAGTTTTGCAGAAGTACTTATTCGTAAATTCTTGGTAGAACATTGCTTGACCGGTATTGTCCAAGAGATCTTGTATTGACAGGATACCTTTTTTGAACCATTCCCTGATAAAAATGGTTTTACTGTCATTACTGTCATTTCTTTGTTGTTGAATAAAATTATATCCTGTGCTTGATCAAAGTCATAGAGAGTTTTTAATTCATTGAAATATGCTAGAATATTTCGGTAAAACAATGGAATTGATTTTATATATCTCGCATCGTAGTTACACCTCAGTAAGAAGTTCAAACCTCCGAATTTTCTTAGGTAATAATCAGGAACTGTTTTCCAACTTTGGTTTCCTGGGATCAGTAATCTTGGAATCCAGGCTAATTTTAGAGCCTTAAACATTGTGTCGATGTCTACCATACGTATTCCGCCTCTTTCAAGATCCTGGTAAAGCCCGGTTCGTTTAGTTTTATCCCTTATGTTTTTCCATAAGAAACTAAAAAGCTTTGCTTTCACTGTGCGTGCGACTTCTTCGGGAACATTAAGAATTGCGGCCGAATAAATTAGTCGTAACAATCCCAAGCTAAGGATTTAATTATCAGTACCTTCCCAAATAGTGTGAGGTCTCTTGATCTCCACATATCAATGTTTGTTTGAAGTTTTCGTATTTTCAGGTTGAAATTCAGTTCATTGTTTCCCTTCTCATCATACGAGACATGGATTCCTAAGAGGCGTACCGGACTATGCAACCATTTTAGTTGTAAAGGATAGCTTTCGTTTTTTTCCCATTTTCCCAACCAAATTGCTTTCGATTTCTTTATGTTTAACTTGAGACCCGCTAGCCAATTTTCGATCTAAAAATAGCCGTCCTTCCTTTCTTCTCGTAAACTTAGATTGAAGTTCTGTTTTCAGATCTTCATATTGCTTTAGGATGCGCGCGATGTCGGGAGAGTTAAAGTTGTCGTAAATATTGCGGTCCAAAATTTCAAGCTGTCTCGTAATTTCCAATTATCTATTAGTGGTCGCTTTAGCTTTCTTTTTACTATAAGCGATGGTTGCCGCTCTGATTTCCATTTTTAACATTTCCCAGAGAAGGCGTGCGTCTTCCAAATCGGAGTAAAAAGCGCGTGTGCGGGAGTACGTTTCTCGGATTTTGGTCACAATGTTCAGCACTTCAGTAAAGTGTTGTTGAATTTCCAGAGTCCGGGTCCTCTAGACTTTCCGTTTGTCCAAGACAAAGAAATGTAAATTGCTCGATGATCCGGTGCTATAGAAGGATAAATTTCACTTTTCTTGACATATTGTGTCAGATTTTTAGCAACCAGGAAAAAGTCTATTCTGGATTTCAGTTTTAACGATTTTGGTTCATAAGAGTATTTTCGTAGCCTCGGGTGGCGTAGTCTTTGAATATCTACAAGATCAAAAGCGTCCATAGCTGTCAATATCAGGTTTCGATAATTCGTTGGTTTCCAGATTGTGCCACCAATTTTATCTATCTTTGATAGGGTGCAATTCCAGTCACCTCCTACAATAAGCGTGGAAATTTCTGACTTGTCAATTAGGCAATTGTTTAAGTTTTGTAAAAATTCTAATTGTTCACTTTGGTTATTTGGTGCATAAATATTCACCAGTGATAATTTTAGGGAATTCAGAACACAAGTAATTAGCACAATTCTTCCAGCCTTGTCACTAAATGAGTAATCGATCTTATTTAAAAGAATGCAAACACTTTACTATGCTTGGTTCCGTGAGAGAAAAATATTTCACCTCCCCATTCGTTTTTCCAAATGATTTCATCTTCTGGTTGAGAGTAAGTTTCTTGTAAGAAATAAATTTTTGAGTCATGATCCTCGAGATATAGAAAAATGCTCCTCCGTTTGGTTTGATCTCTTATTCCCCTTACGTTTAGAGAGTATATCGTATTTAGCTTTCTCCTGCATTACAGAATCAAACAAAATATGCAAATTCAAAAACAAAACAAAACAATCAAAACACCTAAAATTATACAAAACGTAAATTAAAGCAATTTATGAGCGTTTACCTTCTTCTTCTTCGAGCTTTGCGTTTTTTGTTCCTGTCCCAAATGTAAGTTTTCAGTTTTTGTCCTCCTTGCCCAGACAATTTGACTTTTTAAAGATAATCTAAGTCTTCCAGCTCATTAATTCTGACCGGCTTACCCTGCGGAGAGGTCTTGACATGTATTGATCCATCCATTGACCAGACACTCAATAATTCGTCATTTCTCCGCATCTCGTTTGCCCGACTCATTATTTTTTTCCTTTAAAAAAAAAAGGTAGAGGGGTACTCGTGGCGAGCTATAGCTAGCTAAGTTATAAGACAGAGAAAGTTTCTTTCTTCATAGCTTTTTCACTCGCAACACACTCATCCTTTATTGTCAATGATACAGCTTTTTTGCAGGCTCTCGACTTTTCTTGATATATTATATTTCGTGCTGTGTTTTTGTTTTATTTTACTTTTACTAATTTTTGGCTTAGTTTTCACAAAAAGGAGAAGTTTCGATACGTTATTGCTTTTGCGCAATCGGCCTCTGGAATTTTTATAGTCTACAGACTAAACTGACCGTAAAAAGCTAGGCTGAAGAGTTTAAGCATTTTGGCGTGTCGTAGTTGATATGGGAAGCATTGTAAAGAGCTTCGCTAAAACACAGTGCGGGAGCGCTGTCACACTCGCATACAGCTTTCTTACACTGCACATCAGCACGGTCTTCCCAGGACGGGTAACTGGAGACAGGATCTGAAATAACAACAATTTATACGTAAGTAAACGATGTAGCGTGCACGTTTTTCGCATAGCAGCTATGCACATGGAATTTTCCACCCATGCCCCAGTGAAGGATAAGGAATTAAGGACAGTTTTGCAAACCGCCCGTTTAGTTGATTCTGTTCTTTGGTTTTGTTGCTTTTTTTGGTCGTATTGGTAAAAGGCAATATGATAATCGTGTTCTATTGGTAAAAGCCGTTTTCGTTTGCTTTGGTTGATCAACTTTTTCACCCTGTACCGAATTCGGCTAGAACAGTGATGTGCAGTAGGGCCTGAGGTCAGCCGTTCCAGTCAAAAACGGTTCAAGAAATGTTTTACTGGACACGACACCAAATGAACCAAAACTGGCCGGAGTTGAAAAAGATTAAGTTGCTCCCAAAACTTTTACCATAGGAATGAAATACACTATTTTCAATTGAGTTGAATTTCTCCATAGTACCACTCACCACACTGCCTGCATCCCTGGTATTTTGTAAACTACGGTGTAAACATGGGTAATTACACACTGTGTACGTGAGAGAGTCATAGCATTCGTCGTGAATCTTGCAGCATCTAAGGGGCCGATTACATGAGGCGGGTTGACCCGGTTAGCCGGGCTGGCTTGTTTGCCGAGATCTCGGCACGTCTGTAAAACACATTAAAAATCAACTTTGCGATTACATGGAAAAATCTCAGCCCGGCTAGCTGGGATCCCGGCATCGCGATGCCGGGATCTCGGCTAGCCGGAATGGAAATTTACCACGTAATCGCAATTGCCTGGCCAACACTTTGTCGTCACTAAATTTCGCTTCAGAGCAAAATGGCTCTCCAGAATATCGATATTTCTCTTTCTATATAACACGTAAAGGTTTATCAAACCTTAATTAAAAGCTACGTAAAACTGAAAATAATGCACCGAAATAATGGATTAGCGAAAGTAAAAACACTCGATTCATTCTCTTTGATGCAGCCATCTTTTCACACGACAGCGTCTAAATTTAGCCGCAGGCGGGCTGGTCCGCCTCATGTAATATCGGGCTGAGAAGTCATCTCGGTAGACCAAGTCAGTCCTGCTAACCGAGCCAGCCCGGCTCATGTAATCGGCCCCCTAAGTAACGAAATAACACAATCAATAGTCCCATTGCGAATTCACTAAGAAGACGCACTTTTGCAGCATTAAACTCAAGCTGAAGTAAAATATGCAGAAAAAACTAATGACAAGATGAATTATTCACAACTCTGTCTTTTATTTTATTTTAGTAAGAAGCGAAATTAATGCAATCAATATACTCCAGCTTCACGTTTACAAAGGCTGCTTAATAAGAATATTGAGGACTTTTGCATAAGAGTTTATCCCAATCTAAAGTATTAAAATATTCACAAACACCGGTACAAAGATGAACTATTCACAATTCTGTCTATTCGTTTGTTTTATCGTTTCAAATACCAACACTTTCCTGCTGGTATTTGTGCATATCTTACCGTAAAGTTCCGAAAGTAACGACCCCCCTAAAGTAGCGATAAACTTTCACAGGTGTTAGCAAATCCCTAAAGTAGCTACCCCCCGAATTTAACGACCGTCCGAAAGTAGCGATAGGAAAAGGGTGCTAAATCCGAAAGTAACGAGGGTCGTTACTTTCGGAACTTTACGGTACTTCAGTTTGCGGCTAGCCATCTAAAAATGCGTTTTTTGTCTTTTTATACAGCGGTAGTGGTGAATTGGAAACTAGACTATTGCAAATTAAGGTGTCCTTTCATGATGACTGAGAAAAAATAGTCTGAACTATATGTTTTGTACAAGGATGTTAAAAGCCAACTAAGCTATATTTCGAGTGGCCTTGTGGAACACGGAGTGCCTTAGTATTTAACAGTTAGATCATGAGCTCGAGATTTCTATCGAGCGATAGTTGATGAGGGCGAAGCCCGAATCAACTATCACGCATAGAAATCGAGAGCAATTAATTTAATTGTTTTAGCATTGCCATTTTGAAGTATAAGACTGCGCCTGCCGCTCACCGATTCGCTACTCACTATCTATCACGAAATAGATGGCGAGTAGGGTGGCCAATCAGATGGCAGTATTTACGATAGAACGCTAATAGATTTATACTAATCACGGTAGATAGTGGTTGCCCTTGACGCTTGACAGTCTGAAGTACTGAGTTTCGTTTTGAAGATATTGAGGGATCAATGTTGGCCAGTTGGGGGTCTGTTAATGTCTAGAATTGGTATTTTGGTGGTTTTCAAAGGTCAACCATTCTTCCCTCTTAAGTAGCAATCGAATTTTATGAAGCGACCAGGATGCTCGTAAAAAGGTTTCATAGATGCACATGTATATTAGTAACGTTCACTTACTTATCTACTTCGTCCGCAGGGATCCCACCTCCTCCCATTCCGCACCAGCAACCATAGTCCGCGTAAGCAAGCCTGCTTCTGTTAGTCATACAGTTCACCATATTCCCAAACTGGTACAAGTTACGAGCTAATAAACAGGATTGAACGAGTGGATTATAGTTGGAAAATGTTTTAGGCAACGTTAGCTGTTCTCTTTGAAATTTTTCACGTTATGCAACAAATCGCTTCCTTGGAAAAAATAAAAGCGTAGACTCGGAGTCTTCATTAACCTTACAAAGACTTCTTTAGGAGTGTGTTGTTTCTTTGCCGGCTTACTTGTCCCGAGACCACTCTGGATCCCATGACGTGTTTGGAAACAGCTGGCAGATCGTATCCGCCATTATCATGAAATCAAAGGTGGTTACGTGACAAGTGAAGCTGCAAACAAACAACCATCCGTGAAGACTTCCAATTGAGATAGAGGCTCGGTTCCAAACATCTACCGCCCTCTGAAGGTGTCACTTTCACTGAGTTGGAGACAATGTTCAAGAAGAAGCTCTGAACCGAAGTGGCAGAAGGTTAACATAATTCATTAAGGAACTTTCTTGAGAGCCGCAGGTGATTTGCCTCCCAACTTGCAATATTCACAGAAATTTCTGCCAGTTTTTATCTACAAATTAACAACAACAACAAGGTTTTAAATAAGACCTTTTTTTAAATCCAAAGCAATTTTGTTCTCAGCCCTGATTTCACTGACATTTACCGTCTCTTTAACTGCCATTCAAATATACTTGTACTTCCACCTGTCTCTTTTTAATTCAGTTTTATCATTCACAGCGGGTAACATTTCTATGCTTAGAACATTTCAGCCAAGATAAATCCTTTTTTGCTTCAATTCAATCACTGGGAAAATAACAATACGGCAATATAATGATATGAAATGCCAGTCTTGTTGTCAAGGCTTTAAAAAAAGTAGTTCTCAACATTGAACTCGCATATCAATGATCCATTTATTAGTACATGCACATAAAATAATGTACTCAAATATAGCCGCCTCAATTCGGATAAACCACAGTCCGTCTTTGGAATAAACGCCGGAAAATCTACTTGTCAAGGTCAGTGTTACTTGAGTATTACTATCCCAAAAAAAACGAAAGGCTATTAGCAACTGAAAGAAAACAAGCGAAACTGCGGGGACGGGCTTGCAACAAGATGGTCACTTATTAAAAGTTTTCCATATTCTCAACTTTTAGTCTTGGCAATTAGTTAGACACAAAAAATCAGTCAACTGAGTTCTCGAGGAACACAATGTACTCTAGGTTTGAAACCATACCTTTTCTACTGATTACCGGCTCATTCGGTGCCTGGAACTGAAGAAAGCAAATTTTTGTTGCATTGGCAACGTTAAGAACTCTAAATCTGAAAGTGAACGTCTTCGATTTGTTACGTTCATTATATTTAAAAGTGACCACGATACTAAGAACTGTTAAAATACCCACCCTGTTTTGAAGTGGAACACATAGAACCACGCAAACTAGAAGTGTGAATACAACACAGAATAACTGTCGTAAAATCATCTTGGAAGTCACTGCGCTAGACCTTTTGTAGAGAGGATGTGGAAAAAACTAAAGCAGCAAAAATGATGAATAGAGAGATTAAAATAAAGCTTATTTACATTTGCCATTCATGTATTTACTGTGGATGTGTTGACCGTCATAAAAGGCGTTACAGCATCTGCCATGCAGTTTTTACTAAACTGCTACTTTTCCATTAGCACCTTGCCATTCTCTTCTGACATCATATATCATCATCATATATCATAAAACTTTGTCAATTTTGAAGGAAGAGTTTGTCTTCGCATTTATTTCAAGCGATATTTCATCAATATTTTAAGATTGATGAAAAATTAAAATTACTGTTTTGCCAAATTTTCAAAAGTGAACATGCAATAAGCATCCTTTTTCTTATACCAATATCCGGCCTGTTTTATTTGTTTTGTTTTGCTTTTTTGTTTCTTTAATTTTATCGCACATTTTGAATAAAGTGGCATCAGGAGCTTGCTGAAATGTACACTGACGTTTATGAACTTATTTCAATTGAAGGGGTTAACCGAAGTAATTGGAATGTTTTCAATAACGAAAACATAACCAATTTCTATCCCAAAACACACAAAAAAAGTAATTGTGTTTCTGTCTATCCTCACAAAATAGCGTTTACTCAGCCGTTTTACCTCAAACAGTATTTCACTATCGAAAGCACAAGTTGCAAAACCTCTGACGTCAATTTATTTCACAACAGGGGGCAAGCCGTCGAGAAAACCCAAGACCACTTACATTTAGTATATGTAATCGCATGAGGCCGAGTAGAATTAAGGATAAATCTTCACGCGTATTTTCAAAGTTTTCACACGCGACGAGGGCAATTTGTGAAAACTTTGAAAATACAAGTGGAGATTTATCCTTAATTCTACGAGGGCCCAATGCGATTACTTGTTTATAACACAGAGGGCAAAATTTTCTGAAAACTTTTCATTGCACATCGAAACACAATCCGCCGCCGGCACTCAGAATAAACAATTCTCCACACAAGCAGTTTATTAAACTACTACTCAGCGTCCAGAAAAAAAAACCGGTCTCTTATGCATATGTTCATCTTTTGAGATAATTACAATTCTAGTTCATTGACAAACTCACACTCAAAACTCAAACTAAGTAAGCCTAAATTTATTTAAGCTTACCTGAGTTGCAAAGCAACCTCTCGCTCACTGAATTAACCAAGGTTTTTGGTAGTTTTAGAACAAATAACCATTTGCTGTTTCCCGTAAAACGTTCAGGTTCACCTTCTGGAATTTCTCTTCGAACTATCACCCGATTTCCATACCATTTTTGCCTACCAACTCGGTTAAATTTAAACTCTGAAACTATATTCTTGTGTTGAACAACTCAAAATCCAATTCAAAATCTGCTTTTCGTTTCAAGACGCTTACAAAATGCAAATGGCGCGCTCTCGCGCTTAGCCAATCAAATGCGAGTATTTTTGGCGCTTGGCCAATCAGGAATTAGTAATGTTGCCCTCGTCCGAAAGAAAATTAAGAAAAAATGCCCCCTGTCTCAACCAATTAGCAATCAGTAATTTTGCCCTCTATGTTATAAGATCCCTAATTGGTCTTGGCGTCCGCTTATACTAATATCGACCAATCACAAAGAAACATGATTATTTTAATTTAAGTTCCTCATTAGTAAGAACAGCATCTAGGACGGTAATTAAGTCAATCCAAAGCACATAAAACTCTGCATAACCTTGGGAACCACGTTAATCATATTATTTAAATACAATTGACGATACAGTGGAACCTCTATTTAACAAAGTGCGAAGGGACTGGGGAAATTGGTTCGTTATATCGAGGATTCGTTATATCGAGGTTCTTTTCCATACATTACACTATTACTGGGCTGAAAAATATCGTTCGTTATACCGAGGACTTCGTTACATAGAGGTTCGTTAAATCGAGGTTCCACTGTACTACCTTGTTCTTTCCTACCGGTAACTGTAACATTGAGCCAAAAAAGTCAACAAGCAAAAAATAAACTTTAAAATTGCCTTCATTGTTTCAGTTTACGGCCTCCATAATGTGGTTCGATTCGATCTATTTAACTGTTGAGGCGTGCTTGAAATCCTTCAAATGGCCTTTCGATTCAGAGCTGGGTACCTGGTATTGCTTTTCGGGAAAATCCCGTTGCATGGCATCTTTGTTTATATTGTAACCTGCGAAACTTAATAAAAATGCTGTAAAAGGTAGTCCGCATATGTGTGTCTGCAAATGAAATCCTAAAGTGGAACTATCAAGGCAGTTCTTTGAATGCACTTCGTGGATATGTGATTTATTCCCCTCAGACTACGCCACACCACTGCTACGGCTGCTACACTAATTACGCCGCTCAAAATAAATCTTACCTACAGCCACGGCCAGTAATCTTGGGACACCTTGCCGACTTCTCCCCCTTCCCCTCTGTGCAATGTTGGAAATACTAGAAAATGTGCTATTTTCTGTCAGAAACGCCAGCGGTTTTTACACCATCGTACGGGGGAAGCCAGGGGTACCGTCCTCAAAGGTGTCAAATGTAACAAGAATTATTGTCTGAGACTGTAGCTATCTGATGCTTTAAGCAGTCATGCCAATTTTCTAGCTTTTATATTTTCTGTTTTGGACAAAAATTCAGGCCATTAGATAAACATAACGTTGTCAAGAACAGAACTCAATCATCCGGTCTCCGACTGCCGTCTTGTGACCACTGCGTGTAAGTGAACTACCGTGTGGTACAAAATTTTTCTGATTTTTGCGCAATCCAAAAACAACCAGTCCCCGCAAAAAAATGGTCGCGCAAACATTCGCTCCGCAAAATTTACTTCACCGTTGAAATTATATACAACATCACCTTTAACATGTAACGGTAGAATCGTCTTCGTGTCCATTTACTTAAACCGTCTTTATCGTTCAGAAACAAAACGAAATTAGAAACAAAACATTCAGAAATAAAACGTTGAAATTGCAGTCGGTACACTACAAGTGTTAAAGGGGCTACGTCACGAGGATTTTGCTATTTTAGGTCAATTCTGTGCTAAAATCATTACCTAGTACCTTATATCATACACAAAGTGCTCCTGTAAAACCATGAGAAAGATATCAAATGAATTTTATTAGGGAGAGCTAACCATAATAATTGTTTTGGGGATTTTTGAGAACATAGCTTCAAAACTTGAAAAAATTGGCCCAATTTTTTCAAGTTGCAATCCATTTCCATCCTTGCCATCGGTAGCAACAGACGACAGGAAACAGTTTCAGTGCTTTAAGATAGTCTTTATTAACAAAGCTAGACCCTTATTTTTGGATTTCAATTGATACGAAGACACTTTTTAGCTTTTTAAAAAGGTACTAAAATAGCGTGACATAGTCCCTTTAAGCTGCTAAATGCTTTACAACAAAGGGCCTTCTGAAGGCACTTGCTCCATTGATTAACGGTTTCACGCGAGCGTTTTACATCTTCGTGCTGTTTCACCTTTATTTCGATTGCATGTACTCAACCTCAGCAAGAAAAACCAGTTTTTCCTAATCGCAAAAGTTAGTTCCCGCAAAACGCAAAAAATTACCCATTCGTAAAATTTTACTCCCGCGAAAATTTAATAAGTGCTTTAAGACATGGTACACAATTTATTTGACTATGTTAACAACCCTGAAGTATAACTTAACGAAAACATCATGCCAAAATTTCCGGAAATTTCAGTCGAAATAAAATGGAACGCTTCGGTTCAGGTGGAAATTTCCGGGAAAAGTGGTCCATCTCCAGAGGTGGCCCTCTTTGACCGGTCGGTCTGGTCCGACCGAAACTTGCCGTTCCATTTCAAAAATTCTCGTTTCCAGTCCCACTTCACTGAGAAGTAATCGAAATTTCGGTCGAAACGTAAATGGAACGCTTCGGTCCGGTTGGAAGTTTTGTTTCTTTCGAACAATGTCGTTCCATTTTCCCTTGTTAGTTCCACTGGTCTCTGACCGGTCGGTCTGGCATAATGGCAGAAGCACCCTAGAGTTCTGTGGAATACATCTCTTTGTCTTTAGTTCAGTTCTAAACACTACTTGTCAAATTTGGCTGATGATCAGCGCAAAAAGAAAGGAATAAGGAGTGTTTCCTAGCTCACGATTAATCGTGTTGGAAAAAAGCACTTGTTTAAGCGACTACCACATGTTTGTCTCTGATAGCGGTTAGTGTTAGTAATCACAAAATTGAAAGACAAAAATGATAGAAAATGATAGCCGCAGTAGCTGATTCGAATCTGAATCTATTTTGTATCGAGATGCTGAATCAAATTCGTTTGACTAACGCACGCACCGAAAATCGATCGCCCGTCCTTAACACAGGTGACTTGAACTCGGATCTAATATCGACAAGAAAATCACACCAACCAACGCCTGTATCTACGGCCCTTATAATTTTCCGGTTTCATTTAAGAAAAATATTAAAAGATGTTCCAAGTAGCAGAAAACAATTTAAATTTAAATGTGATTGCAATTCGGGTAATATAAATGATTGACATATGCAATATATAACTTACTGCTTAAAGTGCTTTTCTCGCAAAACTCACTCCAAATTGAAAGTTTAATTGTGTCGTCTTTGCATGGAACCTAGCCAGTCATCTTCATTTAAGACAAGGCACTCGAGGCAGCTTTTTCTATATTAAAATAACCCGAGACATCTGTCAATTTTTGTGTTGAGGACGGCTTTTTCAAACATCGTTTGTGTTAGGCGCTAGCACTGGATTATTCAAACGTCTTAAATTTTCACAGAGGTAAGCTTCATAAACCAGCAATATCTTATAAAGTTTGTCATCATTGCCTGACCATCTGGACCTTCCCAAAACGGATATATTGGAGTTCCTTCATCTTTCAACAACAAACTACATCTTGCCTTGAAACCTGAAAAACGCCTGCTAAAAAATAAACGTTTACACATTAATGTTCAGTGTTATCTACTAAGTTTCTGTGCAATGACGGAGGCTGAGGACTTGTATTCGTCGTACATCGTTAATTGCGTCTTCAACGCTATCTTATGTTATACCGCCATCATGTTCAACAGTGTCTCAATCCACGCGATACGAAGAACTTCGTCCTTGCCAAAGCCTTTAAAAGCATTGCTCCTGAGTCTGGCTGTTTCTGATCTTTGTGTTGGTTTAATTGTTCAACCTTTGTACGTTGCAGTTCTTGTGATGTTGCTTCAACAAAACACCGAAAACAATCCAATTTATCGTACCACGTCTTTGGTGTATCACATTACAATTAACTTATTTGCTTATGCTTCGTTCTTCAGCGTCACAGCACTAACGGCAGACAGGTTCTTGGCTGTTCATCTTCATCTCAGGTACCAGGAAATTGTGACTCTCAGGCGTGTTGTTGGTGCGGTAATCTCAATATGGGTGTGCACTGTGTTTTTTTCGCTAATGGTAAGTTTCAGATTGATCCCAGGAAATGTTGCATTCTACGCTAGTTGCGCAAGTATTGAGATTGCTTGTTTCATAATCATGGCAGTGCTTTACTACAAGATATATTCAGCAGTACGACGCCACGCAAATGACATTCAAGCCCTGCAGATACAACAAGCCGCACAGAATGACCAGAATGGTGAAATAAGAGCAAGGGTGAGAAAATCCGCAGTCGCTA
The DNA here is from genome assembly GCA_964017195.1 of Siderastrea radians. Lineage (NCBI taxonomy): Eukaryota > Metazoa > Cnidaria > Anthozoa > Scleractinia > Rhizangiidae > Siderastrea > Siderastrea radians. The sequence goes on along the minus strand of OZ024887.1, from coordinate 13,011,953 downwards.
CATTTTACGTATACCTGTTTTTTTTCGTTTGTTATTTGCCAAACACACTTATTTATCTCGCCGTTATTATAAACTCAGGGCCAAGTACCGTTATATTGGGTTTGTCAACTTACGCTGTAACGCTCGTGTTGCTAAATTCATCTCTTAATCCTTTGATTTACTGCTGGAAGATGAAACATATTCGACATGCCATCTTGGACACACTGCGAATTATGTTGCCAAGTAGCAACTGAGAAAAACTTGGAATATTAACAGCGAAACAACGCGAAACAACCAAATCAAACAGTTTCAGCAATGATATTTGCAAGTGTCGTTCTCATGTTCTTTCTTCTTCCTTTCCGGGCCTCTGGAGCTCCATGGGAAGGAAGGAAGGAAGAAAGGAAGGAAGGAAGGAAGGAAGGAAGGAAGGAAGGAAGGAAGGAAGGAAGGAAGGAAGGAAGGAAGGAAGGAAGGAAGGAAGGAAGGAAGGAAGGAAGGAAGGAAGGAAGGAAGGAAGAAAGGAAGGAAGGAAGGAAGGAAGGAAGGAAGGAAGGAAGTCACCTAATAAAGTTACTTGAAATCACAACACAAAATAAAAATATAAAAATGTTGAAAATATCTATTCATATAATTTCAGCTACTGTACAGTAAAAGCCTAAGAAGAAAAGAGACGGGAGAATGAGGTTGTTTCAATTCTCAAAGATTTTAAGGAAAATCTTGTGAAAACAATGAACAAAAAAATGTAAATTTCTAAGGAAGCCTTATTAAAGATGAGTAATCGTGGTCACAGTTGAATTTAGAATTGAATTCTTAGCACTTGTACAAATTTAAATCGTTAGTAGGAATAATTTAGCATATGCATATTATGTTGTTATAGGAACTACTTTTTGTTATTCTTAGGATTAAATCTATTTCAATATATAGTAGAGAAAGCTCAATTTTAAGATTTTTAGTATTCTAATAAATTTTTATATGACAATAATAATAATAATAATAATAATAATGATAATAATAATAATATTTCAGCTTTAGGAGCACTTAACAGAGTCTCAGTGCTCTTACAATTGTGCTGATAAAAACGATCTAACTAATACTGATACAATTTACAATCATAAATATAAATGCTATAATTTTTTGTACTAATTTACCGTAATTATTCAAAGCTAGGACTAAACATAATAATAATAATAAGGATGATGATGATGCTAATGATGATGATAATAATAATGACTAATTCTTAAAAAGGAAGGTTTTCAAACTCGTTTTGAAAGCGGCTACAGATTTAGAGTTCTAGGCAGTCTATTCCATAATGTAGGATTGTGGAATTAATTTATTTAGCTGTTTGTGTCCCCTGACACATAAATAAAGTTATGTTAAAAAAAGTTGTTATCTGGCGAAGAAAGACAATAAATGAACCGCTCGCCATAAATTAGCACGTTCTTGTAATAATAGATTTAGCCAAGCCTAAAAGCGGAGTCGCCAAGGAATAAACTGGTGTTCGTTTCTTAGAAACAGTCCTGAAACGTTTCGGTCCAAAATATATTTGGGGGCTTTTTTTGGCTGGTTCGCTTTCGAAACTTGAAGTGTTTCTCAAAAAACCTGAAAGTGTTCCGAATTGTCCTCCAATATTTTGGGGATCTGTTCTGTAAAACCAAGTTCGAAAGGTCATTCTAGAGGCTGAGCACAGCTTGATTTTTTTTTTCGGGCATCAAACTGAACACATATTTTACTCACGAGCCGCCTTGCTTGGATCTTGCAATGTTTCCATATTCTGTCATCTGACTGTCAAGGCTTGTCAAATCTCCTTGGAGTATTGGCTGTTCGCTTGAATTAACTTGAAACGGTGCTCATTTACACTTCTTTTTCGGTTCATCTGAGCGATACTTGGATTGAGGTTCTAAAATAACAAAGTAAGCAAATAATTAAGGGGTGAAAATGTCTCAGCCCACTTGCCCCTCGAACCCTTTCTCATCCCTGAATGAATAGGATGAATTGAAACACAATTTTTTCAGTTCTTCAAATATATTCAGTTTAGGTGAATGTTTTGCGGGAAATACTGCCCGAGAAATACTGGGAAGGAGCTTACAGAACGATGTCCATTTTCTTCCCCATAGCCTGTGAACTGGTCCTTACGTCTAGGCGCTGTTGCCTAAGAAGGACAGGTGGTCCAGTCTGAGAACGAGGAGGGACGATGCCATGAGCAATCGTAAAACGTCATCTTTTCTGCACAAATTGCTTGCCTATTTTTTCAATTGGCAGTAAACTATAAGTGTTAAAATGCTAAAAGGTTTAAAGAAAAGGGTCGTCTGGAGGTACTTGCTTACGCGCGCGTTTTACATCTGGTGTTGTTTCACCTTTATTTCGTACTCAACTTTCTCAAAATCACAAAAATTAAACCCCAGCAAGAAAAAACAGGTTTTCCTAATCGCAAAAATTAGTTCCCGCAAAACACAAAAAATTGCCCATACGCAAAATTTTACCCCAGCAAACTTTAATTAGTGCTGTAAAATATGGTACACAATTTATTTGACTATGTTAAAAACGGTGAAGTATAAATTAACGGGAGCAATACAGTTCTGTGGATTACATCTCTTCAATTCAGTTCTAAACACTACTTCTCAAATTTGGCTGATGATCAGCGCAAAGACAAACGAATAAGGAGTCTTTCCTAGCCAGTGTTACTTATATTTAAAAAAAAAAACGGCTCTTGATGAAGGCGACTAAAACATGTTTGTCTGAGATAGCAGTTAGTGTAAGTATTCACAAAATTGAAAGAAAAAATGATAGCCGGAGTATCTGATTCAAATCTGATTTTATTTTGCTTCGAGATGCTAAATTTGTTTTACTAACACGCACGGAAAACCGCCTGTACTTAACACGGGTGGCTTGCATTCGTCACTAACATCGACGCAAAAATACCACTAACAAACGCCTGTATTTACAACCCTTCTAATTTTTCTGGTCTCATTTAAGAAACAAAAAGATGTTCCAAGTAGCAGAAATCAATTTAAAGTTAAATGTTCTTTGCAGGTCGAGTCATACATGATTGAAGTGCTTAAAGTGCTTTTCTCGCAAAACCCACTGAAAATTGAAAGTTTAATTGCGTCGCCTTTATATTCAACCTAGCCAGTCATCTTTATTTAAGACAATAGGGCACTTGAAGCATGCAACGTTTTTAACTTAAAATAACCCGAGACATCTGTCAATTTTTTTGTTGAGGGCAGCTTTTTCAAACATCGTTTGTGTTAGGCGCTAGCATTGGATTATTCAAACTACTTCAGCCTTCACAGAGGTAAGCTTCATAAATCAGCAATATCTTATGAAATTTGTCATCATTGCCTGACCATCTGGACCTTTCCAAAATGGTAGTATCGGCGTTCCTTTTTCTTTCAAGGACAAACTATATCATACCTTAAAACCTGGAAAACGCCTGCTGAAAAATAAAGGTTTACACATCAGCGTTCAGTGTTATCTACTGAGTTTCTGTACAATGACGGAGGTTGAGGACTTGTATTCGTCGTACATCGCTAATTGCGTCTTCAACGCTGTCTTATCTTATACCACCATCATGTTAAACTGTGTCTCAATCCACGCGATAAGAAAAACTTCGTCCTTGCCAAATACTTTAAAAACATTGTATTGCTATTGAGTCTGGCTGTTTCCGATCTTTGTGTTGGTTTAATCGTTCAACCTTTGTACGTTGCAGTTCTCTTGATGTCGTGTCAACGGGACGCTGAAAACAATCAAATTTATCATACGACGTCTTCGGCGTATTTCATTACAGTTAACTTATTTGCTTATGCTTCGTTCTTCAGCGTCACAGCACTAACTGCAGACAGGTTCATGGCTATCCATCTTCATCTCAGATACCAGGAGATTGTGACTCTCAGGCGTGTTGTTGGTGCGGTGATCTCAATACATGGGTGTGCAGTGCATTTTTTTCGCTGATGGTAGGTTTGAGATTGATCCCAACGCAAAATGTTGAGTTCTATGCTAGTTGCGCAAGTATTGAGATTGCTTGTTTCATAATCATGACAGTGCTTTACTGCAAGATATATTCAGTCGTACGACGCCACGCAAATGACATTCAAGCCCTGCAGATACAACAAGCAGCACAGAATGACCAGAATAGAGCAAGGGTGAGAAAATCCGCAGTCGCTACATTTTACGTATACCTCGGTTTTTTCGTTTGTTATTTGCCAAACACACTTATTTATCTTGCCGTTGTTATAAACTCAGGGCCAAGTGCCGTTATAATGAGTTTGTCAACTTACGCTGCAACGCTCGTGTTGCTTATTCGTCTCTTAATCCTTTGATTTACTGCTGGAAGATGAGACACATTCGACATGCCATCTTAAACACACTGCGAAGTATGTTGCCAAGTCGTAACTGAGAAAAAGGTGGAATTAAAAAGGGAAACAACCAAATGAAACAGTGTCAGCAATTATATTTTAAAGTTTCGCTCTTAAGATCTTTCTTCTTCCTTTCTTGGATGATGATCAGGGCAAAGAGAAATGAATAACGAGTGTTTCCTAGCACATCATTATTAGATTAGAAAAATGCTGTACTAGTGGAAAGCGACTAAAACATGTTTGTCTCTAAGAGCGGTTAATTGTTAGTATTCACAAAATTGAAAGAAGAAATGTTAAAAAATGATAGCAAGAGTATCTGATTCGAATTTGAATCTATTTTGCATCGAGATGCCGAATTTGTTTGACTAACACGCACCGAAAACCGCTCGTACTTAACACGTGTGGGTTGCATTCGTAACTAATATCGACGCGAACATACCACCAACAAAAAGCCTGTATTTACGGCCCTGATATTTTTTCCAGTCTTATTTAAGAGAAAAAAAGATGTTTCAAGTAGCAGAAAGCAATTTTAAGTTAAATGTCCTTTGCTAGTCGGGTGATACATGCATGATTGAAGTGCTCAAAGTGCTTTTCTCGCAAAATCCACTCAAAATTGAAAGTTTAATTGCGTCACCTTTGCATAGAACCTAACCAGTCATCTTCATTTAAGACCATAGGGCACTCGAAGCATGCAGCGTTTTTTAAATTAAAATAACCCGAGACATCTGTCGATTTGTCTGTTGAGGACAGTTTTTTCAAACATCGCTTGTGTTAGGCGCTAGCATTGGATTATTCAAACTACTTAAACTTTCACAGAGGTAAGCTTCATAAATCAACAATATCTTATGAAGTTTGTTATGATTGCCTGACCATCTGGACCTTCCCAAAACGGAAATATTGGATGGAGTTCCTTCATCTTTCAACAACAAACAATATCATGACTTGAAACCTGGAAAACGCCTGCTGAAGAACAAACGTTTACACATCAATGTTCACCGTTATCTACTGAGTTTCTGTCAGTACAATGGCGGCTGAGGACTTGTATTCTTCGTACATCGCTAATTGCGTCTTCAATGCTATCTTATCTTATACCACCATCATGTTCAACAGTGTCTCAATCCACGCGATACGAAAAACGTCGCCTTTGCCAAAGCCTTTAAAAGCATTGCTCCTGTGTCTGGCTGTTTTTCGATCTTAGTGTTGGTTCAATTGCTTAACCTTTGTACATTGCAGTTCTTGTGATGTTGCTTCAACAAAACACCAAAAACAGTCCAATTTATCGTACCACGTCTTTGGCATATCTCATTAGGATTAACTTATTTGCTTATGCTTCGTTCTTCAGCGTCACAGCACTAACGGCAGACAGGTTCTTGGCTGTTCATCTTCATCTCAGGTACCAGGAATTTGTGACTCTCAGGCTTGTTGTTGGTGCGTTTATCTCAATATGGGTGTGCAGTATGTTTTTTTCGCTGATGGTAGTTTTCAGATTAATCCCACGAACTGTTGCGTTTTACGCTAGTTGCGCAAGTATTGCGGTTGCTTGTTTCGTAATTATGGCAGCGCTTTACTGCAATATATACTCAGCTGTACGACGCCACGTAAATGACATTGGAGCCCTGCAGATACAACAAGCAGCACAGAATGACCAGAATGGTGAAATGAGAGCAAGGGTGAGGAAATCCGCAGTCGCTACATTTTACGTATACCTCGGGGTTTTTTTGTTTGTTATTTGCCAAACACACTTATTTATCTTGCCGTTGTTATAAACGCAGGGCCAAGTATCATTAAAATGAGTTTGTCAACTTACGCTGCAACGCTCGTGTTGCTTAATTCATCTCTTAATCCTTTGATTTGCTACTGGAAGACGAGGCACATTCGACATGCCATCTTGCACATACGGCTGAGTATGTTGCCAAGTTGCAACTGAGAAAAACTTGGAATATTTAATAACAGCGAAACAACGCGAAACAACCAAGTCAAACAGTTTCAGCAATGTTTCATTCTCACGGTCTTTCTTCTTCCTTTCTTGGCCCCTGGAGCTCCATGGGAAGGAAGGAAGGAAGGAAGGAAGGAATTCACCGAATAAAGTTACTTGAAATCACAATAAAAATATTAAAATGTTGAGAATATCTCTATATCTGGAATTTTTCCTCTAAAAGCGCGGGCTCTCATTGGTCAGTTCGGGATCACATGACATCTAACAATGAAACTGTTCCCCGCCAAAAGTCTCTGAGCGGGCAACATTGCAAAGTCTATTACGTCAGAGGGTAACAATGCAATGTTACCCGCGAATGTTGACCGAAGACCGCTGTTGCACGTGAACAGAACGTGATTGAAGGTGGTGTGATCATAGCGTTTGACTAGCCCGTTTTTCAAAGTTCTGTATTGAAATGGCGATTCCTTCACGCTTTGCTGATTTGTCGTGACAAGAAATTGCCGGCCTTGTGGAAGAGAAAGATTCCAAAAACACACAGTCAGCGACAAAAACTGCCTTGTCTACATTAAAAGCCTTCTGCGGAGAGAAATATCCTGACAAAGTCCAGAATTTTGACGAAATTTCAAAAGAAGAACTAAACGAACTCCTTGTTGACTTTTATCCCAGTGCAAGGAAAAAAAACCGAAGGAAACTACAAGAAGACGGCACTAGCAAGCATTCGCTTTGGCCTGCAACGATACTTTAACCGGAAAAGTGGATTTAACATCATTGCCGACGGTGCTTTTGAACAGACTCTAACCAAGTCTTTGAAGCAGTTGTGGTTCAACTTAAACGACAAGGGTTTGCCAAAGTCGATCATCGTGAGCCAATAAAGAAAGAGGACTTGGCGAAAATCTACTCGTCATATGATCAGTCATCACCAAGCTCTAAGTCATTGCAGCAATTCGTTTGGTTTAACATCATGTATCACCTTATTCGAAGAGGAAGAGAGAACCTTCGCCTTCCGGAAACAATCGTTTGCAGCCAGAGTTGACGTGACTGGACGAAAATATGTCTACCAGGAGAAGGATGAACTTGACAAAAACCACAGGGAAAACGATGATTCCTTTGATTCTTCAGGAGATGGAAGAATGTACGAAAACGCGAATAATCCAAAATTATGCCCAATAAGGGCATTTGAACTATATTTATCAAAACTCCATCCGTTGCTGAACTTGCTGTGGCAAAGGCCCAAGGCTCTGGAACGCTTCAATGAATCTGACAGTGTTTGGTACTGCAATTCAGTGTTCCCTCTGGGTAAGAAATACCCTAGGATCGTTAATGAAAACTATTTCTGTTGATTGTAAACTCTCTCAAGAGTATACTAACCATTGCATAAGATCTACAGCAGTATCCGTTCTCGATAACAACAATGTTGTTACATTGTTAAACAAACACCGTCCAAATATTCTTAACTCTGTGGCATAAGTTTTGCGGCTGCAAATTGTCTGAAATTCGAGCGCTTTTAAAAATGCACAGAATTGTTTTTGGAAGCTTTTCGGATATAATAGGTTGAAACCGACAACTGCTTCGCTTATAGTTTTTCAAGTAACTGTTATATTTCGTTCTCTAACTAGAGACCATCAAGATTCAAAACAAAGAAACGCCAAACACGCTTTAAGTAAATTATGCCGGCATAAGTTTTGCGGATGCGAAGTAAGCCTATATAAAGTTAGGCGCTTTGAGGAACGCACAAACCTGTTTTCGGAAGCTTTTGGGATAAAATAGCTTTAAACCGACAACTGCTTCGCTTAAAAGATTATTACTATTGAAAACTTCTACGACAAGAAAATCGACAGTTGCACAAAGAGATCGACCGGACTGTCAAAATTGAAAGCAAAGCTTGTGCAGTTGTCTTGCGGCTGTGCTTAGACCTACTGTTATGAATAAACAAACACAAAATAATGGACAGAGAAATCATTTTTGAAAAAATTTTATTCGAAAACCTGTAAGTTTATACTTAAATGCAATTCGCGTTACATTTCCAAAATCGTAGGTCAATCCACGCGAGTGAAATCGGCTGAGCATGGCAAAATATTCAAGAATCTGTCACAAATCTGAGCGTCTTTTCTAATAATTTTTTAAAGTCAAAAGTAATTGACACATTTCTAATGGCATAAATTAAATTTCCATTTCAAAACGTAATTTCGTTCATCGTAATACTCGAAATCATGTACCTTAGACCCTTTAAAAACTTCACTTACTCCCCCACCCACAGAGTCTGTGCGGACGGACGGACGGACGGATGTACGGACTTACGGACGGACGGTCACGTGACTATTACGTCACAACCAAAATTTCTCGGATTGATAGGTTACAGGAGGGAGTGATGAACTCGCCGCTCGGCTGGTTCGAGGTGTCTGGCCATCGTGACGTCACGACGTGAAAAGCGCGCGAGTTTGCCGAGTCTTCAAAAATGGCGCTGGCAACTATGTTAGAGTTCGGGCTACAAACGTATTTTTTGTGCTATTAAGCTTTCAGCTAAGCTTGTTTTCTTGGGTAATGGAATTTTAGTCATCCCTTTTTTCGATATAGGTAAGTGGCTCTTTGTCTTAACGTTAAAATCACACTTAAATAATGTTTTAAGAGTCATGTTTACTCTCTGCGATCGAAGAATTATGCGGGAAAATTGTTATTGTCCGCGTCCTAAAAAGTGTGTTTATTTCAGTTATATACCACAGGGAAACTTGAAACTTGGCTACGGACTAGCCTATAGTTTAACAAAAGTACCCAAGTTGAAACAAGTGGTATAGTATTTGCCAAAAAAATGATCAGTCCGTTTGTTAGCTGAGTATAATAGAAGGAGAACCTAGAAGGGTATGTTTAGCACTTAAAAGTTAACTTTTCTTACAGTATTTGCTTCCATCTTCTGTATAAGGAAAGAATAGTGATATTTAATTGCTAGGGAAAGAGTAATCGAACTTAGTAAATTTTTGCCACCTCATTTAACCCGTGCAAACTACACTTTTGCAGAACAACATAAAAATCTGAATCAGCTCGCAAATTATGCGGGCGCCTGAGGAAACAAGTCTTCGCTGATCTGGTTCTGTACTTTTTTATGAAAACTAATAGATATATTTGAGTACCATTTGGATCAGTGATTCAGTGATTTATTCTCAATACCTCCAGTTTCCTCAAGATTCAATTGCTGTCCAGGTTGCATAGTGTTTTAGAAAGAGTTTGACGTCTACTTGATCCACAACTGACGATGACCGTTTCGCAAATAAATTGAATTGGTCCTGTCATTTGATTTTCAAAGATTAATTGATTTTAAAACAGTCAAACTGAGGACCATTCTAGTAAAGAGAGAGCCTTGTTAACCCTTAACATCAGTAACCTGAGAAAGTTGGCGTTTTAGATAAACTGTGGTTTTTTATAATTATTCGATAAGAGATCAGCACAAATTTGGCCTGAAAGCCGGCTGTTTTGCCTCGCCTCCAGCAAATGTTGTCATCTTTGTCGTTTTTAACAAGTTAGTTTAGCAAAGTAAGGAATTACTGTGGTCCATTATTAACTTCGAACCAAGCACATGAATTCACAGTAAACGTTTCTTTGTACTGGAGTATTCTTCTCCACATTTTAATGATGTTTAAAGCCACTGATCATTTTAATGAAATTGTTACGCAATTTTATTTTCGCCCTTAAGATCTTTCTTCTTCCTTTCTTGGATGATGATCAGGGCAAAGAGAAATGAATAAGGAGTGTTTCCTAGCACATCGTTATTAGATTAGAAAAAATGCTGTACTAGTGGAAAGCGACTAAAACATGCTAGTCTCTGAGAGCGGTTAAAACACATAATTTTTTAAGTGCGCATTTTCTGAAGTAGCTCATTTGGAAAAAAGACAAACTTTGTATTTGTACGTTTTCCAACAAGATGGAAAGTACATGTAATAGCTACCTATCAGTTGTCCATTTAACTGAGACGTAAAACCCCATCAGCTTTTATACTGATACAATTGACCATCATGATGTTTGTTTGACTGAGTTTATTTCAAATGTTTTTGAACAGAATTCGTCTCAGTATTGTTTAACAGCAACAACATTAACATGATAACGTGCATGTTTCCAGCCGTTCGTGGTAAACAGCTCTATAATATCACAAAAAATATTACATCTGTACATAAGAATAGCTTGTTATGCTTTAAAAAGTTTGAGATATACTTTCCTTGCAATGTAAATCACTTTGACAAGATAGTTTCAGATATTCTTTGCCACAAGGAATCTATGGAAATTTCTATGTAATGCCCAATTCCTTGGATTAAAGTTCTTTCAGAAATTGTTTGCCACAAGTTGTATATGGAAATTTCCATGTAATACTAAATTGCTTCGACAATGTAGACTCAGCCATGATAGATTCAGATATTCTCTGCCAAAAAAGAAGCCTATAGAAATTTCCATGTAATACCCAATTGTTTGGACAAAAGTTTTAGATATTCTAAGTCCCAGAGATTCTATTAAAATTTTCAAGTGACGCTCAACTGCTTGCATGGACCAAAATTGTTTCAGATTTCTTTGCCACAAGGTGTCTATCTTTGACAAAATAGTTTCAGATATTCTTTGCCACAAGGAATCTATGGAAATTTCTATGTAATGCCCAATTCCTTGGATTAAATTTGTTTCAGAAATTGTTTGCCACAAGTTGTCTATGGAAATTTCCATGTAATACTCAATCGCTTGGACAATATACACTCAGCCATGACAGATTCAGATTATATTTTCCGGCAAAAAAATCTCTGGAAATTTCCATGTAATAAATACCCATTTCTTTGGACAAAGGTTTTAGATATTCTTAGTCCCAGAGTCTATGAAAATTTTCAAGTGACGCTCAATTGCTTGGACCAAAATTGTTTCAGATATTCTTTGCCACAAGGTGTCTTATATGGAGATTTCCATGTAATCCACATTATGCTCTTCCTATTCTCTTTCTCCTATTCTCTTCTGTATATCAAGTTCCACGTAATGCCCATTTGTTTGGACAAACGTTTCAGCTGATATTAATTCTTTGTCACAGGGAGTCTATGGAAATTTCCATGTAATACACAATTGCTTGGCACAGTAGTATAGACTGAGATAATTTTTATGCCAAAGAAAGAGTCTATCTAGAAATTTCCATATAATGCCCAGAGATTGTCTTTGATAAGTGCTGTGGAGACACTGATGCTAACGTCCGTCGTCTCAGATGCTGGGACGGACGAGGCCCGGGCTGAAGATGTTTGGTTTACTTGTGTGCTGACAGGGCCGGTGGCAGAAAAGTTGGTCTCAGAGCGAGGCCTTTTCGCTTTCTCTACGTCATTTTCGCCAGCAATAGCACTTTTCCTTTTGCCAGAGCATGATTCGCAGAACTCAACATCCATTAATTCTGACAACAGCTCTCCAAATCTGGAGATATCAGAAATTTCTAAAAGCAAGCGTCTATTAAGATCGTCAGTCGGAGTTAAGAACGTAAGGTCAAGAAGACGACTTTTTCCAGAAGAGTATTTCACCTGTTTAACAGAAAAAAGACAGATTTATTAAAAGGAAATCTACTCTCACGCTTCCTGAGTATTTTTGCGGAAGAATGGTCTGCCGTTAATAGCTATTTTCAATATGGCGTGCTAAGCGAGCGCGAAGATCGAGATATATAGCGTATGGGAATTAAGACTGAAGAAAACCGTTCAAATTGGATTCACAAATATCGCATTGACCAAATGTATTGTACAAAATGATAAGGTCTATATATTTTGCGAAGTAAGATGTACGAGGGTAATTCTTAAGTTCAAATTTACCTTCTCTATTTTTTTTTTGATGGGAGGAGGCCAATGTACACAGGCTAGAAAATTTATACAAAACAAATAAAATAAATACACCGGAACCGAACACCGGAACTCTAAGTCGGTACTACCCGTGTGGCACTAAATTTTTGCGGGTTCTAATTTTTGCCATATTTGCGGGTTTTTTCGCGATCCGCAAAAAAAGTTCCTTCCTGCAAGATAAAATTACCGCAATTTTTTTCCCCCAAAATTTACTCCACTGTAGAAGTTATGTACAAAAATACTGGGTTGAAGGAGAAAAATGCTGTAGATAACTCGGTGGGTAATACATCAAGTGGTACTCTAGTTATTGTTGATTCATTGTAATAGAGTGGAATTGATTAATCTGTTTTACATTCTCTTCATTTTTTTCCCGTCTTTCTTTTGCATGTGCTCAAATAAAAAACGAAAATGTTATCATTTCTGTTTGAACGCGACTTGGTACCTAATAACGCGCTCTTGAAAAGTGACACTCCAGCAATCGAAAGTAAAGCAGAACACTTGACTATACGCCCGCAGCGCGCTACGTTTCAGATTTGCTCGAGTTTTTCTAAGGCATTGCATTTGAATTTGTTGCCTATGTACGACCAGACACTTGCTTTGCTCAAGGGATTTATTGTAAAATCTTTCTTTCAGGGTCATTCATAATACATCATCCTTACTTAAAATTATGCATTCTTGTTTGTTCGATGGTGGAAGTTCCTGTATGTAGTTGAACTCGACGCATGTGGTTGGTATGAGTTAACCGCCTTCAACTAGGTAGATTGTAGTCATAAGTCATGATAAGTCTCCTTTCTCATTTTCACTTTCAACTTACGCTTAAATTGAGCCCCAAATTTAGCAAACCATACATACCTTGATTTTGCTTGCAACATCTGTGGATTTTATCTGCACAACACTCCCTGGATCAGTGCCATCTTGTGCTTGAATAGACGATTTGTTATGGTCATACAATGTATGAACCCCTCCGTCTTTTTTCTTTGCGAAGTACCACTTTCTGCCAGAATGATGATTTCTGCTATCTTTTGCACTATTTTTGGAGGACCCCTTTCCGCCTTGTCCATTTGCCATGACTTGCTATAACTGAACGCTCTAAGCTGACCTTGGATTAAGACCTCGGACGTTACAGAATGTACTCAATTTCCCACGTGACAAATCCCTTTCGCTCATTGGTCATTCTCCCTGATCGTTTTGCCGTTTGAATTTTGACACTTTCGACAGTTATGCACGCGGTCGTGGTTTACTCTCTCCAAGTTCGAGATAATGACATATCGAACTGAAAAATATGGATTACTCTAGTTTAACTGCAGAAGAGCCTTTATCGCTCTCGATTCTCTCCAGTATTGCTAAAGATCCTTTGGCTTTTTCCATTGACGGAGGAGAATTTGAGGGTGGAGTGACAAAATTTGAAGAACTTGACGATGAAATGTTTGAATCATTAATGACCAGCACGCCTGCCAAAAGGAAAAGGAAAGCGATTCAAAACGAATCATTAGACTCTTCAATAGCAGAAGAGCCACTCTAGTCCGAAAATATTGTTTCCATGCCACCGCAAGAGAAACAAACATCTCACGGCAAAAGATCTGTAGATGACGATGGCGCTGAGTTGCCGGTGATTTCTGAGGACGAGAGGTCAAGCAGCAACAACCCGAAAAGCGGTAGCAAGTTTAAAGGTAAAATTTCAACTTTCAACTTGTCTAAATTCAAAGAAAGGACGTTTTTCTTTATGTTTCAGGATGAGGGTAGTCGATGCAGAAATCGTGTTGTTGAACTCGGCGGAAAAGTAGAGGCATTCTTTGATGTTCGAAAAGTGGCCGATGTTGTTGTGCATAGGAAAATTGACGGATATGCGCCACTGACGAAATTTGATACCTACTCGCGTGGTCAAAGAGCCATAAACTGTTCTTCGTAAAGTTATTCTCCTAGATTTAATGTCAAAATCGTGCACATTGCTCAGAAAAACAAGATTTCAATTCGTACAAGAGACGAATTTTACCAACTTGTACAGAGCGAAAGACTACGTAAGAACAAACCACCAATGGTCCAAGACCGGAAAAGCGCAAAAGTTAGACGACTAAAGCCTCCTTTCATCAAAGTGGAAGATCAGTCGAGGAAATTTTGCTCTATTTTTAAGGAATTTGAGAGGTGGCCGGCCTTAGACGCAGAAGGAGACCACGATCGTGTATCCGAGCGAACCATGCGAGTCGTAGAAAAAGTGGAAAAGATAACTTATTGTGAACACTGTGGAGAATATGTGCTGAAAAGCCAACTAGAAATTCACTGCAATGTGGAGCGTCATAGATCTTTAAAAAGACAAACAGGGTACTGGGACAGTGTTGATGCCTTAATATCAAAATTACCTTCGGCTCACGGAATTTGAGGATAACCTCAGAAAGGAAAAGTTATTTTCTGCAGAATCCAGAGAATAGAGCAATTCAGTATGACATGAAACAGACGCCATACCTCTCATGTGCCGTACTAAGTAGTACGAAGTTACTATTTGGCGGTGGTACGGCGTCCAAATCAATTTTTTTTTTGACAGATTTCAATTCGGCAAGGCGAATTCTCAGGGTACGGAAAAGCTTGCCTCTTAATACGACCTCGCAGCGAAAATGTATTGGTACGGCACATGAGAGGTATGTCGTCTGAACTGGCCCTTATACCGTGTGGCACCAAATTTTTACAGGAGTTTAATTTTGCGGTTTGGCAAGTTTTTGAGTTCTGCCGGAACTAATTTTTGCGATTGGGAAAGACTGGTTTTCTCCCTGGAGATTAATTTTTCCGGTAGTCGCCAAAATCGAAAAAAAAACCAATATTCTACGTTTTGTTTGTTTGTTTGTTGTTGTTTTTTTTTTCGAGTTCATGCATTCAAAATACAGTTAAACCAAAATGCAGTTCTAAAAAACGTTACTCAGTGCCAGTCTATGACAAATACATCTTGCCCTGTTGTGGCTGATTTCTCTGGCAAGTCACAAATGACCGGCAGTAACTACGGCACCACTTGCAACTGATACAATTTCCCTCGAGTTTTCATTGACGTTATCATTTTCTATTCTTCAACATTTTGTTTCGAATGTCGTCATTTTGTTTCTAACGGAAAGAGACGACAGGGTCTTACCACATGGTAAAACACAATTTGCCATTACTGTCATGTAAATTTTTCCGATAATGTTTTTTTGAGATAAATTATTTTGCGGATGATGGGAACAACCGCAAAACTTGGAAAAATTTAAAACATGCACTGTATTTCCTTCCCTTCCCAGCGCCCCAAGGCCCCCCCCCCCCCCCCCGGCAGGACTTGGGCACAGTGTTTCATTTTCTTGTGTACTACATGAAGCATTATTATAGTGTTTACAAGACTTGGCTCTGGCCTCGTGTACGGTACAGCTGAGACTTGACATTGTATGTTCTTTGTTTTCTGTGTAGTCTAAAATTGTTTAGTCTTGTTTTCATCCCTGTGTACCGGTACACGAGGATAGAACCTTGTCATGCTTTTGTTGCGGCCAATTTGGAAAGTTTTTTGTGAGTGCACCGAGTGTTGAAGTGCCGTTTTATAAATTAATGGCTTCTCTAAAGGGCGGTTCATCGTGTTATTTCCGCTCTGGAAAAAACTAAAACGATGTAGAACTTCGGTTTGTCGAAGATGGTGACTTCGTCTTGTGTTGTTATTCAGCATCACGGAATCTCTTCGAACCTCTGAGGAAAAGTTTTACTGTGATTTTTCAGCAGCGAGAGCAGTGTTCGCAGGCTACTCTGATGCCTACACAAAGAAATATTGAATCCATTATGCTGGAGCACTTTAAGGATAAGTTAACGTTTGAATTTATTTATATTGAAATAGAAGTATACATATTACAAATACGTATGGATCTTAGATAAACATATACATATGCAATATAACACGTGGAGCGGATCATCTTAGAGCTGATCATGAGCAGATTGTCTGTCCGACAAATCATCCGCAATTTCGGGCTTTTTAAGGTGGCCGAACACAGTTTTCCTGTACCTATGCGTTATTCATCGTTATTTTCAAACCACTGCCAATTGGGCGGCCAAAATTGGCAAGATGCAAGTTCAACTAAAAAAGATTATATTTTGATATGTTTTATTGGACTAAGTACCGTTGCCATGGCAACACAGTTGGTATTAAACCAGCATTAAAAACTGGGTTTGATTTATTTTCAGAAAATACAGTTGTTAGATTTTTTTCTATCACTTGTCTCTAGGAATCTCAGAAAAATACTGGCCTATTGATACTGTTCTCAGCAAATTTTGACGGAGAGATCTCCTGCAATTTGGTGTTTTGCATTTAAACGTTTTCTGAACATGTCCTCGGTCAGATTTCAATTTTTGTTTGCAGGCGAGTTACGTGTGTTCTGTACTATTATTCTACCAACTTTCATGAAATTCTAACGAGCGGTTCCGTAGAAATCAGTGCATTTCCACTAAATTATGCAGTCACAATTTTCTGGTTAATTGCACATTCGTTGCATTTGACAGGGTTCTCCATGCAAACAATTCGAGAAAAGCAGGGTATTTTCCAATAGCATTACCTTTAATACATTGAGAAATAAACGTTGTTCACACATTGATAAACAGTTTGATAGTTAGGACGGAAAATAACACTTGCACAAATAAAATCTTCATTTAACAAAACAAAATGATCGCTGTACAGGCGCCATGTTTGTTTTTCTTAAAAGCTTCTTAAAGCTATGTGCGCGCGCTAATTATAACTCTCGTCAGCAGTACAAATCGTGGAGCGTGCACAAACTGTGTTCAGACACCTTAAGTAGGTCTGGATTTTTAACGAAGTGGAATTGGACAAACGTTTGTGCCACAGGAACCTATCACACAGTGACAAATCTTCATATCAATCGGAAGAAAAGCTATGCAGCTACTCTTAAAGAAGGTAAGGCATACTGTACATAGTAGAGTGAAAACTATCTAGCTTGCCAATGGAGCGAAGGCAGTGGGCACATCGAAGTAAGCCATCGCCCATTGCATTGATCATGTCTTCTTGCAGTGGAAGATTTGGAGTGACTGGGCTCGAACTAAACAAAAAAAATTATACAGTGACATGCTTGTGAATGTGAAGCAATTATGTGCAGCTGAACTACTGCTTTTGGAAGGCACTGCATATATATCTTGTTAAGCTGTTCAATCACCTGAATGCTGCATTTTGGTGATCAGACTTGAAAACTTGCAGTTTAACCAGTCTTTATAAAGTCATCAGCAATTCTGCCTGTTTGTTTTTAGTTATGGATGCTGGGTGTTGTGCTGAAAAATGTCTGGAAATTAAATGGATCTGGCAGAGAGGTGCATGATAAGAAAAAGTCTTCAGGGAACCAGCTCACCACAAAAGAGGCAGATAGTGCTTAATTCTTTGTGGACGCATGCCAAACCAAATGAAAGGTGTGTTTTCATAGACTATAAGTAGCTTTCAGCACTTCATGCTCCTAGGAGAATTTAGCAATGACATGAAAGCCACAAGAGAAAACCAAAATATGTACTTAGCCGGAGCAGATTTTCATGACTGTGGAAATGGTTTTGGTGTTTTGTTTACTAACCTCTATTATGGCCTCATCATAAAGATCAAAATTTATCCATCAAATCAAATTCCAAAGTAAATCCAGTTGCAAAGTACTAAATATGGTAGTGAGTAACTACAAATTGCTTTTAGTTTGGTTCAATGACTGGCTATTTACTAATTTTATCGACTGTTACCAAATGTCACTAATTATTGATTTTATCGATTGCACAGGCCAGGATTGCAAAAATGCCCTAGACACTGATAGATTTGCAACAGAGCCAGGTTGAATTGGGATGTTTGCTGAGGGAAGGTCTCCATATCAGCCTACACATACATTTCTCTTACAGGTACTTGAGATGCTGCCATACAATTGTGTGTTGTATTCCTCCAGCACTGAGGATGACAGCAAGGATATTCATTTTTAGTTTATTAACTAATTCCTGACATTGACATTCAAACCCTAGCAGTATGCAGGATGTTTGTCACATGAACCTTACTTTTAATGGCCAAATTCCCAAAAGTCTCTTGTAGCTCAGTGGTAGAGCATCTGCAGTAGTGATCAGAAGGAAATAAGTTCGACTCCCTTTGGGAAAACTCAGGTTTCCTTTTCTTCGAGTATGCCTGTGTCACTCAATGAAAAATACATCTCAAACATTATGTTATTACCCTTACAATTTGTTTTGTTTGCACGTAGCCGGTAGGTTTATGGTGGAGTGTATAGAAGACAAATTGCCGATTTAATGGTGATGGACAACTTTGAAGGAGCGTTGGCATGTAGCATTGTTGCTGTCAACCTAGTTGGAACTACAGGCCTCACCATCTAGCAAAAGTAAAACAGGTCACTGATATCTCCTTTATTGTGCAGTGGTTAAAGGGTGGCTACAAGTCTAAATGGGTACCTTGGCATGGCTGGTTAGTGCTGTAAAATGTGCTTGGAAATTTCTGAAGATCCACCAAAAAATTATAAAATTAAATTAAAAAATACAAAGCTATAGTTTGAGAGCATCTTTGTCCAGGACTTGTGTTTACCATTATAACGAAGTTAATAGCTAAAGTACATCATCAGTTTTATCCAAGCCTTTCTTTGGAAATTTCCATAGATCTACCATTCATGAGGTCAATAGTTAAAAGTATACTAACATCTTTATTCGAGCCTGTCTTTGGAAATTTCCATAGATCTACCAGTGATGAGGTAAACAGTTAAAAATATACTAACAGCTTTATCCGAGCCTGTCTATGGAAATTTCCATAGATCTACCAGTGATGAGGTAAACAGTTTAATGTATACTAACAGCATTATCCGAGCTTGTCTTTGAAAATTTCCATAGATCTACCAGTGGTGTGGTAAATAGCTAAAATATACTATCAGTTTTATCCAGGTCTGTCTTTGGAAATTTCCATAAAACTACCAGTGATATGGTAAATAGCTACAGTATACTATCAGTTTTATCCAGGCCGGTCTTTGGAAATTCCCATAGATCTACCAGTGATATGGTAAAAGGGTAAAGTATACTATCAGTTTTATCCAGGCCTGTCTTTGGAAATTTCCACAGATCTGCCAGTGCTATGGTAAAAGGCTAAAGTACACTATCAGTTTTATCTGAGCCTGTCTTTGGAAATTTCCATAGACCCACCATTGATATGGTAAAAGGGTAAAGTATACTATGATTTTTATCCAGGCCTGTCTTTGGAAATTTCCACAGATCTGCCAGTGCTATGGTAAAAGGCTAAAGTATACTATGATTTTTATCCAGGCCTGTCTTTGGAAATTTCCATAGATCTGCCAGTGCTATGGTAAAAGGCTAAAGTATACTATGATTTTTATCCAGGCCTGTCTTTGGAAATTTCCACAGATCTACCAGTGCTATGGTAAAAGGTTAAAGTACACTATCAGTTTTATCTGAGCCTGTCTTTGGAAATTTCCATAGACCCACCATTGATATGGTAAAAGGGTAAAGTATACTATGATTTTTATCCAGGGATGTCTTTGGAAATTTCCACAGATCTGCCAGTGCTATGGTAAAAGGCTAAAGTATACTATCAGTTTTATCTGAGCCTGTCTTTGGAAATTTCCATAGATCTACCATTGATATGGTAACAGGGTAAAGAGTACTATGATTTTTTATCCAGGCCTGTCTTTGGAAGTTTCCACAGATCTACCAGTGCTGTGGTAAAAAGCTAAAGTACACTATCAGTTTTATCTGAGCCTGTCTTCGGAAATTTCCATAGACCCACCATTGATACGGTAAAAGGGTAAAGTATACTATGATTTTATCCAGGGATGTCTTTGGAGATTTCCACAGATCTGCCAGTGCTATGGTAAAAGGCTAAAGCATACTATCAGTTTTATCTGAGCCTGTCTTTGGAAATTTCCATAGATCTACTACTGACATGGTAAAAGGGTAAAGAATACTATGATTTTTATCCAGGCCTGTCTTTGGAAATTTCCATAGATCTGCCATTGCTATGGTAAAAGGGTAAAGAATACTATGTTTTTATCCAGGCCTGTCTTTGGAAATTTCCACAGATCTGCCAGTGCTATGGTAAAAGGGTAAAGTATACTACGATTTTTATCCAGGCCTGTGTTTGGAAATTTCCACAGATCTGCCAGTGCTATGGTAAAAGGGTAAAGTATACTATGATTTTTATCCAGGCCTGTCTTTGGAAATTTCCTCAGATCTGCCATTGCTATGGTAAAAGGCTAAAGTATACTATGATTTTTATCCAGGCCTGTCTTTGGAAATTTCCACAGATCTGCCAGTGCTATGGTAAAAGGCTGAAGTATACTACCAGCTTTAACCGAGCCTGTCTTTGGAAATTTCCATAGAGCTATCAGTGATGAGGCAAATATCTAAAGCATACCATCAGTTTTATCCAGGCCTGTCTTTGGAAATTTCCATAGATCTGCCAGTGATCTACTTAGTCTATCAGTTTTATCCGAGCCTGTCTTTGGAAATTTCCATAGATCTACCATTGATATGGTAAAAGGGTAAAGTATACTATGATTTTTATCCAGGCCTGTCTTTGGAAATTTCCACAGATCTGCCAGTGCTATGGTAAAAGGCTGAAGTATCCTACCAGCTTTAACCGAGCCTGTCTTTGGAAATTTCCATAGAGCTATCAGTGACGATGATGAAGTATACCATCAGTTTTATCCAGGCCTGTCTTTGGAAATTTCCATAGATCTGCCAGTGATATACTTAGTCTACCAGTTTTATCCGAGCCTGCCTTTGGAAATGTAAGGTCTACCTTTTTTACCCGGAACTTGTATTTGGAAATTTCTGTTAATCTAGCAGTGTATAGTAAAAAGCTGTAAGTGTACAATCAGTTTAGTTACAGGGCTCATGTTTGGAAATTTCCGTGGATCTGTCAATGGTGTTGTAAAAATGTAAGGTTTACCATAATTGTTGGTCTTTAATTTCATTTTGAAATTTTAGCATGTACATCTCTATCTATTGAATAAAGCTTCTCCTGTCCAGTCTGTCAGGTATCTTGGTCAATAATAGAGAGTGAGATGCATTTATAAGCCAATGTACTTGAAAGTAGCAAAGAAACACTGATTAGATTGTGGTGCTGACCACATTTGCCTTACTTCAGAAAATGCGCACTTAAAAAATTATGTGTTTTAAGTGTTAGTATTCACAAAATTGAAAGAAGAAATGATAAAAAAATGATAGTAGGAGTGTCTGATTCGAATTTGAATCTATTTTGCATCGAGATGCCGAATTTGTTTGACTAACACGCACCGAAAACCGCCCGTACTTAACACGTGTGGGTTGCATTCGTAACTAATATCGACGCGAACATACCACCAACAAACGCCTGTATTTACGGCCCTGATATTTTTTCCGGTCTCATTTAAGAGAAAAAAAGATGTTTCAAGTAGCAGAAAGCAATTTTAAGTTAAATGTCCTTTGCCGGTCGAGTAATAAACAAATTGACGTCAGTTTTTTATTCGTCTGTCCTCTTATTGATGATAAATTTCGTCATAACATTGTCAAAGTGTTGTAGATGGGATGTTACTAAAACGGGGAATGGGGAATGGGGAATGGGGAATGGGGAATGGGGAATGGGGAATGGGGAATGGGGAATGGGGAATGGGGAATGGGGAATGGGGAATGGGGAATGGGGAATGGGGAATGGGGAATGGGGAATAGTGGTCAGCGGTAATACCTAAAAAATTAAGTTGGAGTCTGCGCAGTACGGCAAAGAAACGAGGATTGCACGTGGAGAGCGAAAGGTGGAAGGTAAGAATATTTATCTGTCAGTTTTTCCCGAGTTTTTGGGATTATTGAGTTTCTGTTTATTAAAATTAACCAAAAATATTGATTTGCAGGTAATGAGAGTAACGATGACGCGTAGGATCACGAGGTTATCGTTATCGACAGGTTGGAATAAAAAGATTCGTATCACTTTGAGTACAGTCGCTTCGAGTGTTACAGTGAAACCCATTAAACCATGAACGCCTAAATTATTTCTGGAATGTTTATTGTTCTGCGACCAATCAGATTCGAGACGTAACCGCAACAAACCGCAAGAGTAATTAGCTGAAAGGTTTCGATCACGAAACGAGTCGGTGGCTTTTGCGTCCACGATAAATTCTCAGTTTCACCGCCGATTAACAAACACTCTGAAATTGTAATTTTTTTTTTCTATTTCAGAGTTTATGCATAAAAAAAGAATAACTATAAACGATATTTTACTGAAAAGAGATAAATAATCGAACAGACACGGCTAGGAGCGCGTCTGGGAGCAGAATCGAGAGCAGAATAATTGTATTCAGTTTTTGATTTTTTAAAAAAAACGGCCTCTCCGGTGTTGTCAGTCATAATCATTTGTAGGTTTCAGCCTTTTCCCTGTTTGACCAAAACAGTTTACTGAATAAACTTCGCAAAAGTTTCCCTTTACCCTACTATGGTGAGGAGATCAGTGTATCAAGCTCATTCACGGCAAAACTCTTCCGTCCAAGATGTCACGCAAGCCGTTAGCCGAACATTTTACGTTATGGACATGAAACAACGAGCTGGATTTTTCTTCCACGATTCTCAATTTTTTTATAGCCTTTGGAAATACTGCAGTTGTTATTCTTTTCTATTTCAGATAGCTTCTGTATGAGCGAAGGATAGACGGCACAAGTGAACAAATGTCCAGTTCTAGTAGAAGCGATTCGTGCGTTTAGTATATTTTAAAAAAGATACGTTTCCTTCGGTGTTTGCATAAACATCCCATTTATCACTTCTTTGGTTTTGCCTCAAAACGTGCTTGTTTTTGGCCCTCATTTGATGTTTTCGATTCCGTCGGTCCAAAGTAACACAACTACCGAACTGAGACCTAAATAGCCATCAAAAGCGAGTGTAATTTTTCGAAATTATTGCAACGGTACGCAAGTTACACGCATGTTTGTATCTGCAACGGCAGGCGTGTTTGTGTTTGCCGTGAAAACTCGGGTCTAACAGAAACTACAGTAATTATTGCTCTACTGCAATAATCGGCGGTGAAACTGCGTGACATCTTGGACGGAAGAGTTTTGCCGTGAATGAGCTTGATACACTGTTCTCCTCACCATAGTAGGGTAAAGGGAACCTTTTGCAAAGTTTATTCAGTAAACTGTTTTGGTCAAACAGGGAAAAGGCTGAAACCTACAAATGACTATAACTGACAACACCGGAGAGGCCGTTTTTTAAAAAATCAAAAACTTGAATACAATTATTCTGCTCTCGATTCTGCTCCCAGACGCGCTCCTAGCCGTGTCTGTTCGATTATTTATCTCTTTTCAGTAAAATATCGTTTATAGTTATTCTTTGCTTATGCATAAACTCTGAAATAGAAAAAAAAAACAATTAATCGGCGGTGAAACTGAGAATTTATCGTGGACGCAAAAGCCACCGACTCATTTGGTGATCGAAACCTTTCAGCTAATTACTCTTGCGGATTGTCTCTGATTTGTCGCAGAACAATAAACATTCCAGAAATAATTTTAGGCGTTCATGGTTTAATGGGTTTCACTGTAACACTCGAAGCGACTGTACTCAAAGTGATACGAATCTTTTTATTCCAACCTGTCGATAACGATAACCTCGTGATCCTAAATATCATCGTTACTCTCATTACCTGCAAATCAATATTTTTGGTTAATTTTAATAAACAGAAACTCAATTATCCCAAAAACTCGGGAAAAACTGACAGATAAATATTCTTACCTTCCACCTTTCGCTCTCCACGTGCAATCCTCGTTTCTTTGCCGTACTGCGCAGACTCCAACTTAATTTTTTAAGTATTACCGCTGACCACTATTTCTCATTCCCCATTCCCCATTCCCCATTCCCCATTCCCCATTCCCCATTCCCCATTCCCCATTCCCCATTCCCCATTCCCCATTCCCCATTCCCCATTCCCCATTCCCCATTCCCCATTCCCCATTCCCCATTCCCCATTCCCCGTTTTAGTAACATCCGTTGTAGATGCACGAGCCGCAGGCGAGTGGATCTACAACAAACTTTGACAATGTTATGACGAAATTTATCATCAATAAGAGGACAGACGCATAAAAAACTTACGTCAATTTGTTTTTTACAATACTACCATTTTCGTTCAACCCTGAAGCGTGACGATTTTTTCGCGTATGTTTACGTTTTAAGAGCCAGTTTCTGTAAATATCGAAAACCCGGCGCCAGTTGTGAAATTTTCAATTTCTTCATATTTTGCCTAAATAAACCCTTTACTGAGTTATTTTCGAAAATGCAATTAAAAGTTCCTAAAGCGCTTTAGTTTTTTCAAAATCGAGGAAAGTCTGAAAATCGCCATGTTGGCTTCCCGCCGCCATCAAAAAAAGGGTAAAATGGTGCATTTTCGTTTCGCTCGTACAGCTAAACGCGGTAATGTTTACCGATGTACTTTTAGCAAACCATAACACCATTCCTGCTCTTTCCAAAACTGTAGTTTATTTGGGAAAAGCTGTTAAATTTTATATCTTTCTAGCTGTTTTATCTACCCCGCTCTAAGCGCTTCAGCGGATAAGCAAATTTTAGCTAATTTCTAAACCATAGAAAGCCCACTGGTACATTGAATTTCAAGCCGAAACTACGATGGTCGTTAAGCTTATACTTCGTATTATGCTGTGTGAAAATGTCTTCTGCGGCCCGACAAAAGTGTCCCGTTGAGAGACGGAAACGATGAGTCAATTTTGGCAACGCGACCAATTTGTACTACAAACAAACGTCACTATAAATAAACCCAACATCAATCAAACATCAGCTCAGAAAACCTTCTACAGTTCAATATCAGACATCAGACACATTGTAACTTATAATACTTCTTATTTTGATGAAAAAACATCCTACCTTTGGGTATTCGTCGTAAAATAGATGCTAAAAGAAGAAGCTTTCATTCTAGCTTTCGTTATCCGACACCGAATAAATTACATCTCAACCACAGGTCGAAAAGTCAATGCAATCATCTGTTCGTCACACAAGGGTCGTATTTGAGTATTTCCCTCCTTGTACTGTAAAATAACATGTTTTATAGCAAGGAAATTAACTTATTAT
Source organism: Siderastrea radians (assembly GCA_964017195.1). Taxonomy (NCBI): domain Eukaryota; kingdom Metazoa; phylum Cnidaria; class Anthozoa; order Scleractinia; family Rhizangiidae; genus Siderastrea; species Siderastrea radians. Next base: position 12,986,784 of record OZ024887.1, on the reverse strand, counting down.
CTTGAAAAGTTAACATTTCTGGTACTTTAAGCGTTCTTAAAAACAAACATCTGTTTCACTCCCTTACATTTGCGTGACAAGAATTCGCTTGCTGCTAAAGCGGCAAACTGTATCGAAAAGATAAAATGCAGTTTTAAATAGATTAAAACTGCTCGTCGTAGGGAGTTTATTGCAGAATTTGCGTTGACTAGTTACTGGCAGCGAGGAGGACTTAAAGTCCTAAAAATAAAACAGTGACAGACTAGTGAAAGCCAGTCATTAGAATTTAAATTTCCAGGCAGTCTGTCCAACTGAAATACTCTTGTTCTGAGAAAACACAACAAAGTCTAACATGGTTAAACTTACCAAGGTGGTTGAAGGATGATCGACTTGACTGTTAGTATTCTGGCAAAATAATAGGAATGTGTTTCTCGCCTAGCTAGTACTAAAAGTTTTAAGACGGCCATGTCAAAGAGCCTGTCGTGACAAAATTTGTTTTAGCGTGATTGGGGATTGGGGCGAATGCCGGGGAGTGGGTGGGGGTAAGGGGAAGGTAGGGCTTTCGGAGAGAAAAATATGCAGGTGTTACACACTAAAAGGCTACATTACTGAAATGATATGAATAAAGAAAGTTACAAGGCACATTGATATTTTTGTCTGTATTCCCGTTGTTATTTTTATAATAACGTTAATCGACAATGATCCCTTAACCAGTGATATAAACAAAATTTATATTTTAAAAAATCTATTTGTATACATATACTCTGCCAGACTAATTGTTTTACTGTAACCTTAATCGAAAGTAAGAAATAATTTGTATAAAATCATTTCTCTTTCGTAAAACCCTTCCTGTTGCGGTAATATTTGTTTTTTGGCCCACGGCAAGAGCTTTAGAAATCAATCTTGCAGTGTTATTGTGTGGTCTTGTTAAATTTACTCCACAGAGCAACTACAACAATCTACTAATTCTTGAAGAAGAGAAATGTAGGGTACATTTCTCCGTACTGGCGGGGTTGGTGCTTGAAGTTCCAAGGCAACCCCACTTTTAGCTTTTATATTTCCTTGCTTTTAACTAAGGCACACAGATCGTGCTGATCGACAGCAATAGGGTGGATGATATGAGGGAAGGTGTCTCTGGGCGTAGAGAAGTTAACTTGCTCTTCTACCGCGAGCACATCTTGCTCCGTCACCTGCACTTCTTGCTGACAACCTTTTGCTGCCAAACGAGAGAAGAAGGGTGAAATTTGCTGGGCGGATAGAATTTCCGTTACGGCAAACAGCTTCTCACCATTTGGACCGCGAGCTCGACGCATTTCTTTGGCGCAGCATCGGGGTCTACTTTCTTCCCGGTGCCAGGTAAGACTTCTGCGCCTCCCTAAATCTTTCACCCTCAGGCCCAGGCCCAGTCGTCCTTGTAGCCTTGGTCGTTGTCGGCTGACACATACGAGGCTGGGACTTGTAACGAAGGCACAAGGCCTGTACCTTCCTGAAGGTGAGAGGCGTAATCCTGTTTTGCAAGGTCTAATTAAGATGCAATACTTTTCAGGGGACAGCTCGCAGGCTTCCAGAGAAAGGTACCGTTCAATAGTAGAGTCGTTGAAACACACGTACACAGCCCTCTTGTGGACACGAGAAGAAATCTCCAGTACTGGGCAAAGCAGGAGCCCTACGAACTTGAGGAACATCGATTGTTTCTGTACTGGATTGCCTAGGCTGCCTGACCGTGGATATCGTTTTAAAATGACCGTTTGAAAACGGAGCGGAGAACCAACTTTAGTTTACATCTGAGATAAAATAACAACTTTGGGTTAAATTACTGTACCAATGGTAAAGAATAAGTAATTTAAATAACAATAATAATTGAAATGTCATTGGAGTGCCATCCAGGGCCCCTTCCCTTGTACACCCCAGGATAAAACGTTGCTTGACTTTGAATTTATAAAGACGTTTCTGTATGAAATTTCATCTCAAATTCGTTTTCTCGTAAATAAAACAGTTATAGAGCCCTTTAATACCAACATACTACTTTTCTAAAATCATAAAATAACAAACGTAAAGCGACTGACCTGTAATTTTTGTCCACCACAAAACGCTTTCCTGAAACAATGCCATACGCTCGCCATACCACATTTAGTTCCCCATCGCCAAACTCGAAATTGTGCAATTGATTATTCCAAGGAATAATAAATTCAAAGTCAGGCAACGTTTTACCTACGTCTTACCTTAAAGCGAAGTTTGACATCGGTCAAGGCACCGGGAAGAAACTAGACCCCGATGTTGTCGCCAAAGGCATGCGTCGAGCTCTAGGGCCCAAATGGTGAGAGGTTGTTTGCCTAGCAAATTTCATCCTTCTTCTCTCGTTTGGCAGCGAAAGCGTGTCAGAAAAAGGTGCAGGTGACGGAGCAAGATGTGCTTGCCGTAGAAGAGCAAGTGAACTTCTCTAAAGCCAGAGACACCGTGCTTTCCTCCCCTCATATCACCCACCCTATTGTTGTAGATCAGTACGATCTGTGTGCCTTAGTTTAAAGCAGGAAATCAAGAGAAAATAGGGGAGCAGAGAGGGACACTGTCATCCTAGGCTTTGGGATTTGTCAAGTTCGGTAAAGCTATTTTTAGATGGCCATTTGGAACGGAAGTCTGTTTTCCGGACGTCCGCATAAAGGCACCCTCGATCTGGCGTTTGAAGCTCCATTCAAAATATTGTTTGTAATGGCGGACCAAGTGGTGTTATGTTTTGTCGATGAAAACGACTTCGAAAAACAAGGGAAATGGTATTTATGCGGATGTTTCGGGAAACAGACCCGTTGAAAAGCCAGTCTATAAATAACTTTTGTGGAATTGACATATCCCAACCAACGCCCTCAGTGTCCCTCTCTGTTTCCTTATTTTCTCTTGAGGAAATAGAAAAGTTAAAGGTGGGGTTGCCTTGGAACTTCAAGCACCAACCCCGCCAGTACGGAGGAATGTACCCTACATTTCTCTTCTTCAAGAATTAGTAGATTGTTGTAGTTTATCTGTGGAGTAAATTTAACAAGACCACACAATAACACTGCAAGATTGATTTCTAAAGTTCATGCCGTGGGCCGAAAAACAAATATTACCGCAACAGGAAGGGTTTTACGAAAGAGAAATGATTTTATACAAATTATTTCTCACTTTCGATTCAGGTTACAGTAAAACAATTAGTCTGGCAGAGTATATGTATAGAAATAGATTTTTTAAAATATAAATTTTGTTTATATCACTGGTTAAGGGATCATTGTCGATTAACGTTATTATAAAAATAACAACGGGAATGCAGACAAAAATATCAATGTGCCTTGTAACTTTCTTTATTCATATCATTTCAGTAATGTAGCCTTTAGTGTGTAACACCTGCATACTTTTCTCTCCGAAAGCCCTACCTTCCCCTTACCCCCACCCACTCCCCGGCGTTCGCCCCAATCCCCCCCAATCACGCTAAAACAAATTTCGTCACGACAGGCTCTTTGACATGGCCGTCTTAAAACTTTTAGTACTAGCTAGCCTAGCTAGGCGAGAAACATTCCTATTATTTTACCAGAATACTAACAGTCAAGTTGATCATCCTTCAACCACCTTGGTAAGTTAAACCATGTTAGACTTTGTTGTGTTTTCTCAGAACAAGAGTATTTCAGTTGGACAGACTGCCTGGAAATTAATTTCAAATGACTGGCTTTCACTAGTCTGTCACTGTTTTATTTTTAGGACTTTAAGTCCTCCTCGCTGCCAGTAACTAGTCAACGCAAATTCTGCAATAAACTCCCTACGACGAGCAGTTTTAATCTATTTAAAACTGCATTTTATCTTTTCGATACAGTTTGCCGCTTTAGCAGCAAGCGAATTCTTGTCACGCAAATGTAAGGGAGTGAAACAGATGTTTGTTTTTAAGAACGCTTTAAGTACCAGAAATGTTAACTTTTCAAGATAATAAGTTAATTTCCTTGCTATAAAACATGTTATTTTGCAGTACAAGGAGGGAAATACTCAAATACGACCCTTGTGTGATGAACAGATGATTGCATTGACTTTTCGACCTGTGGTTGTGATGTAATTTATTCGGTGTCGGATAACGAAAGCTAGAATGAAAGCTTCTTCTTTTAGCATCTATTTTACGACGAATACCCAAAGGTAGGACGTTTTTTGATCAAAATAAAAAGTATTTTAAGTTACAATGTGTCTGATGTCTGATATTGAACTGTAGAAGGTTTTCTGAGCTGATGTTTGATTGATGTTGTGTTTATTTATAGTGACGTTTGTTTGTAGTACAAATTGGTCGCGTTGCCAAAATTGACTCATCGTTTCCGTCTCTCAACGGGTCACTTTTGTCGGGCCGCGGAAGACATTTTCACACAGCATAATATGAAGTATAAGCTTAACGACCATCGTAGTTTCGGCTTGAAATTCAATGTACCAGTGGGCTTTCTATGGTTTAGAAATTAGCTAAAATTTGCTTATCCGCTGAAGCGCTTAGAGCGGGGTAGATAAAACAGCTAGAAAGATACAAAATTTAACAGCTTTTCCCAAATAAACTACAGTTTTGGAAAGAGCAGGAATGGTGTTGTGATTTGCTAAAAGTACATCGGTAAACATTACCGCGTTTAGCTGTACGAGCGAAACGAAAATGCACCATTTTACCCTTTTTTTGATGGTGGCGGAAGCCAAAATGGCGATTTTCAGACTTTCCTCGATTTTTAAAAAAATAAAGCGCTTTAGGAACTTTTAATTACATTTTCGAAAATAACTCAGTAAAGGGTTTATTTAGGCAAAATATGAAGAAATTGAAAATTTCACAACTGGCGCCGGGTTTTCGATATTTACAGAAACTGGCTCTTAAGGTGATTCCATCGAAAAAGAAGTTGTAATGAGAATTTGTTGAAACTTTGCAGAGTTACTAATTACACCTAGTACATTAAAAAAATAAAATAAAAAGAGGGGGTGACCGTGTCTGATTTCACGCTACGGGGCTGTAGTATATAGGTAATTTGCTATCTTTCGACAGCAATATTAAAAAACCTATCCTTGTACCAGAGACACCCATTATTTCAACAAAGTTATTACTAGCAATGAAATATAAGCATTATTCTTATGATAGACGAACAGTGTTACAGTAGAACGTCTTAAAATTGCCGTCAAAATGAAACTTGTTTGAAATAATCGGCAAATCGAGCGTCTGCACGGTTCCAGTGAAACGCCTAAAATCTGACTGTAACAGTGAATCAATCGGAATATTTCAAAATTGAATAATGAAAAATTCTTCAAATTTGAATATATCATGTAAAGTCGTATTTTCCTTAAATAAATGGAATAAAAAACTGGGGTCACCGAGTTCGTTTGGGAGAAAACGACCATTTATTTCTCTGAACAGCTCAGCTTTCATAGAAAACCTATCAAGTTCCGAACGCACGTGCGCTCGTGCGCGCGCTAATCACGCAATAAATGATGCGCAGAAAGGATGCGCAATGCAATTGAATGGAATCACCTTAAACGTAACGGTTTTGTCTGGTTACGTGTCACTTTAGGCAATGAAACCTTGTCGGTTATGTCGCGAAACTGACAAGGTTCTTGGCGCCATTCGAACATGTTTTGTTCACGTGCTCTGAGACTTTTCAGGTTTTGCCGCATGAAAGTCTTTCTTTTTGGTAGTGAAGGAGATGAGAAAAGTTAACAAGTTTGGAAGGAGTTACCGTCCAGAAGTCGCTTTAGATCAAGATTTAAAATGCTCCATCATTGACAGAATGTTTTTTTAATATCAGTGAGGGACTGAGTGAAGGGGGTGAACAAGTTACGGGTAAAATTCCGCGGAGTTTTAGACAATTTGCGAACGAGTTGCGTGACCGTAAACACCACAAAATCTGTATGGCACAGATACTGCGACGAACTGCAAAAATTAGCAAAGCCTAAAGAGGCCTGACATCTGAAAAATTACGGGAAGATGACCTTGAACTCATCGAAGTATTGAAAGTCCACTACTGATCTATCTCCCTTTCCCAAATCACCGAGGAGTTGGTGCAGTTTGGAGCACAACAAATTTCAATGTTGGCCGTTTCGCGGATCATAAAGTTTCAAAGCACGTGAACAAAACATGCTCAAGTGCACGGAAAACCTGAAAAGTCTCAGAGCACGTGAACAAAACATGTTCGAATGGCGCCAAGAACCTTGTCAGTTTCGCGACATAACCGACAAGGTTTCATTGCCTAAAGTGACACGTAACCAGACAAAACCGTTACGTTTAAAACGTAAACATACGCGAAAAAATCGTCACGCTTCAGGGTTGAACGAAAATGGTAGTAACAAAAAGCCAAAACTGATTTTCAAACGAAGGAAAGAAATGCTATCTAGAGTCACTGATGGAAGATGCGATTGCCGCAGAATCTGAATTTCATCGCTGTAATTCGGAGAATCACAGGCTCGTAAATTAAAACTTTAGTAAGAATAGGTCAGAAATACAAGGACAAATTCGAATTGCTCAACTAACCTTTAATCCAGTGAAAACTTTTCACAAAATAATCCATTAAAACACGGTTCAGCTTAATTTCATCGACAGCACAAATTCCCGCTCACCGCCGATTTTCAGGTCTGAATCCTGCACGATTAACATCCTCATCTTTTCGCTCTAAGTTCCAATGGTTTCTTCACTTTTAACCCATAAATTTTAGATGATTTCCTCATTGACGACTACTAGATTTGTGGTACAATTCTCCCCTCATCAAGAACGCAGCACTAAAAATTCTGACAAAACTTTTGCCGATTGCGTCAGCTTTGCGTGTTTCATCCGTGTGTCCTCTTATTGACGATAAAAATTAGCCAATCAGCGCGCGAGAATTCGCTCAGTTATTGTAAAATACATGATTGAAGTGCTCAAAGTGCTGTTCTTGCATACGTATACCTGTTTTTTTTTTTTTTTTTGTTATTTGCCAAACACACTTATTTATCTTGCCGTTGTTATAAAATCAGGGCCAAGTCTCTTTATAGTGGGTTTGTCAACTTACCCTGTAATGCTCGTGTTGCTTAATTCATCTCTAATCCTTTGATTTACGGCTGGAAGATGAGACACATTCGACATGTCATCTTAGACATACTGCGAAGTATGTTGCCAAGTTGCAACTGAGAAAAAGTTGGAATAATAACAGCGAAACAACGCGAAACGACCAAATCAAACAGTTTCAGCAATGATATTTCAAGTTTCGTTCTCACGGTCTTTCTTCTTCCTTTCCGGGCCCCTGGAGCTCCACGGGAAAGGAAGGAATAAAGGAAGGAAGGAAGGAAGGAAGGAAGGAATTAGGAAGGAAGGAATTGAGGAAGGAAGGAAGGAAGGAAGTTACTTAATAAAGTTACTTGAAATCACAATACAGAATAAAAATACAAAAATGTTGAAAATATCTATTCATATAATAACGATGAAAGCCTAAGAAGAAGAGAGACAGAAGAATGAAGTTGTCTCAATTTTAAAAGATTTCGAGGTAAATCTTGTGAAAACAATGAACAAAAAAATGTTAATTTCTAAGGAAACCTTACTGAGATGAGTAATCGTGGTTACTGTTGAATTTATAATAGAATTTTTGGGACCTGTACAAACTTAAATCGTAAGTAGGAATCTTTTAGCATAGGACTATTATCTTGTTATGGCAACAATTTTTTATTATTCTTAGGACTAAATTTTAAGATTTTTAAGATTTTAATTATTTTTTAGTTTGTTATTTGTATTTGTGTCAGTGTAACTTGTAATCAATTTATTTAGCTGTTTGTGTCCCAGCACACATAAATAAAAGTTGTCATGTTAAAAAAATTGTTATCTGGCGAAGAAAGACAATAAATGATCTGCTCGCCATAAAGCAGCACATTCTTGTATTACTGTACAAGGTGATTCCAATTGTTGAGTCTACAGTGACGAAATAAAATTTTTAAAGAGTTCCTCTTGAAATGGAAGTCATCTAGCATTATTTGACGAAATCGTTAAGTGAGATCAAACAAATGTAAGTTATTGATTGGTATTTCCTAGGATACTCAATGTCTTTGTCTCATTTCTCGTTTCTTCGTTTTTTTTTTCTTTTTTCTAAGTGAAAAATTGGAATGTTAGTAACGCTGAGTAACTGACGACAGTGGCAAGAAATTTGAACCTTTTTATTTGTGTTTCTCCTACATCATTTATAGCGGAGCCTGCGGGCAAAGCCCGCCAGCGGAGCTCCATTGCTAAGGAAATATGGTAACCTATCAGGAGGGAGTGATGAACTCGCCGCTCGGCTGGTTCGAGGTGTCTGGCCATCGTGACGTCACGACGTGAAAAGCGCGCGAGTTTGCCGAGTCTTCAAAAATGGCGCTGGCAACTATGTTAGAGTTCGGGCTACAAACGTAATTTTTGTGCTATTAAGCTTTCAGCTAAGCTTGTTTTCTTGGGTAATGGAATTGTAGTCATCCCTTTTTTTGATATAGGTAAGTGGCTCTTTGTCTTAACGTTAAAATCACACTTAAATAATGTTTTAAGAGTTATGTTTACTCTCTGCGATCGAAGAATTATGCGGGAAAATTGTTATTGTCCGCGTCCCAAAAAGTGTGTTTATTTCAGTTATATACCACAGGGAAACTTGAAACTTGGCTACGGACTAGCCTATAGTTTAACAAAAGTACTCAAGTTGAAACAAGTGGTATAGTATTTGCCAAAAAAATGATCAGTGCGTTTGTTTAGCTGAGTATAATAGAAGGCGAACCTAGAAGGGTATGTTTAGCACTTAAAAGTTAACTTTTCTTACAGTATTTGCTTCCATCTTCTGTATAAGGAAAGAATAGTGATATTTAATTGCTAGGGAAAGAGTAATCGAACTTAGTAAATTTTTGCCACCCCATTTAACCCGTGTAAACTACACTTTTGCAGAACAACATAAAAATCTGAATCAGCTCGCAAATTATGCGGGCGCCTGAGGAAACAAGCCTTCGCTGATCTGGTTCTGTACTTTTTTATGAAAACTAATAGGTATATTTGAGTACCATTTGGATCAGTGATTCAATGATTTATTCTCAATACCTCCAGTTTCCTCTAGATTCAGTTGCTGTCCAGGTTGCATAGTATTTTAGAAAGAGTTTGACCGTCTACTTGATCCACAACTGACGATGAACGTTTCGCAAATAAATTGAATTGGTCCTGTCATTTGTTTTTCAACGATTAATTAATCTTAAAACAGTCAAACTGAGGACCATTCTAGTAAAGAGAGAGCCTTGTTAACCCTTAACATCAGTAACCTGAGAAAGTTGGCGTTTTAGATAAACTGTGGTTTTTTATAATTATTCGATAAGAGATCAGCACAAATTTGGCCGGAAAGCCGGCGTGTCAGCTGTTTTGCCTCGCCTCTAGCAAATGTTGTCATCTTTGTCGTTTTTTACAAGATAGTTTAGCAAAGTAAGGAATTACTGTGGTCCATTATTAACTTCGAACCAAATGCAAGCACATGAATTCACAGTAAACGTTTCTTTGTATTGGAGTATTCTTCTCCACATTTTAATGATGTTCAAAGCCGCTGATCATTTTAATGAAATTTTTACGCAATTTTATTTTCCTAAAATTGGAAAGAGTTTATACATATAAAAGTTATGTTTTTGTCTCCAAGCGACACATCTTAGGGTTTGTGAGATACAGCTTCTGAAAGGTGATCTTGATCACGATTTCAATCGATCGACCAAAGCGTCCATGAAATCTTTTGAGTCTTATCGCCAATTGGTTATTTTGTTTTGAGGATCAATTTGCATTAAGAATACTTTTTATGTTATAGCATGCAGCATACCTTTCGTTCTTTTATTGTTTTGATCTGTTCTTTTTGAGAAACTGGACTGTAAACATTTGCGAGGAAGCCATTTGTTAACTTTCCTTTGAATTTCCGGGGCAGATTTATATGTGACGTCACGATGGCCAGACACCTCGGTTTTTCATTCGCCAATACCGGCGCTTGTGCCCAGGCCCAAGTTCATCACTCCCTCCTGTAACCTATCAATCCGAGAAATTTTGGTTGTGACGCAATAGTCACGTGACCGTCCGTCCGTACATCCGTCCGTCCGTACATCCGTACTTCCGTCCGTCCGCACACTCTGTGGGAGGGGGAAGGGAGTCCCAAGACAACCCGACGGGGGCAGAGAATGCCATCTTTTCTTGGCGGGAAATCGCACGGTGGCAACCGGCATTTTTCTTGGCGGGAAATCGCATGACCATCGTCGCTTTTGAAAAAGAGGTTTGCTTAAGCTTCTTTAGCATTTAACGATTGCTCGAGAGTAATGAAGTTTTATACTTGACAAAAAAACATCTAATACATATAAATGGAAAGAAAAAGTTCAAAAGAATACTGGTAGAAGGCGAAAAGTTCACGGTTACGAAAGCTGCATTCAAAGGACTTCATCGCTTTGTTTTCTTCACGGCGGAGAGTTTGCCCTGTTCTGAAACACAACCGAGTAAGTGAAGTTTTTAAAGGGTCTAAGGTACATGATTTCGAGTATTACGATGAACGAAATTACGTTTTGAAATGGAAATTTGATTTATGCCATTAGAAATGTGTCATTTACTTTTGACTTTAAAAAAATATTAGAAAACGCGCTCAGATTTGTGACAGATTCTTGAATATTTTGCCATGCTGAGCCGATTTCACTCGCATGGACCGACCTACGATTTTGGAAGTGTAACGCGAATTGCATTTAAGTATAAACTTACAGGTTTTCGAATAAACTTTTTTCAAAACTGATTTCTCTGTCCATTATTTTGTGTTTGTTTATTCATAACAGTAGGTCTAAGCACAGCCGCAAGACAACTGCACAAGCTTTGCTTTCAATTTTCACCGTCCGGTCCATCTCTTTGTGCAACTGTCGATTTTCTTGTCCTAGAAGTTTTCAATAGTAATAATCTTTTAAGCGAAGCAGTTGTCGGTTTAAAGCTATTTTATCCGAAAAGCTTCCGAAAACAGTTTTGTGCGTTCCTCAAAGCGCCTAACTTTATATAGGCTTACTTCGCATCCGCAAAACTTATGCCGGCATAATAACAATTTAATTAAAGCGTGTTTGGCGTTTCTTTGTTTTGAATCTTGATTGTCTCTAGTTAGAGAACGAAATATAACAGTTATTTGAAAAACTATAAGCGAAGCAGTTGTCGGTTTAAACCTATTATGCCCGAAAAGCCTCAAAAAACAGTTCGGTGCATTTTTTAAAGCGCTCGAATTTCAGACAATTTGCAGCCGCAAAACTTATCAACAGAGTTAAGAATGCTTGGACGGTGTTTGTTCGTTTGTTTTCAATCTCGATGGTCTCAAGTTAGAGAACGAAATATAAGCGAAGCAGTTTTGAGTTTAAAGCTATTTTATCCCGTAAGTAATGTGTGTTCCTCAAAGTGCTTGAATTTTTTCGCAGCTGCTAAAACCTACGCGACATTTCTTCGATAAGTTTATTACAAGTGCTTCGAAGCTCCCCAGATCCTTTATTTCGGGTAATCCCAGTAAAATGCCGGTGAAATGTCAGTATAAATTTTTGACCAGATTTTAAAATATTTTTATTTAGTGGCAGTTCATGTTATTTGTTAACATCCGAACGCGATGAAGATAACCCATTTAAACAGTAGAATAATTTTTTATTTTGTTTTTGTAAATGAGTGCCGTTTCAAGTTCATTCAAGCGAACAGCCAATAAACCAAGGAGATTTGACAAGCCTTCACAGTTAATGACAGGATATGGAAACATTACAAACACCAAGCTAGACGGCTCGTGAGTAAAATATTCAAGCTGTGCTCAGCCTCTAGAACGACCTTTCGAGCTTGGTTTTACAGAACAGATCCCCAAAATATTGAAGGACAATTCGGAACACTTTCAGGCTTTTTGAGAAACACGTTTCGAAAGCGAACGAACCAAAAAAAAAAGCCCCGAAATGTATTTCAGACCGAAAAGTTTCAGGACTATTTTTGAGAAACGAACACCAGTTTATTCCTTCGCGGCTCCGCTTTTAGGCTTGGCTAAATCTATATATTAGCGGAGCCAGTGCGCTAGCGCGTCAGCGGAGCTCCATTGCTAAGGAAATTTGGTAATCTATCAAGCCAAAAAATTTTGGTAGTGACGTAGTAGTCACGTGACCGTCCGTCCGTACATCCGTACGTCCGTCCGTCCGCACCACAGGGCTACCAATACACTTGCTACACTGGATATAACCCTGTGCTGAATACCGTGTGTTTTCGGCGCGAAATCGCATGTTGACCCGCGTTGTAGCAAAACAAGCAAAGACAACAAAAGTCAAAAACAAATTTGTTAATGGAAAAAAAAAAGTTCAAAAGAACACTCAGTTGTCTTTTTAGTGGAAGGGGAAAAGTTCAATCTAGGCGAAAGAAATTCGGCGATAAAGTTCAGGCAAAAAGTTCAAATTTGCCTCGTCGGTTCTGTTCAAACTCGGTCGGCACACCGCTTGAGTTCGCAGCTTTTCGCAGCGGTTTCGACCCCAAATATAGCAGAGCTAGTGCTTTTTGGTTTTTTCTGTCCACAACCATGGTTTTTACGGGGTTTCGAACACATTTTGCCGGGAAAAACACCAGCATTTTCATGCTGATAGGCAGCTTGTCACGAAGAAAGAAATAAGTATTAAAATTAACTTCTAAAACAAGGTCAAACGCCCATGGCCTAGTGGACTAGTTACCGGCATCTCACGCCGACGACCCGGGTTCAACACTCAGCGGAAGCAAGAATTTTTTTCTTTTTTTTCTTTGTTTTTTTTTTTTTTAATAAAACGACTTGGATAAGAGTATTTTCACAAATTAATAACTGCCAGCAAAAACAAAACAAAAAAACAAAACAAAAAACAAAAGCAAAAAACAGACAAAACAAAAAGGGGGGCTCCGCTTTTAGGCTTGGTTAAATCTATATATTAACTAATAGTTCACAAGTTAACATTTTGAAGTGTCATAGTCAGTATATGATATGTTGAACGTTGCCTCAGAGAAACATTTGGCAGCTTTGCTGTCGCATTCGCAAAGGGCTTTTTTGCACCTCTTTTCCGGTTCTTCCAAGGGATACTTGGATTCAGGTTCTAAAATTAAAAAAGCAAGCAAATAATTATTAAGGGGTGGAAATGTCCCAGCCCACCTGCCCCTCGAGCCCTTTCTCATCCCCGAATGAATAGGACAAATTTATTTCTTTCGTTCTTCGAATGTATACTTTTAGGTGTCTGTTTCGCGGGAAATACTGCCCACGAAATACTGGGAAAGAGCTTAGAGGACGATGTTCATTCTCGTCCCAAGAGCTTGTGAACTGAACAGGTCCTTGTGTCTAGGCGCCGTTACCTAAGATGCACTGGTGGTCCAGTCTGAGGACGAGGAGGGATGACGCCACGAGTACCCGTAAAACGTCATCGTCTTTGCAGTCCTTGCGTGCCTATATTCCAAGAGAGAGCGAATCTTCTTCCGATGAAAATTATTTGAAATGTATTTTTGGTTCTGTGTCATACTGCGTGGTTATTTTAAGGATGACACCTCATTGGTCAGTTAGAATGGCGTCAGGTAATTTTAGATTGTAGCCCGTTCCAGGCGTTCAGATAGTGGAGCGCGAGCGAAAAATAAAACGAGCGAAAAATAAAGCGAGCGAAAGAGCGGCTTTTTAGATTGTTGACACGGAAACAACAGATAAAAAATAACCTTCGCGGCATTGGTGCGACCTAATAATAAATTTCAGCTAATTATATATCATGGGGGACGGGGATTCACTCTCTTAGTTCATCCTCTCTTGTATATTCCCAATTGACGGTGTTTCTTGTAACGCAATTAAAAGTTCTTACGGCATTGACGGCATCCGCTATAGAGATACAGGTAACTATAGGTGGACCACCAGCTTGCGCAGATATTGTTGATGACCAGTAAGTCGTAACATATGTCATGTTCAAGGCAACAGCTGACGTGCAAGTAAAAATACATGTCATTAGCATGTCATTTCATGTCGTGGAAAATTAAAATATATTTCTGGTTTTCATTATGATAAGAAACTATAGCAAAGTGTATTACCGTTTTCTCACGAAATTAGTAATTTCTTAGGAGGTAGAGCGTTTCGGCTGCTTACCGGCTGGTCTTAATCAGTTAATGAGGTCACCTGGTTGATTGAACTCGATTTAAATGAACGCGATATTTTGCTCACAGATCCAGTTTCGGTGGGTGATGGCTGACTATTTATCCCTACTAACTCAGTGTTAAATGACTTCTGGATTAATATAGGCCATCTGTTAGAAGCAAACTCAAATCCCCGCGGTTGTGCAAGGGAACTCCATCGAACTCCCCTTTGGGTGTTTGCTGTGTTGCATTAATGTTTCTAAAACATTTTTCCTTCATTGTCAGATAATAGACAGCCTGTGACGTGCTTAGCCTGTGAACAGGCTCCGCGGTGAGGAAAACAGCGCAAAAAATTCGACTCACAATGGCAGACTGGGGTTTTCTTCGCACACCGATTTTTTTCTTGCGGTACTTCCCCACCGCAGAGCCTGTTCAGAGGCTATGGCGTGCTCTATAAGAGAGTGAAATATTATGGGTAAGCCGCTGCTAGGGGCCTGCGATGTTATCCAAAGAGGCGTCCTCTTGGATTTTACTCAAAATGGCGAAAAACGAACATTTCTCAGGCTCGACATTTCTTGATTTTTGTTAGTCTAGTGGCTGCCAGGCTACATTAGTCTAACAAGCCTAAGTGGGTAGTATTGGGGACCAAACTCCTTGAGAAATCTCGGCTATTGAATTCTTTTAGCTTTCTGATTGGTTCACCGCATACAGGTTATCAGCGAATAATGTACCAGTCAAATTGAAGCTTCAACAACCCCCCGGGCAACCCCCGGGCACTTGAACTTTTATAGATTGGCTTGTTCAAATTCCCTCCCCTCGGGGCAAAAAAGCCGTTCAAATGCCCCGCCAATTAGTGCTGAAATAGCTCTCCTCAAAGACAAATTTCGTCTTCAGTCAAACACTTTTCACGCTTTTCAGAGAGAGATATGCCGTAATGACACCTTCAAACCTCTTTTAAAGACCGTTTTGAGAGAGTTATTCACTAACAAAGGTGAAATTCTATCTTTTAAATCCGTCAACCCTGCAAAAACCGAAAAAACTCACGGGCGTATTACGCTAGAACAAGAGATAAATCTGGTTCAAATTCCCCACCCCTCCAAGGCAACGTTCACATTTCCCCCTCCCCGGGCACGATGCACAGTCAAATGCCAGGGGTATGCCCGGGGGGGATGTTAAAGTATAGATTGACCGGTACATAACCGTGCATTTTGCATTGCCTTATAAGAAAATGGAATTTCTAATTGTTTAAGTGCCGTGGGTTTCTCCGTGAAGCAAACTCTTTGTTCAAAAATATGACAATGTATGAGCGAAAGAAATTGAGCAACGATTAGGTTGAGGATTTGGTAAAACAATCGCTCCACTCGCGCTCGTTGGCTATTTATTATGTACGTCATAGCCAACGTGTGCTCGTGGAATAATCTTATAATTACAATAAATCGAGTACCTGTCCGTGCCATCCACTGGAGTTCCTGATCCGCCATATCCACACCAACAGCCATAGTCATAATAATCCCACATGCTCCGGTTTGTAGAACAAACGATCATGCTTCCAAACTGATACAGGTTGCGGGCTTTCAGAGAATGAAACATTTAATCATTACCTGCCATAAATTAGACATTGGAGACTACGCAGGATGGTATAACATAACTCAGTGAAAATGTTTCCTATTCTTGTAGCCAGGTAACGAGATTTTTTCAGCCTGATTATATTTTGAATAAATGTCCTCAAGAACTGGAGGAAATGTTGGTGGGAAACTTTACGATCGTATATTGCTTCTTTTACCCAACATTTTAACCTCTCGTACGTTTTTGGGGTCAGTTTTATTAGCATGTCAAACTGTGATAAAAACCGATAATGACGCCCACCTTTGCATAATGCTGTTACATGGGGCAGACGTGGTCTTTGCAAAACCTTAACTTCCTTTATGTTTCGCTTTCGTAATCTTCCTTTTATTTGTTTCATTCGATAATGACGTTAGACTAAGTTTAATTGCGCTGAGTAAAAACACTTTATCAAAGGAATTACCCAACCTCTGAAATATTGAAATGGATTCAGTTCTCTTTTTCATTTTCAGTATCTAACTGTAAATTGTAAACTATTCAGATTTAATAAACTTTCACGTCAAAGGCATATTCACTCTGATTCAGATTTCAACACAGTTGAATCAATACAGCTGCGTCAGTTTACAGATAGAAGTACACCGCAACTTACCGTGTCTACTCTCAGAAACCAGGTCCTCTTCTTTCTTGCGGGGTAAAGTAAGAAAATAAAGAGAGAGAGAAAAAGCAATAGAAAACACACATCACCTTAAAACTGGAAAGGCAAATTCATCGATGATAATAGAAACAAAAGCGTAAGACCATTGACATCATGATATGTTTCAACCTTGGCCGAAAATTCTGAGCAAGTCAAATATTACGGCAAAAGCCAAAATGACACGAAATTATAACAAGAACAATTCTGTAGTTTAGAGCCACGGATTCAGTTTCAGCTGAAAATGACCATTGAGAACATTCAACCGTTTGCATGTCATAATTTTCACGGGATTCAAGAGCAGCTTCACATACGGTCACCAAAATACTCTAATCAAACATTTGAGAGGTCTGGATTTTAAATCAGGGACATGGTCTTTCTGAGGTCCCTTAACGTCCAGCTTGCTGTTACGATTCATTGCATCAGGTAATATTTCTGCAACGTCCATGCGCCCTTGTTAACTTTTGTCAATTTGAACCTACTCAAAAAATCACGAAAGCCATAAAAAAACCAACAATTGTTTGACCAAGACACTAGGGTGAACCACACACACGCTCACTCCCATTTGCCAGCTTGACGCTAGAAATGTCTCGTCCAACTCTTATTTTCAGTTTAGCTTTCAGGGTCCCAAAGGGGTTAAGGGCTCCAGGGCTCCAAGAAGAACAATTCACTCCAGGGCTCCATTTAGCCAAAAACAACATTTTTGTTCGGGCTCTAAGTCGAGAGAAGCTTTGGGCTCCGAGCGCCACGACAAAAATTTCAGGGCCCCAGGGCTCCCCCTTTGGGACCCTGAGCTTTCGCCGACTCTCGTTCTCATCTGTGATGACGTCAGTGCGTGGTGTATGTGACTGACGCGCGTGATTTGGGTTCATAGTCTAAAGATTAAATCCTGATACGAAGGAGAAAAACAGAAACACAGCCCTCGTGCAAAATGCGTTCAAATCGGCTTATTTGAATAAAGTTTGAAATAATAAAATGTTTAATTTGTTCAAGTTACAATAGTCGCCAGAATGATACCTTAATGGCGCCGGAAATCAGTCAAAATGAACCCGCGCCCGTAAATCGTCTCGACCGCGAATAAACTTGGCTCACACAGAAAATCTGAGAAAATTTCGCTTTAAACTTCTTTCTTTCTTTAATCCTATAAATTGTAATTAACAGGAAGGCCTTCCTAATTTTGGCTCAAAAAAACTGCTGTGATGTGAGATACCTTAAACCTCACAATTTTTTTCAACCACAACTGACCCAGTCAACTTTGTCTACAAAGCTACTTTTAGTTTCACTACATTTACACGTCACCTATGATTTGTAACTAAATGGACGCCCGGAAAAATGCAATATATTTGTGAAGAAAAAAACACATAGGATTTATTTAACAGATAATTTTATGAATGCTCTCTACTTCTATTCACGGGAAGATAAAACGCTGCCGCTTTGAAGCCTTTCCCCTCAATTGAGTCAAATTTTGGGTCACACAATCTGTTGATGATTCGTGTTTCTTTTGAGTTAGCATAAAATCCAAAATAATAACACCAAAAAACGAAAGCTCTTGACCAATACTTTCCGGGGATGCTGTTCGGTTTAACAATAATGACCAGCTGCAAATCTAGGAGAATGGGTATTTCTTTTTTTTATTTTGGCAATGTTATGATAACGTGGTACAAAGGTTAAGTAGCTATGAAAACAATGAATCAAACTTACCTTGAAGGGATGTGGAAACGCCAAAACACATATAAATATGGAAACTAAACTGAAAAGAATGGCGGGAACTGACCCCATTTCTTTTCTACCTAAAAGTCGCAAGGAAGACTTAAGTGATCGCGAGTCAGGCACTGTGTGTATTGGGTAGGACGTCGTCTGGAAATTAAAAGAAACTCTTCTCAAACATAACGTGTGTCTGAGCAACTAATAACTTTGTTGGCCAATCAGAATAGTTAAAACCCGGAATTAATTGTCACTCAAAGTGCAGTGAGTGACAAAAAACATTTTACAATGAACATTTCTCAAATTTCTTGCACTTTTTTATTGGGTATTTCAAAACTGCTTTTTACCTCTTTTTCAATGCAATGACAAGTGTTACTCTTTTTAGTAAAGTGTAGAACTCATTTATTGCCCAAATGAGTTTTATTTTACAAGCAAAGGAAAACTGGAGTTACTTTCATGAGAAAGGCCTTGCCCCTTGCCACATTTTAAGTAGAAGGAGGCGAAAAATGTAAAAAGGTTGTCAGGCTACTGACAGAAAAAGAAGATTGAACGTAAAAACACCAGTCATAGAAAACAAAAAGTTTTTTTTCCCTGTTATCTTTTCTATTTTGATTTACACCGAACATTTGTATATATCTTGAGTGGGAATTTTTATTATTTGCTTCGGCTGTGTCAAACCGATTCAACTTAAATTGAAGTGCTAATTTCCTTTAATCATTTTGTCTTTTCTTTTGCGTTTTTTTGTTTTTGTTTTTAATAAAAGGGCGCTGTTTTCCAAGCAGTTAGTTGATTCGGGTGTTGCTGTTAACCATGTTAAGCAATTCTCTTGCTCCTACCAGAGATAGGCACGTATATAGATGCGCTTTAGGTAGAAATAAGTGAAGCCTGTCGTGCAGGTATAATATAAGCTTGCGCCGGGGAATTGCGCGTCACCTACCGAAAATTTAATGACCAAGAGTCCAGAAAGGCCGCACAACCCTAGTTGTTTGCTGTGATTGGGAAAGTGAACATCTCTATGTTAACGTCAAGAGAATATGGAGTTTCTTTCAAGCCAGAGGTGTACAACTGAAGCTTGGGTAACTTACGTGTGTCGCCCAGGAAACAATAACCCTAAATTTCGCAAGTCATTTTTTGCTGACATTGAGGTGATTATCGTTTACATTGAGGTGATTGTCATTTACATTGAGGTGTTTATTTTTGAGCATTTGACTTACACTATAACTAAAATGTCGAATGCAAGGTCAGGGTTTCGGAAAAGCAGAGAAAATAAAGAAAATCATCTCTTTGTTCGTTTCTTGAAAACTGAAACGCATCTATCCATTCCCTCTTCTGACCTGTCTATGACAGCGTCCGAGTCAAAACCCATATCCTATCAATGAATTTGGATCGATAATCCATAGCCCATTAGGCGGCACATCCCCTTTGCCTGCCTTTGCCAGAAATGTAAACCTAACTTGTACTGGTGTGTTTGGAAAGGGGAGAGGAGGAATGTCGCTAACCTTACCTGTTTATGCTGTTGATCTGTTTTGATTTTGCTTTCAGCACTTTGACCAAGCGCACTAGCTATGACCTGTTGAAAAATCTCGCTTTGAGAGAGCCGGTGCCGGGCATCAGTTTTTTAGCCTGAGTTTTTTTATTTATTGATTTTTTTTTTAAACATCGATTTTCTTTTAGTGGTTTTGTTTCGTTGTGTACGATTTTTTTCTTCTTATGAACGTGCTTTCCAGGTTTTTTTCTAACGTATTTGCATTGAAAAACAGCCTATGATCCGTACCTCAGCAAAACCCGCAGTGACCCGATATCTACAACTGCTATCTTGAATCCCTCGCTATCGCTAACTAATGCCTGTTTAGGTATTCAGTCATTCACTATTATATTGTCTATCTCAGTCAGAACTCGGTTATGTCAAATTTATAGTTCGCTTTCTCAAGCAAAGTGTGACTTCCCGTGGCCTTAACTAACACTACGTATTTCGAACTGCAGTAATTGATCGAACGACAAAGGAAACAAATTGTAATCACTGTGTATAGAGACTTGTCTAAAAAATTGTTTTCTGAAAATGAAACCTTACTTAATCCTTAGGTAAGGGAACCCTATGGTGACCAACATATTCGGCTTCTGTAAACTAAACAAGGACCACTCGTACAAACGGGAACAATTTATGGCTGGATCTTCGTCTAGATCAGGATCAGCCATGGACTAGATAAACAACTTCAACTGAAGAAGCAAGACTGATCGGACAGCTAGTATTTTGGACAATCCTATTAAAATACTAGAATTTTTTTTTATTTTTCTGTCTATGCGCTGAAGCGGCAAACTAAAATGATGTACTCTTTTTTTATATGTATATATATATAAGAACGCGTAAAATTTGGCTAAGCCTGAGGATATTCTTATTTTAGCCCATACATATTCTTAAATTTTGGGGCAAATCTCAGCCTGAACGTTCCTATAAAATGCATGCTGCGTGCCACGCAAAGGGCGCTATTCTAACTTTCTTGCATGCCCCGTTTGTCTTTCGTGGAATCTATAAACGTCAATGAAAATCGGTCATAATGGACAGCCACAAGTTTTTAGGTTATCACTTTTCATCGATTTTCGATATTAATCGATTAATTTATACCAATTGTGAAATTTGTAAATTATCGCAATAAATATGATGACGAAGTACTGGGACCGAGTGCTAGTGGGCGGTTACTCGGCTTTTTCAAAGTGGCGCGCGATTATTGAAAATTGAAGTAAAATTAAATTTTTTTTAATTCAAGATATTGCTTTTTTACTTGAACAGTGGGTATTTGAAATTGTGTTACTAAATTTTGCATGGGTTGTTCAGCATTGTATAACCACTGAGGGCGAAACAAAGCAGCGCTGCATTTAAGTTGGGCCCCCAGTTAACTGTGTAAGTACCAGAAAATATTAAGTACCGGTTTTTCAGCCGTCTTCCAAAAGAAGTAAACACCTATCTAAGCTTTTCGTTAAGAATCGATAATTCCGTAATATAAATGGGCTATTGCATTTAAAATCCCCCCCCCCCTCCCCCGGTTGAGGACTGCTTCCCTTCTTACCCCTTAAGAATTCCGTTAAAAAGTATTTTTAACCCCTGAAGGCTTCCTTAAGAAATCAGGTTTCTTTTACAGGTCACATTACACAGGTCACCCGTACAAGTCACTGCGTTACTGATAAGTAAACAAGCTAAACAGTGCCCCCTAGCCCTACATCAGGCTAAAACATGAACATGACCTAGTATGCCAGAGGACACTGTACAATGTGTTTATAATATATGTCAGCAAGACAGTGACTGGCTTGTGAAGTGTGACTTGTAGAATATACCTCTCCTTAAGAAATGGGTTTATCCCTCAAGAATTTCACGAAAACGTATTTACTCCTGAAGAATTTCATGAAATCTCTGTTTAGCCCTGAAGAATTCCACTAGCAATAGGGGGTTTTACCCCTAAAGAATTGCCCAGTTTCTGACCTTAACCCGATTCCACTACTTTTATTCCTTACCCCTGAAGAATTCCACTGGTCCGCAACCAGGGGTGGGGGGAAGGGGTACATCTAATGAATGTGATAGCCTATTTACATAATTATGTCCTGTACCCACAAGTACATGTACTGCTTTTCTTTTTGTACTTGAAAGGGGCAGGGGTAGGGGTGGGGGCAGTAACTCTTAAGTTTGAGTAGGAGTGTGCTGCCCGCGGCCGGGCTATCAAACCCCGTCCTCGTTCATGACTGCGAAACATTGTGTACTTTCCCTACCCCGTTTACAACTTGAATTTACTATGACAGAAAGTTAAGCCCTGCGACTTGCATCCCTTGATTAATCTCATAATTAAACCTTTAATCAAGGGATGCAAGTCGCAGGCCTTAACTTTCTCTCATTCAAGTTGTAAAATTTATTTGAGACTTTGCTGAGGTACTGAGTTGGTAATGCCCATTAAATCTGAGTAAATGTGGTAATTTGAAGAAGTTTAAAATTAATGCACATAAAGCACACAGTACATGTACTCTTTCCATTTGTTCAAATGGGTTTTTAATAAACGTAATCTTAAGGATAGGGGCTAACCATGCAAAGATCAGTTACAATTAAGTGTTTAGTTGTAAGCAATATTTTGAAAATAATTTATTAAAAGAATAAATCTGTGGCAAAATTAAGAATAATTTCATAAATCTTACAGAGAAACATTGTTAAGCCCTTACAACAGGTACAGAAGAATTTCCTCTTATGAACACCTTCATATTACTGTTTACTTCGAACTGGACATATTAAAATACATAGAGAATATTACACGGCCGCGCAAAGATTTGATTTTATTTTCAAGTGGTAAACAATATTTCACGAACGAGTGCAGTGAGTAAAATATTGTTTTTTACAATAAGAAAATAAGATTCATATCTTCAAGCCACCATGTAACTTTGTTTTTATTATACAGACGAGCATTTTTGCACAAACAGCAATGTAAAAGTGGGAAATGACGTCATCGACATCCTCACACATGAGGATATGGAAAATACGCCACTCAAGTCCCGGATATAGTTTCCTATGAACTCTACGAGTGATCTATTTTCCACTAAAACACTCTTGTCTATATAACAAATAAGCTTATCCCTAGGTTATGCAGCTATATCCCCAGGTTTTTATTCAGTAAGAGACTGATCAGAACTTTCCCTTTCATCTCGACAGGTGATGTTACATTCTATTTTAATCAACAGATAAAGGTCGACTAGGGAAGAATGCATAACCCAACCTTACTCAGATCACTTAGCTCAATTTTTCCTAGAAAGATTGAATGCACCAGTACATTAAGGTGAGGTGTTCACTTGCAAAACAATATATTTTTATTGAAACATAATACATTTATGTACAAACTCATATTCTTCAAAGCAGGATGTACAAGACATCAACATTAAAGCACTCTATTCAAACTACCAGCACCGCTCGTTTTTGGGAAAATACACATCTACAAAAGACATGTTAGAAATAAAGAAATTTATTATTTTTACCATTAACCAAACAAATAAGCCAACAATAATAGTGAAATTAGGAATATTAATAGTAGTATTTGCTTCTGTACATGCCTCATTTTAGACGTACATAATTCAAGAAAGCCAAATTACTTTGTATTGTGCTATGGGAAGACTGGTTCTCTATAACGAAGTTACACACAGATTTTGTGTACTGTAATTGACATTATCACTTACCTTGTCAATCAAGTGATCAATGCTTACTGATAATTTAGTTGACTTAAACTGAACATGCTGATAATTTGAAAAACTGGCCACCAAAAAGCAATTTAAAAGCTGGCATTTTCACTCTGATGAAGGGCTAATGCTCAAAACGCCAGCCCTTGAATTTCTTTACAGTGGCCAATGTAACACATTGCCAACTTAGTTGATAAATCCACATTTTAGTGTTTTGCTTCCCAACCAATGCAGTACCACAGTTTCTTTAGAAACTATCCCCTTAGTATTTACATGTTGTCAGTTATTTAAAGCACAATGTTATGCTAATCAAGGACATATGCACTAGTGAAGAAGCTTACAAAATATTCTCTGCTCTCCTATTTTTTAATTAAGGAAATTGCAGATTAGCAGTGGGAAACACCTAATGTACATCCTGCCACACTCTCAATGTTTTCACTGTCCATGCCTCAGTTATTCCTAGACTTCCCACAATGTGTGTGCATAGAAAACAACACCTTACAGAAATAAAAATCTACATTTTGTACATTATAAAATTCTGTGAATTATATGTAGCATTAATTTGCCTTTGAGCAACCAGGCCCAGGCCTTAATAACAACTGTTATTAACTTGATGCCCAGGCCTTAAAAAATATTATTATTGATGACTGACGATTTAGTTTAGAGTTCATGTATTTATAAATTCTTTCTGCATAATTATTACTTTTCCCCAGACATTTCAGAGTTAAATAAAGTGCACATTTGTCAGGGCTAGCCAATCTTTAACAGATACATAACATAGTTATCTTCCTCAGTCTAGTGGCCAACATCTGTCTGCACTTGCCTAGAGAAACAGCAAAGCATGATGATGGCAGTGACCAGGACTTAAGTCACTCAACCTTCAGGCCAACAGTACATGTTAATCTCTAGACTCAGACCTGTGCCTTTTACATGTATCTTGTACGTACACAACTGTAGCAACTGACTTGACCAGCAATGACAATTATCTCATGGTAAGAACTGAATATTTAATTATCAAGCTAGATGAAAGAAGTGCAAAAGCCCTTGAATTGGAAAGACACATTGTGCCTACAAACTCCCCAACTTTTATATTAACAAAACAATTTTACAATGCAGTCTTCTGCTAAAGTTAAACTTGCCTGGTAAGCAAGTCTACTTAACAGTGTTATCAAATACAGTTAATCTGTTGTACTGCACCCATTCATTGAGGAGGGCTCAAGATCCACAGTGGAAGAGTCAACTTCCCTTGGCTTCGACTCACATTGCTTCTGAGTTGGTTCCTGCTTAGGATTACGTATGCCATTCATCCCAGTCATGCTGCCAGGAACATAAGGTGCAAAAGGCATACCAGGCATACCATAGGGGAGATATGGATATGGGAGGCTTCCCATTCGCATGCAGTTAAGTGCTGCCATATATCCATTAGGCATGGAATTCAACCGTCCATTCAGTTCAGAAAGCGGAGGCGGAGGTAGAGGAATATTCAAATGGAGAACCACTGGAATGAAGTGGGTTCCAGAAGGGTGAAGAGCATAACTTGCAGCCGTGTATGGGCTGGGTATGTAAGGGGTTCTTGGTGAGATAGGCGTTGCCACCATTGGCATAGCCATGCCATTGTTGAGCCATTTGTGGTCTGCACCAACACCATCATTTGCACATCCACTGCCATCCACATTAATTCCTCTGTCAAACATGTTGCTGCTTGAAGGAACTTCTTCTTTCTCTTTCTCTGCATCAGTACTGTAATGTTCAATGTTGGAATAGGGACTTCCACTTCCAACCCAGAAATTCCCCCTACCCAGGGATGCATTTGGCTTCTCTTTCTTGGATTTGTAACTTCCTTGTCCAGAAACACTACTTAAATTGCTCTCACTGCTCCCATTGCCATCACTGGAATTATCTATGTGAACCCGTTTTGCCGACTGCTCACTGGAGGAAGCCTCCTGTTGGGTGCCTGAACTTGCAATGCTTTCATGAGATCTTTTGCATTGCCAGGAATCATAGTGGGACTTTGAGGACAACAAACTATCTGCACCACCATTAGAAGAGGTATTTAGACATCTGTTTTGTTGCATGTCCTTGTTATCATTTTCTAACTCGCTCTTTTCTGCATTTTCAGACATAAACTGCAGTTCATTCCGTAAGTGACCCATGAGTCGCTGGAAGCAAGGTTGTTGGAGATCCATAGCTTCAACATTGGTGAGACAGTGAAACACCTCTTTTGTGCAGTCTCTGAAGCCAAAGTAGTAGTTTGAATTTGCATGTACTTCTGGCTGTTCATCTCTAGTCATGGCATCTTGATCTTCTACAACAATAATGAATTGGATTAGACAGAAATAACATTAATGGAAATTGATTAACATGGTCTCAAGCAAGAGCTTTTAAAATGCCATAAAACCAAAACCAAAGTAATTACCCTTGCCACTCACAACAAACACAAACTACATGCACTGGATGGATCAACTAGAACTTGTACATGCAACAGGTGCCATGCACAGGAAAATGCATGACTTTAGTTTTACCTCTGGTTTTACCTCTGATCAATTGAAGCATTTTACAAAAATATTATAAGTGTCAAAAGTAATGCTGCACTTGCTTTGGGTTTGCTCTAGATACAGCTGTACAACGTTCTCTGATTCAATTAAAGAGGCTCACGACACCTCCTCAACCAACCAGATGTAAAGCCAAAACCAATTGTGACTTGCTTGCATGGTTCTCCTGCACTTAATGCCCACTATACTTATATTTACTTATTAATTTTAGTGTTTTGTCCTTTTTGTGATTGGTTAGAGTACTTACTTTGATTTTGGTTTTACGACACTCATTTGGAAACCACTCTAAGAAAGTGTCAAAAGGTAAAAGCAAATGAAAGCCCTCTACATTCCTTCCCTTCCTGCCCCATGGGTGCATTCAATTGGAAAGCTTTTGTTACAGTTTCCATAAGCAATAAAATCCAGCATGTGCATGTACATGTAGATGGGTGGCCTTTGTGGCTTAACCAGAACCCCTTTGGCCATCACAGGCATTGCTTAGGTCTTGAACGGTTCACAGCGCTGGCTGGTCTAGCTTTGAGTATCATTTAAATAAGTGCCCTATTAATACAGGTACAGTACAGGTCATGGGGATTGCAGCATTTACACACGCGTAAAATGTGAGCAATATGGCGGCTTTACTCGCGTGTTACACAAAAGCTACCCGCGAGTAAAAATTTAAACGTAATTTTACACACACCCATTTACACGCGAAATTGAGTGTATTCTCACCTTGAGATTCTGGGTTGTCAGGTTTGTTCCCTTCTTTTAATTCCTGCTTTCCAGTGATTTCTTGAAGTTTCTTGATGTAAGTGATTGTCTTCTCCAGAATTTCAGCTTTTTCCATCTTGCAAATGTAAATAGATAACACAATACTTAATCTTGAGAAAACAAATAGCAATTAGTGGTATCAGCATGCAGGTTAACTGAGGAGCCAAATCATTTAGATTCAAAGACAAAATGACTTGTTTAAGGTCTAATTATACTACTGATAACTTGGCATTATCTCAGTCCCTATAATAACTTTGCCTTCAGAATTTTACATGTATGATAATTATTAGCAAGTAATATAATTACTGGTATTTTATACCATGTAGTTATCAGGTGATAACAACAGACCAGATTCTTGGGGACCTTACCAGATCCCCCCTCCCTAGGGGTACCCCTCCAAATTTTGGTGGGGGTATGCCACCTACTTCTCCAAACCCTGCCCCCATTTCAAACCAATTTTTTTTTTCCAGTACCCATTAAGACCTTACCTGAAAATCTATACTCATTTTAAGATTAAAACAGCTCAAACACCATACCCCATGAGGTGGCACATACCTTTGTACATGTACACAAATATGTATCTTTACAAGGTAGTATCCCTCTGGCCCCACCCCCAAAAGAAGGGAGTAGGCCTCTCCTATGAATGTTGCTGTACCAAGTACACTGTATATTTCATGTACAGATAAATTCTGGTGCTGTACATGAAAGAAACATCATTCCAGTGTCTGCTCACAGATAATCCCCTATCTTTTCAAGTTTTATGGAGAAAACTGTAATCTTACCTGTTTTGGGACTGACGAAGTTGGCAGGAGCTGGGCTATTTCAGACATACTGGTGTTCATTCGGTCCCTTCTCCTTTTTTCAGTGAGCCTATGAGAGTACTCCACCTAAAATGAATACACTGAATTTAAACTATAAGTTGTATAACTTGTACCCTACATTACTAAGATGCACGCATCTTAGCTGAATAGCATCTAGGTTCTAACTTAACCCTTTGACCCCTGAAGACACTTTTAGGCGCACTTTCAGGTATAGTGTACATTTTGCCCCAAAAAAGCACACAAAGGCCCTTTTTAGTTCCAAAGCCCCCTCAAATAAGGCCATAAAGAACATGATTCAAAATGGTGCCGATTTGAAGCGAATTTGCAACATTTTCTCTGGGCAGGGGGGGGGGTCATAGTTGTCCACGTCAAGTTTCAAATTTGTTTATGTCAGGATTTAAAGATGGTGAACTTTTGTACAGACATCGAAGAAATTCACCGTATTAATTTTGCTTCGAAAGTCGTAAGTTATCAACTGATCACTTCATAATTGGGAATGACACGATCGAAGAAGACATGTTTCACCCATCTGAAGCCAAAGTACACCCAGGATTGGGATTTTGCTTACATTTCTTGTAAAAGCCAAAGACCTTTAACTTCTGAACGTCCTGTGCCAGTGCGAAATTAGAAGTGAGGGCTACAACGACACAAAAAAGGTCGAGAAATCAACTTGTGAGAACGGGATGAAATCCTCTATCATTCTACTTTTGAAAAATGTTTGGTTATCTATATCTTACGTTACTCTAACAGCCTGTGTGAGCGTTGTACTGGACACTGGTGATTCTGCCAAACATTTTCACAGAAAATTCAGGGGTCAAAGGGTTAAAAAAAGAGTTGTATGCATAGCATACCAGAAATGACAATGCTGTACAATGTTTATGAGCCGTAAATAGGTTAGACCTCTTGGGATAATTAAACAGCATTCTATATCTTAACATTCTGCTTGATAACCTAATTGTGCAGTTCCAGAAAATATCCATTAACTCCCCCCACAGAAGGTTTTTTGTTTTGCATCCCCCCTTCCCCCAAGAAATTCCAGTTTAGCTTCATACTTTGCTTCAAAAATTTTGGCTTTTAACACCCCCCCCCCCCTAGAATTTCTGATGACCTTCCATGGGGTTGGTGTGGATTTTTTCTGGAACTACACATTACAAGTATATGTCCCAGATCTAGAGTTATTAGGAAGCTTAAGTAGAGTAGAACACAGACTTAGATTTTAGCCAAGGTCATAATAAACAGCCACTTAATCATTGAGTTCCAAAGCCCAACCTGACCGATCAAATATGAAATTAATAATTACTGATAATTGATGTCACTTGAAATCATAACTTTCATTGATTTTCTTTTTTTTTTTTTTCAATGACCTTCAGATCTACCCTAATGATGACTCATTTTTTCCTAGCAAAAAAGGCTTACCAAGACTGGGCTTGCAAGAGAGACACTATTTGTAAAAACCATATATTGTAAATTATTTGTGAAAGTAGTCCCCATTGTGCCCCCCTCCCCCCCCCCCTGCTCTAGCCAGCTGTTCCTGTGCACCTCAGCAGACAAATAACAGGCCAGTGGATCTGTTTGGGCATCTCAACAGTGAACAAATGGAGAGAAGCCCCCAGGGCTGGACAGAGGGAAAAGAAACATCTTCTGGATGGAAAGACTGGGAGATTAAAATTGTTCAAATTACAGGTAGTGTGGGTTCATTGGGCTAAGTCGTTCCCAAGAAATGCGAAAAGTTGTTCACCATTTGTATTGTTGATGATTGCCCTTAATTCTGAGACAATCAACAGGCATCAGTCTAATTAACAACATAATATTTTTATTCCGTGACTATCCCATTATTTTGGCCCACATCAATTGACATCAGTGTAATCGAGACCACTTTCCTGTGGGTATTCATAGGTCATCATAATTTGGACCACATGTATCTTAACTGACATCAGTTAACTATCTTCCACTGACATCAAATGACGCCTTCATTTTGGATCTTTGATTTTTACAAATGTAGGTTATCGCCCAATGACATTAATTGATTGATTGATTTTGGATCATTAATTTTCTTCTGTTGGTCTAAGGCCAGACTTAAAAATGTGATCATCCATAATACATGTATATAAATTGCACGTCAGAAAATGTACATCTAGCTGGATCACTGGCTCCTAAAAATATGGCCATTTTCACCGGAACGACACTGAAACCATAGTTTTATGACTCCAAACAGCCTCAAAAACCTATGAAAGAGAAGGGTGAAGGAAGAGAAGAGGAAGGACTCTTCACACTCATAATTCTTATGTTGCCGACACTGGTGAAACCACCCGTGCAGAAGCCTTGACCAGGGATTGTTTTCAAAAATCCATGTGGATACATATTGACCGTTTTGGATAATCTGTTATGTTTTGCACCATTTATGCATGAGTACCTATGCTTGTGCTAGATATAGACTTAAGCGACACGTGGGTGTCATGTCCCTGATAAAACCATAATTTCAGGCATGCGTATTGAAGGCATCTCTGCTATGCAACTTCAACCAAGGTTTGACTCTTATTGATTTTAGGTGGCTGTGGCTATTTATGAAATTGACGCTAAACCTGAAAGCATCTACTTCTATAATTTATACTTTACCATCATACACCTATACATGACCTCCCTTCTACTATCTCAAAATATTAAACCACCAGCTTTCTTCGATTTGCGTTCCTCATTGTAACAATTGCAAGCAAAAGCTTAACACTCAGCTTATCATTTCAGTTGTCCATGATTCGTGATTCTCAAGTGCTACATCCTTGTACGCGGAAAGTTCAAATAATTTACGGGAAAACGAGGGTTTTCCAAGCATGTATAAAATGGCAGACGTGGAGTACAGTATGGGTAACGTGAAGAGCCAGATTCGCTGGTTTCCGTCAAGGTTCTGGCTTTGCTGGGAGTTTTCGATCTCCGATTTCTCAGTAAAGTTTTAGCTGGCGTCGCCACAGCTTTCAATAATGCGATCTTAGCATTATTTTTGCATTCCTGCTACAGCTGAAGGAAAAACCAGCGCATAATACTTTAAAGCCAAAACTTAACAACGAACTAAGCAGCAATTTGTATGCAGCCGATTTTGCGGAGACTTGCTCACAATATTAAAACCTGACCTTGAACCCTTAGAACTTACTCAATTAGAAAAAAATTGTCTTCGTTTGATGGAAATGTTCGTGCTTTCTTAGGAAAAGGGTTTTCTGTCAGCTCTTTAATCGTTTATTTCGTTTTCCTTCATTTCATATCTCTGTATAATAGAAAGATTCCTTGTTAAAATACCAAAAATTACACGTTAAGGCTTACATGTATATGAATACGCCGAAAATGATGAAACGGAATGCTCCGCTCCTGCATTCGATGCATAAAATTCGTAATTTTATGAAACTCATTCATGCGCTAGTACTGTATATTTGACCTTGGCATAAAAAATCTTAAGACACTCTAGGGAGAGCTTACAAATGTGAGCTTACATCGTGTGATCGATTTTGTGAAAGCCTTAAAATTGAAACCAAAAATGGTACCCTGGCAATCCTAGCATTTTAGAAAGAGAGTTGTGTCGGTCGGTAAAAACAATAACAGTAAATATAATAAAGCTATTTTAATACAGATGAGTAACAGTCGACCACAATTTGTCACAAATCCAAAGTTTTACCTTATGTGCTCTGAACTTAACTGCCGAAGAAGGAGAAACCGATCTTGGTCGATCTCGACATGCCAGCATTGCCCCTTCCATGATTTCTGTTGACGATGCCATTTTAAACCATCAGCTGCATATCCCGTAACACTTCACCGAAATGTCATGAAATTATTGCCACTCCATCATGGCAAGGCAGAGAACGTAAACTGAAGCATGTTCTGGTTTCTCGCTCGTTTATCAATTTTTTTTTTACTCCGCACGTGCGTAACTTATATAACACTCTTGAACATCCGCACGTGAGAGTTTTCTGTGACGTAATGACAACAAGTTTATGAAACACTTCTACTCGAATTTTACTTTGAATTGAATTATATGACCCATAAAAGAAAGATATGAAAAGAATCACGTGATATACTGCTTTCTTTTGTAGTTTATGGAACCAAAAAGAAAATTTGAAGTTTTCTAGTGCCTCGTTTACTCATTGTTTCGTTTCCGTTTCCGTTTGGAGGTTTCTTTTGCCTCGTGCATGCATTTCTTGATTTCCGTTTCCTGTGAGCGTGACTTTTAGCCTTAATTGCATAACTGCGCACGTGAGGCCTTGAGCGCACTTGAAATAGCACCAAAATGAAGGTCAAATATTGAACTTCAGCATATTTAGGGTGCGTTCGATTGGGAAATCCGGATTTCGATTTCGGATTTCGGATTTTGGATTTCCCAATAAAACGCGAAATCCAAAAATGGATTTCGACCAGCCGAAATCCTTTTCCAAGACGGATTTCAATTAAGGCCCCTTAATTGAAATCCGTCTTGGAAAAGGATTTCGGTTCGTCGAAATCCGTTTTTGGATTTCGCGTTTTATTGGGAAATCCGAAATCCGAAATCCAAAATCGAAATCCGGATTTCCCAATCGAACGCACCCTTATAGATATATATATATTTTTTGATCGTGAAACAATTGAAAAGTTTCATTTGAATTCCTTATCAAATAATCTAGTACAAGACACATGCTGCATGAGTCATGATGCTTGACGTATCACGCGTAGGTTCGAGCGGATAGACAGGGATAGACAGGGTCACCCGTGATACGTGAAGCTAGGTCTGCTGGTCATTGTAAACGCAGGCTCTACAAGAGAATCAAACACCGTACACCCAAGCATCCACACTTATAATTACACTAATAAAATCACACCTCATAAGCAACACTGCCTGGGCTTCTGCCAGCCCTTAAACATCTTTATTAACATTTGTCTTGTGGATAAAACATTAATGAAGGGTGAAACTTGGACCGTTTAAAGCACTGTACGGCTTCTGAGTCACACTTGCACAAGGCGTGCCGACACTTGCCGTAAAACCAGTAGTAGCTTGGGGGCTCTGAAAGAGGGAGTTACATAATCTTAAGTTAAACAACTGCGCCTTGTGTACCGTGTGCCGCTAAATTTTTGCGGGTTCTAGTTTTTGCGATTTTTGTGGTTTTTTTCACGATCAGCAAAGAAAAAAAAATTCCCGCAAAAAAGTAACCACAAACATTTTCTCCGTAAAAATTTACTCCTCTGTCAAAATTAAAGAAAAACATCACCTTTTACATGCAATGTAAAATCGTGTTGGTCCCCATTTACTCAAAACGTCTTTTTCATTCAGAAACAAAAAGAAATCAGAGACAAAACGTTCAAAAATAAAACGATGTCATTGCAGTCGGTACACCCCAAGTATTTAGCTGCTAAAAGCTTAACAGAAAAGGATCGCCTCAAGGTACTCCATTGATTAACTGATTGACGTATTTCACATCTGCTTGTTGTTTCACCTGTGTTTCGATTACTTGTACTCAAATAAAAACGAAACTGTTATAATTGCAATTGAACGCGACTTCCTTGAAAAACACGACAATATATCCCCAGCAACAATAACCAGTCTTTCCCAATCGCAAAAAGTAGTTCCCGCAAACAAAAAATCACCCAACTGCAAAAAATTTAACTCCCCCCAAAAATTAGTGCAGCAGGGCATGTGTCGGTGTAGGTGTGTGGTTAGGGAACGGAGAATATGCAGCACAAATCTCCGTTTCGTGATAAGGTACGGATAATAGTCTTCGACAACAATTTTATTTTGGTCATGAAATTATCAAGAAAACAGTCACCCGAGTCTGTTCATACACCTTCTATTATCTCAAAAGATCATCGAGCGAACGAAGGCCGTGAGGGGGGAGGGGTGGGGAGCTTGCTGTCGCGTTTTGCGCTTGCGTCACTCTCTTTAAGCTTCCAGATAATTGAATAAAGGGCATCAAGTAAACAGCGTTATCAAATGGACAGACGCCTGAGTGTATCACTGAGTTGTAGCATTGGTCGTGTACTTGACAGCACCTACAAGACCGCAAGCAGCCACTGAGTAAAAAGCGTATGCCTTACACTGCTGACTTAAGTGCATACTGTACTTATAATTCCATTACACAAGAATGATGATGATGATGAGGATGATGATGATGATGATGATGATGATGATGATGATGATGATGATGATGATGATGATGATGATGATGATGATGATGATGAGGACAAATAGATACTCCTTTTTCGGTGTTTGGTAGATAATACACGCGGATATTTTACGAGTTGCGTAGTATTTTTCCGGGACCTGCAGTGGCGAGCAAAAATGAGAGTAATGAACGGACCATTAGAAGAGTTATGGGGGGGGGAAGGCGGGGGCAGGCGAAGTATCCAAAAAAATCATGCAAGGGAAAATTGAGTGAAAAAAATTCATGCACAGCGAGTATCCCAGAAAATAAGTTCTTGCACACGGGAAAAAAAGAACATTCCTGCAGGGGAAATGTTAACGAAAGAAAAATTCTTGCAGCTTGAAAATTTCCCACCCCCGCCATAACTTTTGTAATGGTCCATCCCTAATGAGTAACATGTCCGCTGGTATTGTCGACCAAAACACCGAATAAGAGGTTTATTATTCCACCTGCATCTTGTTTTTGCTTCGTCCGGTCTCCTTCAGCAAAAAACCGGTCAAACCGGGATTGTACAGTGTACTATGCAGGCATAGTTTGGACGTTCTCTTGCCCTTATACGGTAAAATTACACAACAGTGGAATGAGAAGAATAAATACTAAACTTACCACACCCCTTGAGGGGCTTTTCAGGGATAATAAATCCAATAGTACAAATCGGCACATAGTTAAGTTAAGAATCCCACCTGTCGGGAAGCAGACTAGTTGGCTATCTACAAGTATGGCCAAGGAGTTGAATTAGGATCTATGATCCAGAATCAACTACAGCTAGCAGTCAGAGTGGGACTAAAACCCGGGACCGCCCAGCGCCCTAACTCCTCGGTGACGCTGCCTCCTATTCCTATCCAAATCCACAAAAATAACTAAGGTCGTTTTTCCATTATTGTTCCCACATTCAAGATCCTCGGTATAATTATCCTTTGAACTTCGGAGACATAAGAAAGACTGGTTGCGCCTCGTTGACTACTGTTCGCTTGTTGAAAACTCTGTCTAATAGTCTATCGTGAAGTATGGGCAAAGGATAAGAAAAAAAGACCTATAAAAATGCATAATTGCCTAGACATTATCAACCTCCGTTGTTGATCACGTGATAAATGAATTGCCCTGTAGTGGTGTACCATGTGATCAAATTTGAGAAGTGATTGGACGGAAAATTACTGGTAGATTGCGTCTTGTTGATAATAATCACGCTTCCGCAGAATACCTGTCTGTGTCGTCCAAAGGTTTTCCTTTTCCTCCAAACCCGCAATAGCAGCCGTAACCGATGTAGTCTATTGGGTTTCTGTCAACGTGGCATAAGATCATAAGACCAAACTCTGCAACACCTCTCGTAGATGCCATAGATGCATCTTTACCTTCTGCCAAAAAATTCCCAGAAATGTAACTTAAAAGGTACAGGGTCTTAAAGCAAATGGTAAGATCATGCTGGCTATGGAGACGTTACAAAACCCGTACTACTGTTCGAAAAGAGTAAGGAACCTAGTTAGGTTCCGATGTTATGGTCTTGGTCTGTTAAAATTCATTTTATCCTTCATGCTAGTGTTTTATTATTAATTTTGATTACGTTTGATCAACCTTAGTGTTTTTCGCCGGATGCCCACCGTTTTAGAACATGACGTAATAGCGGAGCCAGCGCGCTAGCGCGTCAGCGGAGCTCCATTGCTAAGGAAATTTGGTAACCTGTCAAGCCAAAAAATTTTGGTAGTGACGTAATAGTCACGTGACCGTCCGTCCGTACATCCGTACGTCCGTCCGTCCGCACCACAGGGCTACCAATACACTTCATACACTGGATATAACCCTGTGCTGAATCCCTTGTGTTTTTGGCGCGAAATCGCATGTTGACCCGCGTTGTAGCAAAACAAGCAAAGAAAACAAAAGTCAAAAACAAATTTTTTCATGGAAAAAAAAAGTTCAAAAGAACACTCAGTTGTCTTTTTGGTGGAAGGGGAAAAGTTCAATTTAGGCGAAAGAAATTAGGCGATAAAGTTCACGCAAAAAGTTCAAATTTGCCTTGTCAGTTCTGTTCAAACTCGGTCGGCACATCGCTTGAGTTCGCAGCTTTTCGCAGCGGTTTCGACGCCAAATATAGCAGAGCTAGTGCTTTTTGGTTTTTTCTGTCCACAACCATGGTTTTTACGGCGTTTCGAACACATTTTTCCAGGAAAAACACCAGCATTTTCATGCTGATAGGCAGCTTGTCACGAAGAAAGAAATAAGTATTAAAATTTACTCCTAAAATAACGTTAAACGCCCATGGCCTTGTGGACTAGTCACCGGCATCTCATGCCGACGAGCCGGGTTCGACACTCAGCGGGAACAGGAATTTTTTTCTTTTTTTTTTCTTTGTTTTTTTTTTTTAATTTAACGACTTGAATGAGAGTATTTTCAGAAATTAATAACTGCCAGCAAAAACAAAACAAAAAAACAAAACAAAAAAAAACAGACAAAACAAAAAGGGGGGCTCCGCTTTTAGGCTTGGCTAAATTTATATATTAATATTATGTCATAAGCACATGTTAGGAACCTCAAAGAAGGCTTTTTAGACGTTTTATCTTTCTTCTCTGTTTCTCTGTCATAGCTTTAGAATTTTTATAGTTGGAGTGTGGGGGCGGGGGTGGGGGCTGAATCGGACTGCATAGGGTTAACGAAGATTCGTGTAAAACAAGAGAGGATCCTCTCTCGTGTAAAATTAATACGCAGCTTACCTTTTGGTGCAAAGTTCTTTCCATGATGCTATAAGAATAATCATCATGTAACAATTAATAAATTGGTTATCATGCGTCTGGCATGTGACTCAATAATTTCTGGGTAAGAGAAAATTTCCGCAAGCACAAAAGAGAAGAAAACTTAAATATCGGAAAATAAATTTAATAAAAAATTTCTTGGCTACGAATGATCAGGGATTTGCAGGAACGCACTAGAGACAATAGAATGTGGATGCGAAAGGCAAACGAGTTACATTATGGTCCTGAACTCTTGCATGCCGATTTTATCTTTAAGAAGCCTTTATGCCCGCGTTCTTTTAACGACATTTTTCTGGATGGATGGATTGTTGACCTCTAAGAAGCCTTTTCTTTGAAACAAGTTCGAGCAACCCACTTCTGAACTTGTATCAGGGTCCCAAAGGCAGGGTGTAGGGAGTCGTTGGAGCCTTGGAGGCCCCGAAATTTTCAGTGTCGTGGAGCCCGGAAAAATGCCGTTTTCTTCTCGAAGCCCCAGCGCAAATGCAGATTCTGGCCAAATGGAACCCTGAAGTGAAGTGGTGGAGCCCTAGAGCCCCGAACTTTCCAGCATGGAGCCCTAGCGCCCTGCATGCCCTCGGGAGCCTTTAACCCTTTTGAGAACCTGTTTTAACTAACACCTTGGCAAACAGGCAGTCCAGACGAGCTCTCACTAGTAAATATGAGTTCGCCTCTATAGAGTGGTTTTATATAAGGCAAAAGGAAACTCTATAATTTACAAAAAATCTTGGCATCGCAATGTAAGTTGAAAAACGGAAAGTGAAAAGAATGGGGAAACAGATTGACCTCTTGGCAAAGAATACTGGAGTCGTAGTTTGATGTCTTCAAAAACACGCACACTAATTATATCATATATACTTGCTTACCAGATCGTGTGGACTTGCAGCTATAGAAAGCTGGAAGATGATAAAGATGGAGAAAAGAACTGCAAAGCGCTTCATCCTTTTTGCATGTGGAATCAAGGCTGACTTGAAGTGCTCGGGAGAGTATTTGATTCTGTGATTAAATACGTCAAACTCTGGCTGATAATGCAGTCGCTTTCATACATACTCAATTTCAGCTGTTTCACTTCTGTGGAAATGTAAACATAGAACGTGGGTTTCGATTTGCTGTTTTGCTGTTTCTTGTATAAATGACGGTTACATTTGTTTTCTTTTATCCTTTCCTTGTCACTTAAAAGTTTATTTCAGTTTCCAGAACTAGCTATTACAAAAAAAAAATTAAGGTTTTTTGGAATCGACTCATAAATGATATCTTCACACTGACATTTAAAACGCACACAATTTGTTTTCATACATTTTTCGTTCTTCTTATCAGGTCTTTTTTTTATGTGGACGTCGTACTGAACGCTTCTCTTCTTGATATATTCATGAAACAAAAACGCAGCTGCAATTAATACCCTTAGCGACTCCGGAGGTGAGTAATTGCTCAATATAGAAATATACGTGTGTAATATTGACCTATTCGGCAATAAGCAGAAGGATAAGTAATAATATCTCCCCACGAGAAACTCAGTTACGATTGCTGCTTTGTTTAACAAAGATAAGAAAGTAAACTCCACACACAAATTACACTTTTCAAAGTATCCTTTGTTTATTGAGTTATTGAGACGTTTTAACTATATACGGCAGTTTGGTCCACACTTCATTTAACGACGTTACATTCTGCGAAAGAGAAATAAGACTTAAAAAAATAAAAATATATGGTTTGCTCGGCTAAATATCAGTACCAGTAATATTTTTGGTAACCAAGATTTACCCTATTTTGCAAAGGGACCGCGAAATCCTAATGAATTCCAGCTCTAGTTGAGTTCGAGTCCAGCCCGTTGAATTCCAGTATGCTGAAATGCATCCTTAAAAAACTAAAATCACCACAAGTCATCCGGTATATTATAACATGACGGATCATTATCAGAACTGTGGCGGCTTAAAAGGCCTTTGTTTCCTGAAACGTATCTCTAATTTCCGGCCATTTCTTTTTAGTTTGATTTGATGAGGGGGCCATTGGGGCCTATCAGAAACCGAAAAACCGGCCAAAATTTTCACCAAAACCGAAAAACCGGAAGAAAAATCGCTCAAAACCGAAAAAAACGCCGTGAATAATGATCAAAACTGCAAATTCGTGATTTTCAATCCCTCTGCACTTGATACAACAGCCAAAATATTAGCCTTAGGGACGATTCAATGCCGCTGTTATACTGCTTGCGGCGCGAATTTGATGCGCATTATCCCGAACAAACTTTTTGCAATGTTCAACCGAAAGAATCGCTTCTTCCATTGTCTCCGTCTCATATGAAGGTGAAACTTTTGTAACTCGTGATGAACTCAAAAAGGTTCGTACAATGCGCCAATTTCCTCGCAAGAACCGAATAACCGCTTTTTTGTTCATAAAAACCGAAACCCGAATGTCAAAAAGGGAAAAACCGAAAACCGCAATGGATACCAAAACCGAAAAACCGGGGATTTTGAGTGCAAAAACCGAAAAACCAATCTCAAAAGTGACCAAAACCGCAAAACCGAAAAACCCAATGTCCCCTCTTTGATAAATCATTTGAAAACGGGCGAGGTGAATTCACGATTTGTAATACGTGCTGCGCTTGTCTCCTCAACTAGGGATTTTAGACTGAGTTATTGACAACTAGAGGGGTCGCTTTTCTACCCGGCTAGCATGGTAGATGGTGTAATTGCTTAATACAGGCTAATACTTTAAACTGTGCGGATAAAATCTTAACTGTGAAGTTTGTCCATCCAGAGGAAATTTTTTTAGCAGTGTTTCAGTTTTTGTTTTAATTTTGTTTGTTCTGTTGTTGGCAAAACTCTCCTAAACTGTGTGCCCAATCAAAGGAAAGTCCTTATTGAGCAGTACTTTGATAAGATGTTGCTTGTTTTTGCTACTTTGAGACATGACATTTAGGATTTTATGTTTCATTTTATCGTGCACACTCGATGAATCTGACAATTCCTCACGTAAGTAGGTGTTGAGAAAGTTCTTTGTGGTTTCAGTTGTTTGTTCTTAAATCAGCTTGAGCAGATGATTGCTTCACACCACTAATGAGCTGAATGAACTGCCTGAAAGTTGAAAGTTGTCAGGTAGATTGATCAAACTACTATAAATTAAACGAAAAAACAACAGTAAACCGCTCATTGCAAAACGAACTGATAGAATTTCAGAAAACATTTGACGGGCGTTAAACTTTAAAAGTCATGCAAGGAGTAACCTTGATAACATTCATTTTGGTAGGCTCTGTCTTTTCCCTCCCTTATCCGAAAACTCCTGTCGAGGTAGGTTATATATACCCTTTTAACTTCACATTACTTTTATTACTCAGGTATTTCTTTGGACAGAAATAACTTAATGCTTGCTCCGATCGTATTACGTTATTCAACTTGTCCCCGTTATTCCATTACCAAAATATCTTTAATTTCTCTTTACAAAATAGTGTGCAACAAACCGTATCACCCAGAGAACTTTTCAAAATCTTTCGTTTTTAAATGGCTACACTTTTCGAATGTCACAGAGAGAGAGTTTTTGCCGCTATGAAGCAATATTAGGATATTCACAAATTTTGGAGAAATTAGAACCACCCAGGCTGATCCTTTTGGATTTCATTTAACGCTTGAGTCGTAGATGTCAAAGTAAAAGGGAGGAGTTATACTTCAGCTCGGCTAACCTAAGCTCTTTCAGTCTTCATTAAAATTTTTTTGGGTTAATGTATATACCCATTACCAAGACTTATTTTTTTGTTTTTAATTATTTAGGATGATCCCATAATGGACAGTAACAATCCAGTGGAGAAGCCAGGTAATGAAAACTTTTTTACTTCATAAGTGATTAATTACGTATTAGCTAGCCTGCAGACAAGGAAATTTTGTAGGAGTTTGAAATGTGTGTTTTAAAACTCTACGACAATTTTGGGCAGTCAATATCAAAGGATGGGAATTATACACGATTTTTGCGTGGTGCTAGCACAAAAGTTACTTGCGACAGTCTTATAAAGCAAACGCTGAAATGTCCAAATTGGCATGTCGTCAGGTGAAGTGTTACTGCAGTGCCGAAGTAAAAAGATCGCTCCAAGTTCGACTTTGGCAGGGAGTGAATGAACCACGTAGTGTCGCTGCTGTGTAGCACGGCAGTAGCATGACTTGAAGGTCCAAAAAATTTCAATCACGTTTTGTAGTAAGAAAGTATTTTCCTGTTGCTACTAGCAATAGTACAAGTGTGGTTAGAATGTTCTCGAAAAAAGCCGATAATCCCGCGATTGAGGCTGCTGTAACAAGAGGCGAACTAAGCTTAGGTTTCTAACGTAGCGTCGAGTCATGATCCCCATCCTCCATTTAAATTAGAAATTTGCAGTGTCCTTCTGAACCACTTTCGTCATATGGCTAAAATGGGTAGACGTCGTTCTCATATTTAATAATAAAAGCAGAGATCACGCGAACGTTTTTACATTTAAGAATACCTTACCTCTAGAATTTCTGAAAAGACAAAAATTTCAATCACGATCGATTTTTTGGCTAGGAAATATCTTTTGTTGCTAGTAACAATTTGACAAAGAGGCTTTGCTTGAATTTTACAAAAAGAGAACAACCTTGCGAAAGATGCAGTACGTTTCCCAGTTACCCGCCAACCCCGCCAGTTTCCGGCTATTTTTCGTTTAGTCACCATTTCTCGTCAGTGAAGTATTTTTTCCAAGATTGACTGTTTCCGAAGATTTTTTGATGTCCTTGCTCTCATTAACTGGAGTCGTAGCTTTCCGGTTTTTGTTGAGGGCGGGATTTTCAAGACGCGAAGGTCGGTGAAATTGTTTTCTGAAAATGTCCTTGCTTGCGGCACCTCAAATTGCATGGTTTCATTTGAATTTTTCGGTTTAATTATAATTTGCTTTCCCTCACTTGAGATTCGTTTTATCCTTGGTCGAATAACAAACAACTCAAACAAAGGAATGGTACAGAAAACTTTACCGGTTTCACAGTTTGTTTATAACAACTAATTCAGACGTCCGGAGAGTTTCGATGTTCCAAACCTAGTACAAGTAACGCAACAATTTAGCAATAACTTTTGCTTCTTTGAATTGCTTTAATCACATAAAAAAGTTCGACTTTTATACTAGGCCATAGGGCCGATTTAGGCGGCACAAATTCGTTGCATGCCATGCTTACGAAAAGCCTATGACACGAATTGTTTCGTGTGAATCAAGTCTATATTTTATGTACGATTGTCGCCGACAAGAAAAATGTCGCAAGACTTAGCACCGATTTAGTCGGTACAAATTTGTTGTGTCAGGTGTGTTGTAATTCAAAGCTACAACTTGCGCAAATGTCGAGTTTTGAAACTTGTTTCTAAACCGTAGCCTGGGGCAATTTCTAAATGGAGAGAGTTGTTTAGAATTTTTTCAATGACGCGAGCAGCATGCGCTGCAAAAGTCTCGTGCGACAGGCTGAAGCAAAGTCGCAACGTTCAAATCGACCCTTTAGAACGCTACAACAGTCGCAGCCACCGGAAAATAATAACTGACGCCAGTTGCATTCAATTTTGCATGACGGCAGCAGCACGAGCTACATAAACGTGCATACGACCGTCGTTATCGAAGACCATACCGTCGAAATCGGCCCTGAAAAGAAAGCACCTCTTTTGGTTAGAGCTGTTGCATAATCTCGTGCCAAAGTAAGCTAGTGATGAATGGTTTAACAATTGATGACCAACTTATTTTGGTTGTTTTTTATTTATTTATATATTTATTTATTTATTTATGTTTATTTATTTATTGACCTGGAAGATCTGGGTACGAGATTAGCTGTTGCCTTGCTAGGACTCACTTGTAAGGCATCGCCAGGGAGCAGCTTAAACTGGATGTATTTTCTTTCTTCTCCGCACAGAGGGGTATGTCCGCACCCAAAGGAACCTCTATCAGTTTCACAGCATGATTGACTGTGAAACAACCCTAACATCTTACGATTACCACGACTACGGCTGCTTTTGTGGCTACGGAGGGGCTGGTACACCTGTGGACGACACCGATAGGTAAGAAGAGGCACAAGAAACCCATGAAACTGCCAAAGTTAGCCTCTGATGCATGATGCATTTATTTATTTATTT
The DNA here is from genome assembly GCA_964017195.1 of Siderastrea radians. Lineage (NCBI taxonomy): Eukaryota > Metazoa > Cnidaria > Anthozoa > Scleractinia > Rhizangiidae > Siderastrea > Siderastrea radians. The sequence continues at coordinate 12,944,471 of OZ024887.1, read as the reverse complement.
GTTTATTTATATTTATTTATTTATTTATATTTAGTTATTTATTTACTTACTTCCTTATTTGTTTATCCAGGGACATCCAGTTGGCTAGCTACAGCTAGTTTAAATAGAACGTCGGTTTTATTATCACCTCAGAAGTGACTTAACGAGTAATTTAATATTTGCTGAGCAACAAAGGTTAAACGATGTTGAAACGAGTAGGATTCGCTAAACGTTCAACACAGGATAGAAGTCCCGAAACATCAGAGTTAATGAGGACTGAAATAATATTTTCAAATTCTCAGGTGCTGTCAAATTCACGACAGTTGTTACGACGCCATCATGAACGACCCAAGCTTGTGTTCTTATTCGTCTGCTGTTTATTGGAAAATTTACACCAGAGATGACACTTGCACAGGTTGCGGTAAGTTGCGTTCCTGTTGTAAAACTACTTCAACGACTTCAACCTTTAATAGCTGAAACGGAACTTTTTGTCTAACTGGCAGACTGACTGACTGACTGGCTGACTGACTGACCGACCGACCGACCGACCGACCGAACAATCGGCTGACTGATTGACTGACTGACTGACTGACTGACTGACTGACTGACTGACTAACTGACTGACTGACTGACTGACTGACTGACTGGCTGACTGACTGACTGACTGACTGACTGACTGACTGGCTGACTGACTGACTGACTGACTGACTGACTGACTGGCTGACTGACTGACTGGCTGACTGACTGACTGACTGACTGACTAAAAGGTTGGCTGAAAGACAGAAAAATTGCCAAACCATTAACTCGGATGGTTGACTGGTTGGCCTAATGACCAACTAACCAAGAAAAACCAAGAGACAGACGGACAGACAGACGGACGGACGGACGAACGGACGGAAGGAAGGAAGGAAAGAAGGAAGGAAGGAAGGAAGGAAGGAAGGAAGGAAGGAGGGAAGGAAGGAAGGAAGCACTCATAACCGATTACATATATTATCGCTATTTGTTCTTTCTTGTCCCATATTTAGCCGATGAAGAAGGTTCTTGTGGCCGCGCCATTTGCGAGTGTGACGGAGAGGCGGCTCGTTGTTTTGCTAAGTCGCAGTACAACCCACAGCACTTCAATTATCCACAGGAAAACTGTAAAGCAAAACAAGCCGTAAATCAAGGATGAAGAAGCGTATAATAAAGCTACAGATGATTAAGTTGAAGCACATATTAAGAAAAGCCTGTATTTAAAGTCGTGATCATATGCAATAAAGAAAACTAAAAGAACAGAATTTCCCTTGAATGTCCTTTAAAAAATTGAAATTATGATCAGCTTATCTGGTTGGATTTTTCGAAAGCCTGAAACAAACAAAAAACGGACGATTTATCGGTTACATGACTTATAGGGGTCTACGCAAAGGAACATCTTTTGGATACAATGAGCAAAAATTTTAAAAAGCAACAAGTTACACTCTCCAGTTCTCCCTCGCTTACTTTTTCTACAATTCCAAGGCCGGTCAGTTGCCTATGCCAGAAAAAAGATTGTAACAAAGATTACAATTCTTGCATGTCCGATATGTATGCAAAAAATCGCTACTGCCATACAGACGTCTTTCAAAAAGATGAAATCCAACATGGCAAGATATAACGCTAATAGTTTTGATAATAGGTTGTTTCTTGTTAGAGCTGTAGTAAAAGATCGATAACAAAAAACTCGGGGATGAAGGAAAGGCTACGATCTGGATTAATTAGATAGCATTTAGAAGCTCTTTCCTCCGATAAGAGGGCCACATATTTCCATAACTAACAAACAAACGAGGGAAGAAGGGAAAACGGAGAGAAACGGGGAAATCAAGCACTGGTTGCGGGGGGTGGGGGGGGGGGGGCGGTTGGGGATTGGGCTCCAACTTGTGCTAGATAATTTAGTAAGAGAATCATCAGTTATTCTCAAAATCATTAATACATTAATAATTCATAAAGTGACCAGCCATTTAATAACCTATACTTGGGTCGTGTGGATAAATCTTGATAACCAATGAAACACCAGATGAAGATCAGCAGCGCTTTGATCTGACTTCAAAAACGTTGGGAGGCCACTGCATGGAGGGGAATCTGTCTGATTGTCTATCAAGATTTTGTAAAACAGCATGTCAACGGCCGAAACAACGTGATTGTTTTAACGCTAAGTGGAAATCAATTCCACTGAGAAAAGACTCTGATTGGCTGATATAATGTGAAGGACTTAGACTGGTGTTTAAACAGTTTTATGGTATTTCTTATGAGCTTTTTGTTCTCTGCTCTTAAGACAATCGTCGACACGCGATTTCTTTTGATAGGCAATTTAACAACCCTAATAAAGGCTATTCCTAGAGGGCTTCTTAAGTCTTCTAACATTCGTTCCACACTTTTTTGGTCAGCAACCAATCAACGAATAAAAACAATCTGATTGTTTTCTTAACACTAAGTGGAAATCAATTCCTGTGAGGGAAAGACCTTGGTTGGGCTACAAATGTTAAACGTTTAAATACGCCTTTAGTTAGTTGTTGACATTTAAAGTCTTCTTATCTGGGATTCGTTTCTTCAGCTTTCAAACATATACACACAAGACAGGCGCTATATCTTGATCCGCTCTCACAGTGCCACCTCACATTCGTTGCTGTGCTCATTGTAGTTAAAATTGGAAGGCTCTGAAATGAGATCATTTATTCTTGTTCTCGTTTCCTTTATCGTGTGTGTTTTTTCTGTCCCATCTTCCTTCGAGGTAGGTTTTATTAATAAAGATGTAAGCTCAAAAAGTCATAAATTTGGAGATAAAAGCCGCTTGTGAATTTCGGCGAAATCAGCTTTACTTGGTGTGGCTTCAGTTCTTTACTGGGTGACCCAGAAATAATTAACAACTGAATTTCTAGGATAATCACTCTAAAGACTTTTACAACGATCACAGCTCATATTGTTTTATTTCACCATAGGAGTATGTTTCATTGCCAAATATCATGGACAATTTTTGACTATAACAGTTTTATAGCAATCTTGTAAATCTACTTTGAGGCAATCGCTGAGGACAAACCAAAACGAACGCTTTAGCAATTTAAAGTAATTAGATCTGTTGGTTATAGTGTTTGGTGTCTTCTGCTGTATGGAAGATTTCATGTTCATGTTGCTCATTCCGCTTTTCATATTTTTAATAACTGAATAATGGTCATATTCACTGACACGCGGTAGTCTAGCTGTATGCAAACTAACTACTTTGGATCACCTGAAGATTCTGACATACATTTTTTTGTTTTTACTTAAGAGAAAGATGATCGGATATTGTTAAGCCTTGTCATGTATTGACCCTTTCCCACCCATTCATTCATTCATTCATTCATTCATCCATCCATCCATCCATCCATCCATCCATTCATTCATTCATTCATTCAGTTATCTATTTGTTTATTTTATTCTATTTTATTTTTTTTTTTGTCCCGACTTCAACCTGTTGGGCCTATGACGTACATGTATCTTATTTTGTTCCAAACACTAGGACCTGCAAAGATCAGGGAATTTTATGAACTTTTTAAATCTACTTATAATGTTTTCAACTCATTTCCTGCCTTTCAAGAGCCTTGACGAGAACAATGAATTACACTCATTGAGACCTTTCAAAAGGTATCACTCATAAGAGTGGGTGGACATTGAGTAAAATATGTATTCAGTGTCACTTCGGGGAAGAGGCCACTTAAACTCCGGTAGGGAGAGGTGAAAGAAAGTGTGTTCAGTGTGTTACGACCATCAGTAACTAAAAATACCTGAGTGCCTCTTACGCCCACTTCACTCGACAGCAGTTGATTTTAGAACTGAGTAAAAACATGGCAATTTTAGACTGAATTTTTTATACTTTAAAAGTATGTGATTTATCCAGTTGAAATAAGCTATGTAAAATATCCAGTTGAAACAAGCTATGTAAAATGTTGAAGTAGCATATCTGAAAGCAGTTTTTACCTTTTGGTCGAGTTTTTGTGTTTTCTTTCTCTCTTTTCTTTTCTCTTTGTTTGTTTGTTTTTTTGTTTTTTTCTACCTTCTCAGATTTTACTCATCTCGAATTTTTATCTTGGTTGCAGATGAAAGACGAAGAAGTGACTTTCAAAAAGATACACGGTGAGATTCTGTATACATTAGCTATATATTTGTTCAGCTGACTTTTTGAATCATGTAAGGACCACTTGGATAAACAGCAGCAATTTGTTTCCAGATCTTTGTGTACATCAGAATCAGCAATGGACTTATACAAAACAAACTTTAAAACAAATGCAAGGCTGATCGAACAGCTAAAATAAACTTTTTCATTGTTGCCCAATTTTTCGTGTAGACAAAACGTACCTCCAGGTGGCAAGGCTGGCAAAAAGTTAAGTAAAAATGGAAAGAAACGGTTGCCTTGAAACTGTATTGAACAAAACTGAGAAAAATGGAAAGTGAAACAAACGGTGAAAATGGAAACAAGCGGTTGCCTTGATACAACTGTGTTAAACTAGTAATTAAATATAATTTCAGTGGGCTTCTCTCTCCTCCGCAGGGGTCTCCTACAGCTTGACTGCACGCTTAAGAAAAAGTGCGCGGAGGCTGGGTAGAGGGAAAAATAAGCGTGCGGGGAACTTTTCTCTTTCCCTGTTGTTTACTAGTAGGAGCCTGTGCGGAGGAATGAGAGTGGGCTTAGCTCTTTCAATCAGAAAAGTGCTTAAAATCCAAATTGAATTTTACAAATTATCGAACACAAAGCAGCACACGATAACCACACGAAAGCACTGCTTGAAAGAGCTTTATTTTATTGGTCATTGTTCAGTTTTTAAGATTTGAAAAACTTTACACGTTTTGAGGATTATTTTTTCAAGTAAAATTCATATGGAATTCGATGGCTTGGAGGTCACGTTAAAGAGAAGAGAGCCAGGGATGACGAAAAAGATAGAAGTTGGTTACTCGATTTTATAACGCTGTCATTGATTCAAAATTTCAGACATAAAAATGCGACTTAGAGTGTGTTTTGAGTTATCGATAACTACGTTCAAGGTATATCAAGTCAGACGGGCATATCCATTGCACGAGTGGTACACGGCAGCTCACTTTGTTTGCTATACATAAATTACCATTGCCGCTAGTAAAATGTCCTAATTCGGTGAACTGATCCGGAGGTCGTGGGTTCAAATCCCGCTGAGGTCAAAGATTTTTCCTTGTTCCTTGGTGTTAATTCACCGATTTCTCTTCCCCCGGCCGCGGTACTGGCCGGGGGAAACTTCAACAGGGCGTTTACTAACTTTAATGCACAGGAAGCCCACACAAACTGCATGACCGTTTGTAGACTGGGGATACCGAAACGTTCCTGTTTACGTGAAATATTGCGAGGAATATTCACACTTAAGTTCAAAATAAACGTAGTTGCACCTCAATCGCTGTGTTTTTGTCGTCGTTGTGCCTCTAAACGGCGAATATTGGCGATCGACCGCATCGCAAAACCCTGGAAATCGCTAATATTCGCCGTTTAGAGGCACAGCGACGACAAAACACAACAACTGAGGTAAGATTACGTTTATTTTGAACTTTAATGTGAATGTTCCTCGCAATATTTCACGTTAATAGGAACGTTCTGGTGTCCTCATAACTGCAAACGGTCACACAGTTTGTTTGGGTCCCTGTGCGTATACATTTTATCCCATAACAATTAACGCAAAGAAATAATTCGGTATGACGTGAGACCTAAAACATACACAATTATTTAAATAACTAATAATAAAGCTACTATACATGGCGCATATTCCATGAGGTATGCGTATTGTTTCTTCTCCTCTGACAATTCTTCGCTTTTTTACAGATGAGCATCCTAGAAGTCTATATCAGTTTTACCAGATGATTTCCTGTGCGACCAATAACAATCCTCTTAAATACAACTCCTACGGCTGCTACTGTGGATTAGGAGGCACAGGACAACCAGTCGACAGCCTCGACAGGTCTGATTTTTCTTTTTCCCTTTTTTTTTTATTCCTTCAAGATAACGATAAATGAGTTGAACCCTAATGAAAGCTTTTCTCGCGCTTGTGCCAGATACTTGTGCTGGCTTCGAGTTCTAGCTAATGGCTGGGCAAATGTGATTATATTTGTTTCGGGTTTGAACAATCATAAGATTCCACGAGTCATTATGTTTTATCTCTGGTAGTTTTAATCTTTAACTTGGGAATGGTTTAAGTATTTGATCGTTAATATTCTATACTATCTATAATATTCTATTCCCAGTATATTATGCTTACCATTAACACCTTGTTCAGTAACATAGTTAATCGGAAATTATTGGACCCTGGAAGTCTATTATCATTATCCATTTTTGCAGTTGAACAGGTTGATCCCAGTGTGTTTTAAAATACTGTTCACAAACAGCAGAGAGACGGAGCTAAAATGAAACAATACACAGAACCGTAAAACATTTCAAACTGGTACTTATGAGTACTTTACTTCAGTTTGACAGTAAACATGTACTACAGGTGCGAATTTCGTCATTTTATTCAGCGGTCTAGTTGAATTAGTTTCGAACTGTTTGCCTGTCCGACAAAACGACACCCAGAACAAGTCTATACCACAGGGCACCCAAACGCTGTATTAGTTATATCATAATCAGTTAATAAAAATACTGTTATTTACCTGTATTTCTGTCTTTATGAGTCGGTTTGGAAGGGATTTGAATCAGATCGAACTAGGCGGTTTACCTTGCCGGTCTCAATTGTTTAATCTTGTCTGGCGCGTCGTAAATAGGACGCGACAGTTACGTCTAAAGTTTCCATTATTTATTAAACTCAACCGACTCATAAAGACACAGGAACACAGGTAAATAACAGCATTTTTATGATATATCTAATATTGCGTTTGGGTTCCCTGTGTCTATACCCTAGCCTTGTAGCCTCCTGGCACGTATAAGTGAAAGGATTCGGCCCCAGTATCAACATCCAGTTTCTCATCACTTGTTTCCGTACAGTTTCCTATGGTATAGTTGGGAGAATTTGCTTAAACATTTAGACATTTTATCTTTGGCGATCATTTTCTTCATACTCGTGACTTGCATATGGAATCAAGTAGTAATACCGTGAGGTGAATTAGATGCTTGTATAGTATCAAAAATTAATCCAAAGCATGTTTATGTTTAGGTGTTGTGCGAGGCATGATGCATGCTACAATCAGATCAATCGTGACCAGCGCTGTAAATTTCCTTGGTATATTTACGTCAAATCATACGAGAGAGAAGGATGCACTGGATGTGGTATGGCATTCTAATGAAGATTTGTTTACAGTTGTTATCCGTTAGGTGCTCGAGTAATCCCTTCGTCTACTTACAATATCTTGCTTATAGATGAGCGATTTCCACGTTGATAAGTGCATATTTTTTTCTTAACACCAGAAATCTGTTGTGTTAGTATTTTAGGTCACCGAAACACACCTTGAAATAGAAGAACTGATAGCAGCTAAATCAAATGCTGAAAAGGGTTGCAAAATTTTCCAGAAAGTACAACGCAAAATAAACGAAAGGTTGGAGCTTTCGAGCGAGTAAAAGAATACGGTGGTCTATTGTTTTTTTTTTGTTTTTTTTGTCTTACCTATTTTAAGGTATAAGAGGTTTATGTATAGGAGTGTTTTTTGTGATATGGAAGGGGTACGTACCATTTTGATAAAAAGTGATATGTTAAAGGTAAACGGTATGTGCCTCGGGATGGGGCCTCCCGCACGAAACTTTTTTTTTCTTAGTACATCCGGCGAAAACGTCAATCTCCAGCTCCAGTTTGTTTCTTCCACTTACGCCTTTCTTTATATCACTTTTGCAGCCTCTTCTAATGACGATTGCGAGACAGCCATCTGTAAATGCGACAGTGTTGCAGCCGAGTGTTTCGCTAAAAACGAGATAAATCCGGCGTACGAAGATTACCCACAAAGCCAATGCAAATAAGCAAGATGTCATTACAAAATGTGTCATAACTCATACGATTTCATCTTGTAACATGTTAGATCACGGCGAATAAAATGTGAGACGAAATCCCCTTTGTCTTCTACTAAAATTATGTGTAAGCAGTGCCAAGGCATAAGTGGGCCGTACAACCGGCCCACACGGCCGGAGCTGTAGCATGAAGCAATTGAGAGTATTGCTACTCCCCCCTGGAGGGATGCTAGTCCATCACAGGGTTAACCCCAGCAGTATATCGCCGGTACCCATTTATACACCTGGATGGAGAGAGACAATGTGGGGTAAAGTTTCTTGTCTAAGGAAACAACACGATGGCAGGGACTGGGCCTCGAACTACCTATCTTCAGATCTGAAGTCCATCGCGCTAACCACTACACCGAGTCCGAGTATTAGCCCCTATCGCTCGTTAGACTAGTGTTGCCTGGCAGCGTTTTGCCTTTTGACAGTAATGAATGATTGACATTATGTCATCTTCAGAGTTTCAGAACGGCGTTCCTAGAAGTTCTTTTTTCTTAGGGTGCGTTTCTTTGGGAAAATCCAAATCCGGATTCTTGTATCCAAAAACGGATTTTGCGTTTCTTTACCTTAATCCGAAAATGGATTAATCAGGGATTAGTGAACTGAAGAATCCACACTCCGAGTAGATACATCAGATCAAATCTAAATCCGGATTTTTAGGATTCATGATCCGTGCGTTTCTTTGGGGGACGGATCCGAAAATAGTACATCTGTCAAGCGGTCTTCCATGCAAATTTACTGGTCTCGCCATTTTTTTTCTCTATCTTGCGTGACAAAACAACATTCGATCGTGAAAAAGAAAATTCAGGTGATTATTCCGTTCCATATATTTGAAAAGTTTTCTCCAAAAGTACAGACAGAAGCATTGGCACGTCAGAATAACTTCATTTGTGTACCATTTCTGTAATTCAGGGACCAGATTTTGCTAATTGTGAACGCAAATAGCGAGTTCGCTTGAACTACTGCAGATACTGTCGTTGTTTATAAATTATTTGTATTCCATTCTCGTTGAATTCTAGGGCAGTACGAGAGAAATATCGTTCTGATATATATATTGCGTGCCTCCAGCCTGTCTTGTCATGACAAAATAATCCTTTTTCGGATTTTGCGTTTCTTTGGTGTCGAAGAATCCATATGATCTGGGATCACGAATCCGTTTTCGGATTCTCCCAAAGAAACGCACCCTTAGACACCCTTTTTTTTTAAGAGTTTCACTTTCGGGTTAATTGGTATTTATGATTATACGCCAGAAAACTGGGTAACCAGATTATCATTCGTAGGAAAACCATATTGCAGACTAGCTACCAGACGATTTCAGTCTAACGAGCCTGAGAGGGCAGTGCTGGGGTACAGACTAACGCTTGAATGGACGGCGCTGGATCTCGCGTGTTACCGAACGGAACGAGTGGGAGAATTTCTTCTTCCATATGGGGATGCTTGCTCATCCCGGATTCTTCGCTAACAAAGCCACCTGGGATATTTCTCTCTAACAGCAACCATCATGCGACGATTTGTGCGCAAAAAAATGTCTCAACAACTAAATAAATAAACGGACGGACGGACGGACGGAAGGACTGAGGTTGAGGGAGTTTATTCACAAGCGCCGACGATGCGCGCCGTTCTGATTAACCCTTTGAGCCCTGACAGTGACGAAAATGAAATTTCGCCTGGGGTGGATCCAGGTTTTACATAAGGGGGGTTCGGTAAGCGACCACCGAAGGCGGGAGCCTCTAGAGGGGTCCCGGGGCATGCTCCCCAGGGAAATTTTGAAATTTATCCCCTCGGAAATGCGATTGCGCGCGTTCTGAGGGCTAATTTAAGTTGTTTTTAAATTACTTTGAAATCATCTTAGTTTTGTGCCTACTAGTTAAAACAAACCTAAAGAACAAAAATTATATCCAAATCAGAACTATGAATGGGTTTTGTTGTAAAATAAGCAGAAAGTCAAATAGACAATTCAAATTCGACTACTAGAAATAAATCAGACTAGCTCTTTCAAACAGCTGAGCAGTTGTTTCAATGCATGCTTGCCTTACTGATCATGCAAAGAAACGGACAATTTGTTGCTGCTTTCCCCTTCGGCCTCTTGGACATACCTCTCAGTCTCACAGACTTCAAAATAAGTTCCAGAGAACGATCCAAAACTGATTGGGAAAGAACGAGGTGTCCTTACCATTGGCTTCGGTAGACAAACTGTCACTTTGGCGTGACGTAGAACAGGAGCGTGAATAGGTGGTTATTTTACCAAATGAAAGCGCGAAGTAAGTACTGCTTACTTAGTGGGCTTTTTAAATTTTAATGTTATTTTTGTTTTCTTTCTCGTTCAAAAGACAACTGCTTATTTTAAAAAGATTGTACATTTATTAGTGAATTTTTTTTTCCAGAAATCGTACGGTTTTAGATTTTTGTGATTTCAGTTTAGGGGGTTCGACCGAACGACCCAAGCCACCCCTAGATCCGCCCCAGTTCTCTTTACATCATTACTACTTGTTGAAGCATTCAAGTGGTGAGAATGAAGGAAGAGATCACCAAGGATAAGATGTCTTGATATTTATCCTTGATAGTTCCATAAGAAATGTATGAAGACAAGAAGAATATACAATTTCATACCAGGGCTTAACGGGTTAAAATATAGTGACCTGAATACTATTTGGTCAAGAAATGATGTTCAGCTTTTAGAAACTAACTCAGTAGAACAGTGCCGAACGCTTGCTACAATTTATTGTCCAGGACGGCTATACATTGTCAAACATTGGATCGAGCATTTACGACGTGACCCTTGTCCAACAAGCACCCAATGAGAGCACGTATGCTCGTATCAGCCCCGTCCCCAGTCCTTTATGTGCTTATCGGGTGATAGTGGAAGGCTTGGGGCCGAACGCGAGCTCGACAGGTGACGTCACATTTGATTTCGCGCCGAGGACGGCTGAGAGCGAGGCTCACGAACAACCCTAAGATCAGATACAAAATCAGGTTGAGATAACGTGTACTTTTTCCTGTTTAAGATTGTTCTGCTTTGTCTTTGCCTTTCAACTTCTTCATTGAGTAAAATGACACAAATAAAATGACACAAAAAGGAAAAGGGAACTAAAGGTTTCTTTGCTACGAACAGGGAAATGGAGCAATTTTTGGGCACTTATAGGATAAATTACAAAAAAAATGGTGAAATGTACTTAGTACTATCTTAAGTTTGAAACTTTGGTATTAAAAAGTATTTTTATATATGTGACATCATTTCATCTTAGTTAACGTTTCGGCAGTGACATCTCCAGTATGGTGTTCGTAAAAGTGAAACGTGATTAACATTTACGTTCATCCGTTCATGAACGTGCTAATTTGCACGCAAGAAGTCATCGAATAATAACAAAACGATAACAAAAATAAACGTTAATCCACTTGAAAATTTGTTACGTTCAAATATTGCCATATCTTGCAGTAAAATTGATCAGTAACTGATCGGTAACTTTGAAAGATGGTTTAAGACGCGATAAAAAGTACTGCGAAAAAACAAAGGATATTAAAATTTCTGACTGTTCGCACTTGTTATTTTTCAGTAGTGTATAGAATGATGACTTCAGTGTCCTCAGATTGGGAATTTGCAGCGACTGGAGTAACTAAAAATGCCCGGAATATTGTGTACAAGCATGTTTTGACAGTCAATGCTGTGTAGTTGAGCTTATTTTTAGTCCGGAATATCGTCAGCTATGTGAGCTGAACGTGCTCCAAAACGACAGGTGTTAGAATAATAACGTGACCATTTGAACGTTTCTCGGTGAATACTCTTAAAGCGTAATAAGCAAATTGAAAAAAAGGCAATTAACTAGGTAGGCAATTTGATGATGTAAACTAAGCTGATTGTGATAAACGACTGTATATAGAACTGTCTAAATGAATTAACGTTTAAATCAGTATATCTAGTGCCTGAAAATTAAAAGTTCCCATTCATCATAAAGCCTATATATTGAGATTTAAAGCAATAAATCTATCGTATTTAGTGCAACCGACTGCCTAAATACACGTTTTTCGTTAAATTCAATTTGTTGCGGGAACCGCAGTGTTGTAGAACAATATACAAACGTCGTTGATTTACGCTATTGGCGTTTGTTTATGTCAAAAGAAAACGTCCGTTAGCTTGCATAGCGAGTTTGCTGTCAGATACCGCTGCTAGAGAAAGCTAAAAGTATCTTTGGGTAACTTTTACTCGGAGAATATTTTTTGCTTACGTAATGCAGAGGAAAGAATCTATATGCGAATTTGCTGTTATATACCAAAATATATGAAAGGAAGCCACAACTTTATTTGAGCCCATCTCCCCCCGTTGAGTTTAAAGGAAATGAGAGTCGAATAACGAAAACATGGATGACATTTAACAAAATGGAGAACCTCCCGACTGCCCAATAAGGGAAAAACAATACCACAACGTCAAGAAAACGGATATGAACTGAGGATCTATATCTCACGCTCACTTGTGTTTTTCTTACTACTATTTAACTTTCTGGATGTTCAAAACTGAATAATCGCAACACGAAAGATATTATTTGGAAAGAAATGGAAATTTTCATATTTTTAAATTAAGCCTGGCGTTATTCTCCTTTAATCAAAAAGAAGAGCATGAACAGTTTTAAAAAAAGAAATATTAGAAAGCTAAACAGGTAACGTTATTTATAACAGATTTTGCTGTCACCCGCTAAAGTGAACTTTGTTCTCGATAAGAATTATTTCTAGGCAAAACAACGCATTGCCTCTGATTAAATTTATTGAATTTTGCACAGGTTATCCTTTTACCTTACAAGGAAATTGGATGCAGTGTTCAAACGTTTTCCCTGCAACGCAAAATATATATATTTTCAATATGGCCAACCAAAAATCAATAACGATGGCCAAGGTTGAGAATTTGATAAGACAAATATTCCACCGGTGCTTGTTGGAAGAGATGATTATAACCAGGTCGGCGTTACGCGTCTCCTTGATTTATCACCTCATCACATATCCAACGTGAGCTCGTGGAATAATTTTTGATATGACTGATTTAAGCCCCAAAAGTGATCAGCATCAAATTTCTCGTCGTCATATCAGTCTATTATAACACATACAGGTCATGCGAATTTAGCAACGGATCACCAAAGATGAATCGTCTTGATGTTTAAACAAGTTCTCCCAATTAGTAATAAATAAAATGTATGAAGACCAGTAAGGAGAATTTGTATAATGATGTTTGGGCTTAATGGGTTAACAAGACAAGACAAAGTGTGGGTGGCTTTCCATGTACATGTATATACATTGAATTCGTTTTCCAAACAATGGATAAACACCGCCGGAAGGCTTTTACTTTTACAGCATATTGCTTCATAGTTTCAAGTTAAGACCGGTCACCAAGGGGCACCAAAAAGCAGCGCACGAAATACCTTAAGTTTTCCATCTTATAACGTGTTTAAATAACTTCAAATTCCTATGTTTCACCTTTTACACACAAGTCTTGAGCTCAATTTAAGGAAAAAAGTATGGCAATTTCCTTTTCCATTAGTCTCAGCATTACCAAAGCTGGAAAGGAGAAAGAAACAAATTTTTATTAGTCAAATGGGCGGGCAAAAACATTCAGCTGTTGAAAAGTTGGGAGGTAATACGGATATTACATGAATACATTAACGTATCAGCGAATCAACTGTCAATGTGGTTTGCTGTGGCTTTGATAAGTTAAAGCATAGCATAAAGGCCTTTACATTATCCGAAAACACATCCAAGAGTGTTGATTTTTCGCAGCGAAACCACTTTGGAAAAGTCCCATCGATGGGCTTGATTAGGATCAATGCTATTTAAGGGAATTGGAGCTATATATTTATATACAGTGTTTACCTTGGAAAGTACAAACTCCTGGAGGCGTTAACATACAACGCTGTCGCTCCAGTGGTTTCTGAAAGAAAGCTGATTACACTCAACGACTTGTTACACTACGGTTTCTCATTGGTTCTCTTGACATTGGACTAACGTGAACAGTAAATTACAACTAGCATTCGATCGGTGAAGGATTTATTCAGAGTCACATTGACAACTTACTGAATAAACGTTGAATTTTTGCCAAATATTGGAAAGAAATCTCTTTCAAAAGCTCCTTACTGATTGGGAGAGAAAACTGCCGAGATTCGCGCAGGCCGCAAAGCTTACATCTGCGGTTCCTGAAGTTCACTTGGATTATCGCGTTGGATAATGCAGTATCATCACTGATTGAATTGTAATTTTCGATCCTTGTACACAGTTATCACTATTCGCAAAGAATCGGACGACAGAAGTAATCTAACTTAAGTTTCACAGCGGAGGTCCAGCGTAGAAAAATGGCTGGCGCGAACATCGTGATTGTGAGCATTTTGTCAGTGGTTGTCTTGGTGGCCAATTGCGCTGTGTGTGTCTTGGTGTTCATAAAAAGAAATTTAAGAACGTACACAAACGGCTTCATCGTCTCATTAGCCTTGTCCGACATTTTAGTCGGCGTCACGCTGTTTCTCCAATACGCTTTAAACATAGAAGCACCTGTGCTACTCAACATCTTATACACTACAGCTTTGGTGGGAAGCGTGGCCAATTTAACTGCGGTAACCTTCGACCGACACTTAGCTTGCACCCAGCCGTTCAATTACAACAACATTATTGCCAAGTACTTCGTAAAAATCGTGGTATTTTGTTGGATAACTGCCGTGACCTCCGCTCTTCTTCCCCTTAGCTGGGCCGGCAGCCCCTCCGCAGCACTAGCCTTAAAGATATACCAGTTTTGCATTCTAATACTCGGCATCGCTGCCCCTTACACCTGTATTTTCCTGTGCTACTTGCGAATCTTTCGCCAAATCTACAAAATCGTCAAGCGAGAGAAAGAGCTGGCCATGTCGCTACAAGGATCGCACCACCCCTGCGAAAGGACAAGAAGAATATCGTCGGAAGCGAAAGTCGCCAAAGTATTCAGTGCGATTGCCGTAATGTTTGTACTTAGTTGGTTACCGATCATATGGACAACTTTAGTCTATGCAATAGGCAAGCCTCATCTCTTACCCAAAGCCATGCTTTATCTTTCCCCGTTTACCTTGGCGTTTGGCTCTATTATAAACCCCATATTGTACTCATTCATGAAGCCGGATTTCAAACATGTATGCAAAAGGCTTTTTTGTTTGATTTCACTCCCAAAGCTTTCATTAAATAACGACCTTCGCTCACCCAACAACAGTCAATCATTAAGCCGCGCCACAAGCGAAACAAAATCGGCTTCAAGGTTACCTCTGCATCACATGGAACAAACAAACATTTAACAAGTCATTTTTTAAGCAAAGAAAAGAGCGCAAAAAGCTAAGAAAATGTATTTAGTAACACGTGAGCGCGGGAATAATAAGGCCAAGTTCATTTTCCGTTTCACGGTTCCATTTATTGTCTGCTATACGCGATTCTTGCATTATGAAAACCTGAAAAGCTCTACTGCAGAGAAAACCGAATCGAATTAAGAGTTTATGCCATCACGTTCACGCGGTATAAAAAATGGCAAATTGCTTTATTTTGAACGAATCAAACGTGCCGAACCCTGCGCCATTAATCAACACATTGCTGTTTGGACTCCACCGACTACATGACAACAAGACTACACTTGAAAACTTACACTTACATGTACGTGAGCAGATTTGCGAAACGCTATCTTGAAAGTTGAAGCGGATACAAGTTTGACGACATTTATAGATATATATAGAAATAATGCTTTTATATGCTTTTAGGTTTATCCAGTATTTGAAGTAAGCCTACTGCTGACATGGGCGTCTCGACCTAGATTAAGACCCACTTACGTAAAAATGGTCCATGCGGAAGGCGAAACGACGAGTTAAAGTACGCAGAAAAATAGTGACTTTAACACGCTTTAAAGCTGATCTTATAATTTAAGGTAGGCTTCTTTCTCCTACAAGCATCTGCGAAGATAAATGCACACTTATGGAAAAATGGTTTGAGCCGCCGCCAATTTGACGACATTTATATATCTGCAGAGGATTTATTATTTTAACGTTTTTATCAGCTTTTAAGATGAACTGTTAATTGAGGAAGCTTTTCTTGGAATGTAGCTACCTTGGCAAAAAGTTTAATAGCAAATCTACATAAACGCAAATCAATCGTTTAACAAGTTTGCTTGTTAAAATAACGAACACGGCATATAAATAATTCGCCTTTCCATTTACAAATAACATTTTAAGTTGATCGCTTGATTTGAGGTAGGCTATTTGTCATTAAAAACAGCTATCTTATGCCAAAAATAATTTTGAGAGCACAGCAAAACTAAAACACAATCAGTTCGCGTAATAAAATGAGAGAAAAAGGTCTGCTTGTTAGACTAATGAACAAGGCATGTAAATAACTTGTACCGACATTTGCAGTTTACAGCTTAGTGTGTGGATTGTGCACCAAGTTTTCAGTTGTTTTTAATGGTAAGCAACATTTGTCACATTCCCATGACAACATTTGCTTATATGGTTCGAAATATCAAGTTTTTCAAGGAATAAATGGTTTTAAATGTGAAAGTGCTTTTATTTAAGTGGCAAGCATTAGTGACACGTAAAAGATATTTCAGGCAACAGCTGTTTAGCAATCGGAGTAAAACAAATTAAAAGCAAATACAACGTTGTCAAAAGCTGTCAATTGCCTCAGAAGTCAAAAATAAAAATCAATTTAAAGTGTGAAAAGTGCAACATCCAGGGACACGACACAAATAAAATGATAAAACGAAATCTTTCAATTCTGTCTGATTTATTTCGGAGTTTTATCTATTAAGGAACGGCGCGATGTGCAAGAATTATCGACGGTATATAAATTATAAGACATTTCTTTTCAACGTTTCATTTAAAACTGAGAAAGAAAATTATTAGAAACAACTTACAAATATAAAACATGTACTGTGCAAGGTAAATTATTTTTAAAAAACCTTCCGCTAAAATGTTGATGTAATGGCCTTGCCATTGCCATGCATTTCTTCCCATACAGTAGCTGAATGATATGACTTGCTGAAATCGTAAATAACTGTCAGATAAGCAATCAAGGGCACCCACTAATCGTTTGGGTAAAAAAATCTGTAAAGGAAAAGCCTTATTTGCCTCAGATATATGAATTTAATCATGATTTGGAAAAACACAGCAAGCGTTTCCGTTGGTTTACCCTGGATGCCAGAGGCTCTCCTTGAGGTCCCGAACACGCGCGAACTGTTTCTCGTTGATCGGCCGATCGTGTCGGTCTTCGGCCGACGACTTCTCGGCGAAAGAACGCGAGAGAAACCTCTAGTCCCCAAGGTACCGTTGGTTTTCCCTCTTGTTTAAACGCTTCAAACACCCGAAAGACCCCACGAAAACGCTTGCTACGGATGCCGCGCTACCTACCTAGAAAAAAAAACGACCTGTGTTTTCAGTCGAGTGAGTGAATGTTGGTTCTGGGTAAGAAAGGACTCAGCTAGGAATTTCGCAAAGTGACCGCAGCTCACCATCTTAAAACTCGGTTAAAAAGATTCCCTTCCCTATAATGTTTGCCTTTAACTACTCAGGTAAAAATCCGGACAGATCAGACCAGGCTGAAAACGATATTTGTAGATAATCAAAAGTCTCATGCGTAGATCCCACATTGGGTGCCACGAGGCAATGTTCCATCTATGCTGGGTTTCTGAACTTGTGCATTTTTGACTAAAATACCAAACGTTTAACATTTCTCATTCAGTTCCAGTGTTGGTTAAGTTGAACCATGTTTCTGCAATTTCCACTCCAGGAAGCAAGACTCTTCACGCCTACACGTGTGCAGCGGTCCACGTTTTCTTCACACGACACCACTCATGTTATTGCTGATGAGGTTGTACATTTTTGCAACTTGCACATCACGCTGTAAAAGCGCTGTCATGCGTGTTCACACGCGAGTTTACACGCATCGTATGTAACAAAAGTAATTTTAGTGGAAGCGATACTTGCGCGCGGGTTTAAGGTTCACGTAAGTTTTCTTCATTTCGTCGGATTCCTGTTCTTTCACCCATGAAAATCGCTCGCCTTTAGTGCTGACAACTTGATTGTCGCGATATCTAGTCAGTTTCTTGTTTTCCTAGGAGAAATCAACACAGACGGGTTGAGTATTAAGTTGCAAACAGGGTGCTTGCTAAATCAGTTCCCACAAGACTAAATTCACCTTCAAAGTCAAAGTTTGAAACATCGACTGGGTTCTGGTCTGAAAGTCTGTGGACAAAATGCCAATGTGCGACCAATTAAATGAAAGATTTTGATCAGTTCTCTCCCGTGATTCTGTTTTAAGTTTTACATGATGGTTCTAATTTTGAAACTGTGGATAAAGCCCTAAACTGTGATTATACAAATGAAAGCTACTGAGCAGTACTTTCCTGTGGTGCTGTTTATTATGCTGTACATGGTGGTTCTAACTTTGAGTCTGTGAATTTTATGAAATGAAAGCTACTGAGCAGTACTTTCCTGTGGTACTGTTTATTATGCTGTACATGGTGGTTCTAACTTTGAGTCTGTGAATTTTATGAAATGAAAGCTACTGAGCAGTACTTTCCTGTGGTACTGTTTATTATGCTGTACATGGTGGTTCTAACCCTTGAGCCTGTGGACGAAATTCTTATGTGTGACCAATCAAATAAAAGCAATTGTTCAGTTCTTTCCTGTGATGCTGTTTATTATGCCGTACAAGGTGGTTCTGACTTGAGTCTTAGGACAAAATATTACTCTTATGTTTGACCTTTAAAATAAAAGCTATTGAGCAGCACTTTCATGTGGTACTGTTTATCATGATGCAACGGTGGTTTTAGCATTTTCAAGAGAAGGTGAATGAAACCTTATTAGTACGTACATGAAAGGCAAACAAGTGAATGAAAGCAGTCGAGCTGTTCTCTTACGTGAGGTATTTCCTTTTTTAGCTTTAATTTTATTCTCTTGAAAATCTTAGAACACTTGTCTAAGTTGAACTGTGGCCTCTTGGAGCCCTAGTAGGTAAATTGACCCTGGAAATCCTAGTAAGATTAGCTGAGAAATCAGGCTAGTACGAAGTGCCCAACAGATCAGTAAGTAAAATGCCGGACAGGATTTTTAAGATTTACAGTACAGCTGATCTGGAGATAAAAATTGTTGCGTGTTACTGGTACAGGCACCTGTTTATGCAAGGTTGGCTGATGTGTTTTTTCGTCTTGGCTGACATCAACGTATCCGTATCTAAAAAATAACAAAAGAATAAGAAATTATAGAAACAGTTGTACTATCGTTGCTCTGATAACAATGAACGCAAATGGTGTAGAAATGTTGTACACAATCACTTGTTATAAAGTGTCTTAGTCAAAGCATGAAAAGCCCACAAATTTAATAGATCTCCATGCGTCTCTTATCAGATTGTACGAAGGAATTTGCCATGGTCTACTATCAAGGCACAATAAATGCTTGGCGTTCTTACGATTCACAGTGACTAACTGCGTGTATCCACTAATGCTAAATAATCATTTGCTGATTGAAAATTCGTGAGGATCTATGGTGATCTTATGCAATTTTGATCCTGCAAGAATCCTTGAGGATCTTGCGCAAGTTCGGATTTTCCTTACAATCGGTCTGCAAGATCCTTGAGGATCTTGCAAAGATCTTGCAAAAGATTCTCTGCGATCTTGTCTAGGATCCTGCGGTATCCTTAAGCCGGGTTACTAACATGCACGCGTGCAGACGTGTCCTATTTCCTTTGCTTAAGGATGCAGGATCTTGGACGAGGATTTTGCAGGATCTTTTGGAGGTTCTTTATCCTTGAAGATAAACAGCTTGTGCAAGACACTGCAAGATCCTTGATACACTTGGGTAAGATCCTGCAAGATCCATAAGAACCTTGTAAGATCCTAACCCTTTAAGCCCCAAGAGTGACAAACATCTAATTGCCCCTTACAATATCACTACACTAGTTGATCAAATATACAGGTCGTGACAATTAAGTAACTGATCACCGGACATGAAATGTGTTGATGTTTAATCAAATTCTCCCAACTAGTAACATAAGAAATATATGGAGAACAGCCAGGAGAATATGCATGTGTATATCGGGGCTTAAAGGATTAAGTTACCGAAGTTTCCAGTAAGAATATAAATCATTTTAAATTTCAACATACTTGGCCATCATTTGTTCTTTATGATTCTCGCGCTCTGTTTTCTCTAGCTCTTGCCTTTTTGCACTTGGACAGTGGACCTGCAGGTTATAATAAACATTTACTAACTAGTCTGTAAGTGGAAATGTCATGTGCATCTTTTCCAAATTTCGTTCTTTGAAACTCACCTGAAGCTATAAAATAACAAAACCATTTTTGCAAACTTGTTTGGTGTATATTAATCTGATGTAGGTGCAATAAACAGCAGCCACAGCAAACTGTACACCAGTTTATTACATCATTAGAATACCATCAGTTGGAGGATAGAACATTAGTGCTTGTAACCGAAATTACGCTGTGAAAACTTTTATAAGCTGTTTTTTTGAAAAACTGCATTTAATTCTTGGAAGAGACATTTCCCAGAATTTACTGACTGGAACAAATGTTTTGTGGAAATATGTAAGTCGTCCAAGGATAACAGACTTAGACAATTTTTCTTTAAAAGTCCTGCACAGGATAATTCCGACTAAGAATAAATTCGGAAGAAATCAAATTTGATCAATGAAGACACATGTTCTTTATGTCCAAATTCAGATTCAGTACAACATACTTTTATACACTGTAATGAATCGACTAATTTTTTTCTTACCCAAACCATGCGGTGGTTTAATGATTATCACAACACAAAGTTACAACTTTCCAACATACAAATTCTATTTACCTCGCTAGAAGGCTCCTTTTTTTCAGAATTATCAAATCCCCATAAAAACAGACTGTGGCTATTAATCTCATCGCAAACTAAATATCCAATAAGTACCCGTAGTAAATTGACAAAGAAACCTGATTTAGACAAATTCGTATCTAAGCTACATGTATTTGAACAGTATCATATTGAAAATTATGGCATGTTGTGAAAGGACAACACGGCTGACAGGTCTTCAGTTTTTTTTCTCTTTTTTTTCTATAAATATAATAATATGTATATACTTTAAAAGAAATGAAGACATTCTAACGTTAGCTTTTTGGTAATAATTTGTAAGTTTTGTGTGAGTTTTTCTTTAGCTACTTTTAAGTCATTAGCTACTTTTAAGTCTGAGTTATATATTAACTACCTAACTAACTAATCATTATTAGATCTATCAGATTTGTATTTGTCCTTTCTGCTATTTTAGTTTTAAATATTGTATTCGCTTTTAAATATTTCTAATATCTTGCACAGTTGGTGTGATATCCATATGGATTTTACCGACTAAAGAAAATGTAGATGTAGATGTTTTTTGTCAGTGTAAAAGGTTTGAAAGATGTGAATTGTGCGTTCTACATACATGTAAACAAATTATTAACAAAAGTACCAGCAAGCAATTATTGCAAAGGAATTAATGCACTGGGTATACCCACCTTTGGAGATAAATCTACAATTCCATGACAATTTTCTTTTTCTTTCTCATCATTGTTTTCATTCTTTAAGAGCAACAGTTGTGCTGCAGACTCAGTGTCACCATTAGCAACCATCAGACAATGCTCTATTTCTAATGAGCAGGCTTTGGGAAACATTTCTGCTAGTACTGATAATCCATCACTGCAGGTAGAACAAGGTACATGTACAATATATGTACAATGTAAAAGGTAAAACAAAGTACACGTAGTCTGAAAAATTTTACATGTACATCTGTAGCAACAGATCTCTGATGTTACATTAAATAAAATAATGTTGGACTACGAATGGAGATGAGGTTAGTAAACGCACCTCTAAAAGATGTCAGATCATAAAATTATTCAAAAAAGAATGGCCTACATTAATACATGTAGATCATTCTCTCAAGTGTTGTTTACAGTCACCTGTACATGTATGAGGAGAGAACTTTACAAAATGCATTTCTTCCCAGTGATGATTCTAGATCATTGTGTCATAAAGTCTTAAGTGTATAAATTAAAGCTAAAAACTTCAGTTTAAGGTAGTCAATATCCTATCTAAAAGGACAACTGACAGTAAAATTAATATTATATACATTTAAAAACCAAAATTTCCCTCCAAACACGAGCCTTCAAACAGGGCCTAAAATGCAAATAAACATCTCCAACATATGACAGAACATCCCCCATATTCACACAAACTCTTCAGTTTTTTTTTTTCGATTATCATACTGCTGATATTCCTAAAATTGGGCAAACAGTAATTTCAAACTCATATTTCCTTAGATGTAGCTTGATGATAGGATGTTGAGCGTAAGCTCACAATAAAGTGCTTTTTTTCTCTTAGGTCTATCCCCCCTTTTCCCATTTCAAGTCGAGCCCCCTGCCCCCCTCCCTTATTGTTGGTTGATGCATGTACATGTAAGTTTGACTTTAATTAGAGTCTTTCTCTTTCTACTGTACCTTGCATTGTGCATCCTTTTCTTATCGATATCTACATGTGTGGCATCTTCAGATTCCTGGCTTTGGCATGTTGATGTGCTGCCTGATGACAATGGAGTTTTGTCATTGGATATACATGAAAGTTGTCCACGCAAACTTGTAGGCCTATCTGAAGAATGCCTTGAGAGTCTACAATCCTCATTTTCTTGCAAAGTGTCGTCTTCTAAAGGAGTATCAAAGAAATTCAATACAATTTAAATTTATAATTGATTAATACGTTTAGGTTCACTGATAGTTTTCTTTATGAGCAACTTTATTTAGAGTAACATGACTATAAATCAGTCAACATGACTGTTAATTTTTGTTATGAAACATTTGTTTCATTTAATTTGTGAATATTACCTTTTATTTGATTTATTGATGTTCTGGTATTCACTAGCTTCTCAGCCAAGCCAAGCATCCAACTACAGACATCCTCCCTTCGTGCATCAATAAAAACATTATTTAGTTAATATGTAATAGCTAGTTTTAACAACATGAAGAACTGGGATATAATAATTAAATACTGGTACACGTATGTAAACAGTACGCTAAATACAGCACATGAATAAAAGTAGAATGGGCTGAGTTTTGAAGACTGGTGCAGGCCGCGCACACGACCAGGGAGGGTAGAGTGGGGCATTCAACTTTATTAAAAAAGAATCTTTCATCAAAAATCCCCACCCTGGAGCCCAAAAGAATTATCTGTCAGTTAGGTCAAATTCCACATACTAAGGAAACTACATCCCTACCATGCACATGCACTTTGGTATACTGAAGGTAGGAAAAATATCATAAAAAGGTAAGGTTGTGTGCAATTTAAGAAAACTTAACTGTCAAATTTATCTGAACAAAATTCAAGTTACTAACATATTTTAAATTTTTTTGACTCAAATTAAATGCAATTAATGAAACTCAAAATTGCAGGTGGCCATTTCTATTCTTTGAATTCAAAATCATAATTAAATTAAAGGACATCTCGACTTTGAAAATGGTTGCCAATAAAAATCTAATCTCCCAACTCTGGGATCTACATCATAACTGGTTAAATTCCTGAAGCTGGGGATCCATAGAGAAACTGAGATCCAACAAGCCATTCCATGTTGTACATGTATACATCTACCGTATTTTCTAGATTAAATGCCAGGTTCATCCGCTACACTTGCCATCACCTAGTTCTAAATTACTTGCACAGTACTTTTGCTGTCAAGCAGTTGCCGATACACTCCCTCAGTGTTTCACGGAAAAATGTAATGAAAAGAAGAGTTCAATCACCGTTCCTGACAGCGATGTTTTTTGATAAATGACAACCAGCCTCATCGGAGGAGAGAAAGTTGGTGACATTGTTTCACATTTTTTGCTGATTTTGTTGAAATTTTGTTCTTAATTCAATAAGCCTCCAGCTCTGATGATAAAAAATGGATGGCTAATAAATGCGTTTAATAAATAAACGCCAGGCCCCGAATAAATGCCGGGCTCATATAAACACCAGGTCTATGAGGCCGAGTTTTAAATAAACACCCCGGCGTTTAATTGAGTAAATAAGATGTAAGATACAGCTGTACATTGCAATGTAATTTAGCCTTGATATTGGCACACAAAATAATTTTACCCTGCCCTCTATTGCTTTATATTTCTGAGCTACACTATGCAACTACATAAATGTGAAAAATGACAGCCCTCCAAAGATAGTTTCTGATGTGGGTACATACATGTACTGTAACTGTGGAGGGTGGGTGGGACATTGTGTGGCAACACATGTTTTCATAATTAAAAAACTTACATGTGCGTGCATGTACATAGTCATGTAAAACTACAGTGGTAATGCCTCCCGGGGGGGGGGGGTACTCCCCGAAAATAGGGGTGGGGGTGTGTGGCACAGTCCTTCAAACCTTTACCCTATTTCAGATCAAAATATATGATTTTTCCCTACCCTATTTCAGACCTGACCTAAAATTCAATATCCTATTTCAGACCTGCCCAAGAACTGCTTCTACTTCTCAAGAGATGAGAAGAGAAAAAGTAGCTTCTTCTAAAAATCATACCCAATTCCAGACCAGATCGCTCAAACCTGACCCTATTTCAGACCAAAATGGTCAAAATCTATACCCTATTTCAGACTAAAATGGCTCGAAAACCATACCCTTTGGTGCTGCACATACCTATCTAGCCTATATAAGGGATTCCCCTCCCCCCCCGGGTAATGCCTACAGATGGCTGGTGACTGTATGGCCTCAAATTAGAATGTACTAAAAAGTATTACATGTATGTACCAGTAACACTAGCTTTCATTGGTGACTAATTGCCCAGTAGACTGAATTCTACAAATTTCTTGAAAGACTTGTACAACAACTGTATGTCCAACCACATTCAGTAAAACTTCACAATTTTGTCAGACAAAAAAATGGGGTTGGATATCAAATGTGCTCAAAGAACAATCTATGTAATTTCAATGTATGTAGAATGAAAATTATATTCGTCTGCAAAATGATGGTCATTGGTATTAAAAAAAATTTTGTCAGAGCATTATGTCAATTTCTGGCAACCACAGTTTGGGATTCCATTGGATGAATAAGCATAACAAAAGCATTGTCTAGAGACCGATTGTTGCCTGCATTGCTGCATTTTATCAGCATGATTTGAAAAATACAAACATTTTAATCTGCCTAAAGTGCTATAAGCTAAGCTTACCTATTAACTGTGTCAAAGCCTGGGATGTAAGCAGCCATTATTTCAGCAAACTCATCCACATCAAACTGCTCATCCTCTCCAAGTTGCTTCAGAACACTTACAATGTAACCAAGAACAATGTCATCTACAGAGCTGTGTTCAAAATAAACAGGTCATCAGAATATGCCTGTACATGCTATTGCAGACTGTAAACCAAACTTGAAAACTCAAAACAGAGAAAAGTTAATGGCCAATCAATAATGAACAATTACCGTAAAAGCTCTATTAAGCACCCCCCTTAACTCCCCCTCTCTAGAAAGCTCCCATCTGAAAGTCAATTTTTTTAAATAGCCCCCCCCCCCTCTAATAAGCCCCTCTCCCCCCCTTTGGGGCATCAGATTTTGTAATTAGACCCTCTTAATCAGTATTAAAGCCACCCACTTCATTGCCAGTTGTAGTATTAACAAGCTAGAAAAAAATACATAAAGTTGACCGGTCTTTTTTGTGCAGAAGTAAGTTAACAGTGGTTGAGTTTTGTGCAAAGATTATTTAAGATTACATGTTTAAAGATTTGAAATATCCCCTACCCCGCTCTAATAAGCCTTTAGGTACTTAGTTATAAACACTCTTATTCTTCGGCCATCTCAACTTCAATAGGAATAAAAAGCAAACTGTGGTGACGAACATGACAAACAACACATGTTGTATTAAAACTTTGGATAATCAATAATCAGTGTTTTTACAACATGCGTTGTTTTGTCATGTTCGTCACCGCAGTTTGCTTTTTATTCCTATTTTAGGTACTTCATGTATAATAATATGAGCAGGTGTAGGATTTAAACAGGTGTTGGTGGATATCCCTCAGAAATTCGGGTAGGGGCACAGGTTTGTTGAGTCAAAAAGCTTGAAACCATAAAGACCAATTTGGATAGTGTGAATTTTGTTTTTGACTGTCGCATGCAACTTTTGCAACTCACCTCATGCAAAAACCGTATCAATTCTCAACATTTAACACTGCCTGTGGGCATTATCACACATTCAACATTCACAGGTACATGTACAGTGTACAACAGCAATCATAAGAGGTATACGTGGAGTACAAACCTACCATGGGCTCCCATGTATAGGTATGGATTCATAGCTCAATAGAATCGTCCAAAATGTAAGCTTACTTCATAACTGCGAAGATCTCTTTCTTTAGCGTAGTAGCTGGCAACTAATAAAGCTGATAATCCTTTCTTCAGTATCTAATACATGTAAAACTAGCAACATTTTTCCGCTGCACGTTTCAAAAAACAATGCAGCACAGCTGAAATCAACACACCTTAAGGATTCTGCAGGTATCCGGTTGTTTAAAAACAGCGATAATTCGTGTTGGACAGTAGCTTCCATCACTTAAAGATAAAGCTAACCTGTGTAAAACGGCAGTAAAAACATTAAATACCTATTTTTTAGCTCATCGGTCACTAAAATTCAAACAGGATAAGTAAGTATTACGCCAAGTTAACCACATTAGCGAAATCTAAGTTCTCAATAGCATAATATGAACTTTCCACACGAACACTCTCAGACTCGCAAACATACAATGCAGACAATGTATGGACAATACTGTATGGGTTTACATTTCAAAAACTTTCCACGGTATGCTACACGTGGATAAATTATAAATCGCTTCACAAAGATCAAATAATTTTCTATACCTACGCCAAGCGAATGTCCGTGTTTTTCCGTGAAGAAAGGAAATCGGACACAAGAATCGTAAACAAAGTTTGTCACAATAGTAAAATCGTGTTGACCGCCAAAACATGAAAACAAGAAACATTCTTGTCCCCAGTGCAGCTCGATTCTCCGAGGACGGCCGAGTTTGACCCGAAGCCCAAACAATCATCCGACTATGCCCGAAAACCTACTTACCGAAACGGCGGTAACATTTCAGCCTTGAAACTTACATTATTATTTTACTTTGCATCATCTTTTGCATTAACTTTAATCAGCCCACGTAATAAAATAGGCGACGACAGTTTGGGCTAAAATGTTTCTAGGACAGTCTGTAAAAAACAAGACCCTACTGTTCAATAAACCAAAACTGGGAGAGGAGGGTGGGTCGAGCTTACGTCTCCACTCAGGATACTAAGACAATGACTGACACGAAATCGAGAACATTAACTGATATACCGAAATCTCTTACTGGTTAATTAACTATCATTAACTAGTAAATGATTTCTCCATCCCGGGCTGAAATTTCAGCCCGGTTCAGCCCGGTTAGCCGCGCTGAGATTTCAGCTCGGCTTCCTGAACAAAGCCTTTTAAAAGACGTTTGCGATTACATGACAGGGCCGTAGCTAGCATGAGGCAAGACGAGGCACTTGCCTCATCTAAGTTTTATGCCAATATGAATAAACAAACTTTTGGAAAATTAATCTCTAGAACGAATTTGCCACTAAGTGTTAAAAGATTTAACCCAAGTGCGGAAGACCCAAACGGTTTTGCACTACGCAGACTACGGCTCGTGACATAACAGTGACAGGCTGGGTGGCACCAATCCCGTGCAGATTGCGACGACTGCAGGCACCTGATCGAAAGCTAAAGGATCATGGCTTATAAAAGACAAACATTTAAGAGAATCAGCATCCCACATTTTCTTGAGCTACTTTGACACGCTTTTTAGCATACATTGTCTAAAAAAATGTTAAATCATTTATAATTTCGCCTCGGTATTCTGTCTTGGAATAAACGCAAATCGACAGGGACAGGGTTCTGCATAAATCATCAATTCAAAATCTAAAATAAACAATTACAAAGCCGGTAATTTTGTGACGGCTACTAGAAGAACCTTTTGGCTGGCTCAGTAGAGCCATTTCAAAGATTTTCAATGAGTTTCCGTAAAAGGTCTTTCTGATCCATGCTTTTTACTAGTGAGATGACGTTGTCTCTCAGGCTACAATGGAGTTCTACAGTTCGCAGATGCAACTGAATTTGATAAAGTTGCAGCAGCACGGTTTTTGCATGAGTTAACAAGGGAGTAGAAGGTGGGGGTGGGGGTGGGGTGTATAAGAGCAATACGAAACTCGGGATAACCATCTACTACTTGTGCCAGTATTATACGCCTTAGTAGTGGGTATAAAAAGTGTTAAAAGGACTGAAAAAACTACCGTTTTACACTTGCAAGAGTTTGAATTTTGAAGAAAATCTCAAGAAAAATGCTGAAAATAGCATTTTGGAGGAAGTAGATTTAAAAACTTCCTTGGGGGGCATACCCCCAGAGCCCCCTAGAAGCTCGCACCATCGGCGCTCGCGACACTTGCCTCGTCTGTTGTGAAAGTCTGGCTACGGCCCTGCATGAAGAGAGTTTTAAGCTCGGGCTGGAAATCTCAGCCCGGCAAACGGACTGAAAAACCTCATGTAATCGCATTAAAATTTCAGCCCGGGCTAGAAATATGACCTTGGGCATGCGCACCGCTTGAGTTCCAAATTTAAAAATTTGCTTTCCTGTAAACTTTTCTTTTTAAAGGACGGCGCCTCCTAACACAGAGGTAATTTTTCACAGGTTATCATTAGCCAGTCTTTAAGAGGGAATCGATCACATGACACGCGGAAAAGGCGCCAAACCTTGCGAACGGCTCTGAAATGTGGTACATGTTTGATGAGTCTGAAAAAATGTCGAAACATTATCTTAAGCGGATTGAAGTTGTGCGATCTCAATGTTAATCCGTTCAAACAAGGGAGCCATCATTTTTTGTAAACTTAAGCTTACGTGTTTGATGGAACTGTACACATAATTTGAACTTGAATAGATAATTTCTATGCAGCCCAAAAACAATATTAGCGAAGTGGGAAACGTTAGAATTCACCAACTTATTTTTTGGCAACGATCACAAAACGCAGCAGTTCCCAGTTTAGAGGCTGTGGACAGAACGGTAAAAACAGCACTGAATGAAGCAATGGCGGAGATAGCGTTTCAACTCATTTGTCATCCTATTTCTATTTGAACATCTGGAGCTGCTTGAACTCAGAGTTACAACGCCTGCAGGCAAACCAGTGTCATTTTGTGTAGTATGGGTGAAATTTAAAACTAGACAAAAGTGTCGCCGTTTCTGGTTAGTAAGCTTAAGCTTGCTTTATTTAGTGATTGTTTAAATATTTGATTCGTCTGATTTGAGTAGTTAATCCTCATAAACGTGTGAGCGGTGTGGCATTTGTTATTAAATGCTTCTTTTCAATTTTTTTGGTGCTCTTTTCTCCTCTTTCTTCAACCATTTTCACTTCGCTGTAATAGTAGCTTAAGGTTAAAGCAATAATTTTATCGTTCCCATCAAGACCTTCCTTTACTAAAAGGTCTTCAAACTCCCTTAGAAGACCAAGAGGTCTTTACACTTTTTGTTGCTAATCTTCACGGCAAGATTTTTTAGGGCTAAATCCCAAGGAGGGGTATTACCATTGATAACATTTCGCTACTTCAGTGAAGCCCATTTTTCTGCCCCCCCCCCCCCTCCCCACCCCCTCTTCCTGATAATTATTGCGCAGTCCCTAATCTTTTAAATATCTATTGTGTTCATGTTTAGATAGCGTCTCTGTTTCTTTTCTACCGTTATAGTTTTAAATTTGTTTGTTTGTTTGTTTAAAGATGCTCTTTTCTACCTATCATGTATCATGATTTTATCCTACCCTTGTTTGATATATTGTAACCAGCCGTTAGCTTCCATTTTCACTCATTTTTTCTAGACCCTGATAAATGTTAGTTTTGTCTAACTGAAATAGTGGGTAGTCCTATGAAAATGCCGGCTGTTCAAACAGCCTTGCTTCTTTGCAGCTGTTTCTAGACCATTCTTGATCCTCCTATTCTAAACAAAGAAGAAGTGGTCCTTGTTTAGTTAACAGAAGTCACTGGACTTTTAAAGCGAGTTCTCTTGTATGTTTTCCTATTTCGTGTCTTAAACGTGGCCTTATAAGGCCTAAAAACGGCATAGGAAATAATAGCGTCCTACGCAGGGCTATATTCTTTGGGCTTGCCGCTTGCCACGTGGTGTTCTGCCTTTTGATAGGAATTGCGGATTGCGTAACGAGCCCATAAGGTCGTCTGCTGAGGAAATAATTTCTGGGTGGTGCTCATCTGTGACGTATTTGCGTGATTATGACAGAAGGTCAAGTCAGATAGAGGTATAATTTCTGCTTGCAAGGATACGGTATCTTTTTATGACGATACCAAAACCTAACACAAAAGCTCCAGGCATGTAGAAGTGAAACTTTCACTATGTGCTTTCCTATAGATTTATTTTGCTTCATATTATATGTCTCGCGTTTACTCCAATGTTTGTGATGTTTGGCTCAAACCCGCAAACTGATTGATTTGGCAATTGAGTTGACCTAGAGCACAAGCGTTAGCGAATGCGGGCTTTGATTTGCTTATATTGCGTTTCTATAGAAAACGGTTAATTTCGATTGACTATTTTCTAAAAAAAAATAGCAAAAGAGTATGTCAGTGATTCGAATAAACTTTTTAATTTTTAATTAACTTTCACTTCTCGTAGAAAATGTGTCCTTTAACATTGAACAAACACGGCATTAAAATTCTATTCGTACTGAAACTGTTTGCATGGGTTTAGGATAACTCGAAATGGCATTGGAATCACGAGCCTAATAGTCCCAGACTTTCCCAAGCCTCTAAAACCGGAAAATGACTCTGTCTTAAACAGGAAAAACAATTTTTCCTCGTTTGGTTTTGGGTGGTCCCTCTCTGTGGACTTGCACAGAGTCTCCATTTATAGAAGTGTGCCTGATATATAACGTAATTAAGAAAATGATCCTAACCCATCTCTCATCCTACGCAACATTCAAATGTTTACATAAAAGTAGTTTATTTGCTTTTGTCCAACACCCTTGACCTGACATTCTCGCTTGATTTGCATAAAGGCTGATTGCCCATTAGTGCACGTACGTACCTCTGGACTTTACAGCGATACAGTTGCTCTTTCATCACCAAATTGGCCTGTCGCTTCCAACAAAGGTTTGTAGTTTTCTTCAAACTGCTTTTCTTTTCTTTTGATGTCTGTTGTTTGGTGTAAATGTCAAGGTAGCTTGTTATGCAAATTTTGACCACAAAGATTGCATCTCTCGATGATATCGAAAAGGCGGAAAACAAGGCTTAGATTGTGGTGTGAGCCTCTTCAAGAACCTTTAAGAAGTTAAACTGAGAGAACATGATTTTTATCATTTTGATTTAATTTCATTTGGAATTGTTTCGATCTAGATATTGATCGATGAAACATTCTTTAGTCGGCAGAATTTCAAACGGCCTACTTTTCAACGTTGAAAATTCGATCTATTTCGAAGACGAAATCAAAAGAATCTCGTCAGTGTTAATAGCGCGGTCGGCCTAAAAAATAATGTATCCCACAGCTCGCAAGCTGGAGAATTAGCAGGAACGTGGCGACGATGGAATTCCTTAATCACATGGGTCAACGTAGATTTTTTTATATTATCGACCGATATATCGAACGACACGCCTTATAAGATACGTGATCCGGTTTTTTTGGCTGGAATGGGATTTTAACACACTTTATTCGACACAAACTGTTGCAAAGTTTACACTCCCCACATATAGCAATGGGCCGATTCAGACAGGCAGTGTTGCAAAATTAATATTACAGTCAGTCAATATTTTAGGTGAAAATTGATACTTTGACTATATATCATTTATATGCCGTGTCAAAGGATAAAATCAACTCCCACATTCTGTCAAAAACAGAATTTCTGTCGATGAAATAGGAACTTTAGGCGTACTAATTAAACTTACAGATTTTTGTTCCGATTCTTAGTTGACGAGTGTCTATCTACTCATCCGTCAGTTTGCTAAGTTATTGAAATTGTAGGAAGAAATTACTCTCTTAGAGAGGACTTTGGAGTCTTTAGTTTGCAGCTTTAAGGTCATTTTTACCATCTCCTTTTCAGACTTGCACTTTAAATTTCAGTGGTTTTCGGTTTTGGTATCCATTGTTGTTTTCGACTTATCCCTTAGGGAAAAAATGGGTGTTTCGGTAGTAAAAAAAAGAAATGCAGTTTTTCTTGTGGTAGCGATTGAATTTTTTGGAACTGATCGGTGACGATTAACTGATGCCAGCATACGTTGTTGTTTCAAGGTTTTTGAGAGTCCACTCTGTGGATTTGCGGCCAGACTATACTCAGTGTATTAAAGACAAGTAAACAGCGGGTACTTAAAGGCAGGAAAAGAGTTGTCGGGATTGTTTATCTATTGATGACATGTTTTACAAATTTACGTCATTCGATCAAATCAAAATAAAACATTACAAGCTCTACTGTTTACAGAACACACGGGATCTATGCTTGCCAATTTCGTGGTAGGGAGAGTCGGAGTTCAGTATGGATTTGCGGTCAGTTTTGTATTTGTGTAACCGAGATAAATAAGCAGCGGGCAAGGAAAGGAGTTTGTATCGTTAGTAATGTTTCAAAGTGACGTTTTTCTACTGAGTTAAATAAACAATTGCAGTAAAGCTGTAGTATTTACTGAAAGCATGGGACTGAATAAATTTCCGTCTCAAGATGACATTTGCTGTCTTTCTATCCATAACAACGTTTCAATGCTCGAAAAAATAAACGTAGTTGCGAGGCACTGTCTTGGACCTTTTGATACATTACGCCAGGATTTGATTTATCGAGGAACATTTTTCATAATTTTTTATTTATATATGATTTTTATTTATTATTAATTTTCTGTAGTTGTAGTCAAAAGTTGGTTTCGTTTTGCAGAGCGGCTGACCCTTAGATATTGTACCTGATTTCAAGGAGTCGGAGAGGTTAAAAATGAGCAAACTTTATTCAGTCATACCTTACACTATCATAGATAACGGAAGAAAAGTCTCATTGCTCCGATTACGTTTAGAACTCCTGTTAAAATATCTGAAAGAACAATAACAGAGCTCTAGACTGGTGTCAAAATGTCAAGTTTCTAGTGACAAAGATGGCAGATATTGGAAAGGTTACTGAAAAATGTCAAAACTTTACTCAGTCGTACGTCCGGTGGGTTGCAAAAGCATTAAAGAACGGGCTTTCACTTATGCCCAATGAATAGTGTTTGACAACTGTGGTGCTGTGTCGGTGGGGAACTGAAACACAGAAAATTTGGATTGTCAACTTACTTGATATTGTAAATTGGCTACTGTACAGAAGTTCTAGCTGTTTGCCACAGTGAACATGGTGAGTTGGGTATAAGACGAGGGCTAACGCCCTAAGCGTACCGCGTCAGATATTGAATATCTTTTATACAGTAGTCAATTTACCTTATATCAACTCGATTGACGAATTTAAGTTTTCGTGCCAAATGTTATCGGTCGCTTACTAATCATGTATTTTGCTGGCACCATGCTTTGTCTTTTTATCCCTCTTCAACTGCCTGTTGTCTCTTATTTTAAGTTTCGAAGGCTTCCTCGCGTTTTTTTTTTTGTTGTTGTTGTTTCTGAACTTCTGAGTTAACCGTTATAAGAAAGCAGCAACTCACAATCTATTTTGTGTAAACCCAACTTCCAGGTTACCATGGCAGGCTGCACAACTGTTTTCATCTTCTTCATTTGTGTGTTCGGTTCTGCCTGCAGTGTCCTTTCAGGTATGTATGTTTTTTTTTTTTTTATTTTCTTGAGCGCGCCTGTTGCAAACTTGGTTCCGCAGTATAACGGTCATAGAGAAATTTATTGTTTGTGGCCAGATCAAACAAACAAAACTTGATGGTCGGCCTTTCAAGTTGTCTCAGCCTAAAAATTCAAAATATAAACTCATCTGTACATCAATAAATAAAGTGATTTCAAAATGTAATGCTTGTACCTGGGGAGATTATAAGGGGCAGAATTACTGGCCAATATTTTGACTATTATAGAACAAATGTTTTACAGGGGCAGTGTCGAAATGAAAAAAAAATGCGGCTTAAATTGAATCGAGAGTGCGAGTACATATGTTAGAAGTAGCGACTTAAAGATCAGAATGCGAAATGCTTAGGAACAGGACGACTTTTCAAACCTAGTGCGCATGTTTCAGATTATCACTTGTCGCGCCATTCTTCTTCAGTCTACTGATCAGCAACAGTGAAAAGCCAGGCTTCCGACAACGTAAAGCTTTTAAATAAATATGGCTACAGCGACAAGAAGGTGACAACTGCCAGAACTTTAGTAGACCTGGATCAGTTAAATACTCGAAGGAAAAAAATTGGCCGGCAAGAATTTTTTACTCGATCTGGGAACTTGACTGGTTAGAAATGCAAATGTTGTACCAGTATACTTAGTGGCATGTTTAGTGCCATCTGACACCTACACCAATCTCTATATAGGACCCCACTAGCATGTCTCTTCAGAGCTTGCCACTTAAAGGCTAATTGACACCCGTTCACTAGCGTGGTTGTCCCAGTGGCCTAGTGGTTAAGGCATCTGACCGGTAAACAAGAGACCCGGTTTCAATTCAGCCAGACTAAGAGACTGAGGCAAAACGTTTTGCCAGTGCAGTACGCCCAGCAATCTCCAAAAGTGACTACATCTTTTGCATTTCTTTTTTTTTTTACAAAAGATATCAAACCGAGAGGCCCTGAAGAGGAGGAGATTTCTTTGAACAGGTCTGTAATTATTAAAGTTCTATTTTTTTCAAAAATTAAAAAAAATGGCATTTCTTTTGAAAACATAATGTACTTAGTATTTGCTTTTAGTCCCTTCGACTTAAGAAAGTAGCTGTTTACATGCTACAAATGTAGCATTGCTGATCCAAAAATTCAAATAAGGGGGGCCGGTAACTTTTCCACTGCTACTCTCTAACCGGCAGTTGAAATGTAGCTATATTTGTCAGTACGCTGGTTATTTGTTGGATAAGAAGTGATCCATCACTGGATGAAGGTATGGAAACCTTTGAACAACCAGAACCTGATTTCAACTCTATGGAACAGCTTCATTTTATTTGAAGATGGTTTTATTCACTAATATAAGTGAGGATCCAAAGTGGCACATGGCACTTTCATTGTCCTTTTTTGCGGCGCGCTTTACTCTCGGCCTTGTTAATCATTTGCATAGAGTAACAGGGTGCTGTACGTGTCGTTTGACCCCTTTCCAGCACTCCATCCCGGCTTGGAGCAAAATGCTTCCTCTAGCAAAGTTCTGTCAGTCGTAAAAGCACTCGAGTCTTCCGTCAATCGCAGTGGTTTAGTGTTTTCGTTTGTTTTCAGCATAAAACGTTTCTATATATCATGGTCAGATTTTATGTTGAACATTTTTTTTTCAGGGTAAAGCGATCAATACCGATCATCTACGACATCTACACTCTTGACCACTTCATCGAACTCGTGGAAAAGATTGAACGCCACACTAGTACTAATGGCGATACCCTGAAGGCAATCTCCAACTACATCCGTCTTCTTGGCTACAACACAGATCTGTTTAACATACTGTGTGGGCAAGCAGATCCTCTCCCGGGAGGTGTGCTAAATCAGGAAGAGGAGCGCGTCCTAACCAAGATGGTCACTTACAGCTTCGAAAGTAATGGAGAACAAGGTGTGGTGTTAACACCAGACGGAGAAACCATAGCAATGGGTCACGTGATCACTGGTATTTGCGCTGGTTTGGTTCGTGATAAAAGCCTCTCCCTTAGAAAGTGGGCCTCTGGTGCCCCGTTACGCGTCGATAGTTTGTACGTTGCTACCATTGCTTATGATC
This sequence comes from Siderastrea radians, assembly GCA_964017195.1. Lineage (NCBI taxonomy): Eukaryota > Metazoa > Cnidaria > Anthozoa > Scleractinia > Rhizangiidae > Siderastrea > Siderastrea radians. The sequence continues at coordinate 12,908,638 of OZ024887.1, read as the reverse complement.
TTAGCCTGAGCGCCTTGTTTAACAAAAATGCTGGTACTTCCACTCTGTTCGGCCCATCTGGATCCTGGTCTCCCAACATTAACTGCCCAGCGGAATACTACTTAAATAAAGGCTATGATTCCAAGGCGACTGACGCTTTGTTATTGGGTGACATTGATGGGTTTCTTTTGGGCCATGGCCTTCCCAGCTGGGAGAGCAAGGGAGTGCGACTTGGTCAGTTACTGAGGATGTATTACGGAACAGGTACCTATAAGTTTTCCACGAGCTTACTCCTTACCAACAATCCACAGAAAAAATGATGCTGTATTATTTGAAAGCATTTTTCCCTTAACCAAGGACTAATGTCATTGAAAAATAGCGTTAATTAGCTTCTAAGGGGCTATATTGTGGGATGTCCTTATCCTACGACATCATAAGGGCATTGAGGCCCCCGGCTTTATACCTGCACGAATTATACATGTCTTTTATTGTGAATCTGATGACACGTAACATTTGAGAACAAACATTAAATACGAACTAAAACTGAAATTTTAAAGCTAAGTTCAACTCCGAATGTGACAATCCAAATTGGTAGCAACTTGAAAAAGCTTGTCACCCGTTAAGTGTTTAGGCGTAAAACCGGTTCAAATACCTTCAACATGTTCAAATATATTGAATTGTTTTGCATGCATTTCACAATATTTAATAGAATGTTTCAATGTATTAGATATTTGCTCACACGATAAACATTCGAGTAGACTAGTAGCTTGAAAAGACGATAAATACTCTTCAAAACGTTTCTTGTCATTAAAAAAAATAATCGACAGTTTTGGAATACAAAATAAAGAAAGCAAGGCCGATAACTGAAATCGTTGTAAAACCAAATTTTGGTTTATTACACGGTAAATGATAAAATACATAAATAAAGTTATACTTTCGTTCCAGTTGATAAATTAGCGTGGTAAAGTCGATTAATAGTCCAAGAAAAACAACTAACTTATTAGCTTCATTCTTCAGTGTAGTAAATTGTGATTTTTGAGGTTTGCTCATGACTAATGCAAGTTTTAATTTTTAAACACAGGTATTTTGTTTGATACTTCATACGCCAGGTGCCGACGGAACTCGAAATTTAAAGACTTAGTTGGTGTGGAGGACCTTCTTGAGCAGATTGAAGGATTCGCCTACGCCTACTACGACAAGCATTCATCACAGCTCCCCAACGTCAAAAAAGGAGACATCTCGGGCCTAGCTAGAGATATCAACGAAAAGTTCTTCCCATACTTTGGTGAGTAGCAAATCAATGCCAAAAAGACACTGTCACGGAACCATGGTCTTTAACATTTGTTGACGTTGTCGAGGTCAGAACCTTGAATATCTGAACTGTGTTAAATGAAAATAGGAGCAAGGGTTTCCGGAGAAAGTGACCAGGCTCCCATGAAAATTGTCTGCAAATTGGCGCCCGACAATTATTGCCCAATTCATTGCCGCAGTACAATGTGTCGGCCGTATAACCGCGGTGCCCGAGAACCCTGCCCAATTTTCGAGTAGTTACAAAACGTCATGTTTACATTGGTGCCATTCAGTTACCGTGCAATACCGTATCACCGAAGGACCTTTTAAATACGGCGGTATGTTTCTTCTGGGAGGGAGGGGAAGAGGAGCTTGGAACAAAACCTGTCTTTTCCCTTTCTCCTGAAACGTGATTTGCTAAGTACCCGTGATTTTCGATTTTAATCACCCGTGAAACGAGGAGAGTGGTTTTTAGCATGTCGTGAATTGTGAGTTTGTAGCCATCAAGCAGAATGTCGTGAAAGATGGAAATATAAAATTGCAAACGTATTTACTTTAAAATGACTGTTTTATTTATTTGACTTGGCTTTTTTTTAAAGTAAAATGCCTGTAAATCGAGATGGGTAACTACCGTTCAATATGTTCAATATAAAAACGCTTTTGCACTCATAATGAGTGTCTGTGTGTGGTGGTTTGAGAGAAAAGATGGACTCTACTTGCGGATATCTGATAGCTACCATGCTAATTTTGTTGGCCACAGAAAATTTCTTTTCGTGTTGAGATGTCAGGGCTCCCCAAAACGCCTAAAAGTTGTTGTGTGAATGTGTTGAAAATTATTGGCGTTATCTTACAGCTCAGATGATAGGAAATACATCGTGCAGTACTGATGAAGATGAAGAAGGTTGGAAAAAGTTTCTGTGATTTGTTTCATTCGTTTGATTCATTCCACATCATCATAAAGCAGTAACAATGACAAGTTAGATTTAATTACATTGCATTCAATATAATTCAGTAGTACGTTTTAATTTATTTTATTTTTGTTTTATTTTTGTCTTGCTTTGTTTTGTTTTCTTTAATTTTATTTCATTTCATTTTATATTACTTTATTTTATTTTATTGTCAAACAAATACCGTAGCACTCGTTCCCAGGGTCCTTTCTTTTCCCAATGAAGAGAATGGTTGGCAACAAGCGCGAGTAAAACGGCTTGTGAAAAAGACGCAACTGTTTGAGGTTTACTTCATGAAAGTTGGACGTGATTTTATATCTATCACAGAGTTTACTCCAGCAAACGCTTTCGCGAATTAATTGAAGACCTCTCTAGCTAACTGTCATTTTTCTTTTCTCAGATTGTGAAATTCCAGCGAACATTGTGTTTGTTATGGATGAATCGGGAAGCATAAAATCGGAAAACTACGAAAAGGAGAAAAAGTTCGTGAGGTAGGAAAATGTTTTATATGTTTTCATGTAGAATGTGGTGACATGAGTGGTGTGAGTTTCGCAGCCGAGAAATTGGGCATAAACACGAATGGAAGACTCGTATTTCCACAGCTGTTTTAAGTTCTTTCAGATTTGCTGTATGCGAAAAAAGTTAATTTAATTAAGTGCCGATTTGCTATCCAATTTTCTAACCTTTTAAGGCCAGTATGGTCACCGGCCTCGTAAATTACGCGCGTCAGTTCATTCAGCGATAAATTTGCAAACAGAGATTGCTGCGGAGTAACAGTATTCAGCTTTTTCGTCCCAGCGTGAGAATGTTTTGCAGTAACATAAAACTCAACATTAGATACAGACACATTCTTTCGTAAGGTGGGTAGGTTTCAAAGCCTAAGGGCGAAATAAAAACTGAAATATATGGTAAGACTGATCCTTACGGCAGTAAAAGCAAGACGCAGAAGACGAAAACAGAAAATCTGGATATATAAAGTAAAAAAACATATGTAACAAAAAATTTTGCCGATACTTCGGTTTGCAAAACAAACCTTCTTCGTGGACTACAGGAGTAAAATGAGTAAATACGTCACAGGACCGTTAACATAAATCAAATGAAAATGATAGTTTTTTGGTAGCTGAACAGGAAGTATCATTAGTGTAGCTCACCACGTCTGTTTAATCCTTGCGGCCCCAATGTCTTAGCTTTGGTAATAAACTGCGCCTTACGCGCTTTTCTTACAGAGTCTCGGTAAATATGTATTAGTTCCAAAGGGATGAGACGGATGTCATTCTAACAGGAGAGGAAAACATACATTTTCATACATTTGGATGAGGGACGAGGTCGAAAACCCAACATCTTTCGATTCTCAGCCAGGTCAATTTTTAATTTTTAGAAGCAAAGACCTGCACAATAATCGTCTCCTTTAAGTGCCCGCGGTCTTTTTTTGTTGTTGTTGTTGTTTTTTTTTTTTTTGGCGGGGGGGGGGGGGGCTTTTTTCCATTGTGTTCAGTTCTAAGCCGTTTGAATTTGCAGCCGCCATTTTGGTGAATTATGGTGTTTTATGGTGTTTGCATCGGAGACGTCAGAACAAACGTTTGTGTTGTTAGAGGCAGATGCAGATTAGAATATTTGAAGAAATATTGAGCATGGCTGATCTTCGAACTTATTCACCATTGCAAATTGCTGCTGTTGGCTGCTTGCTAAACAATCAGTAATTTCACCCTAGAAAGCTTTACAAAAGACTTTCATTCTGGAAAGTGTTGGTGTTTTGGTTTTTATGGCTGGAAGTTAGGAATCATACCTTTTCGAAAGAATATGGTCTTAAAAAGCGCCACAGTATCACTAAGTAAACGTTTATTCTATAAATGAAAAAGAAAATTTTGCTTTTTTTCAGGCAGATTATTCAAACATTTGATATTTCTCCAGTTCAAGCTCGCGTGGCTATTGTCGAGTACTCTACTACTGCTACCTTATCTGTCGCACTTGATAACTATGGATCAAAGACCAAGTTGATGTGTGCAGTTAACGAGCTTCGTTATAGCAGTAAGTGTTAACATCCAATAAACCGTAGCATACATATTAACATTTAAGCATGTATGCGCATTAAGTAGAATTCTGTGGACCGTTCAAGTAAACGAAAGTTCTCAATAATGGTAATCTTTCTAAGTTTAAAACCAATCGTTGAATAGTAATACTATAAAAAGAACATTAAAACATGAATTTTACAATCTGTTTTTCGCCAGACAATTGTAAATAATACACGTTTACCTAGGCAATTGTAAGAGGCATTCTGTTGTTAATCAGAGGTGTTTCTTGGTAATCCTAGAGGGTTATACTCACACTGCAATGGCTCTGGATGTTGTTCATCACAATGTGTTGAGACCCGCGCTAGATAATCCAGTGGGCGAAACAGAGACTGTTCAGGTAAGGCCACGACGCTTAGAGTGAATATATGAAATAATCAAATATGTGAACTGCTGAAAGGGAGATGATGACGACCATCACAGTGAGTATAAAACTCAGGCTTGAACGGCATTCCGGCGAACCCTTGACTAACCGGCAATTGACACTTATTTTTCAGCACGTCGACGTCCCGGGGGGGTACTCCCCCACAATACCTATACGGGTATGTGCCGCCCAACGGGGTCGTGATTTTGGGACTCCTGATCTAGAACGGGGTATCCATTTTAGAGATGTTTCCTAGAACGGGTTATAATATTCGAACGCACGAAAGTTTAAAATTGTCAGCAGCCATTTGAAATTATTAATAGAGAGTTTTCTTAACTAAAACTAAAAAATATTACATAACGAACAAATTGTTGCATCCCGTGTTGCGCGCAGTAGGCGTATTGTAAGGTAATTATCGTGTAATAACGCGTTCGATAACGCGCGCTTGGTTCCGACGCGACGAGCGGGGAGTAATATTACGTCAGAATATACCGCATTGTGTCTACACAGGAAACCTACCTCTGATGAACAGATTAAAATATATCTATTTATTACATAGTCAATCAAAGCTGCATGATCACTTAGCAATACGGCCTTAAGGGTGGATTACACGTACGTGGATACCTATTTCCCCAAACGTTTTAGCCTGGCTATTGCAATTATCTCCGTTTTAGAACGGGGTATTAAAAATTGACCTATTTCTAGAACGGGGTATCATTTTGAATGTAAAATCTCTTTAATTCGGGGTCCTATTTTGGAGACCCGGGCGGCACATACCCACCCAAATTATACTTGAGTACCCCCCCCCCGGTCGCCGTAGGAACTCGTCACTGCAAATTTCCCTAACGAACATTTGTGCAGCAAAACGGAAATTTTTATGCCGAAAAGACATGCTCTGATGGTTGATAATCTGATTATTAAACAGAAGGATTAAGGTTGTCGTTTTCAGTACTAATAGGCATACGCATGTACGGTGGCTTTAACAACAAAATTCAGCATATTCTTCAGCCGACACCTGAAGTGAATCTGAACGAAAACCATCCATTAGAACTACTGTTTCGATGCACCAAACTAGCTCGTCACATGCTCCTGTGCAACTTTTCATCCTAACGTTGGATAGCTGGTACTAGTGCGTTGTTGTGGATATCGTGAGAGTTATCATTAAGTCCAATCCTCCTCAATACACTCTTCACCCAGTTCTAAAGTCTCTTTTGCGGATGGAATAAATGATTGGGTTACATATCGAGCTGGCAGTGAAGATACAATTCGTGATCAGTACTACCTTAGCTGGAACTTTGATACTTTTGCCTAACTGCTGGAACAACCCGACGATAAATCCTGGAAGAAAGCAGAGCAAAAACGCGGCGATGATGATGCCGATATCGACAGCTGCCTTTCGTTCTCCCTTTCTCCTTGACAGCTCCTCTTGGTGGCTTTCGGACCCGGAAAGCTTCCCATTTGGACTTCTAAGGCGTTTATCTGACTTACTGCTGCCTTATAGACCGACCAATTCAGGAACAATATTACCAGAAATGGTACAACGAAGGACGGGATGAAGACGAACATCGCATTCCGCTCACTCGAATCACTCTGTACCGACCATCCTTGTTCTCAGAAGAACAACTCTGCGTTGTATTCGTACGTTCCAGCACAAGGAAAGGGCCAACTGAATGGAATCGGAATTGCCCAGATGACAAGTAAAACAACCACTGTGGATTTGGTAAACATACCATCGTACGTCAAAGGAGATTCACTGTCGCCTTGTATCGCTCAGAAGACACCACTACCAGATGAAGAACCACGATGAGGTAAAAGCACATTGCAAAGAATGGACTCAGAAGACACCTTGTTTGGCCGTATAACCATCTTTCTTGAGCTGAGCTTGCGATGCTGAAAGAGGTGACGAGGGCTAGATACATAAGGTCAGACACTGCTAGACTGGCGAGTAGAATGTACCGCAACACATGAAATCTTCTTTCCAAGGCGATCGTTAATATTACCAGAAGATTGCCAGGAAGGCCGATTGCAACGAAAAGAGCGAACAACGCAGCAAAAACGTGAGGAAAAGCCATGTCGAAATTAAAAATTAATGTTTTGAGAACAAATCCTGCTTGGGTATCTATTTTGAAAATGTTTTGCCAAAACATATGTCTAAGGCAACACCTGCTTCATTTAACTTGAACAGCACTTTTGTATTCCCTGGTTGCCGCCTCTTAAGTCAATATTCTGAAGGAATCGGTGAAAATTTTGCAATTAATGTCTCTCTTCGATCCTTGCTGACTTTCATATTAGACTTTTTATGGCCTCTTTCCTTTGCATGTATATTCTTTAATCGTTCATACGCAAATATCGTCTGTAGTTTTAAGTAGTCGGGACGTCATGCGAATTTCATCGCGGAATTTTGAAGTGAAACGGACCTTGACACTTACAAGTGTCAATAGATGGATGGTGATTTTGATATCAGGCGACATGCTGGACACAGGAGATTGTTACTACAATTTTAGCGGTGATCCTGTCTTAAGTACGTATACGATTTTAACTGGAGAACCAAATGGCTATGTAAACTACCAGCGACTTTCGCTGCCATTTAACGGCGATTTTGAAACGTTCTGCATGGGCAGATGTGGCGGCACAAAGCCTCCTTGACGAGTCCCGAAAGAAACGTAGATCTGTTTTAGAGGGTGCTGATGGGGTTAGTAGTTAACTGACAATTGGCCAAAAAAAATAGTAGTTAACTGATATTTGGCCAAAAAATTAGTAGTTAACTGATAAATTAAAAGTCAACAGTTAACTGACATTTTATTAGTTATATTCACGATTGCTGATGTTTTAAAAGCAACAAAGATTTTCTTAACGGCGGGGCTATTTCGTGACATTTACCTGTCACGCTGCATGATCTGGTAACGATATTCACTGTCATTTGAGTCACTTCCGATGCAAAAGTGCCAGCCACGAGGGAGCGTAATTGGACCTTGATCTCCGTGATGGCTTTGGGTGGCGTGGTCCAAGTAGCCTGCGTGGCAGGCGTGGAAAGGGGAGGAAAAAGGGGAGAAATTATTCGTGAGCGCGGAGGAAGCGGGAGGAAGGGAGAGAAAGGGAGTCATGCAGGCCTTCCAACCCCATATTATAACTATGTTGAATGTAAATTGAGAAACACAAATTTCGAGTACTTACGGTGGCCGAACACGGTTTTTTTGTACCTATACGTTATTCGTCGTTATTTTCAAGCCACTGGCAAGTGGGAAGCCAAAATTGGCAATATGCAAAATCAGCTAAAAAAGATTATATTTTGATCTGTTTTATTGGACTAAGTACCGTTGTCATGGCAACATAGCTGATAATAAACCAGAATTAAATAATGGGTCTGATTTATTTTCAGAAAACCCAGTCGTTAGATTTTTTTCCATCATTTGTCTCTCGGAAACTCAGAAAAATACTGCCCTATTGACACTGGTCTGGTGAAATTTTGACGGAGAGATCTGTAATTTTGTGTTTTGCATTTCAACGTTTTCTGAACATGTCCTCTGTCGGATTTCAATTTTTGTGTACAGGCGAGTTATGCGTGTTCTGAACTATTGTTCTACCAAATTTCATGAAATTCTAAGGAGCGGCTCCGTAGAAATCAGCGAATTTCCACTAAACCATGCAGTCACAATTTTCTGGTTAACTGCGCAAGCGTTGCATTTGACAGGGTCTCGATCTTTCTCGATCGATACAACGATCCCGGAAAGGCAGGGTCGAATTGTATTACCATTTAATACATTGAAAAACAAACGTTTTTTACACATAACAAACTGTTTGATTGTTAAAAAGGAATACAAGTAATTCTGACCAATCACGATTTTGGCAAAAGTAAATACGCCTGAAACAATGGCCTGGTAGTGGGCGCGCCCTCTTTATTCCTCTCGCGCTCCGCCCTCGTTGTTCGCTCGTTGTTCGCACTGGCGAATAATTTCAACCCCTTTTCCCTCCCCCCTCCACGCCTGCCACGCAGGCTATCCCCATCTCGATAAAAACTTACAATAAGTTATTCTAAGTTTTTATTGAGACGATGATAAAGGATCGAATCCGAACGACACAGAGGTCGCGTGCCGTTTGACTTGGCGAAACGCAATTCAATGGACATAGTATGTAAACATTTGACAGATTTTATGGGCATTTTACAACAAGCGGTAAAGTTTGGACTCGGTGCGTTTGACTGGAAGCTTATCCGATTAGATAATTTTGTCCAGCACGCGAACGTTGGTTGACCTCGTTTGGCCTAATTTAGATCACGTCAACAATTGATTACGGATCAGAATGACAGACCCTCTGGGCAGACTAAACAACTAAACAAAAACAACTTTCTCATCTGTCTCAATAGTTCCGACTGTCTTTCTCTTTCATTATGAGTAAGATTTCTGACTTGATTTTTTTTTACAATTATTTTCATGTCTAGAAGTTGTAATTTATCTATTGATTGAGTAAGGTCCACCCCCAAGGATGATTGACGTACTGAAGTGAGGAAAAATTCGGGTTATGATGCTATAATTTTCGATGTAAGAAAAGGAAGGTTAATAGCTAGCTACAATTAGTAGTTAACTGACAATTGGCCGAAAAATTAGTAGTTAAGTGACATTTGGCCGAAAAATTAGTAGTTAACTGACAATTGGGTACCCCCATTAGCACCCTCGTTTTACGCAAAATGAAATCACCGTAGAATCGCTGGTAGTTTCCACAGCCAATTGCAAATTGTCTGTGCGTGTGAACAGTCCACCACTAGGACAGCCTGCCAACAAAATTCGTTTTTTTCGGCTCTTTTTCACCTGCCGAAAGCATTGAGAAACAACGTCCACGAAAGCGAAATGTCCTCAAATAGGAGCCCATTATCAAAAACTTGAAATTAAGAAAAAAACTTGAAGCTACTCAGGGTACATTAGAACAAAGCCGAAAAACCGGACGCATTACGAAGACGACGAGAAAAAGAAACTGAATGTTAATAATCAGATTAAGGAATTGGCCGTATTTTAGAAAATCTGTATTCATGAGCAAATGAAAATGGATTCCTATTTCAGAACATTTCTTTTTTCTTGATCACTCGTTTCCCTGTTGCATGTTTCTTAATGCGTGAGTTTCGTCGCGTTGATATTGAAGTAACTCAAACAAAAGAATCCATTTCCTCCAAAATTGACTAGCACATAGGTAAATGACTTGAACTACTGCAAATTCTTTTTCTTCTCCGATCTCAAGTTCGTTTCCCCGGCACCCTCGTTTCTGGATTAATGATATCACTTTATACCGTATAGCTTTTCTGGTGATTAGTATCGCTTTTCCGACGATTCTGCAAAATAATGAGAGGTAGGTCGACTCAAGACCTACGAACAATACCAAAATTGATCACTCAAACACTTAGTCGAAAATTTACTAAAGATCGTAATTCTGTCAGCCTATTAAACAAAATAACCGCGATTCCTGATTCCAGTTAAACTTCAAAAAGTATGATTATCCATAATCCACACTAAACGTGTTTCATTTACATCTGTGGTCATCGATTTACTCTCAATACAATGCAACAATACAGTCTTTTCTAAACGTCGTCATAATACCGTACGGAACTGAGCTGGTTTCCAGGCTAGCCACTAAACTAAATATGATAGGAAGTAAAATGAAGAGTAAAGATTCTTGGCATTGCATAAAGTTGACTTTCAAAAATTGAAACCAGCTACTCATATAACAAGCTAAAATATCTAACAAAATATCAGTTGTCACAAAGGGAATTCAAAGACCTGTAAAGATCTAGTGTTTCAAAACTATTTCCAACAGTTGTGAATGTTAAAATTTTCGTCGTCTTCGTCAGGTTTTGAGTTCCACAGTTTCGGAGAGGAGTGACTCCAGTAAGACCCGTGTGGTTGAGTTTCTTCTGGTAAATCAATTTTTAGGTACCCTGAGGTTGACATACAGAAATAGGAAAGTCAATGGCTCGAAAAGTAAGAAAGGTGTTTGTCACGAGCGTGGGACAAAGCAAAAATCTGAGTCCCCGACGGGAATCGAACCCATGACCATCCATACACCGGTCGGACGCTCTAACATTGAGCTACTAGGAGACTCGTGGCGAGCGAGGCCTTATTTACTAGGCTCAGTTTGACAAGCGTCCTGCATACTCGGCTAGGATCAGCAAAGTCAAAGGCGTCCTTTGTGGAAACAAATAAAGAGAGATGGTAAATTTTAGGCTCCCTGTTTACCTTTAAGGTTGCACGTAGAGTATTTCACCAATGTGCGATTGGGATTTCCAAACAAGATCTAGGCGGAGGCGGGAAACTTGTAACATCGACTAGTTAACCGCAGTAAACCACAGTTTCTTTAAGTTTCACACTTAGTACGGCTACGTTTATCACAAACATGAATGGCAAATTTCTACTAACGAAAACCTTCTTCTGAATCCAATAGGACAAAGGGAACTTGATGATAAACGAACTGTTGAGTTTATGGTCGGTACTGATTCTTTAAGCGTACAGAAACCAGTACACTAACTGGGAACACCATTTCGGTTGCAATAGGCAACAGGGGCAACGCTGGCCATTTTAAGCGTTTTTCCACTCTGTCGGCCACCTTATCGTAAAATCTCAAGTAAACGCCCAGAGAATTATTGAAAACTCGGTACCTTAACCGGGACGTTTATCCCAGGATACGTTTAACCTTGACGGGCATTTATTTTCGGGTGTTGAGTTTGAATGTTATCCCAACAGCTTACCGTAGCCGACCAGATTTACTTGGCACAAATTTTTGTTAATGTACTTGAGCTTGGTTCATAAGTGAAAGCTAAGCTACACAGCAAAAAGTTGGCCGCTCAGTCATTTCTTACTTTTGTTTTGTTTGTTTGTTTTTTAGATTGTCATCGTGCTCACAGATGGGAAATCAAATGACAGAGACGACAATGCCTTGAATCGCGCTGTAAAGAATTTAAAGAGGGACATAAAAGGTAAAATTTCACTGAAATTGTTTGACATCGGATTCAGTATTGTTGTTGTTGTTGTCGTTACGATTTTTCTTGTTTCTCGACAGCTGACTTTGCGCCACGTTTTTCACTCTTGCTAATTTGGCAAGAAAACGACCATTGAATCAGTGAGAAATTAGATAATTACCTTAACTCCGCAGCGTAAATTTAAGTGCTGAAAGGAAACACATTAATTTTCTACTGAGAATTGCCCTGGCAAGGAATAATGGTGCACACGAGGTTAAAAAAATGTTTCGTTACACTCCGTGGGATTCGAACCCAATACCCCCGCATTATTCAATTCAGGATCATCGATTCTCCCACCGATTTCGATATGAGGCCAGACGAGAGCAGCCCATGGGGAAAATGGTAATTCGCGGCCATGAAGAGATACGAAAACTAGTTTTTTAAAAATGTATATATGAATGCTAGAAAGTGGGAAAACGACCTTTGACAAATTCATGAAATCTTGTCGCACATTGTTCATAGCTAACACAGCCCGAGGTGCGCAGCGCCGAGTTGTTTCTGACCTTATTTTTTATGACCTTATTTTCGACGAGATTGTTATATGCAGAACGACTAAAATCAAGCAAGTTTACTTTCTGACAAAGAAACATTTTCGTCGAAAATATTCACAAGAAAATTCTTATGCGTTCACCCTGGTCCCTGGAACCTGGTCCCTGGTCGCACTCGAACCGACGACTGTTTTACGGTTAAAAAAATCACCGTAAAACAGTCCGTACGCTTATGCTAGTCCGTCATGAGCGCACTGTCTCAGAACAAAAGGCCGGCAAACGCCCGCATGGCGTACGAAGTTCGCGCCAAAAAAAACCACGCGCGTCCGAGCTTTCGATAACTCACACTGCCCTTCTCGAGCCAGAGAAAGAAGTGGCTGTTTTGCAGGCTATTTTAAAGGCCCCTTTTCCTTTGTATTCGCTGATCTGACGGACGGGACGAAAAGGGACCTCTGCCATGGGTCGAAACTCCCTTTGATTCAGCAGCCGTCCATGGTCGTGGACGGCGGTTTCCGAAACGCATGCTCCTTGTATTGTTTGCTGACCGTGACACCGTGACTTGAGCCCACTGTATCTCGCGCATTCCTTTACAGTTATTCCGCTGTCATTTAGTGAGCCTGCATAGTAACATGCCGTCCTGGAAGAGTCCTGGAAAGAGGACTAAATTAACTCGTAAAGAGTTACAACGTTTACTTTCTCTCGTTTTTGTTAACATGGACGACGGAAAGATAAACAATCGAACGAAGAAGCTCTAAGAAACACTCGACAAGTTAAGGAATGGAATTTAGAGCGAAGAAAACATCTGTCAAGGCGAAGGACAACCTTCCACCTCCAAAGATTTTTCGAGCTGCGGACTTTCTGTGAAATGCTCCAGCACTTCTACGAGACTACGGTAGAGTAAATTACACATTTGATTGTAAATTTGTATAGAATTCGCTTTTTAATTGAGGGATTCTTCATATTCCTTACAGTTTTCGTAAAAGGTTTGAAAAACGGGCACAGTTCGCATCACCAAATGCTCTTCAAAATAACTTGCACATCGAGCGAAATCGCTTGCGCGTAGCTTCCCTCGAAGAAAGAATTGAACGCGTTTGATCTTCAGAAACAAGTAAAGGCGTGTTTTAATAAATGTATTATTTAGAAAAGCTTACTGTCTCTTCTTCTGTGTACTTCATTCATAAAATTTCGAAAAGTAGTAATCTGACCTAAACAGACACAAATGCTCTGTGGTTTGATTTCACGCGCGAGACAACATGAGAAATCTCTTGCGGAAATTTTCAAAATTTTGACTTTGAGATTGTATTTTTGGCTAATTGTTAATTGACAACTGGTGTATTTTATTTAAAAGTAAGAAATTTTAACTATGCTAGATCAAGTGAGTGTTGTTTTTTCGAACTTATAAATTGTCCTTTCGTACTGCACATGGGTTGTTTATTACCAACCGCTAATTTAGTGAAGCGATCATAAAACACGCAGCCTTCAATGGGTTAAATTCTCTTTGATTCGGGAGCGCTTACCATTTGTACGGAAAACCCGGTAATTCCGGGGAGAATTCAAATGGAACGGTTCATTCCGGTGGAATGTTTTCGGAAAAAAGGTAATACCTTTCGAGGTATTCCTTTTTCTCGCTTTTTCCGGAATTCCCGGAAATTTCTGTACCATTTGTCCACAATTACCAGTGCCAGGCTATTTCCGAGAGGACAGCAATGCCCATGACGGCGGATTTAAGTGATGAATCTTTACTGTTTCAAACCGTTCGTGACGTGACAGTTGTTTTATTCTCGCGGCTACTGTCAACAGACTTCTTGCAACACAATTGTAGCACTCAAGGTGAGAAAGATTTAAGTTTTGGCCGTCGGTTCTTGTGTTTTACTTTTGCTTTCATGATTCGAGCTTTTGAGCTTAATGGCGCGGGAAAACACTTGCATCCGAAACTTCGAATCAAATGATACGGCTCAATCCGTTCCGTTTTCTTGGTGAGAAAAGGTGCAGTTCCATTTGACCAAAAAAATCCACCGAGAATTCCATTAATAATAATAATAATAATAATAAACCTGGTAAGAAGTCTGTTGACAGTAGCTGGTATTCAAATGGTAAGCGCTCCATTTGTACGGAAAACCCGGTAATTCCGGGGAGAATTCAAATGGAACGGTTCATTCCGGTGGAATGTTTTCGGAAAAAAGGTAATACCTTTCGAGGTATTCCTTTTTCTCGCTTTTTCCGGAATTCCCGGAAATTTCTGTACCATTTGTCCACAATTACCAGTGCCAGGTTATTTCCGAGAGGACAGCAATGCCCATGACGGCAGATTTAAGCGATGAATCTTTACTGTTCCAAACCGTTCGTGACGTGACAGTTGTTTTATTCTCGCAGCTACTGTCAACAGACTTCTTGCAACACAATTGTAGCACTCAAGGTGAGAAAGATTTAAGTTTTGGCCGTCGGTTCTTGTGTTTTACTTTTGCTTTCATGATTCGAGCTTTTGAGCTTAATGGCGCGGGAAAACACTTGTATCCGAAACTTCGAATCAAATGATACGGCTCAATCCGTTCCGTTTTCTTGGTGAGAACAGGTGCAGTTCCATTTGTCCAAAAAAATCCACCGAAAATTCCATTCAAATGGTAAGCGCTCAAGGTAATACCTTTCGAGGTATTCCTTTTTCTCGCTTTTTCCGGAATTCCCGGAAATTTCTGTACCATTTGTCCACAATTACCAGTGCCAGGTTATTTCCGAGAGGACAACAATGCCCATGACGGCGGATTTAAGTGATGAATCTTTACTGTTCCAAACCGTTCGTGACGTGACAGTTGTTTTATTCTCGCGGCTACTGTCAACAGACTTCTTGCAACACAATTGTAGCACTCAAGGTGAGAAAGATTTAAGTTTTGGCCGTCGGTTCTTGTGTTTTACTTTTGCTTTCATGATTGGAGCTTTTGAGCTTAGTGGCGCGGGAAAACACTTGTATCCGAAACTTCGAATCAAATGATACGGCTCAATCCGTTCCGTTTTCTTGGTGAGAAAAGGTGCAGTTCCATTTGACCAAAAAAATCCACCGAGAATTCCATTCAAATGGTAAGCGCTCCTGGAGTTGTGGTCATGTTAAAAAAGCTTCCTTGTCCAGATAACTTGAAATTAATACCGTAAATTAGACAACAACTATCTTTAGACGAACTGTCTAGTTTTTTTAGGGTTTTGGTGAACTCGCCATTCACGACAACAAAACTGTGCAGGTGTTCTTTGGCGCGCAAGTTGAGAAAGGTGGGAGTGGTCAGCTGATCACGTGTTAAAAGCATCACGTGACGTTTCGGTCGCTAAGTAACCGTGGCGCATGCTCAACGCAGTTCATTTCGACCCATGGCAGAGGTCCCTTTTCGTCCCGCACGTCAGCTCAGCGAATACAAAGGAAAAGGGGCCTCTGCTAGCAGGGAAAGTTATTCCATCGTATGGTTTCTGAAAAGTTGAGCGTTTTCAAACCTGCTCTTAGGCTTAAAACGTTTTTACTCGAAATCAACTATTGAAATAATGCCGTTTTTTCATTATTTATGCTATGGGTTGTCTTATGATAAGTCTACTTACCAAGAAGTTGCCGAACGGCTTCTTAGAGCTGACCTTACCGATTGTGTCAAACGATTTCTTCAACTCAGGTTGCATGTATTCTTTTAAAATGTTGATCAATAAAAAAACAAAACTAATAATCATTTCAGACCTGACCATGATTGCCGTGGGAGTGGGGAACTATTATCTTCCTGAGCTGCGGCTCATCGCGACCGACAGGAAAAGGCATGTATTCACCGCAACGAACTTTGATAAACTCCTTGAACTGGTCACGTCACTGAGAAGGAAAGCCTGTACCGGTGAGTTCACACACATAATTCTTCCAAAACAAACACTGTGCGTACGCTAACTCTATACAACATGATTCTAATTTTAAGTCTAAACATTACTAAAGTATCCTTTGCCTTTCTTTCGTTTGATTCTCTGATGCAGAAAGCTAAAGTGTGGCCATTCAACATCAAGCTATAATGCTGCACTTTCGTCTGACCAGTGCTCTTTGTTTGCCAAGGTTTATCAAAAGCAATTTGGTTTTTCCATTTATGAATTTAAACGAGAAGTTAATCACTTTGCGCGTTTTTCTTTTTCTAGCGCCAGTCTACATGGGTCTGAACTTCACCAACGCGGAGGATACGACAGAAGTAGTGGCATTTGTTTCTCCCAACAAGGCGCGATTCTTCACTCTGTCCGCTGAGCATTTCTATGGGGTCGAGGATATATATATTGATGTAAGATGTCTTTTGTTTGTTGTTAAAGTTTCCCAAATAGCTGTTGCTAGATTGATTATTTTTCTTTCCTTTTGTTAATGTTAGTGATTATTTTTTCAAGAGCATATCGTGATTATACTTGTGTTGATTGTGAAACATACACGGTCGAATTTCCAGTTTTGATTACATAATGATCTTGCATGGTGTAATGTTTGATTTTGCTGTTGTGACTTAAAGTGGAATTCCGTGTTGGAACATTCAATGCACCTTTTGCGTCTTCTGTCCATTGGCGATTGTTATTCAAGAGATACATAGAGAGGATTGTTTTAACAAGAGAAAACAGGAAACACGACTGGAATAATTTGTTCTTTTAAGAAGAGACTAGAAGGGATATTTTGTTATGCTATTTTGATGCAATGCGAGGAAGACGCTTGTTGAGTATGCAAATGAAAGGTTAATGGTTTCCGAAAACTAACGACCGGCTGAAATGCGGTTGAAAGAAACACAAGGACAATATTTGATCTGGGATGTAAACTTAATTGGCTATTTATTGTCATTTTTAGTTTCCTGACTAAAGTACCGATCAAGTTCCATACAAATCCCTATATTTTGACACTAAAGTGGCCTGCTCATGAACCTGGGGGTCCTGTGCAACAATCACGAGATCTCGTCCGTGGGAAGGTTATTCTTGTTTTGTTTAAGAATTGTTCACACCAGTACAGCTTAATTTCAATTGATCTAGTTACGAGTTACACTACCTAGCTTGTGAAAGTTCACTTGCAAGTTCTCTTCTCGCTCTGATCTTAACTGAAGAACAGTTAACTTTGCATGGACCACCGTAACAAAATAAAAGTACCGGATCCTGTAGTAAAGGATCTAATGAGCAAAAAATAAAGAACCAAATACGATTTTAAAAAAAGCAATGCTGGTGCAAAGGGGGGGAAACTGAGTGTATTTTTTAACCAATATTTCAAAAGGCACGGCCTTTCTTCTTCAGGGTCTTACAGAGAGTGACTCTAAGGGCATAGATGTTACAATTTAAACTAAGGGTATATAATATGATACTAGAATAACAACATAAATCAGCTTACATTACAACGTTAAAAAACTGGCAAAAAAACTAAAAACGTTACCATTTGAAATTTGAAAAATATACAACATACGAAAAGCTAGAGAGGCATACCTCACCGATAGAGGTCAAACCTTGAAACCTCTAGGCTTAAATAGGAGGGATGAAACATGAGACTTTTTCCAGTTTTTCATCCTCCGTGTGTTTTTTTGTATTTTTTTGGTATTTTTCCTCTTTCTAATTTCGAATTGTAACGTATTTAGAGTTTAACGCTGTACGTTATCCCTGTCGCTTAACCTTATGTTATTATAGCATCACGTATCCTGCTTATGTTATTTACTTTTCAAATTTCAAACAGTAACGTTTTCAGTTTTTACGGCCAAATGGAAAAGCTGGACTGGACTCTGGACTGGACTTTGGACTGGACTCTGAACTGACTTTTATTGACTTGTAAAAATATGAAATGGACTTAGTATTTTACTAATCAGTTAAAATTAAAAAATAAAGTCAAATTTTAAATCACTTAAAATCCTACTAAACACGTTAGGGATGGCCCATTATATTTTTTTTCGGTGGGGGGAGGGGTTGAAATGGGGAAAACATTCGACTGAGTGCGTGTTTAAATTCAAATTCGTCGGTAGATTGGCCATGTCTGCGAGAGGCTCGCATAAGAGAACTTCTGGTATCTGGGACGAATTTGAAAATAAAACGCGTACCACAGTCGAATGTTTTCCCCATTTTACTTCTTTATTTTGTTCGCACACCAGGTACTGTAACTCGCGTAGTAATCGGTTCTTCCATTCCCCGGTTTCACTTTGCCAACACCTTTCAAGCCACAAAACAATGTCTTTTCACCGACCGGCTCCGCGCAGATCGAAGTTTATGTTGCACGAGCTACGCACTGTTGTGGAGGAGCGTGAGTTTTCTGGTAATTTTTTTAAATGTCTAAAATGGGTCTATTATCAAATTGGTTTTGTTTTATTTATTTAAGAGACGGACCATTTTATTTTTGAGGGGGTGGGGTTGGACAAATACGAAAAAGAAATTCCTGCACAACTTTTGTAGAAGAAATAAAAATCGTGCATGGCGGTACAAACTAGTGAAATGAAATTCATACAAAGCTTTTGGTCACGAAAAAAATTTCATGCAGAAAAAAAATCCCCCCCGAAAAAAATATAATGGTCCATCCCTATCGTGTTTAGCATGATTTTAAGTGATTTAAAATTTACTTTATCTTTTATTTATTACCTGATTAGTACTGATGTTTAGTCCATTTCATATTTTTACAAGTCAATAAAAGTTAGTCCAGAGTCCAGTCCAAAGTCCAGTCCAGAGTCCAGTCCCGCTTTTCCATTTGGCCAGTTTTTACGGCCGCCTTTAACGTTGTAATGTAAGCTGTTTTATGTTGTTATTTTAGTATCATATTGTAGACCCTTAGTTTAAATTGTAACGTTTTTGCCCTTAGAGTCATTCTCTGTAAGACCCTGAAGAAGAAAGGCTGTGCCTTTTGAAATATTGGTTAAAAAGTACACTCAGTTTCCCCACCGTTGCATTAGCATTGCTTTTTTTATCGTACTTGTTTCTTAACTTAAGAGCCTGTTCACAGACTAAAGCTAACCAAGTACAATAACCGGCTTCAATTGGTGTTTTGTTTACTAATTTACTATTTCTGCGAGTAACCTGTGTGTGAGATTATCCATTGACTTTAAACGTTCTCCATTTTGCTTTCTTTCAGTCAGCGTGTGCTTACCTTGCCTATTTCCAGTCTTCTTAATCAAAGAAGTTGTATGAAGTCTGATTGTGATTTGGTCGTGTTGGAATAATTATCGAAAAAGAGCATATGTTGACACAATCTAAAATTATTGAAAACCGCAGTTTTAAAAAAAAAGAGGCTCATAAATGTTCATAGTGGACAACATTATTCGCAAATGACACCGGTGTTCGTTAATGCTTGTTCAGTGCACTTACGTTGAAATCATAAATGGAACTGGAAGAGTACAAGTGCGCGGACCACAGTGCAATTCAAGTCTTTCGCGTTTACGGTCATTTTCTCTTTGTGTGAAAAATAACGAGCGAATTTGCGTGTGTTTGAGGAGTTCACCAAAATCTGGTGTTTATTTTGTATTCATGTCTTGTGTCAGGTTATACCACAGTACGGTACAGTGACAGTGTACGCTTCAAGAATAACTGACACTCCGGGACCTGATAATTACACTCAAAAAGTCGGACCAGCAGGCAAGTCTCTAACTATCGTAAACGCCGTAGATAACCTCGATAATAACTCCGTATTGTGGTTTCCTAATTCTTGATTAAATGTAATTACACCCAACCGATCATAACAAACTCCCTGTTTATTGAGAATGTTTTGTTCGAATTAGTATTTTATCCTCCCTGGTTATGTGCCTTTTAGTTGCGCTGTTGTGTATTTAAGTTGTTCTTAGATTTTATCTTAGTCTTTTAGAATACACTTCTGTAAATCACTTTTAGTGAAGTTTGTATCCTCAATTAAGATTTAGTATCATCAACAACAATCTGCTGAAATCGAAGCAGAACCATGTGACCAAAAACAATTTACCATTGGTTTTGGTTCAGTGGAATCTCACTGATTGAAACTCGATAGTTAAAAGAGGATTAGCAATCATGACAGGCGTTTGTATTTATACTATCAACAAATTGCTATTATTGGTAAAATAAAGGGCCTATGTCACCCCAGGCGCATGCGCAAGTGGATGAGACGTACTTTGAAATCTTTGGGCCAACTTTTTCAAATATCGTCGGTGAGTTCAGGAGGCTGTTTTCGTCTGATTTAATCGCGTTCATCTTCGGAAAGTTGGCTAAATTTTTTATGACAAACGTTCATAAGTAACCACAAAAGGTGTTTGTTACGAATTTTTTTTAGCTTTTGCTCCTGAATCTTTACATGATTATAAATACCGGTTTGTTTTGACATGACTTTCTCTTCGTGCCGCAAGTACATAAATCAGTGCAGTGCACTTTTACAGTTTTGCAGGGGCAACCACGTGTTTTTGATGTAGTTTTTCGATAACAAGTAGTCTTGTAATTGCAAGGATCAGCCTATAAACGAAAGTAAATCAAACATATAGAGCACGTCATTATGTACCACTATCTTGGTAAAGGTAAGCTAACCGGTGATGTACATCAGACAACACATAACCCGAAAACAAGCGGCTAAACTCGCCTCATTTGACTCACTTTCAACGATAGCATCGTCCGTTTCCATGAGCTTGAATGAGAACGAGCGGTCCACACGACGACGGATGCAATGGCCGAAAAGTAAAACTCCTGCGACAAGTTGTATGCAAATTAGTTTCAACCGACTCTACTGCGCATGTGCCCCAGCTGACATAGTCCCTTTAATTTAAAACCAGTGATATAATTAAATGATTGTTCTGTGAGTGGGTTAGATCGATGAAGTGAATTTTTCGCTGTAGTTTGGCTCCCCCACTGACAGGATGCTATGCGGCCTGCTCAGAAAGGCCAGTTTCCCGTTTCCCTCGATTTTGGCCTTCGACCAATAATTAGTTAATATTTATGTGATCTATATCGTTGTATGTTTGCACTAACACTTATATTATACATTTGCTTGAAGGAGAAGGAGATGAAATGCAGATTGAGTTTTCAAACCTATGTGCTGGTAAGAAATTTTATATATTTATAACATGAGAAAAATGTGGAGGTAGGTAGGTAGCCAACAGGGCCGAAGTACAATTTGAAGCAACGAGGAGTATTACTACTCCTTTGTGGTTGAGATCCATCGCAGGGTTTCGCCAGTGTTGTGTTAGGTTCCCCTAACGATCAACAGAGAGGTATTGATAGTATAAAGTTGAGTAAAAGAGAGAAAAAATTGACCGAGAGTGAATGTTATCCTGTCTAAAGAAACACCACCATGACCCTAGAATCAGAACTCGCTAGCGAACCACTTTACCAGTGGATCATGCCTTCTGTTCTCGTGCGACGAGCCGTGAAGGAAATTAGCTGTGTCTCATCCCTTGTTCCGTGTTATGTTCATACAAACACTCGATGTAAATCATCGAATACAACTTATTTTTACGCGAGGAAAACCACTAAACCGATTTTATTTTAAGTTTTTCTTATGTGTTGCAGGGTACAACTCATCGGAAACTTGCCCACCAATCAACATTGGAATTTACGGGGAGGCTTCGTCCTTGACATGCGCAGGTTGGTATTATTCTCTTTGCTCTTGCTCTTATATAAGTAAGTCATAAAAATATTATCTCAGGCTCCGTCTACACCAAACACGCATACATTTTACGCATCTCGCTTATCGTCCAAGCAAAAACTATTGAAAACACTTTGGAGACTCTTGAAAACGCACAGTTTTCAGTGTAGGCGCGTGGAAACGTATCCGTTAAGTTTGAAAACACTGTAGTGTGGCCAAATGAAAACGGAATCTTTTTAGTTTGGAAAATGTATATGACGAAATCGTTAAAAATATACTCGTTCTCAACCGAAATGCTGTTTTGGAGACTGTTCAAAACGATCGTGTGGACGAAAATGTTTGCTACGTTCTCGGGCAAATGAAAACGGCGAGTTTTGAAAACGCATTGATTTAGACGGCGTCTTCTGAGTAACGCAATTATACGCCGAGGTACCAGTTTTACAGCTTCGTGATCTTAAAGCTGCATTGAGGTGAATTGAAAATGCAATCGTAAATGCAATCGTAAATGCACAAGGGGAATCGTAAATGCAATCCTCAGTTTAAGTAGCTAATCAGGGCGCACGTAAAGGATTATTCAGTGACTTCAGCTGTCTGATACATGCTAATTTTTGTTACTAATAACCTTTTTTGTTCACGCGTAGAACGAGATTGCAATCTTCCCAATCAAATAAAGTTCAGGATAAGAAGAGGTTGGTTTTTTTTCCTTACATTTTGCTGTCTTCTGGTATTATGACGTTAAGTATAATCATATTGTAATAACTTTTTGTGCGTTCACCCATTTTTCTGCACAGGAACACCCGCCATCAGTGCTGGCGTAAAGACCGGAGGCCATATCGTCCTGCAATTTGTGTTGTTGTTTTTCGTCATGGTGTCATTTACTTTGTAAGCTGACAACAACATAGCTACTTGGCTGTTTGCAGTAGAAAAAAGCTACTGCAAAAAAGAAAAAGTAGAAGGGAACAGCTTTCTCATAACAGCAATAGGCGTTATAGTTATTTCTGTTAACTGAGGCTTCAAAAGATCCGCGCACAAGCTACCGTTTCCATATCCTTTTCTCTCCTTTAGCTCCCTTTAACACTGCATGTTGAAAGTTCAATTGAGCGCAACGAACTCTCCTTTAACCAGGTTTAGCTTAGAATACCTCGTTTTATACGGTCGCGTGCTTCTTCCTTCAGTTCCCAACACAGCTAGCTGTCTTTCAACTTTAAAGGTAGGATGAGTCAACCAAAGGCTCTATTTTTCTTAAGGACGGTGTCTTCTAATACGGAGGTATTTTTACAAAGGTTATGACTATGGGGGAAAGCAGATTTTAGCAGGGGCTATTGGAATCCTAATAGAAAAATGTGGGTGGCCATAATTAAACAAACATAATTCTGAAAAAGCTTCAAAATACAAAGAATGTCTGGCATTTTCTTTCCAAATTTAAGCTCAATTATCTCTGAAAAATGCGCGGTTACCCCTAATTGTCTTTTTGGATTCTGATAGCCCCTGCTAAGATCTGCTTTTTCCGCACAAAAGTACCTTTGTGTTAGTCGGCAAATTCCTTAAAAAGTTCTTAAAAGACCCGAGATGCACAGAATGTATGCACAGTAACAAAAGGCGGCACCGTCCTTAACTATAGGTGTAAAATTATGGACACAACTTCAATAAAAAGTCTTTAGTCACGCTAGAGTGCAGTGATGGTTTTAAATTCGATATACTGAGTAGCCTATGAAAGTGATCACACCAATAAAAGGGGCAATGCTGCAGGGACACGTAGCAGCGAGAAAAGTCATGTTCTGTATTAACTGAGGTATATTTAGCAGATAGGTGTAGGAGGGACATGTACCATGAACAAAATCACAGCAAAAGCACACAACAAAAACTAATGGAGATATATTGTAGCGTCACTTTCCCTCGTGTCTGTTGTTACTTTCAATTAATTTTGTGCCACACAAATTTTGCACAAACAAACAAGCAAGAAAGCATCAATAACCACGAGATTTTCCAGTCCGTGGAGTGGAATATGGAATATGGAGTGGAATATGGCGGCCATTTCAAGAAAATAGTGGCATACTATTCAGTTATTGGGACAGGGGGGCGGGATACCAGGAGAAAAGGGGGCGAGAGATGTACGGGAGGCGGGAGAGAGGGGGCGGGAAGCGAGATTTTTAAGGTGGCAGGAAGCGGGACGAAAAGGGGAAAATTACGCAACATTGTACAATATTTCGCAATCGAAAAAATGCAAGGGGGGCAACAACTACGGGGCGGAAACCGGGATTATTGCGGTTTTCAGTGAAATGCGAACTCTGAAATTTAAACCTCACGCGACGGTTACGTTTTTCGTTGCCGTCAATCAAATTTCCGGTGGCTTCCGATGACTGCCGACAGCGATTGGAAAAGCGCGCCCATTTTCAAACGTAAATATGGCTCGCAAATATGGAACTTCATTGCGGTGAAGAGTGATATTTTTGTATGTGAATCATCATCTTCCTCCACGGGAGATAGTTCGCTTGTTGAAAGTGGGAAAAATATTTGTCCACAAGGTGCTAAAACTTTACGCGGAGACCAAAGGAGTGGACTACTCGCTGAATCGCAGGAAAAAGGCGCGATTGATTGATGGAAAGCTTGAATCGCTTAGATGAACTGTAATTACGTTGTATTGTAGATTGTTATCCGGTATCACACTTTCTGTCTAAAACTACGTTCACAAAAGATTGTTTTTTATAATTTTATGTACACAGGGAGAGCTATTTTGCTCATTCGTTCTATTATCGACCAATACCCCGAGTTGTATTTGGACGAACTTCGGGATTGGATCTATTTCCGCACTGGAGAAACATATTCGATTCCAACGCTGAGCCGCTGCTTGCGTAGTTTTGGTCTTTCTGTTAAAAAGGTTAGTAATAAGCTACTTTTATCCCCACTTAATTGGAGTATAAATCGCGTTTCTTTAATATCCGTACTTTCTAGGCGAATCCAGGTGAAAAAATGCTTTGCGAGGATTATTGTAGCACTTTTGTTTCCTGCAGAATAAATTTGAACGTTCGTCATTACAAAATTTATTTTCCTTTTACCGTGAAAATGTTGAGAAAGCCTTGTGTGAAGACCCAAATATAAACGGCGCCGAACGTTGATTTGTCCTGTATTTTTTTATTTATAAGCTTTCCTTTTTGCTTACATATATATCAAAAGCAATTCGGCAGATCTTTTGTTTTATTTCATCAGCTAGTTCTTATATACCGGTATTTATACACTGATGTAAACACCAGTTGTACTTACATGTTGGTAATATGTGTATTCGTTGTCTTAGCTGCAATTGATTGCAAAAGAGCGAGATGAAAGACGACGAGCAAATTTTCGACGCTACATGGGCCAGTTCAACAAGCATGAATTGTTATTTGTTGACGAGTCTTCAAAAGACGATAGAACGTTCCAGGTATAAGAGTAGCCCTGCGTACAAAACTTCTCTAATGCCGAAAGTACAGTTGCTTAGTTTATACTCCGAGAGGGTGGGAAGGGCTGGTGCAAATGGGGGGGGGGGATTTTTATCCAGAGAAAAGGTGGTGGGGGCGGGGGGGCATATAATTTTACGCATGCATATTAGGAAAGAGTGAGTGGGTAAGAGGGGAGGGGGTCTTCAACTAAATGTGCTTCATAAAAGGGGAGGGTCAGGAGAATTTGGCTTTCCACCATTTGCACCAGCTCTCCGCCCTCTGACAGTTGAATTGTTAAATATTAACAAATTTTTCATCACTTAAATTTGGCGAAAATATGCCCAAGGCCTAAAGGGAATGAGGGTGTCCCGGAAAGGAAATTTTATAAGGGGAACAAGGTACAGTGTTTTAGGTGCCATTGCAGTGGATGGTGTAAAGGCTGCTCATGCTATTGAAGGAGCATACAATAAACAACAGTTCGAATATGCAATGGAGCATTTTGTGCTGCCACATGTAGGCTCATTTGCTAACAAGGAAAGGTGTTCTGTCGTCCTGATGGACAACTGCCGCATTCATCACTCAGAACAGGTGTTCGAACTTGTACGTCAAAAAGCAGGAATGACTGTATTTCTACCGTAAGTGCTTACTGTAGTCTCATGAACTGAAAAGTAATTCTCCCTACTGACTACAATACATTGCTTTTGAAATTTAGTAAGGTGTTACATCAGACAATTTCAGTTCCCCTTGTTAATATTCTTTATTCTCCTCACCTGTATAGTTGACAGTAGTGTATTAATGTAAGGAGAAATTGCATATTGACCACTCCTGTGATAGAGAGTTCTTTGTTTTCCCCTAGACTAGAAGTACCTCCAACTAAATCAGAAAGCTATGAGAATAATATGCACATCACACAAGCACTAATTTTATTTTGCACATGTTCCACCAGTGAAGTTGACTGAAGGCTGATGGAAATACTGTGTCTAAATAATGTAAAGATATCATATGCTCAAAGCAAAGAACCACTAGGAACTATCCCCCAAAGCTATGCAGCTACTGAGTACAGATGTTTATTGTGGTGCCCTCTTTCAAAGTGGTCACCTTTTCATTTATTGAGTGGCATAACTCAGGGTTCTTATTAGAAGGTGGGACCCGGGTACCAGTACCAGGATACACAAGAGTCAGTACCCACCTACTTTCAAATCTAACATAAAGAAATTTGCTTCATTGTATTCTTTTGTGCCTGCCTACTCTCCTTTTGGCACCTTCCTACTTCAAAACTTAATGAAACCCCTTATAACTGAGGAAAATAAATTATATGCAAAATGTTCAGCACTGATATTTTATAAACGGATTAGTTGGAGTAAGACAGGCCTTATCAGAACTGAATTTTGTCACAACTACCAACAACCATTGCTCTTGTGTTGCCTCATTAGTCCATACTCTCCTGATATGAACCCAACTGAATTGTGCTTTGGAGATGGGAAGTCATGGCTTCACAGGCATCACGATGTGTGTGACAAGTATCACTGTTTGCAAAAAACACAGCATAACCTGATCAATTCCTATCATTATGAATCTCATTGTTTGTCTAAAAAAATGTCAAACAAATTTTGTAAGTTGTATATCCAACAAAATTATATGCACCTCAGTGGCAATTTTACAGGTAGCCTTAAAAAGTTTCTATCACTCCACTTCATCCCACCCCACCTTATCCCAAATGCCACCACCTGGACACGCTTGATTTGTTTAGCTCATTAGCATATTTGTCATGCGCAGTTTTGTTCTGTTTGATTGACCTCGTGGTCATTGAACTTGTCACGTTTTCCTATCATGCAAGAATAACAGTGTACGGTCTCGAAGAAGTTTAACAAATACAGTCCTATAAGAACAAGGCTCGTCTATTACATTCTGGTCCTTAAACGCCGGACGATTACAGTAGAAAGATCTACAGTCGTCGAACTCAAAAAGAAAACAGCTGAGCGAGCAAGTCGCCATTCAACTAACTGACGATCACAAGATGTCCCGTGAGACTCTTATTCAGCAAAAAGGAATCACTAAACGTAAAATAACAAACCTTCTCAAGAAAGTTGAACAGGTCGTCGAAAAAGAAGACAAGTCAGCCTATGACATCGTCTGCGCCGAGCAGTATTTGAACGAAATTCGCACCTTGGACACGCAATTTCAAAAACAGCATTTGGCAGCGACTGCCATCGTTGAACCGTCGAACAAGGAACTTATTGAAAGGGATTTTGAGGATTTGGAAATTCACGATGAACGTGTCCGCGAAAACACGAGCAAGCTTCTCTATGTACTGAACGTCGCTTCAAAGCCACAAGGTAAATCTAAAGCTACTGAAAACAAGACCAAAGTGAATTCGCTCGAAGCGAAATGGACTCGAATTACAAAGAATGTTGACAGTGTCGCCTCGAAGGTCAGCGAAGCACAAACCAAACTCAACGAAATGGAGATCGAAGAACTAACGGACATAAGAAGTCAGCTTTCTGAATTTGAGAAAACTTTCGATCGATTCACCGCAGAAATTGACTCTGTTTCCCCGAACTTAGATGTTGAAGACGGTGAAAATTGGAACGACGCCATTTCGAATTATTTCGACAAGATTTCATTGACTCAAGACACTTTGGCTCTGTTAATTATCGAACGCCGCCGCAACCGAACTCGTGAAATCAAAGAGCAAGAACTTGAACGGGAGGAAAAACGAAACAAGGAAATCGAAGTCCAAAACAGCAAACATCGTGAAAAAATTAACAAGTTGCTGCACAAATTCAAGACACATTCGGAGGAACATGAATCAAAAACAGTGAAATTGCCTTCACTCAGCATCCCATCATTCGATGGAGATCCAACTAAATGGAAATCTTACTGGCAACAGTTTGAAGCCACAATACACAATTCGAAAAGGCTAGACGACCAATTGCGGATGCAGTATTTGCTTAAATCTCTCACCACCAAAAAGGCTAGAGATGCTGTTGAGTGAATTGATGCAGTAGCTGAAGCATACCCAGAAGCTGTGGCAGCCCTAAAGAACCGTTTTGACAGACCTCAAGTCATTCCCAGAGCACATGTAAGAGCAATACTTAATCTTAAACCAATTAAAGATGGTTCAAGTGGTGAACTGAGAAAGCTACATGACACACTCCAGCATCACTTAAGATCATTAAAGGCAATGGATCAACTGGATTTTGAAAGATTTATGACTGCCTTAGGAGAGTGCAAGCTTGATGACCTAACCATGGTTGAATGGCAGAAATCTATTCAAGCAGAAAAGCAAGTCCCTGGCTATGACAAGTTTCTTGAATTCCTTGATCTCCGAGCAACTGCCACTGAACTTGCGCCTCATGAAACAGGCCCCAAGAAACCTCCCATTCCTCCCGGAAAGTCACCAAAGCCACCTCCTCCTAAGCCATTTTTAGTGTATACTACAAACACCAAAGTTAAGTGCACAGCCTGTAATGGATCAAAACACAACCTTGCTTATTGCCAGTCCTTCAAAGCAAAATCACTTTCTGAGAAGCGGAACTTTGTTATGGAACAAGGACTTTGTTTTAACTGTCTGAAGGCAAAGCACACAAGTAAACAATGCCCTTCACCTAATTGTTGTCTGAAATGTGGCAAGCGACATCACACCTTTCTTCACCTCGATGACTCTAGGGATGCAGTCAATCAAGACACATTAGAAACAGCGAGACAGGACATTCTGATGGTTTCAGCACCTGGTGCTTCTAACACAACCGACCCTGGAAACACTGCAAGTGATGGTGGCATCTCCACTGTTACCTATGTAGCTGCCCCAGAAGCCATTGCTTCAAATTCTATTCTCATGATGACAGCAGAAGTGATCCTTAGTGGACCCAATGGTCATCAAATGCTTGCACGAGCTCTACTGGACCCAGCATCCTCTGCCTCCTTTGTCACTGAAAGAGTCGTCCAACGCTTAAAGTTGCACAAACAAAGGCAAGAAATCACCATCAGTGGAATCGGAGACACCCGGTGCTCTACCCAAAGTAATTCTGTTGTTAACATGAATTTAAGATCTACTCAAGGCTCCTCAGCACTGGACAATGTTCAAGCTATTGTTCTGCCTTCGTTGACAAAATGCTTGCCTATCACAACCCTTCCTAAAGGGAATTGGCCACATCTATCTACTCTCAAGCTTGCTGATCCTGAGTTCAATGTGTCAAAGCCTATTGATGTTCTCCTTGGTGTAGACGTGTACCATGACATCCTTAAGCCAGGGCTTATCCTTGGACCAAAAGGAACCCCAGCAGCCCAAGCAACCATGTTTGGATGGGTCTTGTTTGGGAACACTAACACTCACCAATTGCCAGCTGAAGTCACAACACTGCATGCGTCAACTTCATTTCCAAGTTGCGAAGAAACTCTCCATAAATTTTGGACTCTAGAGGAGCCACCTAAACCTAGGTTGCCTCTATCACCAGCTGACAAATTACTTGTGCAGGACTTTGACCGAAGCCACAAACGTGATGAAACTGGTCGCTTTGTAGTCAGACTCCCATTCAAGCCACAAGGGCCTCCTTTAGGCCAATCACGACCTCTGGCTTTGCGATGCTTCCTTTCCCTTGAACGTCGTCTTCAACGTTTCGACAAATCCCAAGATTATGCAAAGGTCGTTAACGAGTACTTCACATTGGGCCATGCTGAAAGAGTCCCAGACACTGATCTCAACAAACCTGCATCACATTCATTCTACTTAGCCCATCATGCTGTCTACAAGGATTCAGACTCAACCCCATTACGCGTGGTATTTGATGGATCAATGAAAACCACAACTGGTGGCTCTCTCAATGATCAGCTCCTCGTGGGACCGACTGTTCATCCGCCCCTCAATGATGTTCTCATTCGTTTCAGACAACACCCTTATGTTCTCACCACTGATGTTTCAAAGATGTATCGTGCTGTTGCCCTGGCACCAGAAGACAGAGATTTTCACCGGTTCTTATGGAGAGAAAAGGCTACTGATCCAGTTGTTGACTATCGAATGACAAGAGTCACCTTTGGAATTGCAAGTGCTCCATTCTTAGCGACAAACTCTGTTCTACACCTTGCAAAGCAAAATGAATCAGAGCTACCCCTAGCTGCAAAGGCTGTAAAGGAGTCCTTCTATGTCGATGATGGTCTTCCCTCAGTTGAAACCAAGCAAGAAGCCATTTTACTCCATCATCAACTTCAAGACCTCTTTAACAGAGGAGGGTTCAAACTTCACAAATGGAACTCAAACTCGCCTGAAGTTTTGAATTCAATCTCACCAGAGATTAGAAGCTCAAAGAACACATCTAACCTTGGAAACTCTGACAACTTTGTCAAAACTCTTGGAATGGAATACAACTCTAGTCAAGATCACTTCAAATTCTCTTCCACTGATTTATCTGCTGAAGAATCAAGTATTACTAAGCGTGAAGTTTTGTCTGATTCAGCAAAAATATTCGACCCCCTTGGTCTCATCGCGTGTGTCACAATTGTACCAAAGATAATCTTCCAGCGTCTCTGGGAGCGAGGCACCGCATGGGATGAACCTCTCCCATCAGACATTCAGAGAGAGTGGTTGAATTGGAGAACACAACTCCCTGAAATCTCTGCCATCCGCATTCCACGCTGTTACACCCCAGTTGGCAGTGAAATTGTTGACCGACAACTAATCGGTTTTTCTGATGCCAGTGAGAAGGCTTATTGTGGTGTCGTCTACTTAAGAAGTTTCGACACGGCCGGCGGAGTCTACACCTCCCTTGTTATGGCAAAAACACGCGTCGCACCAATCAAGAAGGTTACCTTACCCCGTCTTGAACTTTGTGGAGCTCATTTGCTCTCACAACTCATGAAACATCTTCAAGAAATCTTGGCCATTCCAACCTGCAAGCTTTATGCCTTCACAGATAGTACTATTGTCCTTTACTGGATTTATGGAAGCAGCCAACGATTCAAGACCTTCGAAGCAAACAGAATCGGAGAAATTCAAGAAAGTGTTCCCCCAGAAAGATGGGCCCACGTTGCCAGTGAAGAAAATCCAGCCGATGTTGGATCTCGTGGCCTGCTTCCAGGAGAAATCATTGATCACAAACTCTGGTGGAATGGTCCCAGTTGGTTAAAAGAAGATACTTCAAACTGGCAGTCCAAGATTTCTGCCCCTCCCTCTTTGGAGACACTTTGCTCTTCAGGTATTGATGAAGCAAGTTTGCAATTCAAAGAAAGAAAGGAAGTGACACTTCAAGTAACTACTGCTCCTGATCAAACCAAGCCTGTCATTGACATTGAAAGATACTCAAGCTACATGTATCTCCTGAGAGTTACTGCCTGGGTATTCCGTGTTGTTACCCGCACTCATCTATTCAGCTCTACACCTCTTTCAGTAGCTGAACTGTTAAAGGCTAAAATTTGGTTGTTCAAACAAGCACAAGCTAAGATGTTCCCAGATGCAGTGGAAACACTCCAGAAAGGAAAGCCACTCCCTTTGTCCCATTCTCTGCAACCATTAAATCCATTTCTTGACGCAGATGGTTTGTTAAGAGTTGGTGGACGTCTCTCACAGTCCCAGAAAGACTACCATTCCCGGCATCCACTGATCCTCCATGGAAAGCACCACCTCACGTCACTGATTATACAGAATGAACACAAACGTCTGTGTCATGCTGGTCCAAAGCTCACTTTAGGATCTCTTCAAGACCTCTACCATATTGTTGGTGCACGCAGAGCTGTACGTAAGTGCACACGTCAATGCATGACATGTCAGCGTGCATCCCCCAGGATCACAACTCAACTTATGGGCCAAGTTCCAGCTGCACGCCTCCTTCCAGCCTTCGCTAATGAAAGAGTCTCAGTCGACTATGCAGGACCTCTGACTCTGAAGATTGGAACTACTCGGAAACCAACCTACTGCAAAGCCTATGTAGCCATCTTTGTATGCCTAGCAACTCAAGCCTGTCACATTGAGTTGGTATCGAATCTAACTGCAGAAGCCTTTCTTGCTGCCTTTCGTCGTTTTGTTTCAAGAAAAGGAAAACCAACTGAAAGTTGGAGTGACAACGCATCTTGCTTCCATCGTGCAAACAAAGATCTCAAGGAACTTGAGCAGTGTCTTAAACAACCAGCCTCACAAGGATCTATTATGAACTACTGCTCTGCACAAGGCATTCAATGGAAATTCAGCCCACCAACAGGCCCTCATCACGGCTCAGTTTGGGAAAATGGGGTCAAGGCCTGCAAGCGTCATCTAAAGCGAATAGTTGGCGAAAGTAAACTCACCTTTGAAGAAATGTCAACTGTTTTGTCTCAGATTGAAGCTTGTCTCAACTCCAGACCTCTCTTCGCGTCACTTGACTCAAATGATGATGATGGAATTGCCCCACTTACTCCTGGTCATTTTCTAATTGGCCGACCACTCGAAGCGCTGCCTGACCAAGTTACAAAGGCGCCCACTTCAACCCTGAAGCGATGGCAACTCTGTCAAGCTCTTACACAGCATTTTTGGAAGAGGTGGTCAACCGAATACCTCAATGACCTTCAGCGATTCAACAAGTGGAGGCGACCCAAACGATGTCTTCGTGTCAACGACATTGTGCTCATTAAGGACAATCGCACTCCACCATGCCAGTGGCCCCTT
This sequence comes from Siderastrea radians, assembly GCA_964017195.1. Classification (NCBI taxonomy): domain Eukaryota; kingdom Metazoa; phylum Cnidaria; class Anthozoa; order Scleractinia; family Rhizangiidae; genus Siderastrea; species Siderastrea radians. The sequence continues at coordinate 12,875,923 of OZ024887.1, read as the reverse complement.
GGCCGAATTATCAGAACCCATCCTGGTCCAGATCAGTTAGTCAGAGTGGTCACTGTCAAAACCAAAACCGGAACATTCGTCCGCCCAATTGTAAAGCTATGCTTACTGGCACCATCCGAGGGTGCTCAGTAAAGACTTATACATAATGAACTCAAAGAACCAAATGAACTCAAAGGAACATTTCAAGTAACTTTATTAGAACAAAGAACACTATTAAGAAAGACTATTAAGTATGTTTACATTTTGTCTTGATTATATCAAGGCCGGCGGAATGGACACGCTTGATTTGTTTAGCTCATTAGCATATTTGTCATGCGCAGTTTTGTTCTGTTTGATTGACCTCGTGGTCATTGAACTTGTCACGTTTTCCTATCATGCAAGAATAACAGTGTACGGTCTCGAAGAAGTTTAACAAATACAGTCCTATAAGAACAAGGCTCGTCTACCACCTACCCAAGTCCCACTAAACAATTCAGAATTGGCAACACCTTTACAATGTAAAAGTTGCATGTTTTGATCAGATTGCATTGAAAAAAGTTGCTAGAAATAAAATTATTTAACAAAGAAAATGGAAAGCCTTTAGACTCAACATACCATTTTATTGCCTTTTATGTAATATCAACATTCTTTTTTCCTTTTACAGGTTTCATCTGATAGCTGTGCAGAGTACGTTGCATTTTATGGCTACATGTAATAAAACTTAGTATCACATTTGCTTCTCTGCATTTAGCTAGCACAGAAAATTGTAACAATTTAAAAGTTCAGTGTTAACAACCTTGTATAAACATGTAATACAGTAATAAACAAAGTCTGACTGAAGATGTTTTGTGTCCTGTAAACAACTGTCACAAAAGTATCCAACCTGAGTTTATTAATGTAGTAACAACACAACAGGGAGGGTTGGAGGGAGATGAGGGGTGGGTGGGTTGGCCTTATAGGAAAATGTTTCCAACAGCTACCAAGAAAACAATAAATTGCTTACACAATCATGGTGGTAGCTCTTGTTATCAGAACTGCCCTCTTTCTTGAATAACAGCAATATCAACTTATAAACAGAAGAGTGAAATCAGCCTGGGTTGCTTTTTTGAGGGCCACCAAAAAACGAACAAATTGTCCAACAGTAACTGATTAACAAATGTGACCATTTAGTGCTAATAGTGCATTAATAATGGGTGACATTATAAAGATAACTCTGAATGTCACTAACCAACAGGGGAGGTTTGGAGGGGGATGAGGGGGTGGGTGGGTTGGCCTTACAGGAAAATGTTTCCAACAGCTACCAAGAAAACAAATTGTTTACACAATCATGGTGGTAGTGCTTATTACCGGTAGCTCTTCTTATCAAAACTACCCTCTTTCTGGCATAACAGCAGTATCAATATTATTTATAAACAAAAGAGTGAAATCAGCCTTGGTTGCTTTTTTGAAGGCCACCAAAATAATGAACAAATTGTCCAACAGTAACTGATTAACAAATATGACCATTTAGTGCTAACAGTGCATTAATAATGGGTGACATCAGTTATGAAGATAACTCTGAATGCCACTAACCAACACCTGTTGCTCTGTTGCTGTGAAGCCCATGCTGTTGAGCATAACACCCCCAAAGTGGGGATGCGAAAGGGCAAACAGTAAGGGTCCTAGAAGAGACCTACTATCGGGAAAACTAATTTGAAAGCTGAATAATTCACAATAAGGGAAACAGGTGTCTTTGAAGTTAATAACAGCCAGAAGCCTAAATTCCACATGGGTTTATTGTACAAGAATTAGGTTTCAATTACCTATCTGTTTTAGTATATAAAAAAGTAGAACCATTGAAAATAAGAAAACAAAATAACTTGACTGTATGTCTCATGATTTCATAGTGTCAACCATTTCTGTACTTTGTAATATCAACTCTGGCTTTTGTTTGCTCCTAAATGATGCAAAATAATGTTTGGACTGACATCGGTGACAAGGGGTAAAACAAGCACATGAAGTTTATCTGGTTTTGCAATAAAGCAACATTAGATGACATCATAGTCAGCAGGGTTTTCTGAAACATCTCTGCTCGCCTACTTTCAGCTTCCATGCTTTGCTGGTGTTGCAACATCATCAGTTCAATAATGCTTCTGTCAGAATTTCCACCTTCAGGGCTAGTGGTGCTGGAGGAGGTAGTAGTGCTGGAGGATGCACTTCTTTTTCTGCTTTTGGGGGGAATGATGACCTGCTCAAGGTGTTCCTCCCACTGTGGTTCCTCCCCCACTCCAGAACATTTACCATCCATGATCATGTCAGTCCAAAGTTTAAGGTGCTTTACTCCGTATCTCCAAAGTAAGCCTTTGCTCTCCAGATCTCGCACCAAGTTTACATGTATTTCGTTCCACAATTCACTTTACTCCTGTGTCTTCTCCCCACGTTGCATGTCCAGTTTTCTTCTTCTCTTGTTTGCATTACTGCTGTCAACTAACATAAAATAATATTTTTTTACTTAAATAGCATTTTAATAGTCCAAAATAACATTCTTGTGTTTGACAATTCTTTGTTTTGACTAAGCCTGAATGAAATAACATTGTTGACCCTGATGTGTGTACAGTAAACTCTCTCAAAATTGACATTAAGACAGAAACCTCTATCGAGGTGGAAATATTTGGCTGACTTGTCCCAGCCCAATATTTACTTCATTATTTCTCAGTGACTGATTTCTCTTTACACAAAACCTGTCATGTATTGAAAAATTCAAATCATACATATACCTGGAGAGGAATTACTGACATTAACCACTGTGCAAGCTATCCTAATAGATCCTGTCCCATATTCCTTCTTGTATGTTTCCAAATCTTCCTCTGTTTTCAGCAAAACAGGTTGTTTGTTACCCTTTCTCAACCAATAGATTGCTTTCCTTGGAACATAGACAACATCGTCGTTACCAATTTTCACCAGAGACTCTGTTATCGTAGACAGCTTTGCACTTCTTTCCACATTGTGAATAACTTTGCAAGTGTTTGAGATTTTACCTGTCCCCTCCTCTATCTGATGGACAAAAATGTCGTACTTTTTTTGAACTAGACGAGGAGACCTGCGAGGGGTTACTGTGTGTGCAGGTGTATCTGAAGAAAAAAATAATCATTTTAATATGCAGCTCACCCAACTGAAACATGGAAGGCTTCTGCGATATCAAAACAGTTTACATCACTACAACCCCTTCCCGCCCCCCAAAAAAGTTGTTATTAGTAAATGCAATTGAAAGGTGGTCTTCACTGTAATTTTTAACCTTTCCACGCCAAAGACGCCTAAAAAGGGCCACTGCACAGCATTCTTACAGATAATTATATATTTCTAAACGGTTCGGTACATGTACTTTATATTTAGAAAATCCATTTAGTGTACCATAATTATGTCACGTATCAGTTGGGCAGTGCTCTGGATTTTTTTCTAATTTCGAGCACTGGTTGGGATCTTCCACATAGTTTTAATGTGGCACACTAATATTACCCCGGGTTTCAATATTCCATACAATAAGAGAATTATCAATAGGGATGCAATTTACCTATCTCTTTACATAAACATGCCTCAAACGTAAACTGGTGTGGAATGTATTTTCAAACAACTTAGTCGCTTACCGTTTATGTCTTCCAGATCAGCAACCAAGTACATGATACATCTCCCGTTTTTCTTCTTTCCAGTGGGATGCCGCAAAGGGTATTCATCTATCAGCGACAAAACATCACTCTCACTATCAAGTCGAACGATTTTTAACTTCTTGCTCGTTTGTAATACAACTGTTTTACCCGGCGCGGTTCTCTTCCTTCGCTCTTTCTATTTATGTAATGTTCGACGCAGTTCTGGATGGTTTTGAGAGTCCATCGTTTGGGTAGAATAAAAGGCGTACTTTCTGGCCCACAAACCTTTCCAGATTTGATTTCAAGAAACAATGAAACTTCTCTCTGGAAAGGAAGTAACTCGAGTAGAAACAGAAAATATCGCTTACTATATTATGATGACATCTCACGTTTACAAAATCCGCCCACGACCGCCATTTTGAACGAGGAGAAGGCCCTGGGGACAAGGTTGCCCACGTGCATGAAAAACCCGAATAAACAATCTGCGTTCGAGATTGAAAATAGCCTAACCTGGTCTTCTTCATTGTCTATGATTTGGGTTTCTTCCGAGTCTGGAAGCTCTACTGACACGTCCTCGTATAAACTGTCATCAGACTGTGTTTCGATCGGCAAACACGCCAAGGACGCCAAGGAACCATCGGCCGACCCGTCCGCCATATTAAATCACTCCTTGCATTTGGGCCACGTGAGCGCTACACGCTCGGCAGTCATCGGAAGCCACCGGAAATTTGATTGACGGCAGCGAAAAACGTAACCGTTGGCGCGAGGTTTAAATTTCAGAGTTCGCATTTCACTGAAAACCGCAATAAAGGGTATGGGAAGCGGGAGGTTTAGAGCCCCTGTTCCCCCCCCCCCCCCATTCAAATTTGCAAAAAAAAAAACTGAACTGCACGGGCGGGGAGTGGTGATTCAAGGCTAATGTCAGCATGGACTGCAAGAGTGAGAGGAATGGGCGTACTTTGTAGAATCTATAAATACCAAAATGCACCAATCAGGTATGCCAGGGAGCGGCGTGTCATACAACGTGAAACAATCTATATGCAAAACCTGCTAATAAACTGTATTCACTGCATACCAGTAGAAAATACTTACTGTGCCGGACTGCTGCATGGCTTCCAAAAACACACCTGTGTAGCGAACTCACTGAAGGGAATGAATAAATGGTCGCCTAAACAGGTACTTCAAATAGATCCTCAACAGGTCCATAAAGAGTTTCAAAATCAGCCCAGAAACGTATGAGGACCAAGCAACAGATTGCGCCACATGCAGAAGCCTACAGAGGCGAAAGTCGCACAAGGGAAAACGAGGGCTTGTGTCACCTCTGCGGCACCTACACTGACGCCATGTTGTCCGACATCAGGAGACATAATCGGGGACAGAGACCGTAAGCGCGGGGTCCACGCGGCCCCATCGAAAAAGACAAATGTGCTATTTTTAGAAAAAATTGCGCCTCAACGTCATAAACGCGCGTGGCTACACGCAAATTTGCGTACAACGAGGGCGTGCTGGATATGACCAAGATGGTTATAATTATTTGATATCCGGTATGCCCGAGTACACAATTGTTTTTATTATTAAAAACGCAATCACTAATTGCTATAAAATCAAGAAAGAGAAAAAAAGAGAGAGAAACTCCGAGATAAAAGGGAACAAGAATCGATCGCGATCACATGACTGACCGAAAAAGGCGCTAAAACCTTGCGAAGTGTTGCAGCGTTTCTTTGCGGAGGTGAATGAATCAATGAAACTGCTCCGAAGTGAACGTACAAGCACAAGGTTCGGGAAAAATCTCCCAATTATGGGCTCTGAAATGTGGTACGTGTTTGATTTTTCCTGAAAATTGTTGTAATCGTCGTTCAAAGCGGATTGAAGCTGTACGATCTCACCGTTATGGCTGCGGGAGTTCAAATGAACGAGTTTGAAATCGCTCCGTTCAGTTCGCACAACGCTGACGACGGAGCCATCATGTGTTTGTTTGATCGAACTGAAGACAGGATTAATAATTAAACTTGAACGATAATTACTATGCAGCTCACGGAAACAAGACTACAGAGGTGAGGAACATTAGAATTCACCATCTTACTTTTTAAACGCAAACCACAAAACGCAGTTTTTCTTAGTTTAGAGCCCGCCAACGGAATAGTAAAAATAACACTCAAACAACTGTGAAAGCGATTCAACGTATTTTACATGGCATCCGACTTGTGTCTAAATGTCTGGAGCTGCTCAAGGGAACGCAGATAGAGCCACAACGAGTACAGGTAAACCAGTGTCAATTTTGTGTTGTATAGCCAAAAAATGTCGCCTTTTCTGGTACTGGATTTGTTCAATGCTTGTCGTTCAGACTGTTGCATGATTTTTGTACTGACTGGCCATAAAAAGTGTGACAATTTTTATTAAATGCTTATTTCCAATTTCACTGTGCTTTATTTTGTCTTGTCTTGATATTTCGGGGTCAAAGCCTTCCGTATGAAACCTGCTGTTTGTGAAATTTTAAGAACAAGTGATTGACTGGACGATGAAAGAAATTGTAAACACAGCGCTAAATGCTTAAAATTCTATTTCTACAGTTTCTTTTCGTCCTAAGAAATCAAGCACTCTGAAACAACTTAGATTTGTGTCTCAGTGACGTTCAGTCGTAATTTCTTCTTAATTTTGCTTCGATACAAAGTGATTCAGTTTTTCTCGCCGGGTTGCTGGCAGAGAAAAATAATTAAGCTCACTCTGTCGTTGAAACCCTTGCCACATCCACTGCGCTATGTATCCCTTCTAGGTTCGTAAATTGCCCAGAAAGTAATACTAAGTACTAGGCCAGCATGGAGTTTCACTTCATCTTTCTCCTCCTCATCGATGGAAGTATTTTTTTTTTCTCTTGGTGTTTTTCCAGTTCTTTATTTTGTTGACGATTGATAGCGCACCACGAGAGCATTTGATTGAAAACAAGGCGCGCTTTTCACTATTCTTGGTCTTCATTATAAGCTTAAACATTTCGGCCATTTCGGTAAAGGCGGGCGTTATTTCAGAAAACATACGCTGAGAAATCTCCGACAGACATTTTCTTTGCTGACTCGGTATTTGAATATATGTTACTATTTTTCTTGCAGTGAAAAAAGTGACAACGATTTATCAGTGCGTTACTTTTCTTCAGTACGTGCTTGGAAAATCATTTTACAGTCTTTGCGGCTGCCCTTCAATCTCTGTACGTCCTCAGAGGAAATATATATTCGAGATGTATTTTCCCTTTTTCTGCCTGATTCGCCTTCAACTGATTTTTTCGTAGTTCGACGCCATTTTTGCCCGTAAAACGTTTCTTCCGTCTAACGGGGAAATCCTCGTCCGACATGTCCGACACATCTTCGCCACAGGATTTTTCTAAAATATTCTCACTGCCATCATCGGAAACACTTGTATAATCCTCATATCCAGAGTCACTATCCAGAAAGTTCTCCCCAAGGGCTTGCCTCAAATTAGGAAGTGACACTGATGACAGAAATTGAATTTATTCATCTCCAACAAAGGTAATTTCCGACGCCATTTTGTTTGTTTTCGTCTGCGCGGAGTCCTCGCAACACACACGCGCGTGTGTCACGCGCGATGGCGCAATTTTTTCTAAAAATAGCACATTTGTCTTTTTCGATGGGGCCAACGCCAATACTGAAAATGGCAGTTAGTTACGGTCTCCATCCCCGATTATGGCTCCTGCCGACATCTGATAGGTCTGTCCATTCGGGTATTGGCGTCATCAGCATCACGCGCGCACACCATCGTCATACTAGTGCCTATGGGTGAAGCCAGTGGCATTCATCGATTACCATGGACTGTACTTGTCTCCGACAGTGAAGTTTATACTGTTTTGAGGGATCACCCTTCACAGTAGATAGAAGTGACTTTTCAATCCGGTCCATTGCGGAGAAATCACTGCTCATGTAGATCCCATTTCATGAGGAAAAATTCCAGTTAATTTAAATGCAGAAGACAATGAAAGTAGAAAATTTTCCTTTGAGCGTTGCCAATTAAATTTACTGGCCCATTTCGCGGAATCGCTCACATTGGGCACTGAGACGCTTTGGAAGATTTTTTCATTCTGCATATCTTGTTCATCGAACTTACAAAATTGATGAGGTCAAAAGTGGAGCAAATACCAGGCGGTTTAGGGCGTTTCAGGTGTCAATGTGTTTTAACACATAAAGCAACTTTCTTGGCTTTAATTAATTTGTGATGACCCCCTTTCTAAGAAGCTAAATAATTTATTTGACAGCTTGGTTTGCCTGTTCGTTCAAACACTTATTCTTTATCAAATTTGTTTGTCGTCAATTTAAGGTGCCTTTTCAGAACACCCTGTGCTGTCGTAGAGGTTTCACAATAGGGTTCTCAGATCCCGCCATCCCGCCTATCTTTTCCTGTTAATCCCGCCATCCCGCCCTTCTTTACGTCGAAATCCCGATCCCGCCTAAATTTTAAATAGTTTTCTACTTTCATGATGAAAACTTCACATACCTTCATTCAATGGATAGACAGCAGTACAAGTAAACACGTTTTTATGGTCCTATATCATCTAAAATTAAATATCGCCACTATAAATGACCATAAAAAGTGTTTCGTTAGTGTTCTTCTGTTTTAGACCTGTTTTACCGTTTTCTTGTCCAAGTATGAGTGAAAGGTAAAAATTGACAAAGATTGTTTGCTACGATATTCTGCCCATTTTCGGTCTTTCCTTTTTTTGGAAGACAACCTACTGAGTATGTAAATGAAATGGTGGTTGTTCAAGTTGTGGGGTGCCGGTAAGTGCGACTTGGGTTTGATCTGAAGGTCGGCGTTTCCTTAGAGAGAAACGTTTCTTCCACATTGTTTCTCTATGTACATCCAGCTGTATATAAATGGGATGTGTCCTTACACAAGGCTAGGGGCACAAAGGTCATGCAAGATCGGTCCAGTTATGAGGTATGCAAAAATGAAATGTAACAAAAGATTTATAAAAGTGGACTCACCTAACTCACAGTTTATTTTAAAGCTTTCAGCGTCTTTATATTACTCGCTTTCAGTAAATTTCTTCTCGGAAATGTTTTTGTTTTTTCGAAGAGAGGCATTCCTGCTTGCACTCTTTTCATAATGTATAGCAACAAAATTTATGATGCCGAATACCTCGTTTGGCGACCACCAAAAACTGTTGCTTGGCTAGACTAACCATAGCTCCAACAAACGTTCAATGGAAAGGGTCGGAAAAGTTAGGCCAAGAAATGCAACAGGGCATGTGACTCAGGATACCTCTTTCCGAAATCAACACAAAACATCACAAAAGGACTCATAATAGCTTGACATGCAGGCTACTCTTCCTTGATCAATTCATTACCTGAAAGCCAACACACTTCCTTCACAAACGATCCATTTCTATCAGCCTGAGCTGGTCAAATCATGCAGTCTCGTAAAAATTAATTAACAATTGGTTCATGCTTTAGGGTGCATACATCGAGTTATGGATGCACAGGGGAAGTTTGGAGGGCACGAGAGAGAACTCTAGCTTCTTGAGTGCTCTCCAAACTTCCCAAGTGCATCCATAACTCAACGTACGCACAGCTAAAAGCATGAACCAATTGTTTTATAACATAGGCAGTGGAAATGCCGGCGAAAACTGAACGATTACAAACTTATTGGCATAGTATTTTTTCGGCAGGATGTCGGAGTTCCATTTCGCTTCCGCTGAAATTTGAACTTACAAGCAACACGAATGTGCAGTTGATTCAATGCTTAATCACTATTTACCATAAAAAACAAAAATGAACGAGAAAAAAAAAAGAAAAAGAGAAAAAAGGAAGAACAATCGATCACATGACTGAAAGAAAAAGGCGCCAAAACCTTTCAGATGTTGCAGCGTTTCTTCGCAAAGCTGAATGAATCAATGAAACTGCTCCGAAGTGAACGCCCGAAAATAATTTTTTGAAAAAGTCTTCCAATTATTGGCTTTAAAATGTTGTATAGGTTTGATGTTTCCTGAAAAATTGTTGTATTCATCGTCCAAAGCGGATTAAAGCTGTATGATTTCACCATTGCAGGGATCCATATTAGCTTTTTTTCAAACTCGTCAGCCGGGCAAGGATGTCAGAAAAGATACTTGCCCTGAGATAATTTTACTTGCCCGTTCAAAATTGTGTAATAATCAAAATACAGTTAAAAACTGAAAGTTAACAACAAGTAAGTGGAAAAGTTGCATTTTATCTTCACTGTGTTACTGCAGCGGCACCACAGTGCTTAAGGCTGTCGTCACTTTCATTTTACAAATTCATTGATTTGCTGCGTTTCCTTAAATTACAAGTACTTCTTGATCAAACTTTCAATTTGGCATTTTTCAACGTCGCCGTCCATGTCACTTGCATCCACTACACCACTGTCATTGTCATCTAAATCCTCTCCCTTGTCAACGACATCCAAGCATCCACCTGTCTGTTTTGCTGCCACAATGGTAAAAATGCGCGCTTTCATTTCTCTTGTTCGTATTTAGAACTTTGCCCGGAAGACTCACCTTTTTTTTTCTGCGGTGGTGCACTTTGTCAAAGTAGCGCCACATTTTGCGAAACTCACGTGCGGCCAAAGAGCAAGAGTCTTCGTGTTCAGTTGCATATTGCTGCAGTACGTCAGTGGTCGAGAACAAAAAAATTAAGGCTGCAAACATTTTATTTCTGAGAGTAAGATGTCGTGTGGGCAACAAAACGAAGCCGTTTACAGAACATAAATCTTCTGTTTACTACAGTACGGAATCACTAAATGGCTGGTGGACATTCAAAACTCAGGTACATTGACTCGTGAAAACGTAAAGAAAAAATTCTGCTCCTTAAAACTTACTCGTCCACCGGACGAGTTTGTGATTTTTGATACTTGTCCGTAGCATTTTATAGTCGTCTCGGAGGACCTGACGACTGCTAATATGGATCCCTGCCATTGTAGCGGCGAGAGTTGAAACGAACAGAAAACCTAGTGGTTCTTGGTTCAGAGGCCGCGCACGCAATGTGTTAAACAACAGTGAATCAAAAAACTGGGAAAGCGAACATTCATGCGATTTATTTTGCATTACGTTCTGTTTTAATTGAACATTTGGAGCTGCTTGAACACAGAGCTGCATCGACTGCAGGTAAAACGATGTTAGTTTGTGTAGTAAGATATAGCCGAAAAAAAAATTTCGTCCTTTCTGGTTGTCAGTGCTTATTTAGCTGATTTTAGTACTGTAGTGAAACACCGAATTTGTGACACTTACTATTAAACGGTTCAATTCAATTTACTTTGTATTTTTTTTGTTTCATGTCTTGATACTTTGGTGTCAAGTTTTCCGTATAAAACCTACCTTTTGTCACCATTTGTTGACAAAAGAAATCGTAAACACAACGCCAAAGACTAATTTAAAAGTTCGACGGTTTCTTAGTCAGCAAAGTTCCTTGCTCGTCCTAAGGAATCAAACATTCTGCAACAATTTCGCTGTTGTAATTTCTCCCTAGTTTAACTCTGCTGTAAAGTGATTTTACTTGGTCATTTACTCGCCGAGTTGCTCGCGAAGGAGACACTTTTGGCCGCTACAGACAGAAAAAAAAAGAGGTTCAGTTTGCTCGCGCCATCAGCGTGCAGTCAACAGGATTATGGAGCACGCTTACATAAGGTGAATTTGATTGCGCGGATTTGCTAGCTATGTTATAAAATACCGTATCCCGCTACTTTCCCCTTGCGATTCTCGCATCCCGACCCCTTAATAACACAAAATCCCGCTCCCGCTCTCAATTGAAATTCCCGCTTCCCGCCCCTGTTTTCAGCTCCCATCCCGAATATCGCCTCAAAAATTAGCCAAATCCCGCATCCCGCCAAACCTATTGTGGACCTCGTCGCAGGGAGTGACACTGACACATCGTAAACATTCGAGTTATTTAGAACTCTTCACGGTATGTGGATTTTACTTTTAAATTATCTCACTATTCCATCTAATTAGATATTCCCCCAAGCATATAATATCAAAGTGCTTAATTGTAACCTAAGCTATATACGATTTTAAAGCATTCAGTGATTTCACTTTTTTAAAATCAGTTGAGTTTTAATACTCTTTTAGCCTCAGGCTACCAGGCATTGTGGTCCACTCAGAGACAAATTAGAGTTTATATCCGGCCTTTGACAAAAAACTGTCACGCAACGACACAAATAAACCGAGTCTCAAAGAGGACCATGGTGGTTTTACCGGGTTCGGAAAGCGTTTGGAAGGCTACTTTTGACGATGTCAACGAAGCAATAAGAATTCAGTTTGGCTTTGATTATTATGTTGGAACATTGACGGCTGCTGTGGCGATCGTGACTTTTGCACCGATAACAATTCTCGGCAACATTCTCGCATTATGTACTTTCTATAAAGATCCAAACAAGGAACTTCGTTCAGCACCTTCCAATATTCTGCTGACTAGCCTTGCGCTTTCTGATCTTTTTGTTGGAACTTTTCAGTCACCATTAACTGCTTATTATTGGATCGTCAATTTCAACACAGAGACTATGCCATTTTCATTCACAATTCTGCTATCTGTAAATGCATTGGTTGGGCTCAGTTCAATATTGCATCTGTTGGCATTGTCCGCTGATCGGTTCATAGCGGTCGTCTTTCCTCTCAGGTACATACCAACAGTTACCAAGAAACGAACTTATATCGTCGCAATTTGTATCTGGTGTTATTCCTTGATAGTTGGACTTATCTCGGCGTTTCTGGAGCGCATCATCGCAAGCGGAACATTTCTTGTAGCTCACATTGTTATTCCCTGTGCTTTCATGATGTACTTCAACGGCAGACTCGTCATCGCGATGCGAAGGACGTCAAAGGAACTTAATTCAAACGTAATTAATCAACAAGCTAACTTCTACCAGAAGAGAGAACGTAAGGTTGTCAAACTTGTTTTTCTGGTTCTTGGTGTATTTGTCATATGTTACCTTCCCTGGGTCCTAACTTTGGCAGTGGTTCTTACGTGCAACACGTGCAACGCCAAGGCTTTAGTTTACACGTACAGTTTGTCAGGTATATTACTATACGTTTCTCCTCTCATTCATCCTTTTCTTTACACTTGGAGACTACCCAAGTTTAAGAATGCACTGTTGCATTATTTTGCTACGAATTCATCTTCTATATCCGGAAACGTTAATTCTAAGAAGCAGTACAATTTGAAAGCATGTGCCGAATCGCCCGATATTGGGGTCACTAATGTCAGTTGCGTCGCTGTAGAGATCCAAGCGTAATTGAGGACAATATGGTAGAGCATACGTTAAAGTGACCAATGACAGCACGTCCCCGGGGGGGGGGTACTTCCTGGTAACTGGCTAATGGGGCTGTGCCGCTGGATGGGGTCGCATTTTCACGACTGGATTGACTATAATGGGGTTGCGTTTTCAATAGGAGCTAATAGAGTTACTAGAATGGGGTCGCACATTGCGGGATTTCGGGGATAAGTAAATTCCGGCAAGTAGGGACTTGGGGTATATTTGCCCAGAAGTGACTAACGTGGGGTCTATAATTGGCTACAGAATAGACTATAATGGGGTAGGGGTTTGGAGAGGCCAGCGGCACATACCCAGCAAAAATTGACCCAAGTACCCCCCCTCCGGGAGCACGTCAACGCAGGAAAGCAAGTTGGTGTACTAGTGTGAGTTACATCCAGTGTATCTTCCGTTATATCTGTTTTGTCTTACAAGTGTATTAGCTTTTTTTTAGTTACAGTGGTATTTTGGTTAGATATATAAATGCACACAAATGTACAAGCTGCGGTCTGCTCAGACACTAATCTTAGTGGGGTCGGCAATTAGTATTTGGCGTTATCTTTGTAACACCCCGCGATTTACGTCAGTTGTAAGAATGCGGTTTAATTTCCTTTGTTAAGGGGCCAACCATTTAACTTTTGAAGGGGGGTTGGGTGATTTTGAAAAAAATATCCTGCAAGTGCATATGCGTATGAAAAAAAGTCCCGCACAAGACTATTGTTCAAAAAAAATTCATTCACGTACAGTGGGCTGGAAAAAAGATTCTGTCATTAAAGATGTGTTTATTGTTCATCGTGGTGTAAGACAGGTAAGATGAACGTTTATTCGTTTGTCTCACGATGGAATCGCTTTGAGTTGTTGATCGCGACGTTTCGACTGCAATACTGCTAGTCTTCATCAGGCGATGAGGTCAATTGTTTACGTGTCGCTATTTGTAGCGTGATGGTTCGCTGCTATTGGTGCATTTCGATCCTCATTATTATTCCGACTATTAGATGTTGTTCCCTCACAGGTCCGTTTTGTAGTTGGTCGGCTGTTGTGCTTTCTGATCGTAGGTATCCAAGCTTCTGGAATTTCGATTCCGCTATCTCTATTGATGTTATTAGGATGAAGTCTTATATGGATAGCCTCTTTGACCCTACGTGTGTACCAGTGAGGGTCACGATCAATAAATTTAACTTCTTTCCAAATAGGAAGATGCCCCGTTTCGTTAGCGTGTTCCGAAACTGAGGGGGTTGGGTGATTTGGTATAGGCATGAATTTTTTTTTCGACGCCTTAATTCCCCTTGAATTTTTTTTCTTGGGGTATGTGCTTGCAAGATATTTTTTTCTCCCTCCAACGTTCTGCGTGAATGTTTTTTGTGTGTGTGGATGGGGTTAGTAGGTCTTCATTATAAGTCAAATTATAAAGGATCTGTGAAAGTAACTTTGAACGAATATATTAATTTTTATCTAAGAGTTTTTGACTGACCTTTATAATACAGTACATTAATTTTAACGCCGAATGTAAAACATTGAGAAGGTGACTCCTTGCCACTGATGAAAGGAGTCAGGCCTGTTCCTGGACTTCAATCATTTGCAAGGCAAACGCGCCTATGCCTAAACGGTCGTTACCAGTTTTGACGGTAGATGCCATCATTGGTAACTAAGGCTTTAGCCATGGTAGATGTAATATATGCTCTGGATTAAGTTGCAATAAGGCAACAAATACATTTTCAAATAGTCTTAGAAAGAACGAAGTGTAAGAACAAGTTAAATTTACGTTAAAAGTTCGGAAAGGCCTAGGGTCACCTATTATAGATGTATCAGTGATGAAAGACAGTTACTTATAATATGTACTTTAACTTTTCGGACTTCTGGCGGACTGGCGTGGACGTGTAGTGGTAAGGGTGAGAGATTAGTATATGAAAGGACTGGGTCGATTCTGGGTTGTGAACGTCTTTCTTTTTAGTAGAAAAATTTGCCATAACAGTCCAAAAACTTTCTAAGTGTCTTAAAAATGGCAACGACCGTATACGAAAGGGAAATTTGCCGTGCCTACAGTACAGTACATTGTGCGTGCATAGCGCTACAGAACAGTACAGTGCATAGCGCGGATGATAATGAACCAGGGAAGATAACGAACCACATCCTTTCCTTGTTAAATCAATCTGGGAACCAAAAAATAATCTGCATCCAGCAGAACACGAAGCACTTAGAGGCTTAAAAATAACACAGAAATTAAAATGAGGAAAGCTGACAAAGGGTCTACATCTGTGTTCATAAGCCTAGCTGACAAGAAAAACGAGGGGCAAATTCAATTAGATAACAAACACGAACATGGAAAACTACTAAGGTCTCTTGCAGTACCTATGGATGAAGAGATATTCCTTAAAGTACAACAATTGATTACCGTACTTCACAATGAACACCACATTAACAAAATGACGGAAAAATGGCTTTGTCAAACACCAAACACGCCTCGAATTCCAGTATTTTACACCCTTTAGGAAAATCCACAAACCGACTTGGGATAGTTACCGATAATTTCGGGAGTTTCAGGTCCAACAGAGAAGTTATCGGCATTTGTTGATACTACTCCAGCCGTTAGCACAACAACAGAAGTCATATCTCAAAGGCTGATGATCATGATAAAGTCAACTAACTCTGTGCGTCATTAATTGAGAGGGCTAAGGTTCCAGAGATCGCAATCCTTGTATCAATGTATGTAACAAGCTTGTATACTAATATTCCAACAGCTATTCTGGCATTCTTGATTTAGAGTGCACTTAAAACATTGCTCTTCAAATCACAACACTAGCCGTGATCTTGAAGTTCAGAAAACATGTATCAAGATTGGTAACCACAGGTGCTACAAATGGAAAGAAAAAGCCATCTGAGAGGGACACATCATTGTGCAAGAAAAAAATTCAAGGGGAATTAAGGCGTCGAAAAAAAAATTCATGCCTATAACAAATCACCCAACCCCCCCCCCCCCCTTCAGAAGTTAAATGGTTGGCCCCTAATACCATCATAAATGTATCAGTTATTAAAGATGTCTGTAATTATTCGGCAATTATTTGGCGCCATCTTTGTCATACCCTGCGATTTACGTCAGTTGTAGGAATGCTGTTTTAATTTCCTTTGTCAATATAATCATAAATTTATCGGAGTAAGGGTGCAAGTGCCCGCGCTGTCTTTGATCGTTTATATCTTTTTATTATTGAAGCAAAAGCCACCGAACTTTAGAAAAAGTGCGAGACCAAAAATGGTGAACATCTTTGTAAAACAAAGGTTTGGTTTATTACAAGATAATGATAAATATACAATATTTCGGCTCTATTCCAAAGTCATAGTCATGTGAAAAATGTCATAAGTAGGCAGCTTATACCAACAGTCATTAGGCAGATTTACAGGTGAAGAAATTACAATTACTAAGAAAAAAAGGTCTAATTCTGTAAAGGCTTTTAGTAATTTAATATACTTGGCTTTAAATTCTTGATATAGAACGCCTCAAGGAACGCTCATTGCGACCAATTGTCATTAGTCAATGATCTTATAATTAGTGTGAACAGCATTGTAAATGTGTTCTTAAAGACTAACGCATACATATGTAAGGACACTGGAGCAATAAGGTAATCCGTGCAGGCTAACTATTTCATTAAAGCCAGTACAATTTGCCGAAGATGGTTGTACATCGGTTGTTCCGGCCGCATGCTCACGCAGCCTAAAAGCTGAGGAGCGGTCTGTTTTGCCGATATATTGTTGTGAACAACGCGGCCAAGATAGTTTATAAACTACGTTAGCTTTCTGCAATGCAGGATCTGGGTCCTTGTTGGAGCAAAATTACGAAAGTTTGGTGGTGTCACAAAGTATTATTAACTTAACGTTTTCGCTAAGCAAACTATTCAATTTCTTAATGCATCTGTGAACAAGCATTTCACCTGATTTGCCAGCGAAAGGTAATTTTTGGCCAGATTGTTTTGACTTCACTGTCTTTGGTAAGTTGTTTGTCACAGCGGCACTGTTGAAGGTTTTGAGTTTAATTAAAATTATTCAAATACCACACAAAATTTCTCCAACTCTGAGGGTATCAAAAACGGACTAAAAACAAAATACCCATTACAGTTTTAACGTATGTTTTAGTTCAATGCTTAAGCAACTTCCAGCGCAAATCCTAGAATAATTCATCATTGGGCACATAAAATTGGATTGCGATATAGGGGTGAAATCATAATTTTTGTCTCCGTGAAAAATGGCCATCCTAAAATGTGTTTGTTTCCATTTGAAGTTATCGCCAAGAAGATAATCCCAGGCCGAGATCTGAAACACTTTCCAAATCAGTGTCTTAGGGGAAATATTTCCAAGCGTTCTTTTCTTTTGGACAAGAGAAATATTTTCTTAACTACTAAATTCGCCTTAAATTTTGGCTGTTTTGACACCGACGACAGGAGAAATGATACATATTTTTATTTTTCCCAAAATTGAAACGTCGTCTTAAATAAAACAAACTATATCACAATTATTATCTTAGTATCGCCTACCAGCACTTCAAATATGAGTGAAAAGGAATTTTCAACTGTGGCCAACATTTGCTCGAAATTTGGAGCCATTCGCTCTTAAAAAGGCAAAACGTGAACTCATTCAGGTTACAGCAATGACCGAAGAACAATTAAACTTGTTTTTAGATTCCCCGGTATTTATTGTCGCATTTAGTCTAAACGATTATTTCGAAATATGAAAACATGGTAATGAAAGTTCGCGAATTGTTTGAGCTTCCGTAACAATTTGACAAATCAGTGGAAATTTATTTTGGACAAAAACCATACTGAACTAAGTTGTCACTTTTTGGTTCCATCGGACGCAAATCAAATAGCACTTTCTACTTACAGTATATATAAATGTCACTACCTAGATTCATCAGTTTTCGGTTCCAGATCCAGCCGTGTCAGTCGGATTGGTCACTTGCGAACTGACCATCGAATACTGGGTATTCGATGGTTGCCTATTAGAGACCTAAGCGTACAAGTTCGTAGCTCACGTGGCAAATGAGGTAGAACGCTTCTAGGCGGCTAGCTTTGTTACCCGGTACTACTGGAAACGAATTACCGCTCTTAAACCCAAACAACACCGAATAATACTGTAAAAAAATAATCCGCGTAAAATGAAAATAAGTTCCCGTCAAATGGTTGAATAAATTTTAGACATTCCCAAATTGCTATTCTGGCGATTCGCCCGCCTCTCTGAAGTCTCCCTCTTTCGTCACTCCTTCGTCATTCATTAAATTTTTACCTCCGTGGCTTGAAATTACGAGCGAATGGGGTAACTGAAACCACACTGTTGAAGACTGTATTTTATCGCAACATTTTCATTTACTTTCCTTTCTTGTCGATCTGACTACAATATCTTTCCGAACGCTCTACAAAATATCTCACATCATCGCGTCTCTTGGCATCGCAAAAACTGAGACCATCGAATTTTACGTGTGCAACACAACACCATATAAGGAAATACACGTGCTCAGTTCATGATAACGCAGCTGTTCAATCTTCCTGGCTTAATTTGACTTAATGTTCATTTAAATGTTCGTTTCAAGTCACGACACACGCGTTCCCGCGAAACTTTGACGTAATCTGCTTCGCTACAGGGGTTGCAAGTACAGCTGGGAACGCTTCGAATATCTTAGTAACATAAATAATTGAAACAACGAGTACTCACCAAAGAACAGTCTTGCGTTAAGTCACGAGCATCCTTTATCTCCCACAGCCAATGGTAAGTTGTTCACTGGTGCTAACATTTCGTTCAAGGCATGAAAATGTTTTCATTCCCTACCTCAAAAGTCTTATTTTTATGGAAACTTTGCACTTTTGCATGCAGCTTTAATGAACGACAAAGCAAATCGCTTCGCTCTGCAGCGTCCAATCCTTCACAGATTTCATTGAAGACCGAAACAAATTCAATACAGAAACATGAGTACGCTTCTGTGTACTCACTCAGAAACAAGGTCAGAAAATCATTGGCTTCCCTGGTAACAGATACGGTCACTGGACCAGTTATGAACGACCTGTCAGACCACAGTCAGCAAATGCGTTTGGACGATCTATCAGACCACGATCAATCACAAGATTTGGACGGTCTATCAGATCACAATCTGTCACAAGATTTGGACGACCTATCAGACCAAAATCAGTCACAAGATTTGGACGGTCTATCAGACCACAATCTGTCACAAGATTTGTACGGTCTATCAGACTAGCGGTAGAATTGAAAAGCTCTGCAGAAGAGACCACCGCTTTCGATGTGAGTCGGAAAGTAGGCGAAACTGTGAGGTAGGCTATATTTTAACCCTATTCAGACTGGGGGGGGGGGGGCTTTTCGAACCCCCTCCAGTTAAATGCCGATAACTCTTACACCGAAATAGCTATGGGGCTGAAATTTTATGGCTTATGCTAAAATTTATCTGGGGACATTTTGGTGTCACTTACATGTCAGTGGGATCGCCCATGTTTCCATAGCAACCAGTTTTTGACACAGGTTTTCAAAAAATTAAAAAATGGTGAATTTTTCAATTTTTGATCTTGTTCTCTGACTTAGAGTGCCTTTTCTCGCTATAATAGTTCGTTCTTGTGACTAGTTCTTAAAAGGCATCATTAATTTTGACATCAAATATTTGGGGGGGAGGGGTGGGTAAATTTTGCTCTCTTTAACTTATAGGCAAAACCTTTGTAAAATTTATTAGATAACGCTTCTAAACTCAATTATTTGTACATTAAACATTAGTTTGATAAGTATGCCATACATTCTGATCCGTTTTTCTCTTAGAATTCATTCTCCTATAGGGAAAAAAATAAATTAGAAAAATCCAATATGGCGGATCTAGGATGGTGGATCCAAGATGGCGGATCTAAGATGGCAAAAATAAATCATTCATGATTATTTTGCATAAACTATTTGGTTTTGCTATGCGTATGCTATTTTTGATGTAAAAAAGCCTTCCTCAGTCATTTGTTTTCAATAATAGTAGCATTTATCTGAACAGTCCAGAGCATTTCCACTTTTGGAAATGTTTTGATCGGCGGACCAAAATAAACAATTATCCAATCAGAGCGCGGCTTTGGAGTCACCTGATACGAGGCCTGTTTTCATGAGATTTCATAATAGTTGATGAAGTTCTCAGATTTGAATGGAACAATCCAGCAATATTTACAGTCAATATCTACGTTTATTACTACCTGGGATTGGCTGCTTGCAGAAACATGGTTTAAACATCTTTTAGCCAGGAATAAGTTGCGATGAGCGTTTGTCAAGCGCTTGTATGAAGCTTATTTTTCTTCTGGTTGCGCAGCGGGCTGCGGTTTGTAACAGATGGGGTCGTCTGTTTCAGATGAATAAAAGGAAACTATGCGAAGGCAAATCTATTTACGTTTATTTCTGGCCTGGATAAGTTGCGTGCAAAAAGAGAACCATGGATTCGATATTCTTTAGCCAGGAATGAATTGCGAATAGCGCTTGAATTTCGCTTCAGTGGTCGCGCAATAGTACAAATATTAGGACATATTTGCCGCCATATGAAATGATTAACACATGTAAAACAGAGTAAGTATATCTTTTTATTAACCCATGAACAGCTTTACAGATCCATATTTCGCAGCTCACTTCTCTGTCTTAAACAGTTTCATCGATTTGCCCTCAACCGATGATAGATATAAACACAAAATAAAGCATATAACACTGAAGGTCATATCAAGGTCATATCTGATCATTTTCTGGATTCCTGCGGCTTTGGTGTGATTGTTCCGATTGTGTCTGCTGAGCGACTCAAAGTATTTTTTTTATGCCGTTCGTGGCATATTAGGTAAGTTAGGACCTTGATAGGTTTTTCAGCTTGTCGTGAACGAATTTCCGACGATAAAGGATAAAAATATTATCTGCACCGCTAGATTATTGTTTGAAACGCCGGGCCCAGCTTGTCGTGATACTGCTGCAAGATGGTGTGTTTCGCGTCACGGAGTTTGATCCATACAACCCTTTAGTCAAGAAATTGAAATTGTCGCTTCTTTACAGCTATGCAACCTGCCACACAAAGGGCTGAACGCTGCTTTAGTCAAACATGTATTAGTAAGCCTCTCTAGAAGATTCATATGTTTCCTTCTGTCGTTAGCAAGTCTTAGCAAATCTATAGACTGGCTGGATTTCGGCCGAGTCTTTTCCGATATCGAAGTTCCATACAGCCTTGGACTCTGACTCAAACAAAGAAACCTCGCGTGTTCTCTTATCAATATATACCAGTCCAGCACATATCCTGCAACGATCTCTGATATGCATCCTGAAACGAAGGAAAAGACTCGGCGCCCAAATAGACTAGTTCAGAGCAATGGCATTTGGTCGCACAAATTGATTCACAAAACAAAGCACGGCCAGCCCACCAGGTTTCGCACTAAACGACTAGAATACCTATAGAATGTCTCTGAATTTTTTTCAAAGACTAAAAAAATTTTTCACGAGAGATAGAGTAAATTGAAGATGAACAAGCGCTCGAGAAAACAAGCAAAATTGACGTGTGTATCGAAAGTAAAACCTCACCTAAACACATATTTCGCCACCATTTACCACAATATCCTGCACAACACTTCTTCAATGCTGTCTTGGTCGTTGTGTTACTAATAGACGGGCAAAGCAGGCTGGGAAGGCTCGAAAAAATGCAAATTAAAACTTTCAGTTGAATCTACTCGGTGATATTTCAAAGCCGCCATGTTGTGACGTCACACTATTGTTTCGCACATTTCCAAAAGTGGAAATGCTCTGGACTGCTGAATTTGAACTTTCATTGAAGCCCACTTTGTAGCAAGCATGCCTTCATGAGCTGTATCAAATGTGTGAAGCAGGTGTAATGACGTCACCCCAAAGTATGACGTCATCATAGTAATGACGTCACACAAGTAACTATGGAGACAAAACAATCCATAACATTGCAAAGGGAAAACAATAACTCAATATTACATTTGACTGATGATTATGAAAAAACCATGATTTCTTAACACATTTCTTCGCATATATGACGTCTTTGTGACGTCATTTGGACCCGTGATCGATCAACAATCTTAACAAAGTTGTATCTATTATTTATAAATGTCAATGAGATGATTTTACAGTGATATTTAAGGTTTTAAGCATGACTATTAAAAAAATATTTAAAAACCGTTAAATAACACAGAATGACGTCATTATGACGTCATATTTTATTCCCCTGGGTCACAACTGGGTGTGGCGGTTCCTTGTATAAAGGTGAACATTGTGTGAGAATTTCATAGTCCTAGCCCTAGTGGTTCCAGAGATAAAGAGGGGGTCCGAAGAGCCCCCCCCCCCCCCCCAGTCACATATTGCCAAAAAAAGCCCAGTCTGAATAGGGTTAATTCAGAACATTGTAAAACGTAACATTCAGAAAAGGTAATTTTCACCACCATTTGACTCACTGTATGATATTTTTGATTCAGAATTTTGTAAAACGTAACCTCCAGCAACGTTTATTTTCATCGGCATTTGACTCAGTCTATAATATTTTTTGAAATTAAAGGCTGTTTCAGTTTTCCGAAATATCTTTTTGTAACGAAGCCTTTCTCTTGGAATTAAACTCGTCACTGCATGTTCCAGTGTCGCAGGACCATACAGTCCAGAGCGGTCAATCTAATACATTTCAACTCCAATATTCTCAACAAATCTGCCAACAGTTCACAGTTACACCATTTCTTTGTACGCGTATGTAGCACACCTGTAAACTCGTACCCAGATATTTTCACTTTACAGGAGAGAAAATCTGACAATCCGTCGCGTTCACCAATCTCATTGGTTATTGAAAATGACTTTCACGGGTCACCATTTTCGCATGTTAAACGTTTTTGCATGCGCACGCAAACACAAGGTCAATCTTATCTTTAGTGACACTCCCATGAACGTTTGTTGCACTGCGTTGATGTAACTGCCAGTTCTCAGGGGCTGTTTACATGGAGGGAGGAACATCCTAGAAGGCGGATCATCCTAGTTCCATATGTTTTCTGTATTCAGTTTACATGCAAAATGTTGTACTTGGCCCTAGCGCTAGTATCTTTCTAGTGCTAGGATCTTCCTAGCTGAGATACAGGAAGATCCTAGCACCATGAAAACTAACTTCGCTCAGAAGATCCTAGTACTAGGGACAGAAAAACAAACATGGCGGCGGCCGGGCATTCAGCTGCTAAAGGCGGACAGTTTTATTTGATTTCCAGCAACCACCCCGACCGAAATTTCTGCATGTAAACCAAACGAAAAGTTGTTTCGCCTTCTAGGATCTTCCTAGTGCTAGGATCTTCCTCCCTCCTTGTAAACAGCCCCTTAGAAAACTAAAGTGTGCTAATAAATGTTTTGTCTCGCTGATCATGTTCAAGTGCGTATTAAACGAAATCAAGGTTACTAAAAAGCCCTTTCCAAACGAGGAGAAATGGCGCTTCCTTTTTGATCACAACTTCTTATTCATTTCAGAGATATGTGAGTTTTTGACGTATGCGAGTTGTGACGTTATATTGTGGACACAGCATGGAGACATATCACAAAATGTGGAACATCTCTGGAAATATTCCTGCATAGTAACTGAAAAATCGCATGATTAGACTTAAGTGCCACTGGGACCAGAATTTTGGTATTCCATATTTTTACATTTTCAAAAATAGTCTGTGGTTGTTAGTTACCATGCCAAATTTCAACTCATTACGACGACAGGAAGTCGCTTTTTTCGGACGGTTTTTGTCGAGATTTTACGGCCGCCATTACTGGCCCTTGTTCCGGAAGCTGGTTTGCCAATTAGCGGAAGTGACGTTAGAGACTCACCTCAAACCGAGAACCTTCATACGGTTACTCGCCGCGGGAAAATTAACTGTCGTCGAGGGAAGATTTCCTGCCAACTGTTTGCTGTACGGCCTTGAAATTGTCGTTGCTGCAGCAGTTAGAAATGGCATTACGTGTGCTGTACAATGCTACATCAATAAATCCAACCACCGAGCTGGTATTTCCCTTCATCAAAGCCTTGCGAGCGTACCCGCAATGGAAAAATGGATAATGTTCGTACTGAAATTATGAATATATGAAATTCATATATTTGATCTGCGGAATGAAGAAATAAGTAAAGAAGATCCTCGCAGTTATTAACGCAACCTATGCAGTTGCGAAAAAAAAAACACACGCACTGCAAATTTCAACCCGGGAAGTATTTTTGTCGGCTGTTCTGGTCACTTCACGGACGAATGTTTCCAGATGGCTATTCATGTCGAAGGATCCCAGAGGTCGATTATTCCACTGTACATTCCAACTATGTGGAAAAAACGATCCGGAAAAAACGAGACGAAAGGTACCTATAAATCTTAACGCAGTTGAAGTGATAGTTTGTTTCTTTTTCAACGCATCCACCATTGTGCAAAACTTATTTTCTTTCAACGTATTTTAAAGTTGATTTTTCTTGTGGAAAACCCTTTCAGTTCTTCCGTCTGCTAGCACGAAGATCTTCGGCGTAGTCCTCATAAAATGCATCCTGGGCGAATGCAGGACCGCCGCGATTAAGCCAATAGTTTGTATTGCTTACCTTTTTTCTTTTTTTTTTTTTAATTCCGCGTGTGTTAATTTCAAAGCAGTAATCGCTTAGAAGCATGGTCATTTATTTTATAGCATACCATCGAATGTCGAGAAACTTTTCTCCTTATTCCCTGTCGGTGAAGAGTCGATTGACATTATTGTTCGAAATATATAAAGGCTTCAACAGGTCGGCTCGTCTTGCGTGGAAATTTAAGTTGGGAAAAAATATCACAGGCCACTTTTTGTCTAAGGGGTTTACCATGTTATTTCTTTTAACTGTCATAGCAATCTTAGTAAATGAACTACCAAGAAAACAAAAAAATGGTTACATATCAAGTTATTATTTTTACGCAATGAATAAAGCAAGTGAAAGCCTCGTTTCCTCGGCGGTCCGCATGTTGTTGTTGAGCAGCAGAAAATTTTCCTTGTGGCTTTGATTTGCACTACAAATATTTAGTTTCCGGTCACACAAGGCCTCCAGTTCCTTAAAAAAGTCTTGGTTTATTTCATTTTTTTCGGCTCAAGTCAAGAATTCTACAAAAACTGTTCAAAATACTTAGAAACGTCAAGCACTTGTGTTTCTATGCATTAAGCGACCACTGTACTATGATGGACACAATAAGCTCCATCAGCTCACTGCCAGATGACTACAGCATTACGGCTCTTCAAGAAAGTTTCCCTTACTATGCTAAGAATGGCCAAAAATCTCAATGCTTTACAATATAAATATAAACAACGGTAGACAAAATATAGCTTCTTTTATTTCTCCAAAGAAGCGAACAATAAAATCAATCGACCGGCGGATGCTTGAGAATTCTAGAGTTTTTATAGGTGTTTTGCCTAAATTTCCAAAGCTTAAAACATCAGTTTTTCGAATAGCTGGACAGCGATTTATCCGTTGGATAAGAGTTATGCGCTCTTTGAGCAACTTGTGCCTGAACTGTAATCACTGTGTAAGCATTATTTCGCTCATATTTTGAACTCCCGCCAATAAGGCGAGAAAAACAACTTCGAACAGTTTGTTTACGAGCTTATAAGCTTACATCGTACGGTAACAAAAATTCTTCATTTGCCGAGTGAAATGAATCCTCTGATGCTTCGGAAGCTAAAAACAGTTCCGAATCGTAGAAATACTCTTCGGAGGTTTCGCAGTCGACGGTAGGCATCTGATACGAACCATCTCCTTTCATAGCACTTAGCATTAATAGTATGTGATTAGTACTTAGTAATGTTATTTTATTATTTGTAAATCTTTCTTTCTCTTTCTTTTCTCGAAGATATTAGCTTTTTAGCTACCCTGTAAATTCGAGATAAAATAAAGTCATGTATGTATGTAAGTACGTATGAGTCAAAACAAAAGGAAACGCGACTGAGGTGAGCCTCTGACGTCACAAGCTATTAAATTGCGCAATCACCCAGGAACAAGTTTTCAGTAATGGCGGACACATTTTACGCAACTTTGGAGCTAAAAAATATTAGGATGGACGGTTTCTTGTTCAGTTTTCTGGGTGAATGAATATAGACTAAACGCGATATTCTGCGACAGAATTTGGCCGAAATAAACCTACGAATTTACGTCTCGGTGGCACTTAAACGAAAAACATATAATTATGTCTGTCATGATTTTGCCATGGCAACCAGTGCGTTTTCACTTTGATCCATATATTACTACCTAAGACCGAAGTCATATTGTGTTATGCTAGTCACCAACATTGATTTATGGTCACGTGGCCACACTGATCATCTTACAATACTTAGTTGTCTTAGAGGTACTTGTTTATGTTGGTAAGTTTGGTAGAGATTAGTTGAAATTAAGTCAGACTCTAACCACTTGTATGCTCTAGCCTCCATCTCCTTTCAGGGTGAACTTCACGAGCATTCATCGGGACCTTACGTCTGGCTCGTTTGCATGCTAGAAGTATTACGTTTATCCAGGACTCTAAACGGTGGCATTCATGCATAGTTTCATTGATTTCAAGACACTTTCTAGAGCAACCATGAAGCCAGCTTCAATTTCACGCTTTAATTACTATTAAAGTAATTAGTATTTAGGTTTCGTTTTTACACTTTGAATGCTCTGTCACTGAACTTTGAAGGAAGACAATCACCTCCTCGTCCTCGGCCTTTACCTTTCAAGCCCCTCGAATGCTCTGTCACTGAACTATGAAGCAAGATATAGTGCATGAGCCAGAGGTGGTGAATGGTACCACTTGGGGGGACAAAGAGTGACATACGTTTTTGGAAAGCTCTTTACCCTTAGTAAAAGAATATATGTGATAGCATAGTGTCATCTTCCATGATTTTTCAAGGGGGTGGGGTGAGTAAAATTTTTGGTCCTATCCTGCACTTCCAGTTAATCATGAACTGCTACCGTCCTACCCATCTAGGGTGTGGGGATTTATCTTCTGCAAAACAAAAATTTAAACGACTCTTTTTTTCTTTGCGATCTTGTGATGATAATTTTTATGCACTGAAAAAGTTTTTATGAGCTTTCAGTCCGAGCCGCTGACCACTTTGCCTCGTGTCACAGCTTTAAGTGGAGTTGTTTCCCGTAAGCTGGGGTTTCTCATGAAGAAACCGTAAAAAAAAGCATAACTGACCCTTCAGACGACTGAAGTGTGTAATGAAGAGGTTCAGGCTATTTAATTGAAATATCAGGCACTTTTTAAGTTAGGTAGAGGGTTAAAGAAAAGCTTCTTTTGGAAAAGGAACTTGAAAGCCACAGGCTTGCAACCACAGGTATTACAAATGTCATTGACAAGTGTTCTGCTCACGTGCGACGTTCCGTTACGGATATGAAGTATACCAAAGTATACCAACTCATGGCCAATTCATCGAGGACATGTTGTTCCAGACAATTTCCCAGTTCCTGAATGCCTGGCCAGATTCTTTACTGGAGTCCTCCTTGGCGACTGCATCGTAGTTAATCTTTCTTTATTATCACACACGGTGCTTTCGACATTGCTGATCCTAGCAGTATGCAGGACGCGTGTCACAACGAACTCAGTAAATATGACCTCGCCCGCCACGAGTCTCCCAGTAGCTCAGTGGTTAGGGCGCCCGATCGGTGTTACGCGAGGTCATGGGCTCGATTCCCGTTGGGGACTCAGAATTTTCCTTTGTTCCACGCTCATGACAAACTGAATATTCCATCTTTCTCATTTCTTTCCGAGCTTAAAATTTACCATCTTTCTTTCTTCATTATCACACACGGTCCTTTCGACATTGCTGATCCTAGCAGTATGCAGGACGTGTGTCGTAACGAACTCAGTAAATATGACCTCGCTCGCCACGAGTCTCCCAGTAGCTCAGTGGTTAGAGCGCCCGACCGGTGTTACGGAAGATCATGGGCTCGATTCCCGTCGGGGACTCAGAATTTTTCTTTGTGCCACACTCGTGACAAACTGAATATTCCATCTTTATCAAGAATAAAGATGTTGATCAACTCTGTAAACCAAGATGTTATTTATGCAACATCTGTGGCCAAAGCAAACCTCCTGAACACATTCTGTTGTCGTATGGGGTGAAAACTCTGACTGAAAATGTAGAATTAATACAAATGCTGAATAGACTCGGACATGGTGTGTCCTTTTCTCAGCTTTGTGCCTACTGAAGATGGCAGCAAACTTAAATCAGAAGGTGGTTCTTCCAGGGACTATTCAACCTAACGTGTTCCCCAACCTGGCGTGGGATAACATCGAAAGGTCAGGGGAGACACTCGCAGGAGAGGGAACCACTAACTGTGTTTATGGAATTGCCCTCTAACCCAAAGTATACGGACCATAACTCCCCAGTATAGAGCCTCCAGTTATCAGCAAACGAAAGCGGAGGACTTTCACGCAGGAAGTTCAGCCTCTAGCGTTATACATCTCAGGAGACAGGGTAGGACCACAGCCCCTCAGAACAGCTACGATTGATTATGGTGGCCAGGAACAGATTTCTAGAAGAAAGGACCTACTTTGGCTTATTGCAAGACTTGTTAAAGGAGACAATCAGCGGACCCCAAAATGTGGACAGGCTTTAACTTCAAGTTTCATAGCCATAAACCGGTTATGCAAGATGTTGTTGGGTATCTTCCTACAATAAATACTCCTGTGACTCAGCTATCCACAGTCAATTAGATCTTGCGTCGGTCAGAGGGTATCAGGAAGATTTTAAATCTACCTGAGATTGTGGTTGTCTTGGACCAAGCACTTTACGCCAAAGCTTGTGAGGTCGCCGGGAAGCACAAAGATCTCTACGCTGAAGTTCAGGCTGAGAACTTTTCATACAATTTTCAACCTTCTATCCATAATTGGCAAACGGTTCCAAGACGCTGGTTTGCGCGATATTGGCACTGAATCAGGGATAATCGCAGAAGGTTCAGTCTCAGGCGTCCTTGAAGGAGATGTACAGCTCGAGTTCACTAGCGCATATACCAGGCCTTACTGCAAGAAGGTAACTACTGGTTGCTACATCTCTATGCAGTTCATCATATGATCCCATGGTTCTTTGCATATGACAAGTTCAATTATGCAAGATATCTGGTGTACTACGCACAAATGGCGAACCTTCCAGTGGATTATCGTGATGTACATTGGAATTTTATGGAAGGTCATTTTTTCTGTGCAGCTAGCCGGCGAGAGTCCGTTTGGGAGGATTCTCGTTGATCACACCATTGACGTAACTGTCAACAAAGACACAACGACGACAGGGATCCTGACAAGACCAGCGCTGTAAATAGATTTTACCTTACGGCAGAGTACAGGTGTGCTTTTCTCCATCAGCTGAGGAGTTTAGTACAAGCAATGTGACCTCAATTTCACCACGATGAGATGCAATCGCCGAGAATTCCTAAAGATGAAGAGCAAGTATTGGCAGTTGAAGCCCTCATCGAGAGCTGGAATAATCCATTCGTAGGAAACCAAGACCTCAACAGCATCTCGACAGCGAAAGATGCTCCTGTAGATATGCCATGACTTACTTCACGCCTGTGGGATTTGAGAACAAAAATTCCAGCAATTCAAGGAGGAAAGGCTTCAAAGCTCCCCTCCCAAGAAGAAGTTTTACGATCCTGTGAAGTTGAAAAAATTGAAGATGTTTACGTCACTCAGTAGGAAGAAAACAGTCTCGACTCAGCGAAGAACCATGATACTCAAGGCCGACAGATCTCTTTTCGGGAGAATGATAATTACGGGGCAAAGTCGGAAGATTGAAGTTAAGGACAAGCTGCAACATAGCCTTGGTCCTATGCCTTGGGCATTGTAGACAGCAGAGGATTTTCCTCAGAAGAACAACAAGTCGGCATTGGCTTCTTAACTGCGAAAGAATGTCCAGCTAGCTGACGGGTCACCAAATAACTCAGTTACGGTTTTTGATGGGATGACTCTCGTACAGAAAGTGAGCGTCGAAAGCACCCAGATCGCCTTTGGAAGCCTGACATCCTCCTTGATCGCCATGGTCTTACTTGAAGGCTTAGATAGCAGCAGGATCAACTTCGTTTCCTATAAGGAAAATTCCGTTAAGAATACAGAAAGAAGCATGCGAGGGGAAGTGCCTGGAGTGGAAGTGGTGAACATAACCGCCCCACAGCTGATTAAGCAATGGAAGAAGTTCCTGAGCCAGTTGAAGAACAAAACAAGCTTCATAAGGTTTCTGGTCGAGGAATGGCAAACTGAGCAGTACGTCCAGAGAATTTAGCGAATTAGAAAAGAGCTGTATGTCACGTGTAAGGAGAAATGCTGAAGGATTTCTGGAGACAGAACAGTGGAAGTGCCGGAGTTATGCAGCTGCCAAGAGGAGGCTACGTGCAAGGTGGTTATGACGCAGTGGTGGTCAGCTCAGAAGATACCGATGTGTTTGTGCCGCTTCTGGCCTTTTCTAGTTCCATTGATGCCAGTTTAATCCAGAAATGAGGCACTCAGACACGCACAAGGTTGATTGACATTAGTAAATTGGTTGCTACTATCGGGGAAGATGTTTGTCAGGCTCTCGTTGGTCTTCATTCCTTCACCTGATGTGACACAGTTAGTGCTTTTGCTGGTAATGGCAAACTCATCGTCCTAAAGATTGTCAAGTCAGTCAGTGATACAAAACAAGAATTCACTGAGCTGAGTCAATCCTGGGACCTTGTGGAAGACCTTTTCCGGGGCATCGAGAAGGTAATCTGCTCTTTCTACTCATCTGGGGCAAATGCAAGTGACTTGAATGATCATAGATAAAATCTTTTCTTTGCGAAGAATAAAGAGATTGAGTCGCACCAGTTACCATCTTGCAAAGACTGCCTTCAAAGGACACCATGCGGGCAAACTATCAAGCGTGTATTTGGAGGCGCAGTCTGCAGTGTAGCCCATCAATCCTTGACCCAGTTGGATTCAGATGGAAGATGGGAAGCTCAGCAGAAGACGAATCAAGTCTGCCCATTTACTGGATGGATGGAGAGCCTGCTCCCGAGGCAGTGCTGGAGCGTCTTGCATGCAGATGTCCCAGATCGTTCAGACTTTCAGACTGCGTTTGCATGGCGAACGTCCTAACATGTACACAGACTTGTGTTGACTGCAGGATCAAAACCGCACAGGAGAATGTGGAAGCCGTCATTGTTGATGGACATAGCGGAGAGGAGGGTGAGGGTGGTTACTGAGAAGTCCACTTATATAAATGAGACTCCATTGTTATGTTCCTCGGCCACTGTCCAGGCCTAACTGTCAGTTCCAGAGATTTTTATATTCTTTATGCATTGTAGAAGTGCAACAGTTGACTAGCAGTTGTTCCATTTCAATACCTCTGAACTTAAAGTGAGACTAAGGAACTCTGGCACGTGCAGATTAATGGATACTCAACAACACAAATACGGTGTGAAAGCATGTTTTACTGTGCTAAAATCAAGACCTGAATAGAGTAGTTTTCAATTGACTGTCGAAAGTAATTTGCATTTGCTTTGATTTTGCCTTACTTTGCTCTGCAGTTGGTAAAAAAAACAAACAAACAAACAAACAAACAGCGCCACTTTCTCAACCAGTCAAAAATTAAACCAAAACTAATCCCGACATGCTTACAATCGTTTCCTGCTTGGCGTCGGTTACATGTATTTGCTTGTCCTTCTGATTGGTTCATTGTGTCGTTTGTGTCTGTTGTAATTGGTCAGAGTAATTGCTTTTGTTTTGCTATCACGACACTTAAGAAAACTGCTCTAACTCGTGACAGTAACTTATTGACTGACTCAAAGGAAAGTATTAAAAAGAAACTTTACATGTCACATGATGAAACTTAGTTCTATTTCCATTTTTCAGAGCAATTCAAATTAGCAGGAGCAGACGTGATTTACGCAATCCAACTAAATAGCAAAATTCGACCTATTGGCAGCGATAGGCCACTTTGTTTAGTTCGAATGAAATCTAGGGGACTGGGCTCTAGTTATTAAGGATGCCAAAAATTGAAATTTTGTTGTCACAGTAGACATTTTTTCGGCTTTAAAGTACTGTGATAATGATCTCTAGCAAGTAGGAAAAGATTAAAACATAAAACAGTGTAATATTGTCGAATATGAAAGCACTAGAAAGAAAAGAATGCGTTTTCGACTATTAAAGCTCACGTGACCAGTCATGTGATTAAACCTGTCCAAAAGTATTGATTAAAATGGCGTACTGGTTGACTGGACTTCATTTTTGACTTGTTTATTAAGTCGTTTCCCTAGTTCCCTACAATAAAGTAAGTAAATTAGGTTGGGAATGCTATGTATCATTCTCACGTTGGAAAATGACCCAAGGGGGGAGGGGTAAAAAAAGGTGTCATTTTCCCCCTGAAGGTGACACGATTGGCAATGCTATCACCCGAAAATGTAAACTAGGGATGCTGACCTACATCACCATGGACATTAGCCTTTGTCCCCCAGAGTGGTACCAATCGGCCAAATTTCGGGTCCTGGCTCATGCACTAATAATCACCTCCTCGTCCTTGGCCTTTACCTTTCAAGCCCCTCGAATGCTCTGTTACTGAACTATGAAGGAAGACAATCACCTCCTTGTCCTCGGCCTTTACCTCTCAAGCCCCTCGAATGCTCTGTTACTGAACTATGAAGGAAGACAATCACCTCCTCGTCCTCGGCCTTTACCTCTCAAGCCCCTCGAATGCTCTGTTACTGAACTATGAAGGAAGACAATCACCTCCTCGTCCTCGGCCTTTACCTCTCAAACCCCTCGAATGCTCTGTTACTGAACTATGAAGGAAGACAATCACCTCCTCGTCCTCGGCCTTTACCTCTCAAGCCCCTCGAATGGTCTGTTACTGAACTATGAAGGAAGACAATCACCTCCTCGTCCTCGGCCTTTACCTCTCAAGCCTCTCAGTCGAATGCTCTGTTACTGAACTATGAAGGAAGACAATCACCTCCTCGTCCTCGGCCTTTACCTCTCAAGCCCCTCGAATGCTCTGTTACTGAACTATGAAGGAAGACAATCACCTCCTCGTCCTCGGCCTTTACCTCTCAAGCCCCTCGAATGCTCTGTCATTGAACTATGAAGCAAGGCAATCACGCCCTCGTCCTCCGCCTGGACCGTTGAAGCCCCTCAAATGCTCTGTCACTGAACTATGAAGCACGGCATTCACTCCCTCGTCCTCGACCTGTACCGTTTAAGCCAACTCAATGCTCTGTCACTAAACTATGAAGCAAGACAATCACCATCTCCTCGTCCAGTGCGTTCATGTTGGCCCCTTAAAGCGTTTCTTAAATTAGTTAAAGAACACGTTTGTTTTAGTGCATTACCGTGATAGAAAAAAAAGAATCAGCCACAGATACTAATGGCGTTCCTAATGAAAGAAGAAAAAAGTACGTTCTGATTTCTTCCGAGTTAACACTGTGCCGACGATGCGTTTAGCGAATCCGGGTTTTCTTTTACTGGATAAACCAAAAGGGTTCTCTTGGCATGGATAAGAACTGCAGAACAAACTTACCATCTGAATCTTTGTTAGTCATCTCAATTCTTGTTTACGTGTAGTGTATAAAAACAACAACGGGTTTTTTAATGACCCTGCCTTCGTTAACCCTACTGGCAGCAGCGGAAAATTGTGATACAATCAGATTCCTGTATTAATGGCTGTATCGTCTTTGCAAACGAAATGAAGATTTCTTTACTTCACTCTTCTTGGAGTGAATTTGAGAGTTTGCAGTGTGGAGCTTGGACCTCTGCTGGACAACTTGAAAACTGTGAGCACCAATTTTGTTTCTCTGCACTTTGTTTATTGTTGTACGAAATGTAGAATAATCTGTTAAATGTACCAAACATATTTTCGAGAAATGTTAAAAGAATTTAAGGGAATATATCCATTTAAGGCACTTTTCTGTGTGTGCCATGTCAACGAGAGTCAAAAATTGTACCAATTTCACCGCTGTTATTAAAATTGAGTTTTCACCGGATAAACGTTTGTACGTAGGGTACCTTACCTTGTTATGGTACCGTGGCGTCAATTGTTCAACGACTGCATTTTACCAAAAAAAAAATACGAAAACGCGGTAAACAACGGAATGTGCAGACCAAAATATACTATTATAAAATTCGAAAAAAAAACCCGTTGCCCATTACAACTTAATTCCAATTGTTTTCGCAAAGGTTAAATCAAACCTTCGATGGCTGGCAAACAAATTGTATACACGACCACTTGCTGGCAAACTGGAAAATTTTCTCTACGCTGGCTGGTTCCTTCTTGCGGGGAGATTTTTAATCTTGCTGGCTCGTTGACGAACCTCAAAATTGGGAGCTGGCTGGGAGTTTTATAAGTTAAAAGTCCTCCTCGCTGGCAGTGAAGAGCGGGTATTTTTTTCCCAGGAAAGTTAAATATTAAACAAGATTCACGCAGGGACACTTCGCAGATGTTTAACACAACGTACAATCGATTATCTTCGAAACAGTCGTTGGGTACTCCTGTATAAGTACGTTTTGCCGTTTCATTCACAATTAAGTTGACATGCAGTTTAATTCTACAACCTTGCTTCCTTGCTGAGCCAAGTATGTATTTTTGCATAACCCCTTAGTTTCCCTAAGTTTAAGATACAAGGATTGCCGACAACCATATTTCTTGTTTACTAGGGTCCCCTGAACACATGTAATCTAGTGTCTCGCTTTCATCAAAATATTCCTGAGGGAATACACAAGCTGCAAGACTACAAGTGAAGACTAGGTGGAGTGATTATTTTGTTTACTATCCTTTTTTGTGTGGCAGTTGATGTCATAATATGGTACAATGCCAGTGTACAAACATTGAGACAAGCTGTTAAGCCAGCCAGCACAGCTTTGCTGACTTTCTTAACCACAACAAACTTGCTGAAGCTCCTGGCTAAGTTGTGACCTGTGACAAATGACGTGAAACTGAAATACGACCACAATTTCACGCCTGCTCCTTTTGAGTCAAAATTACAATAATCATAGCAATTACTGCAAGATACTTAGACAATTTTTCTGATATTTAGAGATTAGTGGCGGATATTAAGAAACATTTTTTAATATCCGGAAACATATTGAGACCATTTTGAGATATTTGTATCTAAGCCTAGCTCTCGCCGTCGTTGAGCACCAAAAGTCGTGGTTAGTTGCGTTTTGCTACATCTGATAAGCCAGACTGAGTATTGTGTGTTTGGTTTTACAACTCTCAATAACCCTTTTCACATCCAACTTTCTACCTTTTCATTACAACTTAATTGAACGTGGACGCGAGAAAATTTCAGGCAATTTTGTAGTTTCTGCCCGAAATTGCCTGACAATACAAATGAGAAACTTCTGTGTAAAAAATTGCTATTGGAAACGTGTATGTACCAAATGAAGCCGCTCGTAGATTTCGTCGGTTCGTGTTTGGCTGAAGGTATATATGTTGTTTTACTTACGCCCGTGTTTGCTTTGTAGACCCTGGTTTTGGTTTTAGGAAAACCAATTGAAAACCACTCTAAACAAATCGCGTTTTCCGTTGTTTTGTTTTCGTACCTTATTATTTATGAAATGCCTCAAGTATCTCGTGGTTACTAGAAGACCTTTCATCCAAGTATTACCTTGTTGACAAGGATTCAATCAGTTTAAAAATATAAGATAAGATAATAACCACTTTCGAGTACAAAATAAAATCTCGAGGAATAATTGACATAAACAGAATTAATAATCATCGATATTTAGAAATTAAAGGGCCTGTAATCAGTGGAGGCCCTGTGTTAAATAAATAATTACATAAATACGTTACTGTTCGATGCTCGAACAAGTTTCAACATTTCCGGCAAACAATTCTGGCGATTCGCTAGTCTCTCTGTAGACGCCCTCTTTCGTCACTCCTTCGTTAGAAGTACATTATTTTGCCTCTATGGCTTGACGTTAGGGAATGACGGCATAATGACAAACTTCCCCAGTGTGACGTGTTCTGTACACTTTCAACCAAACCGGCGTAAATTCTACTTCCTTATTTCGCTATCTCTACGTCGGCTCGTAAGTACAGCTAAGAAGGAACTCGCCCATTTTCAGTAACATATAAATAATTGAAACGAGGAAATAACACGAACATAAGCAATCCCAACAGAATAATCTTGTGTTAATCCTATTCAGTCTGGACTCTTTTTGAAGTTCCTGATTGTTCCCCGATAAGTTTTAGGAAAAGTCACAAGTTTGGTGATTTGTGCCGCTTGCCAACCAGAAAAATCAGCGGGCAGTTTATCCCCCCCCCCTCCCCTTGCCTATTGGCCAAATAGGGTTAAGTTGTAAAAAGCCGCCAATCCCAAAACAAAGTAACGCCTACGCTTCTATCTCCTACAGCAAAAAATAAAACCTAGCAGTTCTTTCAAGGCACAACAATTTTTTCATATCCTGTCTCCAAATCCTTTTTGCTATAACCTGCAATCAGGCTCTATTTTGAGGGTCCACAATAGGTTTGGCGGGATGCTGGATTTGGCTAATTTTTGTGGCGATATTCGGGATGGGAGCTGAAAACAGGAGCGGGAAGCGGGACTTTCAATTGAGAGCGGGAACGGGATTTTGTGTTTTTACGGCGTCGGGATGCGAGAATCGCAAGGGGAAAAGTAGCGGGATACGGTATTTTAATTTTTACGAGACTGCATGATTTGACCAGCGCAGGCCGATAGAATGGATCGTTTGTGAATGAAGTGTGTCGGCTTTATAGTGCATGTCAAGCTATTATGAGTCCTTTTGTGATGTTGTGTGTTGATTTCGGAAAGAGGTATCAATTCACATGTCGTGTTGCATTTCTTGGCCTTGTTTGCGTTCTTAACTTTTCCGACCCTTTCCATTGAGCGTTTGTTGGAGCAGCTATGATCAGCCATTTTTTCAGCTATGGTTAGTCTAGCCAGTATGGCAATGCCGGCGGACGGTAATGTAACGGCGGTCGTCAAAAACGAGGTATTTGGCATCATAAATTTTGTTCCTCTGATATATTATGAAAAGAGTGCGACCAGGAATGTCTTTCTTCGAAAAAAAATTTCCGAGAAGAAATTTACTGAAAGCGAGTAGTATATAAAAGACGCTGAAAGCTTTGAAATAAACTGTACGTTAGGTGAGTCCACTTTTATAAATCTGTGGTTACATTTCTGGACCGATCTTGCATGACCTTTGTGCCCCTAGCTTTGTCTAAGGACACAACCCATTTATATACAGCTGGATGTAGAGAAACAATGTGGAAAAAACGTTTGTGTCTAAGGAAACGCCGACCTTCAGATCAAAACCAAGTCGTGCTTGCCACCCGGCCCACAACTTGAACTACCATCCTTTCCCGTGGCGGGTGGGTGGTTCAAGCCCACCCCCTTAAATTTGGTTCAAGCCCACCCCCCCTCCCCTCTCATTTACATACTCAGTAGGTTG
Organism: Siderastrea radians; assembly: GCA_964017195.1. Taxonomy (NCBI): domain Eukaryota; kingdom Metazoa; phylum Cnidaria; class Anthozoa; order Scleractinia; family Rhizangiidae; genus Siderastrea; species Siderastrea radians. Next base: position 12,838,659 of record OZ024887.1, on the reverse strand, counting down.
TCTTCCAAAAAAGGAAGGACCGAGAGTAGGCAGAATATCGTAGCAAACAATCTTTGTCAATTTTTATCTTTCACTTATACCTGGACAAGAAAAGGTAAAACAGGTCTAAAACAGAATAACACAAACGAAACACTTGTTACGTCATTTAAAGTGGCGATATTTTTAGATGGTATCGAGACAATCGACCATAAAAACGTCTTTACTTGTCTTCTATCCATTGTATAAAGGTATGTGAGGTTTTCATCATGAAAGTAGAAAACTATTTTAAAATTTAAGCGGGATCGGGATTTCGACGCAAAGAAGGGCGGGATGGCGGGATAAACAGGACAAAATAGGCGGGATGGCGGGATCTGAGAACCCTATTGTGGACCCTCTATTTTCGTTTCGCTCGGTGAAACATTCAGGCGGGACGGGCGAAACGAAAAATAAGCCTGATACAATTCTTCTACGGAACGTCTACCGCCCACTTTTTTGATTGATTGACATTCAACAAAACAGCCAATCAAAATTTCTTCTGCTTGCACGATCCTCGGCATGCAAATTTCCCATAACGGCAACTCGCAAAAAGTCACGCAAATGTCGGCAAAATAAGAAAATCATAGGCTACGATATATCTTCTAGGCACAAGCACTCAAATTTACACGATTGGTAACTTGAAGGTTCCGGCATTGTACATGGTTGCTCTTTCTGAGCTGAAACTGGATGAAAATTCAAAACACGACGAGGTTGTCATGTACCAAAATATGCTGCATGCTTGAATCCTTTCCCATTTCAGGTGGTATCCGGAAATATTCTCTTCGCATTTGTCACCGATTTTCTGCGTAAAAACCTTGGGAAATTAAGAGAAGTACCTTCAGTTTCATTCTTTAGAATAAAACCGTTTATAAACAAAGGAGTATTTTGTAATTTAATTTAGTTCCAGAAGTGATAAATATTTGAGATTAGTAGCGAATTTTATCTCTAAACAGCGGCGAATTTTAAAACGAAGAACATTTCTTATAAAACTAGTCAGATCCTTTGATGTCAATGTCAGAGATCAATAAAACGACATAAGTGTTAAACAATGAATGAATATAAACTGAAATCGTTATTGCGACTTGATTGCGGCTCTGGCCAAACATCAGTTTACCGTTAAGTTTACCGAATTATCGGTTTACTTGTTGATCATTCTTGGCGAAAGATACTTGTTCGTCTGCTGTTCGTTTTGTTTCGTAAAACGCGGAAACAACCACTACTCTGTTCATGTTATTAATACTAGCTGAAAGCCGTCAAATGAAAATTCCGAGACACGATGCGATAAAACGGAATACATACTTCACTGTTGCTGTACTTCTCTGCTCCAGGTGAGAGACAGCTTGCGTCAAACCGAACGCCATTCTCAGGAGAGAAAGAAATGGTGACAATTCTCCTAGAACGACGAGAATTTATTAGAGCAACACATTTCACTTCGGCAGACTTGTTCCTTGGTTGTTCCTCGGCGTTGGCGGTCGGATCGAAATTGTAAGCGAGTCTCGTAGACAATTTACTTCCGTTGACAGCTCTATCGTTAAAGGGCCAATCAGATTGCGAGATTCCCGCGGCCAAAATTTGGCCGCCGACACGAACTCCTGTGAGAGATTGTATCAGGCCCTATTTTAGCGAGCGGCCAACGTAAGAGAATATGAGAGCAATGCTAAAATTCGGCCTGATCGCAGGTTATTTTGCTATGGAAACGTTGCGCTCTTACAAACGGTTTTAATGACGGGAAAGCAAACCTTTATTGTTAGTAGATATTCAGTGACAAGATCTGAAAGGTCACTAACAAGATTTGGACGATCTATCAGTTCAAAATAAGTGACTAGATTTGGGCGCTTATCAGACCTCAATCAGTGACCATATTTGGACGATCTGTCAAACAATGACCAGATTTGGATGATCTACGAGACCACAATCAGTAAAAAGGTTGGAACGATCTCTCAGACTCCAATCATTCTCCAAAATTGGACAATCCATCAAACCACCACTGTCAAGGACATATTTTATTTTAAACAGCTTTTGCACTTGATATTATTTATTTCTTCATAAACCGTGCCAAGAAAATATTTTTTTTGTCAAAAACCGTTTGCGCGAGGAAAGGGTCGATTGAAATCTCTTGACCTGTTAAGTGTTTTAACTTTTCAACACCCTTTAAACTGGTTAAAAGCCTTTAAAGCCAAATAACCCAAACACTCTAGGAAAACAAATGTTGAGATCGTTTTCCACATGTTATTTATTGAATCAAACAATGAAAGCCACTTTTAGTCATAAAGTCAACAGACAAGTCTCCGTTTTTTTCAAAAAGAGAACACCAACGCCGTACTTCCGTTAAAAAATAATTAGTTTACCTATTCCAAATCAAGAAGGAAAACGTATCTTACTTTTTTCCAGTAGGGTGGCATTAGGAGTGGGAAAGGAATGGCAATGCGGACCCAAATGAAATGAAATCCGAAAGAACTGGCAAAACTAGAGTAGTACGGTTGTCAACTGAGTGTCATAAAACCAAAACAAGAGTAATTATTCTGACAAATTACAATAGACGCAAGAAAAACAATGAAACAGTCAGAAGCGCAGGAAAATGTGTGCCACGAATTGGTTTGGTTTTACTTTTTAAGTAGCTGAGAAAACGGCTCGTGTTTTCAAGCAGTCATAGCGCGAGGTGCAAAGCAAAATCAACAAGCAAACGCAAATTATTTTGGACACCGGATTGAAAACTTCTCTTTTCATAAATAACAGACAAGTTGTTGCCCAGCAACACTTGCACAAGTCAAAACACACTTGCAGTTCAAGTTACAGCAATGGGTGAAGGAATAATAAAACTTGTTTTTAAATACGCAAATGTTTATGGCTGTATTTAGTCAAAACAATTATTTTGAAACATGCAAACATACGTAATGAGGTTATGTATTACTTTTTTCTTACGCAGGAAGCTGACAAATCCAAGAAAATTTTCGACAGACATTAAAATTAAGTTTCTACTTTTCGAAGGCAAACAAATTATTAGTTTCTACTTACAAAATATTTCGCCGAGAAGATTTATTGTATTGCGATCTCATTTATTTAATTTATCTTTTTTTCTCCGTCATTCGATGGCCAACTTTTTATTAGAGAACATAGCGTACAATTTCATATTTTACAAAAAAACAACCCACTTAGAACGCTCTCGTGATTATTCTTCATACCCTGCAAACAGAATAATACCACGAAGAATAATTGGCGTTAAATTATTATGAATTCCCGTTAAATGCTTCAAAACATCTCACCATTCCAAATAAACGGCTCGTGAAATTCGCATGCCTCTCTACAGTCCCCTCCTGTTACGTCACTCTTTCGTCAGCCATTACATTTTACCGCTGTGATTGACGTTATGGACTGCCGACATAGAGCTCTTGCCACACTCTGACGTAATCTTTGCACTATCCACAGTACCAGCGAAAGGCAAGGGGAATCTATTTCGTTAATTATTCCAACAGCTGAGAAGGTGTTCACCTACCTTCAGCAGCATATAAAAAATTGAAACAGCAGATTGAACGTTAACAATCGCAACAGAACAATCTTCCATAAAGTCAAGAAAATCCTCTGTCTCACACAGCCAAAAGAAAGACGTCGGCTAGTCCAACATTCCTTTTCAAGGCATGAAACAGTTTTCGTTCGCTATCTCAAAACTCCTATTACTATGGAAACTTTGCACTCTCGTTTACGGCTTTAATGAAGAGGAAAGCAAATTTTCACTGTCTCCCGCTAAAGTATCTAATCCCCTACAGTTTACATTGAATCCTGGATCACCTTCAAGACAAAGAGGTGGACAACACAATATCGGCTTCCATGGAATTAGCTATAACTATGATTGGATTATACATGAACGATCAACCAGACCGCAATCAGTAACCAGATTTGGACGATCCATCAGACCACAATCAGAAACACGGTTTGGACGATCCATCAGACAAAAATTAGTAATACGATTTGGACGATCCATCAGGCCTCAATCAGTAACCAGATTTGGACGATCTATCAGACCACAATCAGTAACCAGATTTGGACGATCTATCAGACCACAATCAGTAACAAGATTTGGACGATCCATCAGGCCTCAATCAGTAACCCGATTTGGACGATCTATCAGACCACAATCAGTAACACGATTTGGACGATCTACCAGACCACAATCAGTAACAAGATTTGGACGATCTATCAGACCAAAATCAGTAACCAGATTTGGACGATCCATCAGGCCTCAATCAGTAACACGATTTGGACGATCTACCAGACCACAATCAGTAACACGATTTGGACGATCCATCAAGCCTCAATCAGTAACCAGATTTGGACGATCCATCAGATCACAATCAGTAACCAGATTTGGACGATCTATCAGACCACAATCAGTAACACGATTTGGACGATCCATCAGGCCTCAATCAGTAACACGATTTGGACGATCTACCAGACCACAACCAGTAACACGATTTGGACGATCCATCAGGCCTCAATCAGTAACCAGATTTGGACGATCCATCAGATCACAATCAGTAACCAGATTTGGACGATCTATCAGACCACAATCAGTAACACGATTTGGACGATCCATCAGGCCTCAATCAGTAACACGATTTGGACGATCTATCAGACCACAATCAGTAACACGATTTGGACGATCTATCAGACCACAATCAGTAACAAGATTTGGACGATCCATCAGGTCTCAATCAGTAACCCGATTTGGACGATCTATCAAACCACAATCATTAACCAGATTTGGACGACCCATCAGACCACAATCAGTAACACGATTTGGACGATCTACCAGACCACAATCAGTAACCAGATTTGGACGATCTATCAGACCAAAATCAGTAACCAGATTTGGACGATCCATCAGGCCTCAATCAGTAACCAGATTTGGACGATCTATCAGACCACAATCAGTAACACGATTTGGACGATCCATCAGGCCTCAATCAGTAACCAGATTTGGACGATCCATCAGATCACAATCAGTAACCAGATTTGGACGATCTATTAGACCACAATCAGTAACACGATTTGGACGATCCATAAGGCCGCAATCAGTAACACGATTTGGACGATCCATCAGGCCTCAATCAGTAACACGATTTGGACGATTCAACAGACCACAATCAGTATCAAGATTTGGACGATCTACCAGACCTCAATCAGTAACCAGATTTGGACGATCTACCAGACCACAATCTCTAACAAGATTTGGACGATCTATCAGACCACAATCAGTAACACGATTTGGACGATCAACCAGACCTCAATCAGTAACACGATTTGGACGATCTTTCAGACCTCAATCAGTAACCAGATTTGGACGATCGATCAGACCACAATCAGTAACACGATTTGGACGATATGTCAGAGCTCAATCAATAACCAGATTTGGACGATCCATCAGGCCTCAATCAGTCACCAGATTTGGACGATCTATCAGACCACAATCAGTAACAAGGTTTGGACGATCTATCAAAACACAATTAGCAACACGATTTGGACGATCTATCAGGCCTCAATCAGTAACCAGATTTGGACGATCCACCAGGCCTCAATCAGTAACACGATTTGGACGATCTATCAGACCACAGTCAGTAACCAGATTTGGACGATCTATCAGACCACAATCAGTAACCAGATTTGGACGATCTATCAGACCACAATCAGTAACAAGATTTGGACGATCTATCAGACCACAATCAGTAACAAGATTTGGACGATCTATCAGACCACAATCAGTAACAAGATTTGGACGATCCACCAGGCCTCAATCAGTAACACGATTTGGACGATCTCGCAGATCACAATCAGTAACAAGATTTGGAAGATCGATCAGACGTCAATCAGTAACCCGATTTGGACGATCTATCAAACCACAATCAGTAACCAGATTTGGACGATCCATCAGACCTCAATCTGTAACACAATTTGGACGATCTATCAGACCACAAACAGTAACACGATTTGGACGATCTATCAGACCACAATCAGTAACACGATTTGGAGGATCCGTCAGACCACAATCAGTAACCAGATTTGGACGATCTATCAGACCTCAATCAGTAACCAGATTTGGACGATCTATCAAACCACAATCAGTAACCAGATTTGGACGATCCATCAGACCTCAAACTGTAACACGATTTGGACGATCTATCAGACTGCAATCAGTAACACGATTTGGACGATCTTTAGACCACAATTTGTGACCAGATTTGGACGATCCACCAGGCCTCAATCAGTAACACGATTTGGACGATCTGTCAGACCTCAATCTGCAACACGATTTGGAAGATCTATGAGACCTCAATCAGTAACCAGATTTGGACGATCTATCAGACCACGATCAGTAACCAGATTTGGACGATCCATCAGTCCTCGATCAGTGACACGAAATGGCCGTTTTATTAGGTCACAGTCAGTGACCAGATTTGGACGATCCATAAGACCTCAATCAGTAACCAGATTTGGCCGTTCTATCAGACCACAGTCAGTGGCCAGATTTGGACGATCCATCAGACCTCAAACTGTAACACGATTTGGACGATCTATCAGACCGCAATCAGTAACACGATTTGGACGATCTTTAGACCACAATTAGTGACCAGATTTGGACGATCCACCAGGCCTCAATCAGTAACACGATTTGGACGATCTGTCAGATCTCAATCTGCAACACGATTTGGAAGATCTATGAGACCTCAATCAGTAACCAGATTTGGACGATCTATCAGACCACGATCAGTAACCAGATTTGGACGATCCATCAGTCCTCGATCAGTGACACGATATGGCCGTTTTATTAGGTCACAGTCAGTGACCAGATTTGGACGATCCATAAGACCTCAATCAGTAACCAGATTTGGCCGTTCTATCAGACCACAGTCAGTGGCCAGATTTGGACGATCCATCAGACCTCAATCTGTAACACGATTTGGACGATCCATCAGACCACAGTCAGTAACCAGATTTGGACTATCTATCAGACCGCAACCAGTGACACGATTTGGACGATCTATCGCACCACGGTCACTAACACGATTCAGACGATCTATCAAACCGCAAATTGTAACACGATTTGGACGATCTATCGGGACACAATTAATAACGCGTTTTAGACTAGGTGACCAGATTTGGACTAGAGAATCAATGGCACGATTTGGGAGATCTTTAATACGACACTCAGTCACCAGGTTGGAAGAGAGGTTCAAGACATAAGTTATTAGTGAAGCATTAGTCAAGTGACACTTTCTTCACGTGAGGGCAAACAAGGAAACTTACACTCTGAGTTGAAAGTACAAGTTTGATGTTCGTCATATGAACAAGATATCTAGCAAAGCAGCTAAGACAATATTTGTTTTAATTGTAACGGACTGTAAAGAGGGATGATGTTGCAGTGACGACGCAGTAAAACAACTCTTTTTCATTAAGAGCACTAAACACGTCCATAGTGGAAAAAATATTGATGAGCAGAACTCTGTTTTCTCGCTTGAAAACAATCGGGCTATGTATGAGGTAGTTTGAATGGCATGTTATAAATAAAACGTATACTTATTGGAATGAAAAGATAATTTTATGGTGTCTCCGTCGCTATACCTTTATCACTTAATGGATGCAGATTATTTGAAACGCCCCAATGCTCAGAAATTTTTATTTGATTCGTTTTAATCTGCTACGATTGAAATTTTTGAAATATTTGCATCCATTCAGATAAGTAATGACACAGGCATGACTGACCTTATTGGTTTCGATTTAAACCATTTATTGAATTCCACGAACAGTTTTGAGGCGAAAAAGGACCAAAACTAAAGACGAAACCGAAAACTATACCACAAAATTACACTAAATCGTTCCACGTGCTTTTGCCATCCGACCCAAAAAGAACACGCGCCCTAAAAAAACTACACTTTATGTATCATGCACTCAATCGTGCTAAAAAGTCACTGTCCTTCAGATCACTTTTTAGAAAAAGGTTCAGTTCTACCTAGAAAAAGGTTTTGACTTGACCCAAAGATAAGGGCACGATGGGTCACTGTGTGAAGTTTTATTTTGTCCAAAACGGTATGCTTTCCCTACAATTTTTTTTTATTTGAACTATCCATAACTTATAAGCTTTTAAAAGTAAAACACTCAAACTTTTGAGGATAGCATTTTTTTCACGCTTATTCCCATGCTATTATTTATTTCTTGGCACATCTGATTCAATATAACGGCAAACTAGGTGCTATCAGGAAACTTAAACAGATCGGCTTACCTGCTGACGATCTTTTTACAGAATTAGATGTAGATCATCGCAGTGAAGGTTTTTCAACCTAAGCGGTTGAAAAGAAGAAACCTGAAAAAATTCAGGCTTAAACGGGAATCGAACCCATGACCTCTGCGATACCGGTGCAGCGCTCTAACCAAGTGAGCTATTAAGCCAACTGGGAGCTGGTCAATCGAGAGTTCGTATTTATCCCGTAGATGAAGAATAAAGCGGTTCAAATGTATTAATTTCATATATTAATGTTGATCTTATTACAACCTACCGCTCACTGGCTCGATCTGTACTAGGGTACCCATCGCGGTTATTTTCAACAACCTACTTCTCGAATACCTTAGAAAATGTGTAGAGGCGTGCACTGGCAATCCCAAGTGAGAAAGCCGCAGGCAAGGCAGGTCTTTTGACCCTAGAGGGTAGGAGGGTACAAGCGTGTAACAAATTCATCAAGAACATTAAGCCTGGTAATCCTCTGTGTGACCTAATTAGTGTCAGCTTAATGTCCGACAATCATATCCAGTCGAGAACACCATATCTCAGACACAGCTCCTTTGTAAGTCATAAGTAAGTACCGTAGCATGCTTTGCCATTCATCTTTGCTATTTTTTGTTACTATTTCTGTAATTATTTACATTATAGCTCTCCCCACTTATAATTCAGGCTAAGTCTGCAAAGGGCGAGAATAAACAAATCATTCATTCAAACTGACTCAGGACAGCGTTTTTAACAATACCAATTTCACCAGACTGTGTAATCGAAAAATGACGTAAGACAAATTATGAGGAAATTGAGTTGGGTATATAAGGGGTATGCTCTCCACTGATAAGTATGTCTTCACTGGTCTTTAACAGAAAAGAGCGCAGGGTTAATTAGCCATTAAAAAGTTATAATTTGTTAAAGTCAGAACGGGCCCATTGTGCCTCTGGAGGAACTAGAGGACCATCTGCAAAAGAGTTGTCAGTTGTGGTCCTATCCTCGAAGTGCCCCTATGATACCTTGATGATATCCCGAGACCAACCCTTCCACGAGAAGCTTTCGATCCGTCGAATCTTAAATTGAAAGAGGTCCGCAAGCACTGTTGTTATACACACTGGGAATTGGGGGAACAACTGAGAAAGCCCAACTGGCCAACTCGAACTTGCATGGAATCCTTGCGAATTAGCTTTATTCCCAGATGGAACTACGACCCCCTACCGACGCCCAAAACCCTCACGCAATGGCGAGTCATCTCTGGCGAGACTTGCGGTGCTTGTATTAAAACTAGTGCCACGTTAAAGTATCGGTCCGTCCTGTAAGTAGCCGACAGCCATAAAACGAGGGGAAAAGCTCTCCCCGTTATTTACAGTACGGAACTCTATCTCGGCTAATAAAAGGTATGTACTTCTTTCACGGAAACAAAGATACCTTAATCTATTTGGATACAGGGTAACTCTTCAGCCAATAGTTTGGAATGAAGCTATTATCACCAGAAGGTCTATAAAAACTATTATAAAAAATCAACAATAAAAAAAGACAAGCTACTAGAGTTATTATTTCAACAGTCAAACAACTCATAAGGAAAAAGCAATCGGAAGTAAATATAAGGAAACTGCAAATGACAGTAACAAAGTACGGGTATAGCAATAAAAGATTTCTTTACAAATTCAAGTCTCTCACTAGGCAGACGAACGTAATCACAGCGACTCTACTAGGCCCAGATAAACGACATTAAATAATACGGAGAAGCAGTTCATCCTCTAAAAGGTGCTCCTACTGTACAATCAATTCAGTCAAATAGAACAATTCTGCTTTTTTAATACCCAGATGTTCACCTTGATTTTTAGACAAAACAGTCATTTCGAAAGAGGAAAAATTATGAAAGCCTGGGCATCACAGCACACAGGTGGGATTGGTGCGTGTAACATTCTTCCAGCCGTATTTTCGAATTCTAGCCAATTATTTTTCTGTGGTTTCATTGCGGGCCCTTGGGGACTTACGTAGGTTGACCGCACTTACACTGTAATACTTCATGTTCGGTTCATAATTTATTTGGTGGGTGATCAATCGTAATTTTTCAGGCAATTCATGCAATTTAAAGCCGACACCTCGACTCCCCCCCTCGCCACACCCAAACAAAATCACTGTATAAAAATGTCACAACCCTCCATCTACATAGCCCATGTCTTTCATCCTGTAAATGCCGTAAACAACTTTATGATAACGGCCTGTCGACATAACAGTCCACAGGGATGTAATGTTATCTCAGTTGAAGTTAAACACCTATATATATCTGTGTATTGAATAAAGGATGCTCTATAATTGTACTTAGTTGGCTGGTTTGGAAAAGAAAATTTTAAGTTATGCCGCGTGAATTCTAATATCAGCACAAACTACTTCTCTTATCCTCAATACAATTTAAAAAGTCCATGCAATTACTTGTATAAAAGTTATAAAAGTTAATCTGTTGGTATTTTAAGCTGGACAGTGGAAAACAAGAAGTTTGAAGTAACCCATTTCAAAGTAGGAACGGCAGTTGTGAATTACACAGCTTGCTAAGCTCAAGCTTGGTCTTGGCATGAAGTAAATTCCCCTCTGGATCGCCGGCTGGTACTCCCCTTCAGGTGACTTTCATACACGTTAGCAGTTGTGCCTGGAATGAAGTTTCAAGGTATCGAGAGAAATGTGGCATGTACAAAACAATTCCTTTAACGGGGGCACATAAGAGAGAGGATGGAGTTCACAAAATTGCAACACAAATATATCCTACACTAGCAATATACTATTCAACACTCTAAGAAACTAGAATTTTATAATAAAACGAATACACACCTTGTTATCTAGAACTTAAAAGAAAGTTAAATGAAAGGAAAGAAGTAGTGAAATTCAGAGTAGGTAATCACAAACTAATGATTGAAACTGGTAGATATAGTCAAATCCTGAGAGTTAATAGACTTTGTACAACTGAGGATGAAATTCACTTACGTTCTAATTCGCTACGCTCAAACGAACGTAAATTATTTTCCCCTTAAATACTGTAAGAAACATAGCCACAACAGCTTGCATGGTTGGATGCTCAGCCAATCCAAACTGACGTTTATTCGACAAGCAACAATATTTAACAGACACAGTTATAGCTTATTACAAGCTGATGAACATGCTAGAGAAGGCTACTCTGAATGTCTATAAACCCCATTGGCTTGCTATTTGCAAACGCTTGGAAATGTCCCCTAAGACATACATATCCTTCGCGAGAGGACAGGGAAAGGAGGCACCAGCCGACCATTGGACAAATTACACTACTCAATGAACTTTAGAATCTCGTTCTTATATTTCTTCACCGTGGAGTCAGCTTTAGATCTGAATAACGTCGAGAGAAAGTCCTTCAAGTCTGGCTTGACCCTAGTGGGTAGGTGATTCCAATGACTATCAGCATCAAACATCTGCAACGAGAAAAGGATAATGATAATAGAAGAACGTGCACCCTATAAAATAGCACAAAATAGTACAAAACCCTTGAGTCCAAGAGTGGTGCCCACCTGCCGGGCCATGATGGCAAGCGCCCACAACTTTCTGTCCAATTTCAACTCGGGCCAGTGCCCCCTCTCACTGTTAACTTTCGAGGACAAGCGTCCCGTATTTCTAAGTTCCACTGAAGAAAAAGAAGGCACGCAAAACGATGATCAAAAAACGGAAAACAAAAACTCAAATTCTTGCTATGAGAACGAAACAAGACTAGAAAAAAACCACATGCAAAGCTAAAACGAATCCACCGAATCTACTACTACCGAATAAAGAATTAGTGTTCCTCCCATGCTCCAACGCGTTTGCGTGGAAATACTTGTAGTCCACTATGAATCTGGTTGGGATTTGCGGCATATTCTGGACGGCCTAAAACAGGCACACACACAAAATAAACAAACAAACAAGCAGAAACCATGAAGAAAATTTTCTGGAAATAAACGCTGAACGGGCGGGTGGAAGGGATATCAAAAGGCAAACGCCAGAGTGGAAAGCGAGAGCGAGAGGAATCGATTAACTCTTACCAGAACTATCCAATCACAGAATCTCTGGAGACACCCCTAAAGGCGTGTACTACAATAGCACAAACATAACCTGCTAATGAACTGTATCAACTCAATACCAGCGGAAAATACATTTACTTTTTCACCAACTACGACACCACCGCCCCGTAACGTTATTAATACATGGTAAATTAATCTGTCAATACAATGGATTCTACTTTTAAATCTGTTTTTGTACTCCTAAGTTATCTAAGGGGCCGATTACATGAGCCGGGCTGGCTCGGTAGAAGGTCTGGCTCTGTCTGCCGACATGACTGCTCAGCCCGGTATTACATGAGGCGGACCAGCCCGCCTGCGGCTAAATTTAGAAGCTGTCGTGTGAAAAGATGGCTACATCGAAGAGCATGAATCAAGTGTTTTTATTTTCACTAATCCATTATTTTGGCGTATCATTTTCAGTTTTACGTAGCTTTATGGTCTGATAAGCCTTTATGTGTTATATAGAAAGAGAAATATCGATCTTCTGGTGAGCCATTTTGCTCTGAAGTGAAATTTAGTGACGAGAAAGTGTTGGCCCGGCTAGCCGGGCTGGCCCGGCAATCGCGATTACGTGGTAAATTTTCATCCCGGCTAGCCGGGATCGCGATGCCGGGATTCCAGCTAGCCGGGCTGAAATTTTTCCATGTAATCGCGAAGTTAATTTTTAGTGTGTTTCACAGACGTGCCGAGATCCCGGCAAACCGAGCCAGCCCGGCTAAGCGGGCCAGCCCGCCTCATGTAATCGGCCCCTAAGAGTACGTTAAACAAATGTTAAATATGGCACACGGGCCATTCGGGCCATTGTTGACACACGGGTCATTTTCGTCCCCAGAGCTACGCGGCTTTTTTTAAATTACGTCTCTTGTAGCTCTGGTAACGGCCAAATTTTTTTTTTTGATTGGCCAAATCAAGCTGTATGCGGAATAACGTTAAATTTTTTGGCTTCTACGCATAACATTTTATTTCCGGTTGAATTAATGAGGGCATTACATATAATTTTAATATATATTGATCAATTTCCACGCAAAGAATGTGGCTTAGTGCTGTTTGGTTAAGCACGTAAGAATTCAAAGTGTTAGAGATTGTCGCTAAATGCCAGCGATTCTTTTCTCCCTACAGCATTTTCTACAAAACTACTGCTTGTCCATAAATAAACTTAAATGTAACTGTCTCATCAACTTTTGTAGTGACCTCTTAATGTCGATGTTTAAAAACTTGGGCGCCAAATGCGTGTGGAAATTTTCCATGGGGTAAAACGTAATAAAGTGTAGCATTTAGTGCCGAAGCGATAAGTACACAGTTGACATTCTCACACAACAGAAACCAGACGAATGTAATACAATTCAATATAACACAAATGCAATACCTTTATTCAGGCAAGATACAAATCCAAAACCCGTGAGCAAAATGTAGGGACAATCGTTCTTCTGAACGACTTCGGCACGAAATTAAGGCAGCTTCGTAAGTTTGTTCCTTTGAAAGCTCCGATTCTCCTCTAATTCCTGGAGATTTAGAGGGTCCCAAACAGCTTTTAGTCGATCTATCAGATCGACTAACCAGATCGACTAACCATGACTCGATCGATAGGAATTTAAATTTCTCGATTGTTGTCAGATTTGTCATGCCCAGAGCTCCACGGTGGAGAATAGAGCAGGCGCAATAGCAACTTAACGAATTAGACTTGCGCTACCGGATGTCGTGAATTTCACAACATCCGGTAATGGCTGATCAGAGCCTGACGATCCCACCGCTGACTGAACAGATCGTAGGCTCTGGGAATGAGAATGCACACAGGTTAGAAACTCGCGCATGCGCAGTCATTTTGCCGCGGTAAAAGCCTTAACCTATAATGAAAAAAAAATATTGCAAATGAATAAATGAATAAATGAATAAATACATGCACAAAATGTAATAAACAAATGTGAAAATAACATGAGCTTTATTTTTAGGGCTTTAACACAGCAATATCCCGGCAAAAACAAATATATTGTTGCCAAAACTAGGCACAAAGATGTCTACACTTCCTTAACTGGCGGCAACTGCGGGAACTAAGAACAATTTAGTCATAAGAACTTCAGCAAGCAATGGAAATCATGCGCCAAAATCGGAAAGGGGCGCGCGGGGAACGATGGTCCCTTCCCATCATCCTCGGTACGTGTCGTTCTCCGTTGTCGACTCCTCCTCTTTCAAAACTCTCAATTATTCTTTCTTTCTTATTTGTTCTCTCCCTCCGTATCTGATAGCAGAAAACTAATTTACCGAGTAAAACTTCATGCCTTTGAACGTAGAACTGATTTGTCATAACATCGAGGATAATATTATTGCTGTCGAGTCATAATAACACGCACTATACGTTTGGATCATTGAATCCTTGATAAGTTCTTGTCATCCTTCTTCTCTTATTGAAGAATTCATCATCCGCTACCACCACCGTTCCCCTCCATCTAAGTATCGCTATAAGGCACCCTATGGTTCATTTCGGCGGAATATCTGTTCGGAAGGTCTAAATCGCCTGAGATAGTTCGGATTTTATTGAGGTGAAAACTAGAGATATCTTTGACGGACTTTCGTAACAAGGGGTCTGATTAATTCCTATTGTTTTCGGAGGGACAAATATGTCGTTTTGAGTGTAAAATAAGGCCACCTAGCATTTCTGAGAACTAACAGCAGCTCGGAAGTTCGGCGGATAGGATTCTGTTTCCTAAAATCTTCTGCGGCCTAAATTATCAGCTAAAACTCCGAACAGATCAACCTGTGTTAGCTTGCACAAATATGCCTGTAAAAAGCTAGCTCGGAAACAATCCAAGAAAGTAGCCTGAGAAAACAGCCGACGTTTCACGAGGTCGCCACTTAAGCCTTCGCAAAACGACGTCTGAGAAACGAGGGCAGAAATTCCATACTGATGATGCGTCTCTACCCAGATCTTGGTAGTGCTTCTGATTGGCTGGAATTTTATTTCAACCAATCAGAAGCACTACCAAGATCTGGGTAGAGACACGTCATCAGTATGGAATTTCTCCGCTCGTTACTCAGACGTCGTTTTGCGAGGGCTCAAGTGGCGACCTCGTGAAACGTCGGCTGTTTTCTGAGGCTATCCAAGAAAGAAGAAAATGATATTTCAAGTATTTCGCTAAAATTTTCTCGTTGAGTGCCCCTATTAAAAAGGCATGCAGCTAACTGATCTTCACGATCCTCAATGTGATGGAGCCAACTGAACCAGTGCAACACGACTTCCAGGCTTAAGATTTAGAATTCATGAGCAATCACAGTTTTACAACGACTCATTTAGCGTATCGTGAGTCAGCACTTGACTAAGCACGTCAGTACCGCCTTCCAGACAACATAGGGCCGTAAAAACATAACATACAATAAAGAAAAAAATAAAAAATCTCAAAATAATATTTAGAAAATAAAAATGTGGCCAAACTTAGAGCAAACACAGGCGAATTGTTTTATTTGCTTTCGTTTTGCTTGTTTTGGGGGAAGTGATAGGGGTATCCTCCGCTAAACAGCTAGGATGGTTCTCTGTGAAAGCTGACTCATGCACGGCCATTGAACAAGCATTTTTTAGCGTTTTTTATTTCCTTTTCTTTTCGTCATTTTTTCGCTTGTCTAGTTTTTTGTTCAGCTCAACAGCTGCTACGGTAAACATTCCACTAGAAAACAGACAGTACATCGTCAAAACACCTCGTTGTCCACCTAAACAGACTTTCTTTAATTCGCCATCTGATCTGCCGCTCACCGAATTCAAATGACTAACTAAAACTTAGTCACTTGCAGACGGGCTACATTGACAGAGGAAAAAATTATGTATCCTCTACGAAAATGAAGCTAATGACTTTCCGGTATGCCGTGTGATTCTCTCAACCAACTGCAGTTAAACAAGCTGTAGTACAGAAGACCTACCTGCGCTCCCGCAGTAATAGCAACGAACACTGAGCAACATAACATCAGAAACATCAGTTTCCGGTAGTATTAGATAACATCACCAATTGTGCTCGAGACCTTGGCCTATACGCTGCGGCGTAAGCAATCGATAGTTGCGACAAGAAATAGATATTCATAATTATCGATATTACTTCATTCATTAAAATCGGAAATAGTTGGACATCGTAAACATATGGACCTCTGATAAACATCTTTCACTAAATGAGATTGTGTAAACTATAATAACGTTTGATCAGTGCGCTTTGTTCAAGGTCTTCGAGAGGTAAAAAAATTCCACGTGACATTTTACTTAACATTTCATTCAGCACTTAAATAAATACATAAATAAATAAATAAATCCTATTGTTTGAGGCGATTAAGGCTTTCCGAACAGATATTTCATCATTTCGAGTTTTGTACGGTTGGATATTTCAGCCGATGTCAGTATTGCAGGGCCTTTTTCGTTGCCTGGTTTCCAGGCCTCCTAATTTCACCGGCCGCTCGTGGCGCATGATTGACTATAAAAGCCTGGGAAGAAGCCATACAGGACAACGTTCGTCAAACACGATTTCACTGATAATAAGGCAATCATATAATGTCTTAATAGCATAATTACCAACTTCTTGAAATATGAACATCCATACAGAAAAGGATCTGTGATCTTGCTTTCTTCGCGGGAGGAAACTTCTAAGAAGAAAAAACGCGGGTGTGTACGCTATGGTGAAATCTCTACGGATGTCAGTTATATTTCAGAAAGTAAGTTTTCACTCCGTGGGCAGCATCTCTCAGTTGGTACCGTCGAATCGTGGTCGAATTTTGCATGACCGGCTAACATGGCCGTGCGCAGTCTGACAGAGCCAAACTAACGCAAACACCACCGACTTTTTCGAAGCGCGCGCCCACCAAACTCGTACTAGTTTACCACTGTAAGAAAGAAAAATACAATGGAAACCTGATATAACGAGCCATATTTTTCAGGGCAGTAATAGTAAAATCTATGCGAAAAAAAACCCATATAACGAACTTCCTTTACAAAATAAACACATTTTGCCTCCCCCTTGACAGTACGTTTTATCGGGGATTCGTATCCTTAAGGACCCCTCCCATTCTTAGAAGCGTTAGTACTCTAGGTATTGTAGTTTCCTCCTTCGAAGGAAGACCGCAAAACGAGTTACGTTATTTACATTACTTTGATTTTGACCTTAAGAGGAAACTCTGATAAGGAAAAAATTGTTCGAATTGCATACAGTAATCCAATCTGATTAAAGCTCATTTTTCTCATAACATGCATACTTCCTTACGCAACACAGCTGAGCTCGTCAGATCGGCTTATGATCGATATTTGAAACATATCTAATTATAGCCACATATTTTATATTTCCCCCTTTCCGTGCCAAAAGCTGTGTTAAATTGAATCTCATTCGTACAAAAATTGAGGCCTCATGCTGTTTTGGGATTTCTTTCCTAAAATGGAGCATCGAGTTATAATGATGTCGGGTCGTAAGTTTTCGTCTGAAATGAAATGAGACCATTCAAATGTCATTATGTAACAGGATGAACAGCACCTCTGTTGGCTTCTTTGTCGTACAGTTTATTCTTTTGTACAAGGAGGCTCTATCTTTAAAATCCTACGGAGTGACCATTCATATGAAAGCTATATGAACCAATACTTTCAAGTGGGACTGTTTATTAAGGTGCTAAACAAGATGGTACTAAGTTTTGAGTCTGTGGATGACATGTTGCAGTATGACCATTCAAATAAAAGCTATTGAACAGTACTTTCCTGTGGTTCTGTTTATTATTCTTTACAAGGAGGTTCTAACTTTGAGTCTGTGGATAAAATCCTGCAGCGCTATTGAGCTGTGCTTCCCTAGCCCGTAGTATTGTTTATTATACTATAGAACGTGATTCTATACGACGTAGCTCTTATTTTGAGTCTGTGGATAAACAGATAAAATCCTGAAGTGTGACATTACATTCAGATGCAAATACTGAGCAGTGCTTTTATTTGACGCTGTTAGTTTTTCAGTTTTTCTTAAGTGAAAATTTGAAAAAATACGTATACGTTATTATAGTAAAGAGTTAAATTGCGAGCTTTAAAAGGAAGGCTTAGCAACACAATAAACAAAGAATGCGTTCTTTATTCTACCCACGCTTAGCACGATAAAAATTAAGAAGTTGGTAATAGTGTATTTGACTATCCGTCTTTTTAGTGTTTATTACTTTGTAGTATTTTTCTACCGAAAAAATAAGGTGGTAAGGTAGATAGGTCGAACACTTTTTAAATAGCCACTGCTGAGCTTCACAAGGGGTATGGGGATTAAGTTTACAGTTATATACATCGTATTTTTCATAACGACAAAAATTGCTCCCTGACAATATATTACAACTAATATACAAATTTTTTATAAGTACAATCTCTCTGAGTACTGAATCACTTTCGTAAGAGACTATTTCCAGGGTCACATTCATGAAATCCCCTTGGAATCTCTCGTCAGCGAACGCGCGCTCGTCGTAAGCCATTTTCTCAGTTAATAAAGCTGTCACCTTCGTCAATTTCCGGTTTCAATCGATTAGCTATAAAGCTAAAATTTTAGGACTCAATTGTAAGCGTTTCTTAGAGCAGCGAGTTTGCTAACGAGAGGTTAGGTTCAGTATACACGCACAATACTCCGTATAATGCAATTATCGCCTAAAATACTGAATAATGACCTTGTCCAAGGCACCTTAGAAGTATGTTACACCGATGAAAACGAGTGGTTCAGTGGGACTATTTGTCCTATTCACTCCCCATAGGCAGAACCGAAAACCACTTTCATTCACAACACTTAGTTCAGTTTTACTCAGTAGTGCGTTTTGCACATTCTAACCACAGGAGAATTACAGGAGTTCGCTGGGAAAAAAAGCAAAAAATCCATTGGACTTGAAATCGCTATTCATAAGTTACCAAAGTTCAATACTGTTAGAGAGATAAGTGTGCATAATATAGTCATACCACCTCCATTCAGTAAAACGGATCGATATTCAAGAAGTGATTTAACAATTGCATTACATGTGTCACTGAAATGTGTACAGCCCGAAGTTCAGTCTGGTCTGAAAGATCAAAGAAGATTTCTCTAACAATGCCGTAGCGAACTCATTTTACTCTTGACCCAAAATCATTATGCTATAAGCAAAGGCTCTTATGTTAAAGAATCTATTCTTATCTCTTTATCTTTCACCATTGAAATTCTTGTTTATATAAAAGGTCAGGGCCAGATAAATACACAAGATTTTGATGGAAGGTTTTAATTAAGGCTAGCATGTTGAGGATCGGTTTGTTCTGAACGTGTGCAAAAAGGGCAATCTCTGGACCACGATCGCCATAACGAATGATTAGTCTTGTGCCAAAGATTTGGTTCGTTTTTTATTCAAATTCATTACTAACGCAGTCTGCGTCTTTACAGGAGATATCAGGGAGAAACTGTAGCCGCCGGATTTGACAAGGTTTATTGTGCTGTATTAGTTAAGAGCTCTTTTATGCATCGGGGTCACGGACAGGATAGATACCATCCGATCCGATCAGTCCACATCCTGAATATCCGCATACCTTTCACTGCACGTAAGCTCGTGTGGTATCTCACTCGTCACCAAACTCTACAAGATTGGCTTTTTTCTTGCCTGATCGGACTATTCGCTCTCTCGGGGAATTATGAAATCACTATGCGGCACTAAATTAGTAACCGGTATGATTAAGTAACAAATACGTATATATACTAATTACACAAAAATGCCAGCGAGGGTCCGAGACTGCAGTTTATGTGCCATAGTACAAATCACGCCTGATAACAACAAAGGCCCACTATTTGTAAAAGGCCTATTGATGGGTCATTGATTTCTAAGAAAACAGAGGTTTTGTAGTTATTTAAATGAACAACCATGTAATCTTGCATTCTTGGAACTAGGTCCAATGTCTATTGAACAACACCACATCATCTTCCATCTTCATTTTGCTGCAGCTCACTGTCCAGAATCACCATTTTCCTCGCCAAGAAGGTCAAAATACCGCTATTGTATTTGAAGGCTGCAGAAAGACAACATAACAAGTTAGTTTAGTTTAACCAGCAGGAAACCACACTAGCAAATTACATCTAATTAGTTCCGGAGATCCCATTGCAGTGACTTTTCCTTCGATCACGCGTGGTATGTAGACCTATGTACAGTGTTCAATAGGAATTGCTCGTACTGATTTGGTTTTGGCCGAAAGGCGTGACAGAGATATGAACTGCAAAATGACTCATTTGCAAGGAAAAAAGAACCCTTTACAGTAGTAATAAGCGTACAGTACACTTGTATAACTCAGCAGTTACCGACATGTTTCGAGATTCCATGTCGTAATGTCGGAGAGAGTTATCTCTTAACCTAGCTCAATTAAAGGGGCATGGTCACGCTATTTTAGTTCACTTTAAAAATCAAAAATATGTCCTCACATCAATAAACGCCCAGAAATAATGGTCTAGTTTTGTAACCAAAGACTATATGTCGTCTGTTGCTGCGGATGGCACGGATGGAAATGGATTGCAATTTGAAAAAATTAGGCTAAACTTTTTAAATTCTTTCAGCGTGTTGACATTAAATCGATATTTAATGGCCATGGTTGTTTTCTCTTAATGAAATTTAGTTAATATGTTCCTTTAAATGTTCAAACACAATTGGGCATGGATAATGTTAGCTACCTATAATTCTAGCACAGTTCTGACCAGAAATCTGCGAAATCCTCGTGACTATGCCCCTTTAAAATCACTAAACTTAATTATAACAAGGTGGCTTTAACTATTTTAATAGCCTGTGGAAGAAACAATTAGTTGCGATCATTCATATTATGGCTACCGAGCAATACTTTCCTCAGGTGCTATTTATCACTCCTGTACTAAAAGGTTATTAGCCTAACTTTTGATCTTGTAGATAAAATCGACTTAATCGACAATTCAAATCAAAGCCCCGTGAGCAATATTTTCGACCTCTGGTGCTGTCCAAATTAAGCTACATAGCGTGCATGGTCCTTTTTAGTCTGTGGAAGAAATCCCATTAAATGTGACTATTCAAATTAAGGCTTCTGAGCAAAATACATTCCTGTGGTGCTGTTTTTATGATCTACCGCTGGTTATCCTAACGTTTGAGTGTGTGAGTGAAAACCCAGTGTCAAGTCACAGTGAAAGCAATTGAGCTATACTGACTTAACCTGTGATGCTGTCTATGAAGTTCTTAAAGGTGTTTTCAGTTCAATTTTGAAATTGAAAAGGGCCTATCTAAACCACTGAATATTCTTTGTTTATAAAATAAACTTGTCCACTGAAATGAAAACATAAACACGTAAACCAACGAAAAACACAAATGGGACAAGCAACAGAAGATGAAAATAATCAAACCTTACACATGCTTAAAAGCTGTGTAACAGTTGTGAAAAAAGGATTCTTTTTAAATCTATTCAATTCTCTGACAACTAATACAAATTAGTTCAAAAATTTAAATTCATGTCCGCGCTAAAACGTTGCACAAATCTTACATCACTACCACACAGTTCAGGCCGTCAATATGTTGTTAGTTTTGTCCGAAGAATCCTTAAAGAAAACAATTTTTTAATTCTCTAAAAGCACGAATGAGTTTCGACTCAGCGTCAGTTTCCATGATTTTTAAGAGTCCTACGGGTGTTTGTATTAAGACTTCATCGGCTCATCGGCTACAATCAATTTGTCACACACTCCGGTCATTTCCAAAAACGATTGCGTAATTAACGACCAGCTACGTAGCATGAATTTAAGATTGAGCAGATTAAAAGCTTCTGTCTCACCGAGTTGGCAAATCCCCGGCTAGGCCTGTATGGCGGTCGTGTAAATTTAATGCGAAAAATATATTTAATAAAACAGTGCTTTGATGGCCAGTTGAAGAGGTGCTATCGCTGAATATATAACCAAATCAGTAAAACTAACTTAATGGCCAATTATCGTGGAGACTGAATTATTCAAACCAAACGCGTAATGGACGGTTGTTTAGACTCTTTGTAAACAATTCACTTGTTCTAGACTGTTCGTTTAGTTGAACTGAAGGATTAAAAAGTTCCTTTTGTCTCGAGTGCATCTAATCTCTGAAACAAATAGGGTGTGCTGGCGAGAACCAATAAAATCTTAGTACGCTCTAAAATATGCGAGGAATGACGTGTTGAATAAATTACTCCTGTATGGACAACACGCATCAAAAGACGTACAGAGAAACTTGCGTTGGATCATACACTAAATTCGTCCGATGTTGTCGCAGGAAGCCACAAATTCCTTTTTATCGAAAACGAAGCGCCGACGAAAATATGCTTCGTAAGATTAAGTATGATTTGAAGACCTTTGCTTTTAAGAAAACATTCCTAAAATTCTATCCCCGTGTTTGGTCATTGAACCACGCGAGCTTTGAATTCTTCTTGGACAAACGGGTGACGAAAGGTAATGTCATCAACCCCCCTCTAGGGAGAAATAGCGCAAGTCTTTTGTGGGCGCGCCGAGCATAGTTGTGTCATTCCTCAAATTCTTTGTTGGCCTCCGTTTTCAGTTAAGCAAGAGCAACTTTGCCATTCCAGGTGATTTTCCGACGGACGAAGAAACTAACATTCTTTTCGCGTTCATGTTTTTGAGCCTTCTGCGAAGCTAGGTGAGTTGCACGCGAGCGTACAAGGTTTCATTTTATCTCGTCGATTTTTCCCCGTCAAATGTTCCATCGGCTCGATGAATCGTTCGAATTTTTCTCATTTTTCCAGAGTTGTGCTTCCGGAACGACTGATCAAGGCAACACTAAGAAGTCTACTCGGCGACTATAAACAGAAGAAGGAGATTCCCTCCTGTTAAGATCCCATTTTCTAGGCTTGTTTCCCACAAAACCGCCAAGATTTCGGACCACGAGGACCTCGAAATGACCAACTCGGCCGACGAGGGCAGTGCGACCAAAAGCCCTGTCGACATGGCGAATGATGCCGAAGGAGTTTGGTCGCCAGATATCGAGCAGTCCTTCCAGGAGGCCCTTGCGATTTACCCTCCGTGCGGCCGGCGAAAAATCATTCTTTCTGATGAAGGAAAAATGTACGGTAGGTGATGTATTCTTGTAAGATTTGAGAAATCATTGAAAGACCTTGGACTTTCCTACGTTTGAATTATATTGCTTGACCCGGAAACCTCAACGGTTGTTTTGAGGCAGTCTTTTGAATAAGTCATCTAGTTTGTGGATAATACCAAAACGAGAAACGACAGACTTTAAGAACATAAGGAGCATGGACAATTCTTACCGCTTTTGTCCCTGTGTAAGGCATAGAAAGAACAGTCGATCGCGAATCCGTTTGTTTGTGTCAACTGAGCAACGCTGGAGATCTCTTGTCCTAATAACTACATTGCTGACATTCATCCTTCGTACCAGCTGTATTGCTAGAGTTCATGAAAATGTTAGCATACTTTAAGGCTTCTTGTCGGTTTTAGGCCAGCAATTTAGAAATCGGCCCGAGTCGGTGTTAGAGATGTCACGAATGGCATAACGCAGTTACGCACTAAATGCGACTCGTGTTCAATTGTTCGAAGTATGTCGGCTATGCGTCTTGCAGTTTTACATTAACTCTTCTACCGCGGGTTAACCTAGCGGTTACATGATCGATGAAGCCCGCCGATTTTCTCTAATTTGGGTCGTTAAAAACTCCTAACTTATAAATTTTTCAGTGCCTTGAACGAGACAGAAATCGTATTGTGAATGATAGTGCAATGATCGAATCAATTATTCCTCTTCGTTCGTTTTCATGGCCTTGAACATGTGTTGTCTTATCTGTTTCGTTACAAAGTTGCACAAATTATTTTGCTCGAACATGTTCATTTTACTGACTTTTAAAATCCTGGTGATGGCAAATTTTTCTAATGCCTAGTGTTTGGAACTTTTGTTTCTCAATGGAACAAAGACCTTGTGTGTCTGATTAATATGCCACATGGGAATATTTCAGCTTTGGTATATTTGGACAAAAAGTTTTCAATCGAATATAATTATGAAATATACTACCGATTAAATATAGTTTGTTAAAAATATCCAGCGAAAGATATCCAGGATCTGTATTTATTGACGTTTGAAAATCATTTTTGCTTTGTGTTGAGTTAAATCTGTTAGACCAAACATTTTGAAGTATAAAAGCCCTAATAAATATTTGCATTTTCATGTCAGGAAAGCAGTACTAATTTCATTTCAAAAATGTTGTTTTAAATAAGATTCCATATAGTTTGGAGATTGATATGGTTAATGAGGCTTTTTATACCTCAGGCAAATTCACCCTAGGTTGTTGAACATGCATCCTACGGTGTATTTATTAAAACCTTTTATTGAAATATAGTTATTTTACAAGATAGTATAACAACCACAGCTACTGAAACCCGGAATATGGAACAGCCTGGAAGATGCTTATGTAGCATTAACTCTTACTCTAAACGGCTTACTAATTAATGATTCAGCTTTTTGGGGGGAGGGGGGTGGGAGGAGATGAGGGATCAGAAATTTGATTTGTGGTCCCAGGTAATATGGAAATCTCGTGATCTAAATAATGCATAGCAGTGGGCATTGGCAAAATATACCAGAACAATAGTAATGCTGGTTTGTTTTGCAGTAAGCAGAGCCTTCCTATCAAGTTTTGATTGAGATATGCAGCTCCTTAATTGCTATGATTTGCCCTTTTCTCTTTCACCTCAGGTCGAAATGAGTTGATTGCCCGATACATCAAACTAAGAACTGGAAAAACAAGAACGAGAAAACAGGTAAATTTAAGACCAAGATTGTGAACAAAAAGCGGATGCATAATGTATAGTTTTTACCTTGTAGTTTTTGGAATTTAGTCTATCCACTTTGTCGTTTATGAAATATAGTCTACAGTCTTGTCACAGCTAAATACAGTTGTTTTTCAGCCTGGGTGGCAAACACAGAAAATAAGGGAATATTAAATATCAAAAATGTGGTTGTTAAGCTTACAAGGAAAGAAAGGAATAAGTTGTTCCTGCATCCATGTCACAGTTTTTCATTACATATTTTTATTTTTTTGTGCACTGGCAAGTGAAAATTTCCAGGGTTATGGGAACTAACAACATCAGAAAGGCCATGTCATCAAGTAACATTGAGTGTTTGTCATAACCTTTAGACTTTTAAAAGCAGGTTCAAAGTAAGTTGACTATTTGGGGGGTGTTTATCAGCACAGGAATTGAATGGAATGCACATGTACCACAAGAAACCAGAATGGTACCAGAACTAACTGGAATGACACAAGAATGATCCAGAATAAGAACAGAATGAACCACAATTTTCTGCAATGACACCAGAGTGATGTGGAATAACTAGATCATTCTGCTGGCATTCTCGTACTTTGCTAGTCATTCGCATTTCCCATACATTCCATTCCTGTGTTAATGTGTTTAGTAAGGCCCTTATTTTGGGATTTTATTTCTTGTCTAGGTTTCCAGTCACATTCAGGTGTTAGCGAGGAAAAAAGCAAGAGAGATTCAAGGCAAACTTAAGGTTGGTTAATTTGTTTACTTGTGTCTAATAGGTTTCAAGTCACATGCAAGTCTTAGCCAAGAGAAAACCCAGAGAAGTATACGCAAAAATTAAGGTTTGTGGCTTAAACTATCTTTACCCTAATCCCTTTTGTTTATGTGGTTTTCAGAATTCAGAAAATTGTGATCATTTGAATTGAAACAATTTAGTTTTGAAAAAAGAATGATTTCTGTGTCTCTGACATGGTATGTCTAGCATTTAGTTTCTGTCAAGTATTATTATAGTGGTACCAGACCTGATTTGGCTGTTAAAGGCTAAACCAAAAAATACACTGTATCGTTGTTCCTGTTACCTCAATGATTTTATCTTTTTTTTGCTCTAACTCTGTGTCATTTCAGGGTCAAAAATGGTGGTAAGGCTAACACAGCTCACGCTTTTCACAGTTGTTGGCCTTTCATAACATTCTAATGACATTTCTTTTAATGATCTATCATTTAGGATCAGGCAGCTCGTGATAAAGCCCTGCAGACCATGGCATCAATGTCATCAGCTCAGATTGTATCAGCATCTGTTCTTCATAACAAAGCCTTGGCTGCGGCAGGAATTCCAGCATTTAACAATGAAAGCCAGGGTTACCAGGTATGCTACTGATTAGTCGATATTCTCACTTGTGTCCGTCACTGTCAAATCTTGATTACCTGGACTGTTCATTTACCCAAACTTTTCTCTGTGGTCCAAATTTGTTTATTTACAGTGTGCATTTATGAGTGATGGTCATAACAAGTGTGACCAGAAAAGTGTCTTAGTAGTGCATTGAGAGAGACTGTTGAAAACAGTTAAGAACACTATCAGAAAAAAAGAGGCCAAACAGATGGTTGTTTTAGCCATCTCTGAATACACTTTCATCTAAAAGTAACCAAGATGACTGCTCTCACCTAATTACTCTTGTGTGATAGTGTATTCAGGTTTGAGTTATCTCAAGGAAATGTTCATCTTTCACAATCATGGTGACTATGTTTGTGGACCTTCTGAGTCCACATTATAATTAAGGTTTGACCGGAATTATCTACGGCACTAGCTGCTAGTTACACAGTGGTTGTTATCTGCTCACACGATTCTGGTTTTTGTAGTGTGAAGCAACTTGGAATATTACTTATTATAATCTCCTCCCCGGATGGGATGTTAGTCTACTGTAAGCTTACACCAAGCATTTTTTGCTGGTATTCATTTATACATCTGGGTAGAGAGTGATGATGTGAAGTATCATAATTTTATTTTATTGTTGTAATTTTGTCTAACCTTATCTTCCTTTAGCAACAATACTGGCCTTCTGGTGCAGGTCAGCCAGTACCAGGCAGCTATAACAATGCTTCACAGTCCCCATATGCCAGTCCTGGAGTCCAAGCCCCTGTTCCAGGAGGTGCAGTATCTACAGCCTCAGTTGCAAGCCCCACTGGAGCTGCTGTCAGTAGCCCTGAAGACATGGTAAGTCCAGCCCAGATTTGCCTGGTGAGTGCCAGGCAATGACCTGACTATTTAGTTACCTTTTAATGCACTAGTTAGTTGTCTCCCCCCACCTCCAAAACATAGTGAGAGAATTCAATTTTTGGTAAATTTCACTATTTCTTTTCTTACTTTTGTTTTCCTGTTTTAATGCCACATCAGCAACCATTGCATTTGTTGTCCTTTATTTCCTACATAATGCTAAACATTCAATGCTGTGTCACTTTGTAGAATTACATGTACTGCAAAGGGATAAACTTTACTAAATATAACTGAGCTCAATCCTGATTTTCAAGATCACTGATGATGATGTATTTGTCTTCAGAGGAGTGCTTCATATAGTAGTGGTACAGTGTCCTCTACACCTCCAACCTTTGCTGCTCATGGAAGCTCCTCATGGCCGCCGCCGCGATCAGCTGTGGAACACCAGCTTGTAAGTCTGCCAGTAGATTGTACCTTCCAACAGTCAAGCATTTATGAGCAAGTCTCATGCCTTGCAGATCAAAAACATTGATCTCATGCATACAGAATAATTTTTCACACCTAACTCTCAAATCCGAACTACTAGTTCCTCAGCCAAGCAACATACATGTATTTTGAATCAGCATTTGTTGATAGATGGTGCTTTGCCACCTAAAGTTGATTATTGCTGCTTGGCTAATGCTGTACGCCAATAACAGGCTGAAGGACTTGGCCCTGACTGTCTTCTGCTACTCATTTACCACAAGACATTTTGAGAGCATGGCAATCTCTTTGTCACTCAGGTCTTAGCCTCAACGGTTTTAACACTTACATGTACCACACTTTTGCTCACGATTGTTCTTGTTAACACTTCTCAATTAACTACCTGAAAAATTAAAGCAACACTAGTTCATATGGAAATTTTTCCTATATCTAGTTGTGAGGAAAGCATCGTTTCATTTACGTTCACATTTTAAAGATTCAGGATGATGGATATTTGAGTATCATCCATATTGGCACCGTGTGCCACACTGTTAAGCAGATTACATACAGTGAAAATACAACACTATTTTTATATCTGTTATTATAATGAGCAGCTGTGTTTTGATTGCAGCCCCTGCGGTTAGTGGAATTTTCCGCATTCCTTGAACAACAAAGAATGGACCCAGAGTCTGTGAGTAGATCTTTCTTAATATTCTTTAATTAATTTAAATTTTACTTCACAAATGATGGTTTGCCATGCATGGGGGCATAGTTTTGCTAGGATTACTTGGCTTTTATTTGCATTTTGCCTTGAATTTAGTTTACGAGATAATGCTTTGCTTTACCAGATTAGTGTGTTTTCCTGACCAGTTGTACTGGCAGCGCAGCATGAGGGAATTTCCTAGAAACAGGGACAGGATTAAATCAAAACAAAACAATTAAAACAACTGAGCAAACTAAGCTAACAGGAGATTTTTACAAACCACCCACTGTAAGCTGGTTATGGCATTAACCCTGTATTAGCCCCAATTTGAAAATCCATAATTCTCCTTACTGTTCTCCATACATTTCTTATAACCAGTAAGGAGAATTTGTCTAAATATCATTGACATTTTATCCTTGGTGATCAGTTGCTTTATTCTTATCACTTAAATGTTTGAACAAGTAGTGATAATGTATACAGAAATTTCTTCTTCGTCACTGTTAGGGCATATATTAAGGGTTAAGCATTAGTCGTGCAGACAAATGAGTTAATTAGAAAAGTAAAAAAATCAATCACCCAATTAAAGATGAATTTTTGCTGTTACGTAAATTTTACATGTGTATGAATGTAAATTTAAGGGCAAATTCTCCATGTAAAGTTAGTTCCATGATAAAGTGGTTTGTAGAGCACCTCTTGTTTTGTATATGTACATACATTTGTAAAGCAAATTAAATTCATGTTCACACATATTTATGTAAATTTTATGGGACAGTTGAAATCCACCTTATATGGAGCTGTGTGACACTGAGTGATAGGAAATTATTATATTAAGTGTTCTCTCAATCTACATTTGCTGTAAATATTTGGTTTTATCTCTCCATTTTTTTTTCAGTATCACAAACACTTGTTCATCCACTTGGGCCCAAACACTGATCTCAGTGACCCACATCTTGAGGTTTGTAATTTTTTTAAAATGCTATATAAATGCTTAGTTAATGCATGGCTTGCACTGCTCCTAGAAACTCCTGGAAATTTCAAATTTCCTTCCTGGGCCTGTAATCCTAGAGATCTTGTGGAGTTTTCTCGGCATGTTAGGTGGAAAGGCAGAATGGATACATTGTACAGTAACACGGTATTGTCAGTTGTGAAGCAATGAATGAGTTAGGTTTAGGAGTCTGGAAATTTCCTTTCTTCACCCTGGAAAACTCCTGAAATTCTTTAAGCTCTTAATGATATGAACCTTGTTAATATATTTTTGTGTGAAAATGTTTGTTGTTAATTAGGGAGTTCAGAGGTGTGCAAAGGATCTTTTCCTTTTTTCTCTTTAATGCCTGTGTACTTGTGTACTTTTGTGTAGCTTTTCCAGTGTTACTTGTAAGATTGTTTTTATTTTTGTTAGGTCAATGGGTTTAACTTCGTTGGGAACTCAGATTGATTTGTTGTAGTCCCATACCCATAATAAACATAAGCAGCAAATAAACAAAAACAAAATATGGTCTATTCAAAATAACTCTACATTTTTTAAAACGTTATGAAGCTTACGGTTAAACATTCCATTACTGGAGTTTTAATTTTTTGTGCTTTGTCCTGTTTGCAGGCTGTTGATATTCGCCAAATTTACGACAAGTTTCCAGAAAAGAAAGGAGGCCTCAAAGAATTGTATGACAAAGGACCCCAGTCTGTGTTTTTCTTAGTAAAATTCTGGGTAAGCTGCATTTCGTTGTGTGTTTGATTTCTTTGTGGTACAACTGTGTCTTGGCCCTATTTAGACAGTGTAGCTGTAATAAAATTGGTGGAGATTGTTGACCTTTGGCAAGTGTACAACGAAAATACCCCATAAAAGTAACATTAGGTTGCCACAGTCAAAGGAAAGCCAGTGGAAAAAAAATTAGTTTTCTCAAGGTCAGGAATAAGCCAAGGAATTTTGCATCAAGTCAGGGAAATTAATATTTTTGACTTGTTACTGGGCTCAATAAGGATTTTTGATGTTGGCAAGGTTGTGTAGTTTCCACAAATGCATCATGATTTTTGTGGCTTTCCCCAACCAAAGGATTCATCCTGCATGGACAGTGAAAATTGGCAGGCAACCCTGATATTATGGGGCAACTACTCTAAGTAGGCAATGTAAAAGAGAAAATGCCTGTGTATTGAACATGATTGCATGTTTATGCATTAGTGATATAGTGACAGAAAATGAACAAAATAATGACCTTGAGTTTCTTATGTACACTATACTTATATTATATGGCGGGGGGGGGGGGGCTGAGAATAAACGTTAATCAATGACAGTGATGCGATTACGCCCCTTGGGAGTGGGGGGAGGGTAGACAAAATTCGGCGATCTGACTAAAATCTAAACGAGCATGAAACTGCAATTATAATCTGGCCTCCATTCCAAGTTACACAACTACGTTCAATCTGTGTCAGTAATTAACCTAACTTAGTGAAATATGTTTACATGTGCAAGCTTCTGTATAAAGTAATTGGCTTTGCTTTTGCAACAACACCTTTGTGTAGTTTAAAATTCACATCCTCTGTGTTTCTTAACTTTACACACTGGAGAGTTAAATTTGAGTCTTTTACAATCTTAGGCTGATCTAAACACAAACATCCATGATGAGGCTGGAGCCTTCTATGGTGTGTCTAGCACGTAAGTTGTTAGTCTTAATTACAATGTAATTGTTTCATTACAGTAGCATTTGATTCATTCATACTGTGCGCAGTATAAAAAAAACTGTCTCTTGTCTCTGTTTATTTATTACTAATTGTTTATTCCACATATTTTACTTCCCCATTTTACTATATGTACTTTAAAATGCTTTGCTGTTTCTTCTCATACTATAACCATTTCTTTCACACTAACCACACAGGCCCGGCCAGGTGGGGGGGGGGGGGGGGAGGGGGGGAGTGGAATACCTTGGTAAAAAACACCCTAGAAACCGTATACCCAAAACCCCTGGCCGGGCCTGACCACACAGTACGGTAAAGAACACAGAATCGCATACAACGTAAACCTTGTGGTGTCTGTCTTGGCTTCCTCTTCACTATCTATCATGCATTTTGACTGCTGCTTTTGTTTCTTTGTTTTGTTTTGTTGCAATTTATTTCTGTGTGATCCTGAAGGGTTATAAGCTGGTGAAGTACGATCATTCAGGTGGGTGTAAGTCCTGAGAAGCCTAGACTGTTTGTTGTGGCATTGACTGATGTTTTGACAACCTGAGCAGAAGCAATTCATAATTCACTTGACTTGGGCAGGTTGTCAACATGCCAGTTAATGTCACCACAATGGTCCTTCTCAGGACTACACCCACCTGGATGATCATACTTTACAAACTTATGATATAACGCCCTAGTTCAAACCATTTACAATCTTGAAGGGATAATGAGCAACTGATATTGTACCTCTCAAAATCTTAATAAACACCATCCCTTAACCTTTGCTAAAAATATGTGATCATTCATTTGCATCAAGGCTTCGTTTGTTTATTACATATTTTTAATTTGCTTACCCAGGTACGAGTCAAATGAAAATATGACGATTACATGTTCCACTAAAGTTTGTTCCTTTGGAAAGCAAGTTGTTGAGAAAGTAGAGGTGAGGCATATACCTAATTACATGTACCAGGGGAATTTGTTTGTTCTCTTTTATTGCCCGGTTACAGATGGCTTCTAGGTTGATCGCTGAAACACTTATTTAATGAATCTTTGTCTTTTGATTGCAGACTGAGTTTGGCCACTATGAAAATAGTAGGTTTGTCTACCGAATTCACAGATCCCCAATGTGCGAGTACATGATCAATTTTGTTCACAAGCTCAAACAGCTGCCTGAAAAATACATGATGAACAGTGTACTGGAAAACTTCACCATACTGCAGGTAAGAAAGCTCAGTTTATACGTTTCTGTTGAGCTTTGCAGTCATGAAAAGTGATGGCAGGTGCTGTGCGAAGAAGGTCGCAAAACAGTTGATTAAACATAAAAACAATTGCTCTGCATGTGCAGCTTGACTTTGGTTCATTTTTTTGCTGTTCTCTTCACGATTTTGCCATAAAATGACCAAATTTAAGTTTTTATGGGGAACTTAAAGACAGTGAGTCTGAACTGGAAAGTGTAGCCTCCCACACAGATGTCCTTCGTGCTTGTCACGCAATCCAGGTGGGGAGGAATGCGTGATGAGCCCAAAGAATGTCTGTGTTGGAGGCTACATTACCCTCAGCCTTTTTGTTGGTTTTTCCGTGTGGTTTGCTGGTAGCCTAGAAACCATTTTTGCACTTGGTTGGAGTAATAAAATGGGGAGTGAAGATTTTTTTAGAAACATACCAAACCACGTGTCCGGGTCACAACATCAGTTAACACTGTTTCTCTAAAATGTTGTTTTTTCAGGTTGTGTCAAACAGGGAAACACAGGAAACCTTACTGTGTCTGGCATATGTATTTGAGGTATCAACCAGTGAACATGGTGCCCAACATCACATTTACCGACTTGTAAAAGACTAAAGCTACTTGCAGAGCAACTGTGGCTTTCTTCTAACATGTATGATTATATTATTGCTTTCAAAGAGTTGCTGTTAACAATATAATACTATTATAGCATCTATTAATTAATTTGAGATGATTTCTGAAGATGCATTGCACAGACCTTTCAAAAACAGTGATTTCACTAAGCATGATTGTTTTCTCTTGTTACAGTTAGCTGAGACACAATGAATAAATGCAGATTAAATTTATGTGGTTTAATTCTTAAAAGCAGAGAACATTTCTGATGTATTCAATGAAATGCAACATATATTCATGCATGTAAAACTATGATCCAAAGGCTGTAATCTTGTAAAAAAATGTTCCCTCTAATTTGAACTTGGTTTTTGAGTGTACAATATGGCAAACATTTATAAGGTGTGTCCCTAGTTTCAGTTTCTGCTAAACTTGTACGTGCATGCGCCTCATTAGATATACATCGTAGTTCATAGAATCTTGGATCTTCAGTGCTGTTAAATAATATATAGTGGTGCATTGCTACAATTTTATGTGCCTTTATACTAGTAACGATGTGAAACATAACTGGTAGTCAAAAATGGCAGATTGGTAATGTAAAAGCTGTTTTGTAGTTAGTATTTTTTCACAAGATTTTTAAAACTATAAAGAAGTCAGTGCAGCTTAACTGCTCTGAAGATATCTTGCTTCGACATTTGGAGCTTAAGTATACATGGACAGGGAAGGGTAAAGTGAACTCTTTGTGTCTGTTTTACCCTTCTTTGCAGTGATACCTTAATTCCTCATGGACAACCATGTAAGGGCCAGTTTGAACGTTACGACGTTTATGATTGCCCCATGCGACTTTAGCTTTGTAGCTAGAACTGCTTCTGTCGTGCAAAGTGGTATACCTTTTCTATCATTTGACACCTGTCTGTGACTATGATTGCTGAAGGGGGTAACGACCCGAAGGTCAAGTAAGCGTCTTGAAAGCTGGGTTGATTTCTATGAAACAATTCATGCCTTAGGACTGTTGCATGCATGTCGTGTGCAATGGCTAAATATGCCGTGATACACTCCCCTTGCTATTATAGACAGTTTACATGGTCCTCGAGAGGCCAAAGTTATTATTAGCGCTACCTCTATGAGATAACAATAAGATGTCAGTTACACTTCAGGTGAATAAGGAAGAAAAATAATACTGTCTTATTTGGAACATGAATTTTGTTCCATGTAAATAAACAAGGAACTTCATAGTGGAATGTTTCCTAACTTTGTTTTACCTCACTTTTTGCTCTTATGAAGTCGTGATAAAATGAAAATAGTTATTACTTTTAGATACAGAACCAAGTGCAATTACTATTTTTCAACTTAAAGAAAAGAGACATCTTGGTGTCATTTTTGAAGTAACGCTTTCCTGTTCAACTTGACTGTAAATTAACAAACTTCTCCCACTATAAGCTGAACTGAAAAACAGCGTCATATCTGTTTTATTGCTGAAGGAAAACTCGAAAACAACTATTTGCTCCTTGTCAGTTACTTCAAAGGCACCATATTTTTGTAATGTGGTGAAAAAAACATGCGTTCTTCATGAATGGTAACGAACTTTTCAAAATATATTAAAGAGTAGTTTAGTCATGGTTTTTACCAATTATATCACTAATTTTGTTATTGTCAACAAACTAGACAAAGTGTAACATACGAACTATACATTATAAATATATATATTGGACATTAAAGATTTCTTTAAATAAGTTTTGTCTTGGTTCTACGCATTTCGCATCTTGAAGCTCTGAGTGGTCATCCTCGGAGACCCCGGGCAGATAGTGGGGCGAGCAAAAGTCGGAACGGGCGAAAAAAATGTGGGCGAATTGGAGAAACGTCAAGGGCAAACGGACTTGACTTTTCTTCGCCCACGTTTTTTTCGCACGTTCCGACTTTCCCTCGCCCCACTATCTGTCCCTGGGTCTCCGAGGATGAACTATGGTCATCTCCATAAAATGTTTTGTTTCCCATCGCCCTCTCTCTGTAAACTTGGGTGGCTTGGTTAAAAAAAAAAAAAGGGAAGAGAAAATAAACATTGACAAATTAATAAATGAATAATTCCAAGCGAGCCTTGACTATATCTTACCCTTTACTGCCATTTTGTAACAAACCGTTCTCTCTCTCAATTGTCTTTCAAGAGGTCGTTGTAAGGGCTGATTTAAATGTAATAGTCACTTCAAGACGTGTACGAAGCACATTAAACTTGGAAATACTCGAGAGGAGGTAGTGGGCAATAAAGTCAAAAGCCTTCTTATTTTTTAGTTTTTGAAAAAATAAATTTGGTCGGTCAGGCGATGGGAAACGAACTATTTTATGGAGAAGGCTTAACGCGTTTTGGAAAATGCGTACTTTTGATTATTTTTGCCCAACGTCCACACTACAGCAATCGAAAACGGAGTCTCTCTTAAAATGGAAGCTTTTAAAAACGCATACTGCCGATGAAAAGCGCCCTTTCAGTATGGACAGGGAAAAAAGAGTGAAATTTCACACTGACCAAGAAGGGTTGGAAAGTGATTTTTTGGTATATACTCCATGGGAGAATGCCATGGATGCATTGGCTATATAATCAATACACGCCTGTATACTTCAAATACCCTTGTATACCCCCTGTTTACCCTTGTATACCCCTGTTTACCCTTGTATACGCCTGTTTACCCTTGTATACCCCTGTCTACCCTTGTATACCCCTGTTTACCCTTGTATACCCCTGTTTACTCTTGTATACCCCTGTTTACCCTTGTATACCCCTGTTTACCCTTGTATACCCCTGTTTACCCTTGAATACCCTTGTATACCCCTGTTTACTCTTGTTTACCCGTGTTTACCCTTGTGTACCGCTGTTTACCCTTGTATACCCCTGTTTACCCTTGAATACCCTTGTATACCCCTGTTTACCCGTGTTTACCCTTGTGTACCCCTGTTTAACCTTGTTTATCCCTGTTTACCCTTGTTTACCCCTGTTTACCCTTGTGTACCCCTGTTTACCCTTGTTTTCCCCTGTTTACCCTTGTGTACCCCTGTATACCCCTGTTTACCCTTGTATACCCCTGTTTACCCTTGTATACCCCTGTTTACCCTTGTATACCCATGTTTACCCTTGAATACCCTTGTATACCCCTGTTTACCCTTGTATACCTCTGTTTACCCTTGTATACCCCTGTTTACCCTTGTATACCCCCGTTTACCCTTGTATACGCCTGTTTACCCTTGTATACCCCTGTCTACCCTTGTATACCCCTGTTTACCCTTGTATACCCCTGTTTACTCTTGTATACCCCTGTTTACCCTTGTATACCCCTGTTTACCCTTGAATACCCTTGTATACCCCTGTTTACCTTTGTTTACCCTTGTTTACCCTTGTGTACCCCGGCTTACCCTTCTTTACCCCTGTTTACCCTTGTATACCCCTGTTTAACCTTGTATACCCCTGTTTACCCTTGTATACCCATGTTTACCCTTGAATACCCTTGTATACCCCTGTTTACCCTTGTATACCCCTGTTTACCCTTGTATACCCCTGTCTACCCTTGTATACCCCTGTTTACCCTTGTATACCCCTGTTTACTCTTGTATACCCCTGTTTACCCTTGTATACCCCTGTTTACCCTTGTATACCCCTGTTTACCCTTGAATACCCTTGTATACCCCTGTTTACTCTTGTTTACCCGTGTTTACCCTTGTGTACCGCTGTTTACCCTTGTATACCCCTGTTTACCCTTGTATACGCCTGTTTACCCTTGTATACCCCTTTTTACCCTTGAATACCCTTGAATACCCTTGTATACCCATGTTTACCCTTGTATACGCCTGTTTACCCTTGTATACCCCTGTTTACCCTTAAATACCCTTGCATACCCCTGTCTACCCTTGTATACCCCTGTTTACCCTTGTATACCCATGTTTACCCTTGTATACCCTTGAATACCCTTGTATACCCCTGTCTACCCTTGTATACCCCTGTTTACCCTTGTATACCCCTGTTTACCCTTGTATACCCCTGTTTACCCTTAAATACCCTTGTATACCCCTGTCCACCCTTGTATACCCCTGTTTACCCTTGTATACCCCTTTTTACCCTTGAATACCCTTGTATACCCCTGTTTACCCTTGTATACCCCTGTTTACCCTTGTATACCCCTGTTTACCCTTGTATACCCATGTTTACCCTTGAATACCCTTGTATACCCCTGTTTACCCTTGTATACCCCTGTTTACCCTTGTATACCCCTTTTTACCCTTGTATACCCCTGTTTCCCCTTGTATACCCATGTTTACCCTTATATACCCCTGTTTACCCTTGTATACCCATGTTTACCCTTGAATACCCTTGAATACCCTTGTATACCCCTGTTTACCCTTGTATACCCATGTTTACCCTTGAATACCCCTGTTTACCCTTATATACCCCTGTTTACCCTTGTATACCCATGTTTACCCTTGAATACCCTTGTATACCCCTGTTTACCCTTGTATACCCCTGTTTACCCTTGTATACCCCTTTTTACCCTTGTATACCCCTGTTTCCCCTTGTATACCCATGTTTACCCTTATATACCCCTGTTTACCCTTGTATACCCATGTTTACCCTTGAATACCCCTGTTTACCCTTATATACCCCTGTTTACCCTTGTATACCCATGTTTACCCTTGAATACCCCTGTTTACCCTTATATACCCCTGTTTACCCTTGTATACCCATGTTTACCCTTGAATACCCTTGTATACCTCTGTTTACCCTTTTATACCCCTGTTTACCCTTGTATAACCTTGAATACCCTTGTATAGTCCTGTTTACCCTTGTATACCCTTGAATACCCTTGTATACCCCTGTTTACCCTTGTATACCCCTGTTTACCCTCGTATACCCATGTTTACCCTTGAATACCCTTGTATACCCCTGTTTACCCTTGTATACCCCTGTTTACCCTTGAATACGCCTGTTTACCCTTGTATACCCCTGTTTACCCTTGTATACCAATGTTTACCCTTGAATACCCTTGTATACCCCTGTTTACCCTTGAATATCCTTGAATACCCCTTGAGTAGTTTCGATAGAGTAGGACTTCCAGCACTTTACGTCGAGTGTTAATTACCTTCCCGATGTTAACAATCCAAACTGTTACTGCTGGCGTTTTCTTCATTTTATTTCACGCATCATAGGCTATTTAAATTGACGATTTCACTGAATCAGGAGTCACGAGAAGCAAAAGTTTGATCCACACCTGTTTTGGAAATTGCGACATACTCGCCATGACATTACGCGCAGCTGCCTGGAAAATGCCATGAAAACTGTACTAAACATTTCTGTTTTGCCAATATATGGGCTAAAACAGATGATCCAGTAACTTTGTTACATCTCTGGTATTCAAGATAAGCAATTGCGTGTCAGTGGATTGTAAATCTTCCACTTTCGATTCTTAAGTTATGATTTCGTATTCTAAATTTGGGGGTGATACATTTATGTTCAGGATTCTTAACATGATTAATGAATTCAGAGTACTTTGTTTCATTTTTAAAAATGGAGTAGAATTTTAGTTTTTTATTTGTACTTATCAAAATGACTTGGTGTTTTTTAAGATGTACTGATAAATTATTTTCAGTTTTTGATAGGAAAGCAGAAGGTTTTTTAAAGTTAACTGATTTCTTATTAATATTGAGTTGTGCACATAAAAGATTTATTTTATTTATCAAACCTGATTTGTTTTCTTGGGCCATTTTATCCGATAAGTTTAAGCAAAGGTTAGCGATGCTGTCAGGAGGTTGATTTTCAAGGTGAATCCAAAATTTGAGATATTCATCGTAATTTGTAACTTGAGAGATAATCTACCAAGTTCATTTCTCGATGCAACATTTGGGGAACGTTTGTTTAAACCTAAACACATCTTACAAAAATGTATATGTGTTTTCTCAATGGGGAGAATAATTAGGATGCGATTTAATAAATGAGATACCATTTCTTAAATAATTCTTATACCCCAGGAGCAATAAGTTAAAATTGGAGAAAAAAGTGTATTGAACAGTTTGTTGATGATGTAAATTGGTAATTTTAGAAAATCAAGATAACGACGAGTGGCAAAAAAGGACCTCTTTGTTTTTTCTTTTAAATTTTCTTTATGATTTGTGAAATTTCCATTGGCAGAAAAATTCACACCAAGATAGGTATAATTATTGACAATTTCACTATGTTCATTGCTAACCGAAAAGTCGTATTTGTCGGTTGTTGACTTTCTACTCTTCTTCTGAAATACAATAACTTTTGTTTTAGTTGGATTTATCTTAAGAAGCCAATGCTGACAGTATTTTGTGATAGTCTGTCAAGACTTTGTTGCAAACTTTCTGCAGAATGAGATATTAAAAGTAAATCATCGGCATAAAGTAGACAGTATAAGTGAGAACCGTCTGGCAGTAAGATAGGATCTTTAGCATTGTTGTTTAGAATGTAAGGTAATTCGTTTAGATAGAGGCTGAAAAGTAGCGGGGAAAGAATACAGCCTTGTCGAACACCTTTATCATAATTAAAAAATTCTGATCGATTATAATTGTCTTTCACACAACATTTTGAATGGGAATACATGTTAGAAATTATTTTATAAAAGGTGCCACCTATGTTATATTTTAACAATTTGTATAGTAAACCTTGACGCCAAATTGAGTCAAATGCCTTTTTAAAGTCAACAAAACAAGTATAAACTTTACCTCTGGGGGAATGTGTAACATGTTGGTCTATTAAAGTTCTTAAACTGAAGATATGGTCAGACGTACAATGTCCCGGTGAAAAGCCAGTTTGGGAGCGATGTAGTATTTTATGATTGTTTGATAAAGTTAGTAATCTTGTATTTAAAATAGAACAGAAGAGCTTTCCGAGACAACTACTAATGCAAATACCTCTGTAATTTGAAGGGTCATCTTTGTTTCCCGATTTATGCAAGGCAGTTATTATTCCATTACTCCATGATGTAGGAAATACTCCAGATTTTAAAATTAGATTAAGAAGTTTTTCAAGTGAGGATTTTATGAATTCTGAGCTAGGTTTTATCATTTCATTGCGTATTCTATCATGACCAGCGGCCTTTTTGGTTTTAAGTTTTTTAATTGCTTTAGCAATCTCTTCAACTGATATTGGATAATCTAGTTCCGACTGGAAATGGTTGCTATTCTCTAAACGCTTGTTAACTTCTAGTACGTTTATTTGAAATGCTGATAATGTACTAATATCAGGTGCTGAATGTAGCTTTTTAAAATGATCATAAAGTTTATTGGTCGGGTTTTCGTTATTGTTATAAGATAATAAATGTAAAGAAGATCCTCGCAGTTATTAACGCAACTTATGCAGTTGCGAAAAGAAAGCCTGAAAAAATCAGGCTTGCCGGGATTCGAACCCTGACCTCTGCGATACCGGTGCAGCGCTCTAACCAATAGCCCTTTTCACAGTTAACTTTTCTCATTTGCATTACAATGTATTTGAACGTGAATGTGAGGCAATTTCGGGCAGAAACTACAAAATTGCCCGAAATTGCCTCACATCCGCGTTCAAATACATTGTAATGCAAATAAGCAAAGGTAACCGTGAAAAGGGCAATTGAATATGAATTTCATATATTCATAATTTCATGTTATAAGAGAAGTTGTTTTCGTTCATTGACTTTAAAGTATCCCAAAATTTATGATTATTTTCGCTACTAATTAGCTCATTTACTTTAGAATCCAAAAATTGTCTTTTTTGTATTTTATTATTTTTTTAAAGGCCTTATTTTGAACATGACATTCTTTTCTGATTTCGGTATTTAGAGGGTTGCGGTGTTTTTTGTTAGATAATTGTTTAAGTGAAGATCGTAAAGCTTTGCAATCATAATCAAACCATTTCTTAGTAACTGGCTTTCTTTTAGAATTCTTTTGGCAACTTAATTTGAGTGAACGTTTTGCTGCCTCATCCATAATATTTGTAAATTGACTAGTAGCATTTCCAACACCTGTACTGCTTAAATCGAATGTTGTTTTTTTAAAGAACTGTAACCAAGACATAATATCATTGTAGTGAAAGGCAGCAGTGAATTTTGCTGCAGACGTTTCGTTCCAGATGTACTGTTTTGGAAGCTTATTTTGTTTTGATCCTGAAAATTGTTATGGTTTCTAGAAAGACGGGTACCAATCTTGACCAGCAGACAATTTGGGAATGATCTGAAAACATGTTTGGTTGCTTCACAGCGAAACCTTGAATTGAAGCAAACAGAGTACTTACTCCAGTTATAGAATGGTATGTGAAGTTTCCTAAGGTATCTCCTTTAGATCGTCCGTTTAAATCCTTAGATCGCAAGTTTTACAAAGATCAAGTCATTGTTTTCCATGATCGTTGATAGTGTTGCCAAAGTTCTGTCTTTTAGGAAGATAAGTTGGTGGAGGAATGTCACCACCAGGTATAAAATTACCATTTTCTTCGGCGATAAAATCATTAGCTTTACCAGTCCTAGCATTAAAATTACCAGCTAA
This sequence comes from Siderastrea radians, assembly GCA_964017195.1. Lineage (NCBI taxonomy): Eukaryota > Metazoa > Cnidaria > Anthozoa > Scleractinia > Rhizangiidae > Siderastrea > Siderastrea radians. The sequence continues at coordinate 12,797,221 of OZ024887.1, read as the reverse complement.
CATAATAAAACCTTTTCTGTGAAATAAAGCTATATCTGTTTCAATATTCACGAATAATTCTGGGTCAAAATAGGGAGAGTCGTGAGGAGGAATGTAGAGGGCACATAAATAAACATCTTGTTCTAAATTGAAAAACGTGTGATTTAGTTTACACCAGATATAATTAGGATGCGATTTAATAAATGAGATACCATTTCTTAAATAATTCTTATACCCCAGGACTAGACCCCCCGCAAGTCATCCAGTTTTCTTTTTACGAGTCTTTTGGGCAACGTTTGAATAAGTGATAAAGCTAGGAAGATGAACATCATCTTTCATCCATGATTCAGTTAAAATTACCATGTCATGTTTATTTATATGACTTATAAATTCTTCATTTGTTAATTTATTCCCAAACCTAAAACGATCAGATAACCCATGAATGTTCCAACAGCTAAGACTAAGTATTGGTTTACTACTTAGAGGCGAGCTGCAACCGCTAAAAAACATTTCCAAATGATATCATGTGGGATATACGTTCAAAAATAGAGAAGATCAAAGCGCTCAGTTAAATATGTATATATAAAATTAAAGTAAAGTAAATACCTTAATATGGACGCATTGTTTCATAAAGCTTTAGTAAATTAAAAACAGAGTCAAGGTTCAGTGGAGGCGGACTTGACCGGAGGCTTGATTTTGGATCAATGGCATCACGTTTTACAACAGATAGTATAGAGGTTGAACACCCAGGCCAAGGTGATTGTTCCCTGGAACAGGAGCTCGAGGAAGTGAATGAAACTCTCGTTGTCCAGATGGTTGTCTGCCTGTCGGTGAGGATGGCAAGTCTGATACTCGTGCGTTGTGACTAGGTGATGGGTACCTTGATTGTAGACCTCTGATTCTGTTAAAAACAGTGTCTTTCAGGTTTGTCACCAGGAGGCCAATGCGTTTCCGTTTTAGATGTTTACTGTCGTGAAAATTTTCAACAGTGATGTTGTCATTGTTCACTAGATGAACATTTGGGTATGGGGCGCAGAGATTTCCAAGTTTTACATTAAATTCTTGCCTTTGTTGATCGATACCGTCTGCGCGGATAAGGATTGATGAGACGATAATTTTTGACGATGAATGTTTCTCAGAAACAAGTTTGAGCAATTCGTGGTAGTTGTTAATGCATTGTGAAACATGGAATTTTTCTAAATCATTTGTGCCGGTGTGTATGATGATGAGGGTATTGAGGGGTATTCAAGGGTGTACGAGGGTATTCAAGGGTATGCAAGGGTATACAAGAGTATTCAGGGGTATTCAAGGGTGTACGAGGGTATTCAAGGGTATACGAGGTATACAAGGGTATACAAGGGTAAACAGGGGTATACAAGAGTAAACAGGGGTATACAAGGGTAAACAGGGGTATACAGGGGTAAACAGGGTATACAAGGGTAAACAGGGGTATACAAGGGTATTCAAGGGTAAACCGGGGTATACAAGGATAAACAGGGGTATACAAGGGTATTCAAGGGTAAACAGGGGTATACAAGGGTAAACAGGGGTATACAATGGTAAACAGGGTTATACAATGGTAAACAGGGGTATACAATGGTAAACAGGGGTATTCAAGGGTAAACAGGGGTGTACAAGGGTAAACATGGGTATACAAGGGTAAACATGGGTATACAAGGGTAAACAGGGGTATACAAGAGTAAACAAGGGTATACAAGGGTAAACAGGGGTATACAAGGGTAAACAGGGGTATACAAGGGTAAACAGGGGTATACAAGGGAATTCAAGGGTAAACATGGGTATACAAGGGTAAACAGGGGTATACAAAGGTAAACAGGGGTATACAAGGGTATTCAAGGGGAAACAGGGCCATACAAGGGTATTCAAGGGTAAACAGGGGTATACAAGGGTAAACATGGGTATACAAGGGTAAACATGGGTATACAAGGGTAAACAGGGGTATACAGGGGTAAACAGGGGTATTCAAGGGTAAAGAGTGGTATACAAGGGTAAACAGGAGTATACAAGGGTAAACATGGGTATACAAGGGCAAACAGGGGTATACAAGGGTAAACAGGGGTATTCAAGGGTAAAGAGTGGTATACAAAGGTAAACAGGGGTATACAAGGGTAAACATGGGTATACAAGGGTAAACAGGGGTATACAAGGGTAAACAGGGGTATACGAGAGTAAACAGGGGTATACAAGGGTATTCAAGAGTAAACAGGGGTAAACAGGGGTAAACAGGGGTATACAAGGGTAAACAGGGGTACACAAGGGTGAACAGGGGTATACAAGGGCAAACAGAGGTATACAAGGGTAAACAGGGTATACAAGGGTATTCAAGGGTAAACATGGGTATACAAGGGTAAACAGGGGTATACAAGGGTAAACATGGGTATACAAGGGTAAACAGGGGTACACAAGGGTAAACACGGGTATACAAGGGTAAACAGGGGTATACAGGGGTACACAAGGGTAAACAGGGGTAAACAAGGGTAAACAGGGGTACACAAGGGTAAACACGGGTATACAAGGGTAAACAGGGGTATACAGGGGTACACAAGGGTAAACAGGGGTAAACAAGGGTAAACAGGGGTACACAAGGGTAAACACGGGTAAACAAGGGTAAACAGGGGTATACAAGGGTATTCAAGGGTAAACAGGGGTATACAAGGGTAAACAGCGGTACACAAGGGTAAACACGGGTAAACAAGGGTAAACAGGGGTATACAAGGGTATTCAAGGGTAAACAGGGGTATACAAGGGTAAACAGGGGTATACAAGGGTAAACAGGGGTATACAAGAGTAAACAGGGGTATACAAGGGTAAACAGGGGTATACAAGGGTAGACAGGGGTAAACAAGGGTAAACAGGCGTATACAAGGGTAAACAGGGTTATACAAGGGTAAACATGGGGTATACAAGGGTAAACAGGGGTATACAAGGGTATTCAAGGGTAAACAGGGGTATACAAGGGTAAACAGCGGTACACAAGGGTAAACACGGGTAAACAAGGGTAAACAGGGGTATACAAGGGTATTCAAGGGTAAACAGGGGTATACAAGGGTAAACAGGGGTATTCAAGGGTAAACAGGGGTATACAAGAGTAAACAGGGGTATACAAGGGTAAACAGGGGTATACAAGGGTAGACAGGGGTAAACAAGGGTAAACAGGCGTATACAAGGGTAAACAGGGTTATACAAGGGTAAACATGGGGTATACAAGGGTAAACAGGGGTATACAAGGGTATTCAAGGGTAAACATGGGTATACAAGGGTAAACAGGGGTATTCAAGGGTAAACAGGGGTATACAAGGGTAAACAGGGGTATACAGGGGTACACAAGGGTAAACAGGGGTAAACAAGGGTAAACAGGGGTACACAAGGGTAAACACGGGTAAACAAGGGTAAACAGGGGTATACAAGGGTATTCAAGGGTAAACAGGGGTATACAAGGGTAAACAGCGGTACACAAGGGTAGACACGGGTAAACAAGGGTAAACAGGGGTATACAAGGGTATTCAAGGGTAAACAGGGGTATACAAGGGTAAACAGGGGTATACAAGGGTAAACAGGGGTATACAAGAGTAAACAGGGGTATACAAGGGTAAACAGGGGTATACAAGGGTAGACAGGGGTATACAAGGGTAAACAGGCGTATACAAGGGTAAACAGGGGTATACAAGGGTAAACAGGGGGTATACAAGGGTATTTGAAGTATACAGGCGTGTATTGCTTATATAGCCAATGCATCCATGGCATTCTCCCATGGAGTATATACCGATTTTTTAGATGCTCTACTCTTGTCCAGTTTTAATGCCCCTGGGATGTTTTACATTTAGTCTTCTGAAAGCGCTGTAGAGTGTGGACGCGTGTGAACGGAGACTTTCCGAAACGCTGACGGCATTTTGCACTGTTCAAGTGTGGACAATAGGCGACATCGCATAAAAAAGATCTCCATTTTCAAAACGTTTGTGAGAACAAAAGCATTTCGCTACGTATTTGGGCATCTGAAATGGGAAACGTTTTAAAACGCATTATTAAATGTGGACGGAGACCGCCATAGGAGAGGGGGATCTAGGAGAACCGAGAACCATTTAGAATTTGTTGAGCGAGCGGAATTCTTCTGTAGGTACTCCACAACTGCAATTTTCAAATACATCAAGGCCAAGTACTGTAGGGGTAACATTTTCGTACAACTGTAAGTGTTGCGTTTCAAGTCGAGATTGTTGTGCGTATTATGACCTACGCGCGCAACAATTTGTTTGTGTCGCAAAAAGGAGGAAAAAAGTGAAAGCGACGTCTACTTTATATGCAAGATTGTCGCACGAGGTGGACGTACGCGCAGTAAACAATCCCAACTTTGTCTTGCAACGCAACACTGTTGCGCGACAAGTTGCACGGAAATGAAGACAAGGTGAGTAATTGACCCCTCCCCTAGCTACACTACACTGTCCATTATTACTGTAATGTTTTGTATCCTATCATTATGCCCCCACATTTTTCTTGTTTTCAGACCAAAACAGCAAATATCTATACCTTTTTTCAGACCAATAAAAATAAAATAATGTTTGAGATGACAAAGACAGTAATGGGCTCCTGCAAAGAGAAGTTGTACTCTCAGTCTCAAACCAAAAACCTCTAAAACGAATCTTGACATACTTACAGCTTTTTCCTTTTTTAATTTCTATTATAGCTCAGAGATCTACAACACTGATATTTTTTTCTTCTTTCTTTCTTTTTCTCTTGGAGGCGGGCGGGGGGGGGGGGGGAAGAGGCAAAGTCCCTATAAGAAAGACTGCAATGGATTACCAAGGAGGGGTTACATGCATGAAGGAGGAGAGAAGTTGTCATTATAAATACATGCATAAGGAGGGATTAAAATACTAATAATATATATACCAAGGAGGGTGGGGAGGGACAGGGGGGTTTAAACCTCCCACTTCCCATACCCTTTAATCCCAATTGCCGCCCTGTATTTGTTGGCTCCCACCTCTTAGCATTTTTTCGATTGCAAAATATTGCACAGTCGCGTAAATTTTCCCTTTTTCTCCCGCTTCCTGCCACCTTGGAAATCCTGCTTCCCGCCCCCTCTTCTCCCATCTCCCGTATGCCTCCCGCCCTTTTTTCTCCCGGTCTCCCGCCCCCCTGTCCCCGCCCCCCACAGGAGGGGTTATAATTATAAATTCATGCATAAAGAAGACCGACAGAATCTAGCAAAGCCAGCCAGGATATCCTAGTTGACGGTACAGTGAGTTGTAGCCTCATAAAAAGTCCAGTGGGACACAAGAAGCCCCATACCACAGCCTACTAAAGAAAACAACAGCGCAGCCATTTCAAATTAAACTTCTGAAGAAGGGGACAGGAGGTTAAGGATCCTGTTCTGGTGCAGTGTGCTTTTAAATGGCTGGATAAAATCGACAACATAAAATAAAACAGTGCATGTATCAGAATCATATGTTAATATACTTTTGAGTGTGGCAAACTTCAAAACCACTCTCACAACGTGCAAATCAACAAACCAGATACAGAACAACAAAGTACAACACCGTTTCAATACTTGTACATTGACTCTTTTATCAAATTTAACACAATTTTAGAAGCCCTAAACCACCTTTCCAGGAAGGCTGACTTGATAACCAACAGACAAGTACAGTCCCTTGGGGGGTGGGTGGGTATGTGCCACTGTGAAGGGTATGGTTTTCAGCCAGTTTAGTCTGGGATGGGGTGTAAAAATTAGTGGGCTTTGGTCTAAAACAGGGTATCATTTTTGGGAAACAAAACAGTTGTATGAATAATTTAGTCTAGAATAGGGATTGACACTTGGCGAGTCTGGAATTGAGGAGGGTTGTTTGGTGTCAAGTCTAAAATGGGGTTGCACAATGCAAGTGAACATGGTAAGGATATCTGTGTCCCAGCGGCACGTCCCCACCCAAAGCTTTAGAGAGTACTCTCCCCCCCCCCCCCCGGGGACAGTTCTTTCACATAGAGGATGGTCAGCCTGTGGTAGACAGCTGCTGAGTTCCTTTGTGACAGAGGATGGTTTAAAGGAACACTGTCAGCAACACCAAATCCACAAATCTATAAGACAAGGTTTTGATAAGTTTTTTGCTCTACATGTAGTCAACTTCCCTCATCGAAGAAGCCTACATACCATGTAGTATTATACTTTTGCGTGAGTTTAATTTTGCAAATGGGTGATTTTTACCAATTTTTGCAATTGGGAAAGACTGCTTTTCTTGCTGGAGATTAATTTTTGCGATTTTTAGGAAGTTACTTTCAACTGGAATTCTAAAATTTTTGTTTTTTATGTTGAAATAGTTACCTTTTCTCTAAAGCTTTTAGCAGCCAAATTGTTGTTTCCTTTCTGAATGCAAGAGACTTTTTGAGTAAAATGGGTACCAACACGATTTTTCATTACATGTAAAAGTGATGTTTGTATAAATAATAATTGCAACAGTGGAATAAACTTTTGCAGAGAATTGTTTTGAGGTAAAAAATTTTTTTGTGAATCATTAAAAAATCCGCAAACATCGTAAAAATTAGAACCCACAAAAATTAAGGGCCACTCAGTATTTCACTGGTTGCTGTCAAAATAAAATGGTTACCAGAAACAGACAAATGATATGGAAAAACCATTATCCAGACTCCACTACCTCCAGTCCCCTCACTTTCCCTGTAAGGCTTCCATATACACATGCAAATGTGCAATACACTTGGCAAAATTGCTAATTTTATTTCATGTCTAGAACCATTAATTTGATTCTTTTAGATGATCAACATTATGCAAGCAGATGCACTGAACAAACTCTGGTAATTTTGTTTGCTCATTTAAAAATATTTTAAACTTTGAAATGCCAGTGTTTGGTGATACAAGTGCCATTTTTCTGCGAGACCCCATTGGAAAGTCTGAAACTAATTCCTCAACAAAGTAGTGTAGCAACTGTCTTATAGCTCCACCGTGCGAAACCATAAGAACATTAGCCATCAAGTAGGACTGTTTACAGTCATCATACGATTTTTCTTCTGGACTAATTAAGCCATTCTTAATTTGGTGACTGACACAATTTTCCTCATGGACTTGACAAGGACAGCTGGTGTACGAACTTCCAACTTCTTGAATGATGGAATTGAAGCACTCTGTAACTCTTCTCCTGACTTGGTCAAGTGTTTCTGCTCCTTTTGGAAGAAAATTATGTGGTTTTATGCTGTTTTTTGCTGCCATTTGTCGGAACTGTTCTTTTGAGCACCCTTCAACTTCACCATAGCACTATGAAATTTGAAAAAAAGAATGCGCTCAGGAGACATAAACTTTGTGCTTTATATTTAATGTTGGGAATTTGAGTTTGAATTTGAGTTTTAAGTTCAAAGTTCAAATATAACTCAAACTTCTTGCTTCAATTTCTGAAAACTGTACTGTCCACACTATGCTGCTTAATTATAGCTATGTCCCTGACCCTCTTGTGACTTACCAAACTGACGTTATTTTCTTCACCTCTTATGGTCCACATTTCCTTAGTGAGGCAACACTCTGACTCAGTAGGAAATTTAATGGGATTACTTCAGCACTTAAACTTACACTGCAGAGTTCATTCACTGATCCCTCTATTGTATAGCCAGTGCTGTACGTGGGGTGCAACATTTAATAAGCCTTTCATAATATAATCTTCACTGCTGTGAAGTCTCATGACCTGCTCCCATCTGGCCTTGTAGCTCAGTTGGTAGAGCCAATAGTGATTAAAATCCAGGGACCGTGGGTTCGAATCCCACAAAGGTCAAAAGAATTTTTTAGCAAATAATATACACAGCATACTCACTCGTTCCCTAAGACGAGAATCCTCCTTAATTTTTATGAGAGAGCAGAAATTACTTTTCTTGACAATTGCCTCTGCAGTCTTAAGATAGGAAAATAGAGTAATTAACACAAAACAGCAACTGGTAAGCTTAATATCCTCTGGCACACCAAGTCTTGAAAACAAATTAAACATTTTGCTTATGGTCACTATGAACAATGCACTTAGCTACCCGTCTGCTATGTCAGCTGAGTCAAATGTCACTAAAATGAACTTGAATTAATAGATTGATATTGATTGTTGTTTGGTTGAAGGAACTTGAATCATGTTTGAGTATCAAGCTTAGGCAAGGTATCCTTCCTCTAAGGTCGATCAGTTTGTTGTTCATTACTTGACCAGGACAACAGCTGGGGCTCAAATTTCCACCTTTCCAGGTGGGAATTTGACGAAACAATCAACAGAAAGTTTTTAGATCAATAGTTTAGTTTGTAAATGAACCACTCTTAAGCTTGTGAATCAATCCTCAAAGAAGAATCCTTCCACAGGTTCCTGAAAACAAACTTTTTAGTGTGGCATGGCCATGGAGTTGGACCCTGGACTACTGGGTCACATCTCAACTATGAAGGAGTTCAGTGAGTGAGCAGAAACTGTAGGACTGCAAAAAATCATTTTTTTTTTCTTGAACAGACATCATTTATCCAAAATGACTTACCATTTGGACTGAACAAAATGATGCTCTAGTAGATTTTTATAAATCTACAACATGAGAGTCATTGGTATTTAAAGCATTTTTTTTGGCAAGAAAAATTCTGGTTGATTCAATTGTCTCATGACTGAATGTAACTGGAAGCTCTGAAATAAAAGACCAACATTCAGTTTAATGTATTAAGAAAGGCTATGCTACTTTTTCCCCAGTCACTGCACTGATGTAGTGCAGCAATGTACAATACAAATTGCTTACCTCACGAGCCCTTGTTAAATCACTTGAAAACACGTAAGTGAAGTCTTCATCCTGCAGTTTGATTCCTGCAAGCTGGACTTGTTTAATACCTTCTTCAGACAACAATGTATCCATGTGTCCTACAATATATATTTCAAACACGTACATTATGGGTACTTCTAACAACTACTAATGAATGTTCGGCAAGCCTTTAATTAAGGACATTCACACCCAAAATCTTCCCACGTTCAGATTTTTTTAAAACTTTTGCTGCAGTTAGGTACAGACCACCTTATGCCAGAAAGGCAAAAAAATAGGGCTAAATTTAATTTAGGTGAGATTAAACTCAAGACAATGCTAGCCAGCGGTCTCCTTCCCTAATGTGGGGTAGTCCAGCGGTTTCTGCAGGGCCTCAGTAAATTTACAGCCTTCCCGTTGATGTCAAGCCATTTTCCTCACATTGCTGTTTGTTTACAGCTTTGGTGAAAGCTTTTCTCTTTTTTCAGGCACCTTTCCCCACACTCATCTATTGGTGATAAGTTTAACTGGGGGGTCCCCATGCTTGTTTCAGGGATAAAGCATGTTGAAGTCAGTGTTTCTAGAAGTTTTGGTCATGTAGGGCAATATCAGCTTCATTATAACTGGAAAGAAAAAAAGGTAAAATGGAGAACTCTAGATAAGGACAATGTGTTGACTTCAATGCAAATAGGCCTATTTCGTAAATTTTTTTCGATGTTATCATTCCTTTACAAAGAATTAGCCTCACAGAAGGATACTAATAAGTCATGCATACCCATATTTGTAGAACAATCTGATCATATGTGAGTAAATAAAGCAATATATTTAAAACTTCTCATGTTCAGAATTTTTAAGTTTTTGGTGAAAATGAAGAGTATCACTAAAGGAAGTAAACTATTAAAAGAAAACCTAGGATCACTCCCTACATAGCTAATACAATACCCTGACCACCACAGTATTTGTCTACATTTCTTCCTCAACACGTGCACTCGATGCATGACATGACGTGACATCGCCACGTAAATTATGTGGACAGTAAGGATGTGCATAACCAATTACCACGAACACCCTTTTAAGCGAATAAAGCATGGACAAAATGCTGGCAAAATACTGTGGGGTAACCGTAGAAAGGGCTGGCATCCCATCCCCTCCAGGGAGAGTAGTAATGCTCCAGTAGTCACTCCATGCAACGGAAACCTGTTTAAGCCTCCAGCAGTTGAGAGATATTACATGGAGGTTTGTGAAAACTAAACCTAACTTCTAGTGCTGGTAATGCTTTCAAGCTTTCAAACATTTGAATTTATTGCTGCCAACCACTGAAGGATAATTATTGGAAGGACACTAAAATGATAAAATCAAATTATAAAATTATTCCTACGAGTTGTAAATTGTTTTTAGTCATTTATAGGGTTACAAACAGTTTTTGGTCAGGTACTTATTTGTATTATTTTTTATCTTTCGCACCACCCCACAAGCTTTACAGCTTTCACTTTTATTGTGCTTTATATTTATAAATAAAGGCTGTCTGTCTCTGTAATGGTTGTCTTTACCTTGAAATGTGTCACTCTTGTTTTCTGGTGTTTCACCACTGCAAAGAAAATTCAAGGTACATTTGTGCACAAAATACTCAAAAGGGAGTGATTATGGATGGGTGTAAAATAACTGCTCATAGCAGTGTATGTACCATTATATGCCTACATTTTAAGTTTAACCGAACACTGTGCAACATGTTGGGGTGAGGGGAGGGAGGAACAATCTGCAAGTTATTTGTACTGCTATTTCATCGTTCCCTGACTAAATAGGTGAGGAAGCAAAGGCAAGCATATCCCTTGTCTACTGGGAGATGTAACAAATCAATCCCCTAGAACACGGCAGGCCGCCAAGTTTAATCCAGACAGAGTTTCAAGCACACCCAACAGAGTGGCAGTGGCCCACATTTCCCATTTCCATATTCAAATAATTTTAACGGAAAATGGTGGGATTGTACTTGTGCCAACACCCCACCTGGAATCCTAGGTTTAATTGTCTGTAGGGGTGTCCATCTACTCGCTACTGAAACCCATTATTTGAAGGTGATGGATGCTTGCATTTTGAGAACTGCTGTCTCTTAAGAGCATAATAGTTACAATTCATAACCGGGGGTTACAATGGGGATTTGTATAACCAGGGATTACAAAGGGTTTTTTAGCCTATAAACTGGTGGGTATTCCTCAGCACACTTACAAGGTACACCTGATCTCCCCAGTACAACCCACCAGGAGCCATTACCATATCTTCTTCCATACCAGAGATATTCAAGTTTTTGTATTTTGCAGATTAGAAAAGAGGTTATGTCATAATGGTGACAATATGGAGACACATCACAAAATCAAGAATATCTTTGGAAATAATTGGGTAACATATAACTATAAAACAAATAATGTATCTTGAAAAAGACACAGAATGCTATCTTTCTCAGGCACAAATTTTATATATATACATGTATATTACTAGTGCCAAGTTTTAATTACCTTAACCCATTATTTCCCAAGATAGTCTCGATTTTTTTATTTGCCTACATGCCGTGACCACCTGTGACATCATTAATTTCTAAGATATCAATAACGCCATGTCAGTCTGACTGACATGTAACCTCTGTGTGATTTTATAGTACAACGCTAAATTTCAAGGCGTGCTCCCATTGGTCGAAATCAATCATGTGACACGATAGTGTCTCTCCTCAGCAGGCGCCAATTAACGCATAGTGCCCAGTTTTGGCAATTTTCGCTCAAAATTTAGTGTTGTACAATAAAAACAATAGAGTCCTTCTGTCTCAGGCCCTATGTGTGATAGGTTCCCTCGGAAATTTGATGTTCAAACTTCATATAGAAGCCCAATTTGTTGTGAACTTCAAATTTCCTTGGGCAACCTACCACACAATAGTGCCTTCGACAGAAGAACTCTATTGTTTAAATAGAATATCTCTTAGCTCAGGAAGGATGGCATAGTCAGAAAGAAGGGGATGAGCAAAGTTCTCTAAGTAGAAGACTGGAATGTCCAGGGCAAATACGAGCCAATACCAACGAAATATTTAGTGTCTAGAGTCGCCAATAGTAACATTATGTGACTGAGACCTCAGGAATCAAGTGAAGACAGCGGCACCTAAAATGGACTGACACTGATGCCATAATCAAGGGATGCTGTTACGTTGTTCAAAGGCTCTGTTTATAGGGAATTCATAGGAAATGGGAAACTTGCAGAAAATAAGGGCTGACTATCAAAATTGAGCTTATGAACAGCGATAGGGATAATTAAACTTAAATGGTTGAGGGATAACTGTCTCACAGTTATCTATAGGGATGAAGGCAAACGTCACCACTAAAACGCGCCAAGGTGAGATAATGGGTAGAATAAAATTGCCAAATTTATTTTGGCCACGTTTACGAAAGAGCCGCGATTAACATTTATCCTCCGCCTCCCAAGACAAAACATTGTTCTGTTTTGAAACTTCATCACAAGGTCGCATTTTGCCAGGTTGAAATTACATTACTATACTATATAAAGCGTTAATGTACTATATAAAGCGTTAATGAAATCCTCCAGGATGAACCTTTTACAAGCTTATAAGCTTAATTCACTGAAATGCCTACAATAGAAGCCGGCGCGGAAAAAGCCGGCAGCCTGCGAAATGGGGTCCGAACTTCAAAGAAGTGCTCTGTATCTCCTCATGTCTAAATTCAGAGTCTACAGCTACTCCCACAGAGGGAATTGAAAAGAAACAACTTACTGTCTCACAAGAGTGAGAAGAACGTAAGGACAGCCAATTTCAGTCCCACCGATATCTACCATTTTGAGGTGGACATCAAGACAGCGACGAAGAATGTAAATATGTAAATTCTCAGGATCGTTGTGACGTCATCTTCGGGCAAAATACACCCGCGTTCAACCCGCGTCCCGAATCCCCGAATTCGTTTTCGGAGTACATCGGAGCTCAATGATCAAAGTAAGGATTGGTGGTAAAATTCTTAAATTATTGTTGTTAAAATAAATCTACACTAGCTGCGATTTATTGATGAAAACACAAGAGGTGGAAAAAGTTCTATGTGTAGATCAACGCTTCGATACGACACTAGTTGTATGGGTGGGGTATGAACATGACAGTCACAAGAAAATGACTAAGACCTAAAGCATGTCATGAATCTTCCTCAATAACTAACGAGGTGACTTGCGTTGTCAAAACTAGTTATACCAGTTATTTAGTAACTTGCTTTTTTAAAAAGAATATCTATCACAGCAAAAAGAGCAAAGCTCAAACTCTTAATTTGTGCTGGAGAAGGCTTGTAAGTCCATTGTCACCTGTTGTCTAGCAGCGATGTTCTCACCTGTGTCTGCGAATTACAGGGCTTATCAGTGAACTGGTCACTTGTTGTTTTAACAGTGAGAACAGAATAGCTAAGGAAATGGAAAAAAGTGGAGGGAAGGCATGAAAAATATGAGTTGTGAGTTATAGTTACTGTACCCTTCCACAGGCACCCAAATAGCTTGGATGAATTTGAAGAAAATTTACCAGTAATTTGCAATAACAGACTAGGGATTTGTTTTTTTTTTTTTTTCTCCCTTTCTGTCCAAGCAAGCTAAGGCTCAGTCCCCCTCCTTTTTAGACAAAACAAGGCTAGAAGGCACAAAATCTCTTGAAATTCTGACATCTTCTTAATCTGAAACCTCCCTTATTTTGTCAGTTTCCACTCCCCACCCTTGCCATGTTTTTACTCATGGTCCATGCTACCCGGACCAACCACTGATTTGCTTACCTGAAGGAAAGTAATATGCAGCTTTTGTGAACAACGCCCAGAGTTTTGCATTCTGACATGCTTCGTAAAGAAAATTCTTACTTAGCTGATCACAGATCGTACGTTTCACCAATATTAATACAGTCAAGCCACTCCTTAGTCCTAATTGTCACATACCCAATTATGGTTCAACTACAATATTTGTAATTCTGGAACCACGTTTCAGAGAAATTTTGAAAAACCATTACTTTACACACATAGAAACAGACTGTTAGCCAACATACGCAGGAAATGGAGAGGTTTGTTTTTTTTGGGGGGGGGGAGGGAGTGGATTTTGTGACCATCATGTTCACAGGAAATTATCTTAACTGCATCATAGGTAATCACTGGTCCAACTGCCATAATAACATAATGAGGTCAACACTTACGAGTCACAATCCCAATGCTAAATACAATGATATGCAATGAGTCAACTACATCACATAACAAGGCAAGTCCAACAGTCAGTGGCCAAAATTATGCAGCAGACACTCTTGTTTATGTGCTAGCTATGAAGGCACTACTTATACTGGTTTTTGCTAAATGCACTTGTCACTAGCAGAATGAAACCAGTAGATGAAAAAACAGAATCAACCAGGATAAAAGTCGACCCTGTTTTTATCTTCATGTGCTACAACAAACAGCATTTGGAGCCAGTTGATCAAAAGTGATGTTACACAGGATGATTCGGAACGACCATTTTTAGCGCAATTCAGTGTTGACTTTAATATTGTAGGTTACACAGGACGACTGGTAGTGTAATGTGCACACAAATTCTGTTGGCAACAGTCGTGTTACACGGGATGATTTTTAGCACAATGTAGAAGTGAATAGGGTTCTGGGAAGGCATTGCACAAAAAATTAACAACAGATGTGTTACATGAAACAACTTGACCAAAATTCATGATTTGGTGTTCCAAGTTTTTGAAGCTGGATCAAAAACTTGCAATGCAAAAATTGCACAGAAAATCATTCGTGCACCCATGTCACATGGCATCAACTGTTAGTGCAACATTGCTGCGCTAAAAATCGCTGTTGCCAATTGTCCCATTTAACATCACCTAGCAATTAAAATGATTTATTAAATTTTTTGTTTAGACTGTAACTTAAATCAGTCAAAAACCTTTGAACAATATGATGGAGAACCTTATCAACTTATAATCCCAGATTAATGTTAATCAGCTTAAAAAGGATTAAGCACAGTACAGGAGGATGTCATGTGTTGTCATAGCAACCTTGCCAAGGAAAAGAAAAGCAGTCTTGGTATATGTTGACCTCTGCATTTCAATAGATTGTCAAAATTTTCATTAAGCTGACAAATGAAAAGTACAACAAATTAGAAAGCAACTGTCACATTTGAAATGTACTGAAAAAACTTTACCCCGAGTGGGGCAGAGCACACTAAGCTCCTGTTACTATAACGGATGTTGTTGGTCTCAGCTTATCATCTTTGACAGCTCTAAGGCTACCGGAAAAGATCCCTCCACAACCTTTTGATCTAAAGCATTGGTTGGTGAAGATCTGCAGTTTGCTCAAAGGTACCACAGCCTTTATGACTCCATAACTCTGATAATTTCACAATATTTTCCCATTTGTACTATTAAAATGACAATTGCTTTGTTAGAACAGAAATAGAATGCAGGTCCAGACAGGTCTTTGTACAATTTGTCTTTTTCCTAAAAACCATTCTTCACAAGAAATAAATCACAATAGTACATATTAAATTAAACATGAAGAGCCAACTAATTTACATAAAAAGAACTCCTTGCATGAATCTGCCTTTGCTGTAAATAATAAACATTCCTCACAGAATTACGATGTTTAATGCCATTTAAGGATGCAACTTTTTCTAAAGGTCAATGGTTCAGAGATAAGAAAGAATCTGAATATATCAAAATATTCATCTATACAAAACAAAGCTTAGACTAAGACTAACCAGGGAAATTTCATGTACACAAATAATTTATTGATCCTTTCGAGAAAACCACATGAAAGAGAATTCAAACAACGACGAAAACATATACTATAGTTTAGATGCAGGCGTTCAAGATGACTTATTTAGTCATAAGTTATTTCGATCGGTGATGCAAGACTCTGCGGAAAACAAAACAAACACGATCAAAGCTATTAAAAACATTCGACAAATGAATATGGACAAAATGAGGAACGTGAAAATGATGTCCTAAAACACATGTTTATGTCTATATATTAATTTGCATAAACTTCGTTGTTTAAACACAGCAAAAAGAAGTAAAGGCGAAATCTGTATTCCCGCACCATCGTTCTACTGTACTAGGACTAGAAAATGCTTATAACAGTGAGAAATAGCAAAATTGCAAACCGCTTAGAAATTCCAATTCAATTATTTTCTGGTCTTCGACATACTGAACGCTCTCCTGATGTGAGCGGGTCTGCTAAGTTCTCCATTCAAAGGCTTTATATCTTCTTTTTCTCTTTTCTGTTGAGTTTTTCCTTCTTCGCCAATTTGCGTGGCAGTAGTGATGCTCGTTACATGACTAAACAAACATGGCGTCGATATCTCGACTTTCTTTAGTTTACGGAATTTTTTAACCTTCTCTTTGCCATTGCTAGTTTGAAGTTTGTTTAGTTCTGGGGCCGAAGCGGCAGTTAAAGCCTCCTCCACTGCAGCTTCAACATCTTTTAAGAAAGCATTCGCCGCTTCTTCGCAATTAAAACGAAAACCAGCCATTGTCCCGTCTCCATTTGATAGCATCAAGGTATGAAAGCTCTTTTGTTGTTCTCTGTAATTTGAACTTGATGTAAGGGTCTCTTTCCACGTCGCAAACCCGCTGTCTCTTTCCACTAGACTCAAATATACTCCTTTTGGATTTCTCGCTCCACAATCTCCTGTACTGATTACCAAAACTGGCACTCCGCTGCGAGCTAGTGTCCATTGATTCGAAGGAGATTCTAAACTTGGTGGTTGCCAAAAGTACAAGCTTGCTGTTGCCCCGCACACCACAACGCGGTTTGATAGACAAGATAACGAGAGTTTGATCTTGAAAATATCCTTTTCTGTAAGCCTTTCCCCTAAGGCTTCGTCACTAAGCGTCGTCCTCATTGACATAGCTCTGATTTTTTAAATACACCAGCAAATTTCGCATCAGACTTGACCACCGGAGATTCCAAATTAAAAGCAGTCTTTGTCGACTTTGAAAGAAACACACCTCCGATGAACAACAATTTGAACAATTACAAACACTCCACTGTCATTGCTGGATCACCTATCATCGTTTACGGTGAATGATTTCCGCTTGAAACTTTCGTAAATTTCAATTCTGTCATTTCACAGTTCCTTGATCAACAACCGCACTTTCGAGAATTCGATCGTAAGAAGACTACCACGTGACGTCATGATCTTTTATTTTGACGGATGACACGAATGTGTGACCTGGGTGGGGCTACTTCCGGTCTGCGTACAACGATTAGGGACTTTAAGATACGGTGACTACGGACTACGGACTACGGTTGTACGTGCGTTTTTCTTTGGCTGAAACACTGGGCCGAGTACACAACGAGTGGCGCGAAAATGCGAAGTTAAGATCGCAGACTACAGACAACAGACTACGAACAAAAAGCAAAGGTCAACTCTACACTAAACAGGCACAAAACGTCTTTTAGAAAGATTCGAGATGCTCTGGTTTTGACTTGTAATCGTTGCACTGCAATTCAAAATGTAATTGCACGTGAGGCTTCCGTGCAAGCTTAATCAAATTTTCAGGGCTCGTTTTCAAATTACTTCGCTTGCAAAAGTACTTCAGAAGCAAATTTGGCATATTTTACTAAATTAATTACTTCTCGACTTGAAGGGAAGCCATTTGTATCTAGAAAGAGCGAAGAGAAGAGTTGATATTACAAGCTATATTCAAAGCATCAAATTTAATTTTTATTCTAGAAAACAACGGGGCGGTCAAACTCAGTAAACAAAGTAAGCCGTACATTTTTCGCTGTTCTGAGTTCATAAGCACTTGAAATTGTTCCAAATGCGTATTAGTTTGTAGTTCAAGCGTTACAGTTCAAGAACACCTCAATTTTCTAACTTTAGACTACTTTTTCATACCATCTTCAGTTCCTCGTACTACACCACGCTGCACTACGTGAAATCCTTCCACTACGCACCGTCGTGAGCTTGCGACGGTGGGGACAACAGAACACATATCTCTCGTCCCAGTCCTAAAGTGCCTCCCGTCCGTAGTCCGTAGTCTGTAGTCACCGTATCTTAAAGTCCCTATTGTTTGCCTAAGGGTTGGAGGGAGAAAATTCGGCACGTTTAGGCACGAACCCAAACAAAATAAAATGCAAGAGAATTTCAGTCCTAAATGAAATCTATGATGGTCAACATTTCCAGTTACTTGTAAATTTCACAATTGCTCTAACGTTATTGGACACACAGCACTCCCAGGTGAAGTCGCGAACTTTGCATGTGTTTACCTGGAAAATTTTACTTTCAGTTACAGCTAACATGGAGAGTAATCCTGTCAAGGTAATTTTTAACGTGCTTTCGGTGTCTTCTTGTGGTTTTATGCTGTCATTGCGCTTTGTAATGATAGCATAAATGCCCCCTGGATAAAACCGATTAAGGGTAATTTAGCGTGCTGATGAATGGGCAGTTTTATTATCCTGTGTATATGTTAGTTTATTATGCTACAATAAGCATTGTAATGCTAAATACACTGACTAATCACTTATGTAAATAAACGGTTCCAGCCGGCCGCGGCCATGGACTAAAACGGTCTAAAAGCAGGTAAAAAACAGGTCGCCCGACTCTCAAGTTACACATGATATAACCCGAAAAATAGTTGCTCAATTATGGTACCGAAAATTAATAGTGGCCATTTCGGAAGCCCATTTTGACAGCACCGCACTACACAAAACAGGACACCCTGAGCATAGTTAGTAGAGGGGAGGCCTGAGGCATAAAATGGATTTTCGATTGCAATGAAGAAGGGTGACATCTGTTTTAGTCATGCATGCTGGGATATAGACTGATCCTTTAATCGTTGCATTTTCCTTTTTATCTAATTTGTAATGCACTATTTAGTCAGTTGTAATGTTGACTATTTTGTATTATTTTGTGGAAAAATAGCACCTCTGTAAAAGATGAACTGATCGTTGTAAACTAAAAATTACTATGGTGAAAACCGCGTGTTTTGATATTAAATCACGAAATAGGCCGCAATCTTGGTCTGTATATAGGAACGATTTTAAGGCCGTTATCCTCGTCGGTTATATATACCGAACCAAACGCGGCCGTTATCCCATGACTTAACGAAATAGGCTAATATATATATGTTATTCACCGGCCGGGAGGTCCGTATAGGGAAAAACTGTGCCCGAGGTCTTGAGTAAAGCCCAAGGCCGCAGGCCGAGGGCCGTACTCAAGACCGAGGGCACAGTTTTTCCCTATACGGACCGACCTAGGCCGGTGAATAACGTGTTTATTTTTTCTGCTTTTTTGGGGGTGGAACGAGACGAATTGGTTTGAGAACTGTTTGTAAACAGTCCTTCTACCTGCGCTAGTTCCCACGATCAAAGTTGAGTTAAAATTATTAAGCTTACGAAAAAGAGCCGCTAGCAAACGGTAGGGATAAAGGATAGACTAACGATAAAACAGAACTAAAAATATATCATAAAACAATAAGCGTTAAGAACAAACCCCGACGTCTCATAGCAAGAATAAAGAAATAAGCTTTGTCCTGTTGAAAATGAAATCACACGTTTAAATTTGGTTTTCAGTACCGAAAGATCTTTAAAACAGGTAAGATTTTTAGTGAAAACTAAGGCTTACACGCCACAAATTCCAAATACCAAGATTTTCGCAAATCGATACTTCGAGAAAACTAAACTGTATAAAAAACTTTCTTGTTTGACTATTTTAGCTAACAATCATCAATAATCATATTGTCTTGAATGAAGCCAAATGGGACGAGATTAGAAAAGAGATCTCCAAGGAAAATAACGAAATTTCAACTGAGAAACGGAGGTCAAAAGATTACCTTGCAGTTAACCCATGTTAAATCAAATGGCGTACGTCCATAAGAAAACTACAACTTGAAAAAAGCAAGCCAGCAAAATTTTCTTAACAAAAACACATGAATACTCGCCTTTTTCGGAGAATAACCAGGCCTTTTATTCCATTGCTGATTTTTCCTTTCACTTTACAACGGTTAGTGAGAGAAAAGTTCCCTTGTTGTTGTGCGGGAGACCGGGAGTAAAATGATTTCACTTCAAGTTTTCCCGCGGATTAAAGCGATCCGTACGCGGGGTCCGGATGGGAAAATCCGGACCGCTGGAGAGCGCGTCATAATTAAGCCAATCAGATTCAAGGACTTGGGATTCCAGACCGCTGAGATGCTTCAGGAAAAAATAAATTTAAATAATACCAACGAAGATAACGGCCTCAAAATCGTTCATAAATACAGACGAAGTTAACGGCCTAATACGTTACAATAATAATTCTCTTGAAAACCTTAAAAATAACAACGTTTTAGTATAAATCTACTAGCGTTCTATCATAAATGCTGCAATCTGGATTGGCTACCCTACTCGCTATCTATTCCGTGATAGATAGTGAGTAGCGAAAAGGTGAGTGGCAGGCACAGTCTTATACTTCAAAATAACAGTGCAATGATGTAAAACTTTTCACTTTAGTGGAATATTAATCGAGATTTATACTAAAACAATTAGATTATTCGCTCTCGATTTCTATGCGTGATAGTTGATTCGGCCTTCGGCCTCATCAACTATCACGCGGTAAAAATCTCGAGCTCACAATCTAATTGTTAAATAGTAACTGTTTTAAAATTCCCATTATTATGTTGGCTGGTTTCCTTGAAGAACTTCAAATTATTTTCCATGGAGACTTTCAAAGGTGTGCAAACTAGTTTCCCATATACAGTCGAAGCTCTTGTAAGTGACCACATCGCGGATATTCAGAAAAGTGGTCGCAACTAGAGCTGGTCGCTTACCAGAAGGGGCTCTTGGAAGCGACCACGTGATAAAACAATAGAGGCTGGTCGTTTAAGAGAGCTTTTAGCATAAAGCCTGGCATAAGTTGATGGTTACTAATAGTACTGTAGCAATAATATTAAATATTTTTTATTGCCTGTTTAATACGGGAGAGGGTCGCGTATGTACAAGTCAACGAACCATTAGCGCTTATGCTATGTATTGTTTGAATGTGTGACAGTTCACTGACGGGGTATAACAATAGGGCCATATATGTTGGTCGTAACTAGAGCTGGTCGTTTACGTTTTTTTACGAGAGTGGTCGCAAGGAGAGCTTCGACTGTATATCTGACATTATGATCGTCAATTTTGGCAAGTGCACGGTCTTCAAGAGATTCGTAGCCTACATGGCAGGTCTAGAACAGGGGGTATCATGAGGAACTTGTCTAATTTGTTTTGTTTCTTTTTCTAAATTCACGCAGCCCACGAGTGCACATGTTTTTCTGGCTTCTCTTCACTTTATCAGCGCCCTCCCCCCCCCCCCCCCCCCACCATACACACACTTCGTTACCAGATTGTGGCTAGACTAGTGTACGATCTTTTAAGTCTTGGTCTATCGTTCACACTTTTCCCTCGCAAGGATTTTTTGGAGAAAATAGGATGCGGGCTTTTGTTTAAACTGAACTTAGACTACAAAAAGCTGGTCTCTCTTTCCGCTCAGGGATAGTCGAGCGAAAAGAACATGAGGGCAAGCGCAAAAATCACCTGCTGCGTGGAAACGGGTGGCTTGATAATCTCTGAGCAGAGAGACTGCTCATTTTCCAGTCCTTCTTGGCGGAAAGAACAATATCTCTGGACGTCCGGACAAACGGACACACAACGCATTCTTAGTAGTGCAAAGAAATTGCAGCGTGAGTCACTCAGTTTCCTGATACCCCACCATCGTTTTAGAAATACTGTGCACGATGTCCCCACTTACTGTCCCGTCCTTTGGGAGCCAACATCTCAGTAAAATCGGTCTTCTGATTTGGGCTAGACTGCTAGCAGTCCCTTTCTGGATAGTCGAGAAAGCGCGCGAAATAGCCGAGCGAAAAAACTGGAGCGAACGAGCGGAGGGGGGCTGGGGAAGTCTCTTCTCGTTTTTATCTCCTCGCTCCAATTTTTCGCTCGGCTATTTCGCGCGCCCTCTCGACTATCCAGAAAGGGACTCGTTTTTTTCTCCTCTCTCCAGTTTTTCGCTCGGCTATTTCGGGCACCCTCTCGACTATCCAGAAAGGGACTGCTAGCAGTCTAGATTTGGGCTAGTGACCCGTTCGCCAAATTTAAGGCGTTTGATTTCCACTGAGTCCACTGTGTTCCCGCGGCACCCGCACAGATTTGCAAAACGTGTTTGTGATATGCACGTGAGGAGTTCTGGACACGAGATTAACTGCATGCAACGATTTCAGGAGTGAACACAGAAGTGCACTGTGTACATGAATGTGTCTTCTGGTCAGCCTGCATTAGCAGTGTCCGTTATTTATTTATTTATTTATTTGTTTATATATTTATTTATTTATTTATTTATCTATTTATTTATCTATTTATTTGGATTCTATTACGAGACCCGAAAAAAGAACTTGTCTGCAGGAGCCAGGCTCAGAAAAGCGAGGGGGTAAATTAGAAGGGGGAAGGGGGGGGGTTATTTTAAGGGGAAGAAAAATGTATCCCGGGCTCTTCCTCTGCTTCGATTTGCGCCAGGGGCTCCTAAATTGCGCTTACTGCCGGCTGAATTTCCCACTCTGTCCTCTTTCTGCACGCTATAAACTCGATTGCCTTTTGAGTCATCTTGGTCCCTCCGTGATTGACTAATATCCATTAGCTGCTGACTCGCAATTTGCTGATCGTGACAGGCCCATTTTGGATGATCATGATACTGAAAAGGGACTTTTCCCAGGACTGGGCTCCTCTTTCAAGGATTACAGGGGAACTAGCCGCAACAGGGCCTGTCTCGGCATATAGATTTATCAGAATCCCAAAGGACAAAGGAGAGGACGTTGGAGCCCTGAAATTTTTGCTGTTGAGTCTGGAGCTTAAGGCTATTCTTTGTTTACAGCTCGGTCCAAGAGAACATCAGCTCTTGCCCAGACAAACTGCGCGCCGATATTCAGGAGCTGGGGAGAACGAGCCCTAAGCCCCTTTGGGGCCCTGATCTATATGTCCAACCGATGTCCCGAACTCCACCTGACCTAAAAAGACTGAATAATTGAATCAGTTAATCACCTGCTTTTATCAGACAAAAGATTGCTGATAATTTTTTAAATGCATTTTAATCTAGCTTGCCAAAATGTATCGACTCAAGTCAAACAAACAGAAGTTAGCACATTTGACGTGCCTCAGCCAGTTTAATGGACTTGACGCTAGTCACATCCGTTGTTGACCTTTTTCAATGAATTGCATGACTGAGTAAACAGTGTTGAATAATATTGTTTAAACAAATTTGAATAAAAATCAGACCAGTACAGCCACAGGGCAAATAAATGTCTTGCTGCTAACCATAAATGACCATAAATGACCCTTGATTTACGACTCTCGCAATGTAAATATTTCACAAGAGCTACTGTTAATTATCAAATTGTTACCAAGCTGTGCTCAACGGGACAATAAAGAACCCTCTGATTGGAAAGACTTGATATTGCAGCCCACGAGTAGACAAACAGGGGTTTAGTAGTCGCAGTCATGTAAATATGAGTCATATTTTCTATTTACTCCCACGCCTTGATTTTCGAGATAATTTTCTCAACCAAGCGGAAATGAACCAAAGCCGCTCAGTGTAAGCAGCGGTGAATATTTCCTCTGATTTCCTCACGAATCCGCATAACCTGGTAACCACAAGTTTCGTGCCGAGGAAAAGTACTTCGTTTGGTTGTTTGTTTGGAGCAACACTTCGCTGTCGTTAGCGGATAAGGGTGCCCAATTCACTTGAGATCTTTGTTTTGGAGGACAAAGCGATTTCCAATGAAGCCTGCGATGGTTTTGAGCGACGAAGATGTCCAGAGAGTAAGAGAATCTCTGGTGAAGACATTAACCCCTCGACATAAAGTTGTCATCGCACCATGTTTGGCAGAAGTTTTTGTCTTGAACAAGAGTAAAAGCATTCTACGACGATCGTTTAAAGAGAAATGGAATACCGTCGGGAAAGGAGTCATAGCCTTGGTGTATAACACCGACAGCCTCGGTCAACGGATCGAAATCTGTCTGACGTCCGTAAAAACCCGAGCGGTTGTATGGCGAGAGACAGTAGTGGCCTATTTGACGAGGATTGAGTCACCGCAACCAAGCTATCATACCTTCAACAGCACGAGAAATTTTTATGAAAAGACGGCGATACGTTACGAAAACGAAACCGTCGCTAGCCTTGTGCTACGCGCTTTAAACGTGTTTTCGTCGCCATCAAAATCACAAAGAGATGCAAGAGGCCCAGGCGGACATAAACCGGCCTCACGGTCACACTCGTTCAACGTTGCTCCAAGACCGAGACACCCGCGCGCTCAGGAAAACGCTTTTGAACGCTGCACGGTTGCGCTTTCTAACATCCAAATTCAGCAAGTGTTTAGCAGTGAAGGAAGGCCAGCCAGTGAGCCACAAAAAGGTCTATTGTGCAAAACAACAAGTGCGCTAACTACTCCACATGCACAAAGCCAGCAAAGCGAGCGCCTCGTATCCATTTCAGAGGCATGCGAGAAAAGCTCGTCGGATCAGACCACCTTTTATCACCCTAATAAACAGATATTAAGCTACAAACAGCCCTCCCGGAGTCACAGTTTCAATTTGGTTCGACGTTGCACAGAACCAGTGATTAATACAACAGATTTAATGGTTACCGATTTATGTACAACTGAACTTTAAGTGATCCCAAAGGAGACTTAAAATGAACAAATACGAGTTATAAACGCTGGCGTTAATATTGTCTTAAATGACTCCAATGTTTAATATTTTCTAGAACGATGATATCTATGGTATGTACGACCGCCGGGGAAATCATGCGATATTATCATGTTTTGTTAGAAATAGTTTGAATTTAAACGCACTGCAGTTAAGATTAGCTGAGCTATTAAGACGGTTTATAATATCAAGATTAGATTTTGTACAGATTGTCATAAAATGTACATTACCTTACCGCAAGTTTTAATTTATTGAAAGAAATAAAAAGGCTGATCAATGCATTATTCTTGTGATATTTTGTCGTCAAGTTGTCTGCGCAATTTATGAGCGCTTTACCTTGCGTAAAATTATTAACTCTAAACAGTCCTATTCTTGCATGAATAATCATGCGTAATTGGTAATTAGCTTACTATCTTTTACAAATAAAAAAAAGAAAATGTTTCATCAGCCACAGAAAAGTAACTCGACGGGAAGGAATTAGTGGGAAGAGGGCACACATTGTTTCCCATCCAAGCTAAATTCTTTGCTGACATATCCGTCGTAAAATTGTACGTAATTTGTACATATGTAAATCAGCTAGCCGCCTGAGTGTCCGGTCCAGTATTGTGGCACAATAAGCACTAGTATGCGTGTGGGTGGCTCTTCGAGAACTATTAAACTTGCGGTTGCTGATGACTCCTAATGGCATGCGATAGTGCTCTATAAAAGTCACGTCGGAAACAAGTTTTGAATATTTATTCAAAAGAAAAATTGTATTTCTTGGTTACGGGCCTATTCAGATATGAAAGGATACTTTAAAAGGGGTTGTCAGCTATTCTTAGCCGCAAAACATGTATTTCTACCGTAGGAAACTCAACTATCTCAGTCGATGGGTTTGTTTTAGAAAGTACTCGAAAAGGAGCTAATAGGTAATCGACAAATGTCAGGAAACTGTTAAGTCGTGAACTGATAAATGAAGATCTAGATATCGAGGAAGTCTTAATTGGACATGCAACGTTTAGTTTCGCTGTTTTTTAAGATTGGCTCTTTAAATAAATTAAAGAGGGAAATTCTTAAAACTGATCTGTCTCTGACGTCTTCATTTGTCCGTTTTCTTTCTTCTCCAAAGAAAGGCAAAATTAAAATAATAATTAAAAAAGAGTTTTCAGTGTTTTGCATTCGGGAGTCAAACAACACTCTGGAGAAAAAGCAGATTCTCTCAAAAGTACCATCTCGGTAGCCTTACTTTAGGGTTTTATTCGCAGACTCAAATGCGAGAATCGAATCTGCCAGCATATTAAATAGCACCACAAAAAAAGTAGTGCTTAGTAGCTTTTATTCGAATCGACTCAATTTTGGGTTTTCATCATATTCCCAGACACAAAACTTACAACCGCCTTGCACCGTGCACAGCCCAAGGATAGTGAATGACCCACACAGGAAAGTTAGAGTCATCTTGCACGTATGAACGGTATCGCAGGGCACTGAACTACTCTGGTAGCTTTTGTTTAATGTTGGCCTCACTTCCGCCGCGTTTCTCCAATAAACTCAAAAGTTAGAGCCACCTTGTACTGCTAAATAGAGTTTTCATTCGAATGGCCGGTCTTCGGATTACGTCAAGAGATTTAAAAGTTAAAGTCATGATACTTAGCATAACAAAGGATAAGACAGGAAGATTTTGTTAAAGGTCGGCATAAGCGCGCTAGCGTTCACACTTCAAGATTTTACCCGTAGACTCAAAATTTCGAACATGGCTCGAATCACGTTACAATGACTTCTTTATTGAATTGTCACTGACAATAGTTAAAACCGTGTCGACGGCAATTTTTAGCTGAATGAAGCAATAAATTTCAGTGCTATCCTGACCTATATTCTGCTTTTTTGACTGATAACTACACCGATTGATTGTGGTGAAAACCTTTTTGCGATAGAAGTCTCATTAGTCATACCAAAGCAACACCAAGGTACCTAGCCGACTGCTTTTCAAACTAGACAGAATGACGGCTGGAAATGGAAACAATGAAGCACGCGAATAAGTGAAATCAAATACAATGAACTGCTATCTTTCAGATTGTACGTGGACACAAGCAGCACTGAATTGGTAATAACATGTTTTTAACTCCAAAACAACTGGTATTGCCACGGTATTGTTTACAGGATATCACAATGGATGTTGCGAAGTGTTTGAATTCCTACTCAATTAACCACATACGTCTCGCGGTGCCGCTACTCCAGAAAATAACGTTTGAGGAACAACCTTACTTAAAATGCCCGCCTACTCAGAACGAGGAAACACTGTTGTCGAGAAGACGTTTCTCAAGTTGTTTTGTTTTACCACATCCGCGTAGCACTTAACATTTGTCGCGGAAGTTTTGCTTCTCAGAAGCAGAAAATTCTGCTTCCGTGGCAAAGTCAACAAAAGTTGGCACGTGCGCGGGCGAAACATTAGCGGGAACCTGAAATTCACTTAAGCTGATATTTTCAATAGTTAGAGCCTCTTATGGTAATGTCAGCAAACAACACTTAAAAGGCGTTATTGTGTTAAGAACTGCACGTACAACTTTAAGTACAAGAATCTGTTCCAGCCGACTCATTGTTGCAAGGTTTGAAAAACCTTCAACTTTCAACTTCCAGGTTTTTTCTGACAGAATCGATTTTATTATATTGACAAGAGTGTTTCAGTGGAAAATATACCACTCGTAAGTTCATACGAAACTACATCCGGGACTCGTGTGGCGCTTTTTCCATGTCCTCACTAGTGAGGATATCGATGACGTCATTCACCAAGTTTACACCGTTGTTTGGGCAAAAAAGCTCAAAAATACTCTTGCCTATCTAATAAAAAGAAAATTACACGGTGGCTTGAAGATATGAATTTTATTTTCTCGTGGTACAAAAACAATATTTAATATTGTTTTTACCATTCGAAAATAAAATTCGTATCTCCGCGCCACCGTGTAGTATCCTCTATGTATTAGACGTCGTGCGCGAGCTCTGATACAAACTCCATCCACAACAAAAGCTTCACCCAGTTTTTGGGACAAAATTTACTTCAACGTAACCTCTGCAGTTTGTTTTCTGCAGTGTCTTGGGAGCAAATTTTTGTCAAATTCTTGGATTCCTGGACGCAACGTAATGTTACTTTGCATCCCTTCTTCTGCGGTCTACGAACGCAGATCGTCTCTGATAATGGGGCTTTTTGAATTTTTTTCGTTACAGTAGCAAGGGCGCACCTCAGAATGAGCACTGATTTCCCCCGAGACAAAGAACTGCAATGAGACATTATCATTATCCATGACTAGCTGAAGTTTTTCAGTTAGAACATTGTATTCCCCACCCAAGGTTATATGAATGGGTCAAGAACTGGACTTTTGTGAAGTGCTTTGTGATCTGCCCCTATCACCCTCTTATCAAATTCAGTGGGCACATTTTTCACAGCACTGTCTTTACTACCCAGCAGCTGGGTATTACAGCCAGCAACTACAGTGAAAATGGCCGGCCACTCAGAGTTTGAAAATGACTAAAAGACAACAGGCATGGGAGATTTCCTTTAGTTTATGGCCAGCTATTTTCCCTGAGAGGATGCCTTCTTCAAAGCTTAACATTTTTGACAGCCCTGATTTTTTGATATGTAGGAAAACATTACTTCAAGTCAGAAATTTCTCAAATATAATTTATTTGTGACATTATCAATTTACTACTATATTTCTTTATAAGCCGCTTTGTATTTTGACCCAATTAGTACACTGAGCACTACACTAAACCCTGTCAAACATAACCTCGTCCCCAGGGTCCCTCCTCTTCCTGTCCTTTGGAGTGAGCGAGGAGAGACCCTAGTACAAATACTTGTGTCAAAGACCCCACAAGGCACCGCAGTCTTCAGTGATGCCATATTTTAAGTAAATTCAACCTTTTTTGTGAAGCTGGTAGTTAAAAAATGTTTAAACTCCCTATAAACTGTCAGGAAATATTTGCAAAACAATTCTACGAAATATTTCTCGTGTACCTTTTCTTATCATTTCCTTAGTTTACCTATTTCAGGAAATTTTCCAATAACAAGTTCTATCACTTTAATTTTCCAATATTTGTATTTTATCTGCAATAAATACATTAAAAACAAAACATCAAAAAGGGACTCCCTAAAGATATCACCCTTAGGATAACTTACACTCAGAACTCTGAATTCATTGTATTTCTCTGTAACATCAATTTCATTTGAATGGTTCGAAAATAAAGATTTTGCAACTGTGAAAAAATTCTTTAGAACAATTTGCATGAAAACATAAATAACAAAACATCTGGTTGCACTATAACCGTGAATGGATGGCTGGTTATTTTGTTTGGTGCAATGCAAACAGTTACAATGTCTTGTTTCATCATTTCTTTTCTTTATTTTAATAAATACAAAGAAAACTACCTTTCTATGTTTAATTTAACCTTAATGAAATCTCAAAAGTCTGCCACTGCTGATTCTTTTAAGAATTGTGTGGTTCCAGAAAATATTCATACCTCCCCCTATGGATGGCTTTTTACTTTGATGCCCCCCACCCCTCTGGAAATTCCAGTTTAGCTTCATACTTTCCTTTAAAAAATTTGGCCTGTGAGACCTTCCACCCCCTCGGAATTTCCAATGACCATCCATGGGGTGGAACCACACATTAAAATGCTGTAGCATGAGACAGTTAGGAGTATTTCCACCTTACCCCACCCCCTCCATATGCTGCTAGACTAGTTTATCCTGGTGACAACCTTAGCATTTTGTAAGGTTTTGTGTAATGGTTTTGCCATTAACCACTCATACACAGACAATAGCTGTGGCTACACCAGAGTGTTTGACCATGGTAAAAAGGCTTTTACCATAAAAATAAAACTGTCTATGTAGTCACTTCTTACCAAGGTAAGCCTACAAAAGTGAATATCAAAAGGCTGCACTGATTAGCTTCAACCAGGTAAACCAACCGTAATAGCAGCATTTGAAGTATTTAAATAAATTTGATATTTGATATTAAGATACATTATTGGTAATTTGATATTTTCTTAATTTAAGTTTGATATTTTCTTCAGTTGCTTCTGTTGCCTTGAAACTCAGAAAATGTCCAAGCAGTGCTAGCCAAAAAGGAAACTGGAATTATCTGATCAATAAATAAAAGCAACACGTCACTCTCTGTTTGAAAGAATTTGGAAAAATGAAGCATTATAAAAACACACAATCAAACTCGTTGCATTAGTAGAAAGAGCAACATGTAAAGGCTCTTCACTAGTTTCAATTTTAGAAATAATTTCCCCATCTGGTTTAAATGCCACAATGGCATTACTGCTGCAGTCGCACACTAGAATTGCATCGTTAATTACATCAACTGCTATACCAACAGGATCTAAGAGATCCCCATTACCAAAGTCAAAAAGAAACTTTCCACTGCTGTTGAAGACTTTGATGCATTCCAGGTCACCATCAGTTACAAAGAACTTCCCTTGGTGATAGGCAACATCTTGGGGGCAAGCAAGATTGTCCTCACCAAAGCTGAACAAAAACTTTCTATCAGGACTGTATACCAGAATACAAGGCTCGACTAGCTCCTCTGGTTCATCACAGCAATCTCTAGGGCTTGACGTGACTAGTAAGCGGCCATCAGCATCTGTAGATATCCTTGTGAATTTCACTCGGGAATTGGGTGCCTTGACATACTTTTTGACAAATGTGCCTTCTCGGTCATAATGCAACAGGCGATTGCATTCACGATTTAAGACGATTATTTCATCATCTTTGGAAAATGTGATGTCCCACAGGTCACCATATCTAATGCGAAATGACATCACAGGGTCTCCTAGAGGAGAATAGATGTAAACACGCCGATCTTCTTCATCTAGCACAACAATGTCACCAGTTGCATTTGATACTGCAATGGCAAAAGTGAAATTTCCTGTAACAATAGTCTGAGTTACTTCACCACATCTACTGTAGTCAATAAAACCTGTGGCATTGACTATACTGTTAACATAGTTATTGGCTGATAATGACAATTTTCCAAGCATTTCAATGCATTTTCCATGCAAATCAGACCATTGTCCATGACTAAAATCCATGTCAGCTTGGCTTGAGAGCTTTTTGGCCTCCAAAGTTCTTTCATCAGCAGTGGAGCTGACTTCTTTTAACTGCTCTACTAGAGCATCTTTAGATTCTAGAATTTTTCCAACTTCACCCTGCTGGAGAATTTCATTTGCTTTCTGCATACAAGTCCGAGCTTTTTGAATGAATGAGCCCATATGTTCTCTCTCTTTTTGAAAAGAATTAGAATCAAAGTGCTCAGTCAGAAAATTACCAAGTTGAGAAAGAAGAAATTTCCTCTGATCATTAATGGTCTGAATAAGATCGTCAGCCACTTTATTAATCTCGCGTGTTAACATTTCTCCTTGATCGGTTGCCTTCTCGTAGCAATCTTCCATTTCCTTCACTGCTTTCTCTGCTCCTTTTACCCGTTCTTTACAAACATTTAACGCACCGTTAATAGCCTTTTTCTCTTTCCTCGCAGGGGTGTTCTCCATAAGTCGTAATAAAAGATGGTTTGTAGGAAAAGAAGACACTCCTGTCGGAGGAAGGAACGACTCTTCCCGACATTGTGGGCATGAAATCGTGTAAGAATTTTTCCGTACCATGTTCTCTAAACACCGCTCACAAACGTTATGCGCACAGCTTGGAAGGCACTTTGGTTCTTGAAATTCTTCCAGGCAAACAGGGCACGTCGTTTCGTCGCTCATAATGCTTACAACTTTCTGAAGTTCACGATGTTCCGAGACTGCGGCCATTGTTATAAATTCACCATGATTCACTGGTGACGTTGCACACTCAGTTGGTCAGGTACAACTCAGTAGGTCCGCATAGAGTGCAAAATCCCAGAAACAGAACAGTTGCACGTCAGAAGGTTCTCTCACGCAAAGAGAATGATCGCAGGTTGAGAACGTGGGTTCTTACAATTTGCTACATTAACCTCAAAAATCTGGTTAGGATGGCCGAATGCACAATAGTAGGAAAATTTCACTAAGGTGCAGGATTGCAGTATATCAAAATATCAAAAAGATGTGATATTTTGATATGACGATGATATCTCGTCAATCTTGATATTTTGCCCGGGGGGTGTAATTCCTAGTAATAGGTTAATGGGGATGTGCCGCTGGATGGGGTCGCATTTTCACGACTGGATTGACTATAATGGGGTTGCATTTTCATTAGGAGCTAATAGAGTTACTACAATGGGGTCACACATTTGCGGGATTTCAGGGGCCAGTAAATTCCGGCAAGTAGGGATTTGGGGTATATTTGCCCAAAAGTGACTAACATGGGGTCTATAACTGGCTACAGAATAGACTATAATGGGGTAGGAGTTCGGAGAGGCCAGCGGCACATACCCAGCAAAAATTGAACCAAGTATCCCCCTGGGATATTTTGATATTATCATGATATTATAAGTAAAGGTTTTGTTGATTTTTACTTGTCTTTGTATCATGATATTATCATGATTTTTAATAATGCGCGTGGCGCACTACAATCGTGAACTTGCCTCGTTCTGTTAGCGTGTCGCATGAGAGGCAATAAGAATGTGATTTTCTCTCGTTCTACAAGGGTGACGTGCGATAAATCATTCAGAAATTTAAATGTTCCTCGTTCTATAAGTGTGAAACGCGACAGACGCAATGACAAATATCCATTTCACTCGTTCTATTAGCGCGTGACACGAGACAGACAATCACAAATGTGAATTTTCCTCGTTCTTTAAGCGTACTGCGCGAGAGGCATTAAGAAATGTGAATTACCGTCGTTCTATTAGACAGGCAATCAGAAATTAAGACTTGTCAGGCAAACAATATGTATTTTAAAACCTTAACATACGTATTATTTACAGCATTCATAACTTACGTATTTCTTAACGTATGGAAGGTTTAGGATTTGGAGAAATTGTACGAAACCCAAAAAACAGGTCGCAAGAAAGCTGCGTTGTTAGAAAGAGACCCCTGGAAGAGATGACAACTGAGGCGAAGAACAAGCTTAGAAAAGTTAATATCACCGACGAACAATATAATTAGTCCTTTTCTTAGACCATTTCGGTTTTCATAGACTTTGAATACCATACAGACTTTTTAACTCTCGCTATGAACTAACAACTCTAGTTGCTTGATGTTATAGAAGGCTTCAAAATGTTTGAAAATTAGCTTCCGTAATCAGTTTTACAATTTACTATTTTTCCTTCGATAACTTGAGATTCTTGATAGTCTTTTTGATATTTTGAGATTATCATGATAGTTTGATAATATCATGATATATCAAAATATCAAACCCCACCAGACAATAGTCTCGCTATAAAATGCTTGAGATTTTTGATAGTCTTTTTGATATTTCGAGATTATCATGATAGTTTCATAATATCATGATATATCAAAATATCAAACCCACCAGACGTAGTTTCGCTATCAAACGCTTGAGATTTTTGATAGTCTTTTTGATACTTCGAGACTATCATGATAGTTTGATAATATCATGATATATCAAAATATATGAAACCTCTCAAAAAGATAGTCGTTATATTTTGATATCTTGTGCAATGGAGAATACCAAAATATCATTACCTTGTATCACTTTCAAGACATCATGATATTATCAAAAAATATTAGAAGAAATGTATAAGAAAATATTTGATTTTTCAAAACTGATAGGAGAGATTGATATTTTGATATTCTGCAATCCCGCACCTCTCTCGAAAATTTATACCGTTCTGCGTGACCAACCGGATGACTGGATCTCATTATTTACTGAATGCCGTTTGTAGAGCTCCACCGGGGACACTGGGGACACTGTTAACCTCTGTAAGAAACATTATAAACTAGACATAAATGTTTCTAAAAACGCCACCTGGTGGGAGGCTTACCAGATGTCTGATTAGAACATGGGACTAACGTGAAACAAATCCAAGTGGTTAGAGAGGAAGACTTGAACCCGGGACCTCCGGATTTAGACAAGTCCAGCGCCCTGACCACTCGGCCACGCTGCCTCCCTATGAATATATCCTCCCATGGTAGAGGTAAAGTCACACACGAGCCAAGGAGGCACACACGGCTGGAGCTTATCCTGGTTTCTGTAGCATGAAGCAACCGAGAGTATTGCTACTCCCCCCTGTATGGGATGCTCATCCATTGTAGGGTTACCCCCAGCAGTATGTCACCGGTACCCATTTACACATCTGGGTGGAGAGAGACAAATGTGGGCTAAAGTTTCTTGTCTAGGGAAACAACATGATGGCAGGGACTGGGCGTCGAACCACCGACCTTCAGATTTGAAGTCCAACGCGCTAACCACTACACCACCGCGCCCTTACACTCCTCTCTAGGATATGAATAATAAAATTATTAAAGAAAACTGTGACAGGAACTATTTTCAGAATGAACTGGTCCCATTTAAGGGTGAAAACGAATTCGAGCCACACCCACAAAATTAGATTCTGGTAGCTTTTAGACTCGCTTCATTTCAATTTTCTTACCACCATCCCTGTCATTTTCATAATGGGTTCCATCCACCAGGTTTACAACAAGCGAATGAAGAGAACAGAAGTTTGCATGCAATCAATTTATTTTACTAATTTCAATTTCAAGTGTCTAGATGGCCAGCACTTGGTGTAGCTAAATAATGATTACATAAATAAAAATGTTTTATCACTCTTATTTAATTCGTTACTGATTTTTCTTCCTATTGCAAGGGCTTGTTTTACCAAGCATTTGAAATCTCTTTTACATGTTATGTAGGTAAATAAATCTTAGGAGCCTGGGAATGAAAACATTGCTCTTATAATTCTCAGTTCTTTTAATTATAAATATCTTCTTATTGTTGGAAGTGTTTTATACAATAAAATTATCTCCTTATCAATGGAAAAGTTTTGTACAAGCCATTATACAGCATACAGTGTTTGAAAACTTATTTACGTTCCATTCAGTTAGATTTTTTTCATCAGTTAATAATAATAATACTGGCATTTAGAAGGTAATTTTGTATCCTATCTGTGTGCAATACCGTAGCATTCAATAGGTACAAGTACTTTGGCCTGAGTTAAGCCACTCTTGTTGCAAAATAGCCAATTACTCCAATCACCCTAGCAACAGCCTTTTCAGGTGCTACACAGGAACACCTGTGACCCGAGGTAATTGGACACTGAATTCCTGTAGGAGAAATTCTCAGTGCTGTTGACGATAATGCTGTTGTTGCTGCTGTGACAAAACTCCACAGTTAAAATATCCGGATCAACAGGGCTTGTCACACAGCGAAGCCTGTCCTACAGGTTTTTCCCAAAAACAGGTCCTGGACGAGTTCCTCTTAATATCCCACTTACTGTCTTATGAGAGAGTAACAAACACCTACACCAATGGCGGCTGCAGCAACTCCATACTTGAGCCATGAATCCCAGGACTTCCTCTTGTCAGCAGAGCCACTGGCCCTTCTCCACTGCATGGCATCTTTTCCACCACCATCTTTCACCTCCCTCTCCCAGAACTTTTCCAGCAGAATTTGTGTGTCAATTATATCATTCTCATCCTCTGCATCAAAGGCTGCCTGTCGAGGAAAAAAAAAGATTGTTATAGGTACCTCAAGATTGTTATATCTCAAATGTGTTTTTCCAATTGGATGAGAACATGTCACATCTCAAAACAGTCTAACTTCCTAAGGTGAACAAAACTCACTAACTCCCCAGGGAAACAACAACTTGAACTTTTGACTCACACGTGATCAGGTCGTGCACCTTGAAACCGTGGCAAATTTGTGCGTCAGTGATGAGTCAAGCAAATAATTTTTGCCTTTTTTTGAGTCGTGAGGTACAAGAAAACACTTAATGACTGGCCCCACAGAAAATGACTAGACCCACAGGAATTTGACTTGACCCTCACTGTTCCCCTCGGCTACAATGAGGGTCTCAGGGAGACAACACTTACTCTTTCCCTTTGGGCCATTAAGTGACCCTTATAATTGATTTTGAGCCCAGAGAAGAATGTAACATCACAGTGTGACACCACTTACAGGACTAGTGGAGATCACTAGTGCAATGTTGTATCAGGGCCTAAAATTCACTTGGCATCTGATCTACATTAACCATAATGGTCTATTTAACCCACAACAGGCTTATTTCATTCCTTAGCAACAGGAATGGGGTGTGTATAGGAGGGGGGTTGGCAGTTCACTATTCCTAATGTCCAGCATTATACCATCAACAATACCGTAAACTGCCGCTTATAAGCCCTGGGCTTATACAACTCCGTAAGAGGATTTGGGTGGGCTTGTAAATGG
The DNA here is from genome assembly GCA_964017195.1 of Siderastrea radians. NCBI lineage: Eukaryota > Metazoa > Cnidaria > Anthozoa > Scleractinia > Rhizangiidae > Siderastrea > Siderastrea radians. Next base: position 12,761,488 of record OZ024887.1, on the reverse strand, counting down.
AGGGGCTTACATCGGGGGGGGGGGGGGGGGGGCTTCGGAGTGGAATTAAAAAAAAAACGTTTTGAAATGAGCCACATCAGTGTTGGTCAAAATATGTTTTTAATCTACCAGTTTTTAATTAACCTTTGAAATGACATAATAAATTGAATTCATTTCAATTTTAACAACAAAATCAAAACTGTAACAACACGAACGTAACCAGAACGTAGCAAAACAGAAGCTCAGAGTTTATCTTTGCAGTGTTCTGTGAGAGTACAAGGAAAACTAGATGGGGGCTTATATCCGGGGGGGGGGGGGGGCTTATAACTGGATATATTTTTTTGTTTACAGGTAGATGGGCCTTTAACTGGGGGAGCTTATAAATGGGGGGGGGGGGGCGTATAAGCGGCAGTTTACAGTATACTGCTCACCTCAGTGTCAGTGAAGAGTGGTAGATATTTCCCTGACCATTTTGCGGCTTAGGAAATATCCACCAATTTTCACCTCCACTTCTGAACAATTATTGTTAAGACTAATGCACATTTTACACCGTCCACCAATTTACCATTAAATCACTGCACTTTTTACTAATAAGTTCATGTACCTTGGGCCCCCTTCCATGAAAAGAGGCCCTCTAAAAACTGTGAAGAGCACCACTGCTCCTTGATAAGCCACTTTCACGAATTAAGGTCCTTATTTGTGAAGAACCATCTGGCTTGATCAAATTAATTGATAGAATGGATCTTTTATGGACATTAGGGGTATGGAATGGTTAATCTGAGACTTTGTAAGATGCCAAGACCCTTGTTTTAAAATTTGATACCAAGACTAAATACGTATAAACAATTTCCAAGCCCGCGACTCATATATCAAATAATCCCAGCCAAAGATTGGCTCAGTTTTGGTATACCCGGTAGTAGGTTATAACAGGAAACATAAAGCAGTTACCGTAAACACCGGCGTATAAGCCACACCCTTTTACCCTAAAACTTCGTTCAAAATCGGGGGTGCGGCTTAACTGCGAGAATATTGGGAAAAAAATCTGTATTTGTCCATGAATCATCCCCAAAACACTAAAATAAAGTCAAAACGGTACCACGCTATCTTCAAGAACTTGCGTGGTAAATGGCCCACTGTTTCTCTGTTGCTGGCAACTTTGATGGCAAATTTGTCAAAGCAACAATTGAACTCCGTTTCACAGATGAGATTGTCACCGATGGATGGCTTCCAAATATCATTGTAAACATGGAAGCCACAAACAGCTGAAGAAATCTCTAAAACCCCCATTTCAGTTTGCTTTGCGAATGAACGAAGCGAGCTGAAATTCAATCTGCTATGGAGCTGAAATTCAATCGAAAATAATCGGCGGTTTTCCGCCGAAAATACATTAAAATGGAAATGAAGTTTAAAGGACCTTACCTGTTGTGTGTTTGCTGTTTTTATCGCTTTTCCGAGCTTCCGGAGGCCGTTTTGGGCGATTTTCTGCTTAATGGTCGATAGCGACGGCATGTCACGTACTAAAGAGAGCTAAAGGTAGGAAAACGGGAATTCAAATTTGCCAACCGACATTCGAGGTCCCGATCAAAATACCCGCTAAAAATCGATTCAATCTATAGTCAGCGCTTTAAAACCACAACACATTTCAAAAAGGATAAGTCCCCTACCTTTCTACGTGATTCAATCGTCAATCAGTTTATCTCTAGAAGTACAGCCCTGCATTAAAAACGAACTAACTTTTCGAAATCGCCGCCATCACAGGCTTGTAAGGAAAAGAGGGTAAAAAACTAACAGTCAAGCCTGGGACAAAGCGCCAAATTTCGCTCCACCGGTGGACGGCACGAGTGACTTTTGTGTCGCCAAATGCCAAACTCACCCTCTCTCCGATAAGTCAAGTTTTATACCTGAATGCGACCCGCGCACAATTTCCCACCGAAACTTGAGCGTTACAACACTTGATTTACCAGAGAGAGGGTGAGTTTGGCATTTGGCGACACAGAGGTCACTCGTGTCGTCCCCCACTGGAGCAAAATTTGGCGCTTTGTCCCAGGCTTGACCGTTAGTTTTGACCCTCTTTTCCTTACAAGCCTGTGATGGCGGCGATTTCGAAAAGTTAGCTCGTTTTTAATGCAGGGCTGTACTTCGAGAGATAAACTAATTGACGATTGAATCACGTAGAAAGGTAGGGGACTTATCCTTTTTGAAATGTGTTGTGGTTTTAAAGCGCTGACTATAGATTGAATCGATTTTTAGTGGGTATTTTGGTCGGGACCTCGAATGTCGGTTGGTAAATTTGAATTCCCGCTTTCCTACCTTTAGCTCTCTTTAGTACGTGACATGCCGTCACATTGACCGTTAAGCAGAAAATCGCCCAAAACGGCCTCCGGAAGCTCGGAAAAGCAATAAAAACACAGCAAACACACAACAGGTAAGGTCCTTCAAACTTCATTTCGATTTTTATGTATTTTCGGCGGAAAACCGCCGATTATTTTCGATTGAATTTCAGCTCCATAGAAACTCTCATATTACACTTTGGTTACCTGTGAACGAACTTACTCACAAATTTTCGGACTTGAATACATGTAGATTTATTTTTAACTGGAGAAATGCTGGGAAAAAGTTCATTGGGGAAAGCGGTCTTATGTTCAAGTACGTTTACACACCTTTTTGATACTTGTTATAACGATTAAAATGCGTGTTTGAGTCTTGTTCAGACTACAAATTGAATCACCGATCCGTATACGTAGTGAAAAGGACTTCACTTCAGCCAGTATGTTCATTAAATGAAATGACTTGGCTATGAATTTTTAACAGAAATGTTTTTTCCACATCTCGAGCTTCTAAACTCGGGGTGCGGCTTATCTGCGAGTGCGGCTTATCTGCGAGTGCGGCTTAAACACCGGTGTTTACGGTAAATTGAAGTTCAGTTTCACCCGAGCTAATAGCGAACACTATTATCTCTGAGACTTACAGACAGTGGTCTTCAAAAATTGACATTCTGAGTCGCTTATAATTCTTGTGAATTTGAGATTCCGAGACTCATGTTAAAAAAGCAGAGATTTCGAGACTTGGCCAAAAAAGGTTAAAATGCAAGCTAATTTTGGGGACCATTCTATACCCCTGACAGTGCACAGTGAAACACCTAATAATGTCAGTTATGAAATTCTCAGTCTTGGTTATTGAATTTCCAGCTACCTGAGTGGTTCACCACACAGCTTATCAGCAGAGAACCCTTCTGTTTGCCTTATAAGGAAATTGGTCACCATGTTCAAAAGTTTTCACCGAGATGCAAAATGTTTTGTCCAAAAACATGCTAAGAATTTCAGCTATGGTTACTGCACTTAGAAAATAATAACTGTTCCACTCATGTATCTTGGATATGAGGTGGTGACAACAAACTTGGTGCTACATGGCTTGTTGGGTGGAGGGGGACAGGGGGGGGAGCCCAGAACAAAGGGGGAGAGAAGGTGTACGGGAGGTGGGAGAAAAGGGGGCAAGAAGTGTGATTCCCAAGGTGGTGGGAAGCAGGAGAAACAGGGGGAAATTATGCAACATTGTGTAATATTTTCAATTGAAAAAGGACAAATTGGGGGAAGCCAACCAAAATAGGGCAGGAACTGGGATTACATTAGGCAGGAAGTTGGAACCCCTCTGTCTGCCCCCCCCCCTCCCCCACCCCACCTTGATGGTTGTCACCTTGCATCTATCACACACAGTTTCTGGAATGAACACACCTTATCCACTGTTTGGTAGATAATATGTGCAGATATTTTACAAGTTGTGTAGTGTTGTTCCGAGCCCCGCAGGAATGACGATAAATGCAAGCTAGCAATGAGTAAACTGTCTGCCTGTATTATCGACCAAAACACCAAATAAGAGGTTTTTTATTCCACTGCATTTTGTGTTTGCTTTATACTCCTTCAGCAAAAAACAAGTCAAACCAGGATTGTACAGTGTAATATGCCGGCATATTTTGCATGTTTTCTTGCCCTTATATGGCAAAATGACACAACAGTGGAATATAAGAATAATTGTTAATTATTACTTACCCATCCTCCTTTCTTTTCTATCCATTCTTCTGTACTCTCCTGAATAAACCTAAAGCTGTGTTCAGCCAACAGCTCAAGTTGTGAATCATCCAGCTCACCTACAATAGCTACTTCACGAGCAAAATGACACAACAGTGCGACCTTGGACCAGCCAACAATCTGATGGTCGAATGTAAAGCGTCTAGCAGCCACACAGAATTGTTCATATGAGAGATTTCCTGACTGCATAATCTTCATAGGTTCATCCAGTAAATGAGGCACCATTGTCATAATTTCTTGACTAATTTTCTCCAGTCTGGCTGCGACGCGACCTTCAGGGGATAACACTGGTGAAGGAGTGTGGTCGTAGTCAGGCTCAAGTGATGGAATCTTAAGGTCATTTGGCCTTTTGGAGAATTCCCTTATACAAGATCAACAGAAGAAAAGAGTTGTAAACATTTATGCCTTATAACTAATTGAAGTAAGTGTCACAATTAATTGTTGGAATTATAAGTCAACAACAAACTTACAATAACCCTTACTCCACATTGTCTCTTCCCTAACAGGTGTATATTAAAAGGAATGCACATTAAAGTGATCATCTACTAGACGGGTATAAATATAATTGCTGTTTAAGTGATGATTTATTAAATATCATCATCAAACCAACCTAGGACCCTGTTGTTGAAAAGCCAGTGTGACTATTAGTGAATACATGCAACCAAGGGATTTGAGTTAATCTTTTCTTTTAGTTACAGTTTCATTGCACTTCGAAGAATTCTTGATTAATACAATAACCAAACCTTAACATTTAATACCATCAAGATCCTTGGAAGAGATTTTTTAAAATAAAGGGGTTAGTTACTTATTTTAGTGAAACTGTGGTAATGTGTTAGTGGGAAAGTAAAACACCAAAAGTGGGATTTATCAACCAAGTCAATTTGGTAATTTACTCTCAGAAAGAAATGACAAAACTGTTGTTTGAGCATTTAATAGCTCATTTGCTCTAATGATTGGCTAACACTCAAAATGTCAACTTTTGCATTAATTTGTGATTTGTGGTGGCCAATTTACCATATCAAACCAGTAAATGAATCCAAATTTTGCAAACCACTTTGTTGCATTTTTATCTTGCATTTCAATAAGTAGGAATGAACGTACTTAGTACACAAACTACTAAACTATGTATCATGATTTATATTACTATCAACTAGTCTGCAAACTTTTTATTTTCCCTTTTCATGTCTGCAAACAATTTATTTTGGCTTTTTTGCTTTTGCAAACACTTTTTTTAAGGATTCCCCCCCCCCTCCAAAAAAATAATGGTCAGTCCCAAATTGGACTCCACTTAGTCATAAAGTGAAACCTGAAAGAAAAAATAGTGGAAAAAGAAAGTGCACTTTCAAACTGAAAATGTACAAGTCAAGGGAAAACAAATGATAACAAATGGTCCTTGTCAGTGGAATAAGCGGACACCCTTGGGACCCTCGCTAGTGTCCGCTTAGTACAGGGTGTCCTCTTAATACAGGTTCTGATAACCTGCGAAACAATAGTTTATTATTGACCTCTTACCTGTCCACCATTATTTACCATATACTTGACCCCTTACAGTCAAAGCCGGTCTGGCGTTCTTGTCGTAAACGGACTAATGAATTCGTTAAGGGGATATTCATTCTGTTCGTTGATTGAATAATCCATTCGTGAAATGAATAATCCAATATTCAAATTGAGCCTTGATTCAATAATCGAATGTTGATTGGATTACTGAACAAAAGCTATACCATATATGGAAGGGAGTGCGACCGGCAAACATGGCGGAATTGAATAAAGAACTGGTAAGTTATTTTAATATTCTAATTCTTCCATAAAAACGCCATTAGTAGCGAATGTTTTCCTTTTTCTACTGGCTTTGGCACATACGATTAATTCTTCCTTTTGATATTTGCGGTTTCGGTTAAAGAACACTTGTGAATTTGCAATTTAAGCATACCAGTTTGATCGATCGATTGATCTTTGTCTGCTGTGACACGCAACCTTTGCGTTATTTTACAATCTCATCTTGTACTTTATACTAAAAATAAACTTGAAATTTGGCATTTCAGGAGAAATATACAGCAAGGTGTTTGTTCATTAATCAAATCAACATTCAATTATTGAATCGAGGCACAATTTGAATATTGGATTATTCATTTCAGGAATGGATTATTCAATCAATGAACGGAATCAATTTTCCTATAATGAATTCATTATTCCGTTAACGACGGGAACGCCTGACGAGCTTTGACCATAACAGAGGTAGGGTGTCCGCTGAATACAGGTTTGTTTTAAAGTGGTACTACGATCAAAAAATCACTTTCATTTTTTCTTCGGATTTCGAAACTTTGTTTACTAAACACTCCCCTAGCAAAATTTTAATCCTTAATTTTAAGAATTGAAGAAGACTGTTTATTTCAGGCGCGTACCTGCCTATAAGCCAGGTAAGCACTGCCTTACAAGTTTTTACTGAAATTTCTCAACAACCTCTGTAGGCCCGCGGGTCATCGCACTATGTTGAAAACTTCCAACAGGTTTTGTGAGGAGTGTCAAAGAGCAAGGGATTGAAAATTCGTGTTATCTGTCATAATTCCCCACACTTATTGTTAGGCTCAGAATTCCGCAAAAGCGAGGTTTCAACTCTAGTGGTATTATTGTACATGTATGTAATTATCTTTCTTGGGCACATATTAGGATTTCGTTTGACTGAGTAATTTCCCACACTTTTGAGCATCGAGTCAACGTTCCTGCCGCCACACCTAAAGAATACTGGAGAAGAGCACTTTACCTAACTTTGGTCGATCACTTGTTGGAAGAACTCAACGAATGGCTGCTGAAACACCATGACAGATTCCTTGGGCAATACCTTATCCCCACAATTAAAGATCCACCTGCTAAATCCAGATACAACAGACAAGATTTTCAACACATTTGAACCCGACTTAACGGAGAGAACTGTGTTTGACGGTGAGATTGTGCGATGGAAAGCAAAGTGGGCGCACGTTGACCCAGAAGACAAACCAACCACTCTGCAGAATAAACTTTGTTGCACCAATAAAGAGCTGTATCCTAAAGTTACGGCCATCCTCACCATCCTTGTCACGATGCCCGTGTCGACAGCAACCCCTGAGTGTTCTTTTGGTACTATGCGGAGGGTTAAGACCTATATGCAGTCTACCATGCGAGCAGACAGGCTGTCTGGTCTCGCTTTCCTGCACGCTTACAGAGATAGGACCATCGACACCGACAACAAAGTCGTCCACTACACGGAGTTTTGTGCCAAGAGGCCACGTCGATTGGCATTCGAATTTTGAACATTTATAACTGAAACGTAAGGTTGGCATTGACCCTGCATTTTTTCAAGCTAGTGTACTATTATCTTGTTTATACACATTTCACTTTGAAACTCCATCTCGTAACTAATTCATGCTACAGCACTGAACCATAGCCAATTCGTAGAAGTGTGTAAAGCGGGCGTGCGGACTGAAAGTATTGTTAAATGTAGCATGATGTTCAAAATTCATAATCAGCTACAATAATGACAACGCAATGTCTTTCCGTATATATTTACTATAAAAGCACGACAATGTAACATCATTGCTATATTCATGATCTAGATTCTAGATGAAACTGTTGATTCTGTTTTGACTAATGCTCCACACTATTTGTTAGTCACACTGAAATAATCCTACTACTTTTAAACCAAGAGGAGGGGTAAGTTCCTATTAAGTGCCATTAGGAGTCATATTTTGCCTGTAAGGTTAAAAAACCTTAAAGGGGCTATGTCACGAGGATTTTGGTAGTTTAAGTCAATTCTGTGCTAAAACCATTACCTGGTGCCTTTACTCATACACAAAGTGCTCCTGTAATACTATGAAGATATCCAAACGAATTTTATTAGTTCCAGCTAACCACAATAATTTTTTTTGGGTGATTTTGAAGAACATAGCCTCAGAACTTGAAAAAATTGGCCCAATTTTTTCAAGTTTCAATCCATTTCCATCCTTGCCATCGGTAGCAACAGATGACAGGAAATAGTCTCAGTGCCGTAAGATAGTCTTTAATAACAAAGCTAGACCATTATTTCTGGAATTCAATTGTTGCGAAGACACTTTTAGCTTTTTAAAAAGATACTAAAATAGTGTGACATAGCCCCTTTAATAGTAACATTAAGGTATCATGGTACCCCAAAATTGACCATGTTTTCGAAAAATACACTTCTGTCATTTTCAGATAGATATTATTCAAACCTCTCTTTTACAAAAAGTTTCAGAAAAAAAGATTGTTTCTACGCAAAGTTATGGACGAAAAAAGATTTGTGGCATTAATTTTCTCTAATAATGTGTTGACAGTCATCTGTCAACAACGCTGAAAATAGCATGAGTCAACAGGGCCCCGATGTTTTGACACGCGATCGATTGCGTAGCCGTTCCCGCTTATTTCGAGTGTGTCTACAAAGTGGCTTCGATCATATCTGTGAAAGAGAGAGAGAGAGAAAAGATCGAGCGTTGAGGAATTACTTGCGCTTCCTGACTCCTCGCTTGTCAGTGTGACAAGCTTCGACTGCCAGCTCGCTTTTCGTAACGCGAACGGTGAAAAACAATCCATCCATTCAAATTCCATAACATTTCTACAAAGCCAGATGTATCAAAGAATCAACTTGGCGCACGGAATTTGTCTCCAGTAATAAAGAAGTTTATTTTTTTCCCTATTGCTCGCATTTCTGACAGGATGTTCTCTCTTAGATCTTGAGCCGAACACGTGGCGGCTTCTTCGCAGATTTCAATGTGCTTTCCTTTCGCCTTTCCTTTCGTCTTTCAGGTCCCGGCAGCTTGGGTACTCTTACCCAGCTTAAATGATGATGCCTTCGGCATTTTACAGCCGACGTGATATTGTGACTTTAAAATTTCCGTTTATTGCGTTTGAAGACCCTTTGAACGGCACTCGTACTCAACGAAAGTCGCTTTCCAACATAAAAACACGCAGAATTTGACACCATTCTTGTCGGCATGTTTGTGCTATTGTTGTAAGGCGGTAAGTTGAGCCTCCCCTCTGTCAACCGCAGGTAATTATCCTGACACCTAAGTGTTTTAATCTCCTCAGACCGGAAAAAGTTTCCAAATCATATTTTGGCTTTTTTCTCGAAACTAATTTTTCGAGAAATTGGGTGCACATTTTAAGTTCGCGTTCAGCAAGTTTTCAACCATTTTAGCTCAAATTTGGCGACAATGTTGCCACATAATTTGACACCAAAACCGTGTCTCCGAATTTTAATTTTTGCTTTCATTCAAAAGTTATGATCCGTAAAAGAAAGAGGAGTGGTGTTTCTTCGAACTTCAAAGTTTAACTGAGTGCAGAAAATAAACCAGGCCAGATACAAAAATTCCGAGACACGGTTTTTGAGACAAAGGTGTGAAGAATTCGGCGCGATGTTCGTCTTTCTCTCCAGATCATTCTCGACTGGAGCGGAACCGATTTTGTGAACTATGTACTTTTTAAAAACGTACTCTCTAGTTTCGACACAGTTGTCTTTTTTCTTTATCTATTAAAATACGTTTTCGTAATCTTCAATTATTAAGCTTTCAGAAAATATATAGTTTGTTAGGGTATTGTGAAACGCCTGACGCTCAAACGGTGAAAACGCAATGTTGTCATTTGGGGTACCCTGATACCTTAAACATTCCTTATGTTGTCTCGGTCCAAGTTGAAGTCAGTAGACTAGATTGCTTCTTCTACTGCAAATACGAAAATTGCCAGGCATAAAGCTTGTATCATTTTATGTACCTGTATTATGCTATATTAAACATTTTTTAACTTATGCATCCTGGCTTACAGGGAAAAAATGGCCAGGAACGTGCCTGTATTTCAACTGCAATTTTCCGATTTAATGGTCCACCATTATTACACCAGAAAGGATGCAATGACATCATTCTCTCAAGAGCTTTGGAATGCACATTATGTAAAAGTGGCATACGTAGTATGCAGCATGGGAGTTTTGAGCTTTCAGACTCCCAAACTCATGTTTTGCATAATTAACCTGCTGTGTTCACACAGTGCCTTCTAAAGCTCTTGAGTGAATGACGTCATTGTATCCTTTCTGGTGTAATAATGGCGGACCATTAAAGACTCTCTGTCGACTACAATGCAATGCGCGCGTTTGTTTATGTTTTGATTCCTTTGGAGGGAGAACATTGTGATGAAACGGCTAGACTTGAGAAGTTTAGCAGCCAAGAAAGGAAATGAAGGTTTTCACTTCGTTAGACGTACACGTTTTGTCAACAGAAAGAGCTAAATTTTATGGTTTATAAGTCTTGCAGATGACTGTAATAAAATACGATTCATTGAAGACTGTCATTACACGTCACGCAGTCAGAGAAATATTTTCAAATTGACATAGCGCATTTGGTTTTTAGTGTATCGGTTCATGAGTTCGCTCATTCATTTATGTTCAACAGCACTTATACCTTAATATACCCCACTTTAAAATGAAAGAGTAAAAGCAATTGACATTACTTTATTTTTTATCACTAATGGTTGTAAAACCTCGATTTGTCACCCGCGGGGTGTGTTGAATACTCAGTCACGTCCGAACTACAGAAACATTTATTACTGTAGTCAGTTTGATATTCACTCACATTCAGTTCCACATAACCATAAGAATTCTGTTATTTTTCCCTATGAACTCACTGGATCGTCCAGAGTCACATTATTCTGATATGAGGTATAAATAAAAAAATTTCTGCATGGTCTCGCTTGTCGGTTGAGAGATGTGCGAAACATCGAGTGTCCGAATGTCGCTTTTGTGACCCAAAGAATAAAACATTTTTTAAATCAACACTGCTCCAATAGTTCCCTGATAATTTTCATACCTCCATAAGAAAATCTCTATCCATTCTACAGAAGGATGACTTGGATGAAGGCAGATTTCCACAGCCTTCAAATGCCGATGCAAAACTTTGGGGTTTCGTGGTCCACGAAAACCTCTGTTTAGGCGCGCGTTGCATTGTGGTCAACAGAGAGTCTTTAAATCAGAAAATTGCAGTTTAAATAAACAGTCTTCTGCTAAAAATTAAGGCTCAAAATTTGGCTTGGGGATTGTTAAGTGAACATAGTTTTGAAATCTGAAGAAAAAACAAAAGTGACTTTTTGATCGTAGTACCACTTTAAAGTAAATATGGGAAGAAAATTTACTAGGGACTTAGGCTGGTGTCCGCTGAATTTAAATAAAGGGTGTTCGCTTAATATAGGGTCTGCTTAGTGTATAGTTTCACTGTATATGGCAAATTGATTTCCCGTGTCCTTAGCCCTTTCACTCCCAGAGTCAGTTACGGAGACATTTATCAAAGATGGTTGTATCTTTTGAGTCTGTGGACAAAATGCTATGGTGTGACCACTCAAATGAGGCCTCTTCAGCAGTATTTTCAGATGATACCATTTATATTTACGTATTTTACAAAACTATATTTGGGATTTGTCTTGAATTTTTATTTTAGGCACTCTTGAGAATAAAAACGTTAAATTAACCACTAACATATAAATAATTAAAACCATTTTAATTCATTATTCAAACATCACTCGTCCCTTTGCAGTTTATGATATTTACATGTACATTATGACCTTATAAAATATTACTCATGAAATGAAACTTGATGTTTTGATTTGCTTTATACTACCACAAATTACGTCCCCAGCAATAATACAAGCTTAACGATAAATATTTACATGGCAGAATTGTAAGAGTACTGCAACAAAATGTGGTAGCAATCAAGATGTACCAGTACTCACTGTCAGTCACTGTACGGTAACAAACACGTCACGTACCGTTTTCCACTGGATTTTCGTTGAGAAAAAAGATCCATATTGAAATGAACGATTGAGGGAATATCTGGCAATTCTCGCAAAAGGAACAACTTAAACTTTTATACAGTCTGTCATCCATTTGGATCTTATATATGCTGGGTACAGCTCAATGTATTTCTCAAGACGGCGCTAATGTGGAGAATTTGCGGGGGGAAGATTTTCTGCAGGAAGACAACGTCAGAACACAACTGTAGGTTATTCCATTTGCTGTATTTACTTGGCCCAGCTGTGCGGAAGGGGAGTCTAGGCAGCGTTTTTAGCGGCGCAACCTCCGTAAAATGAAACATCGACAACATCAGCTGTGTTTGAAAAATTGTGCCCACTGCGCTCAGCTTCATTAGAAACAAACTTGCCATGTACTTCTGCAAGATATTTAAGCTTACATGTAAGCTTCATCTTAAAAGTTTAAACAAAAGGCAACTTACTCTTCCGTCTGTTTGGATCTGTGTTTAAGCTTCTTCTGATCAAAGTTTTCTATGTCTCTCTTCAGATTTAGCGATAACTTTCGTTGCAGCCTTGCCATCCGCAGAAATTTTTGGCGCTTATGTTCGTAGGCCCCCACATCACTAGAACTCTTTGACAACCTTCGCGTTGCTTTAGTCAAACATTCTGCCCTGTTCCCGGAAGGTGACAGATTTCGAGTAGTCAATTTATCTGCAGGCAACGAACTTAAAAAGTCTAAAACCACTATCCGCGTTTCTTCTCGAATCCTTTCTCGTGAAGCCCAACGAGTCAAGTTTGTTGTGCTTTGAGTGCTGTCAGAACTTCCGTCCAAACGAAGCGTCTCTGTAGATTCCTCCATATCAGAATCGGTGTCTGTAGTAACTTCAGGAGTCCCTTGAGCAATGTATGTGCCTTCTACTGGATCGCAATCCATGTTTAAATTTAACGTAACGTAAAATCGATGGACTAGACCTAGACCTTACTGAATCTGTTGAACAAGTTCACTGAACTTCGCTTCAGTCGTGTTTTCAAGAAAGTCATACCCAGGGCCCCTCGTCAGCGTGCCTGTGGGGGGGGCTTCGTGCATCGTGCGTCAGGCAAGTCGTCACAAGACGGAATTTCCTGGTGGAAAATTTTCAAATGGTACCAGTGTTTCCGTTTGGAAAGTTACTGACGTTATAGACTTCTAGTTGGTCAGTCGTTTTAGTTGCTACGGCTACACTTTGTACACGACTCCCCCAAGGTCAAGGTTAAAAAATCAGTCACGAACGGAGGAGGCGGGTGACGTTCTCTCTTTGTCCTCCTTTATATTGCGCCTGCGGAATTTCAAGGCCGTCCATTAGAGGCGAAAGAAACCACTGTGCTGGACGCAGCGGTCAACTACATAAACAGTTGATGTTTCGCTCAGTGAGAGGTGTGAACCGATCCGCCCCAACCGCGCAACCCTTGCCAAAAGCCGTTTAGTTCCGGTGTTCCTTTTGTATGAGAAGTGATACATGTAGGACGTGGGTAAGGATTCGCAGAATCCAAAAAACTTTTTTTGCCAACCCCCTCACCCCTCCTCTTCTGAAAATGATATAAATTAAATAAAACAAGATCGAAAATACTGTATTAGGCTTCAGTTGGGTACTAAAGCCAAGTCACGTCACAAATTGAACATAGGCGTATCCGACAACGTCCGGTTTCACGACTTAGGAGCTCGTTGTTAAGCAACAAGCAAAGTGAAAAAAAAAAAATCGGAAGTTGTCGCAGCCTAGCCTGACTCTCGACCTCCGGTGAGTTTTGTAGTGAACAGAACAGCAAAAGAAAAGGTTGCTTCGTTGCGATTGGTTTTCGTCATTTTGTACTGATTTTTCCGGAAAACAAACAATAGGAATCACTTTTCCCTTTTTATCTTGACCGTAAAAATTACCTTTGGGTTTTATGGCCTTCCTATATTTAGCTTCACTAAAGCGTGCCGCAATTAATCTGCCGGGAGTTTGAAGTGTCTTTTTTTCTCCTCGCCCTAATCTCCACCGCGGAAGAGGGTTATTCGATTCACACCACTCATTAACGTCATCTCAGTGTTATTTACGAACCTTAAACGAAGCGACTGTGGAAAAAAAAAGAAACAAACAAAACAAAAAACAGGTTAATTGTTTCCAAGAAAAATAAGCGCTTCCGTGTCAATATTTAGGGAACGTATTTTCGTGTGTCAGAGAAAATTGTGTGAAATTTTCCGGGTCAGTGAATGGCCAATCTAAAGGTAACGTGGACTCTGGAAGAGAGATTGGTAAATGACAAGAAACAAAGTAAACGTATGTGACACCCCTCGGGGGGGGGGGGGGGCACTTGACCCATGTTTGGGTGCAGGGGTGCCGCTGAGGGTCGGAAACTCTGACCCAAACCATGTAAAAGAGCCAGTGTCACCCAAAGTGCTTTGCGCGCCGAGGTACATTTTTCATATATGAAAAATACGCCATTGTCTTGATTGTCGTGAAGTCTGATTTGTAGCGTCTTCCATCGCTGCCGTTAGCGATCCGAAAGCACTAGTGTGAATTTTGACTTCATATTTAAGTGTCGCCGTATCGATTTCGTTGTATATTTCCGAATTCTGTAGTGTTTTTGCCGTGAAGAAGGAGATCTTTAAATTGAATGCCTCGTAGGGTTCAGGAAAGTTGAGGCGAAGGCTGAGTCTTCCGGGCTCTGCCAAAGTTGTACGGCTGAACATAGTTAGGAGTTGGGCTGAAGGAGTCCGTGTATCAGTAGCGGAGGGAAAGAAAAACATCTACGGGTTTCAGCAATAGTACTGACACTGTGTTTGCCGAAATAGTGCTACATTTGTTGCCGAATGAAAACGGAAGGAACGTCGATTTACCACAAAATAACAGTAGCTCCCTGTTTAGGACAATTTAATTATATAAATGACAAATATATATTACATATTCTCTTGTTTTACACAATTTTGCAGTGCATTGTTTTGCTGCACGGGACGCTACACCCGCTGAGCAACCGGAAACATCAGGAAAGAATTCATTGCCTAATAATCCCTTCAATGTGCTACTAACAATTGATCAAGAAAACCATCCTGTGGATGCCGAAAATTCTGTCCACAATCCTATTCAAGAATCCCATCTGTTAGATCATGAAGATTCTGCCCCCAAACTCAACCCGCAACTCAACAATAACCATCCTCCAGTACAACTCAACAATAACCATCCTCCAGAACACATCGAATCTTCTCAAAACAATGACATAGTCCTTCTTATCGACTCCAATGGAAAATTCATTCAACAAGATAAATTTTCGCGGGGAATAGATGCTGCTGCAAAGAAATCATTACAACCTGTTCTGGACAAAAAGAAGTTCGTTAGACATAGACAATCACAAGTCTGGTTTGATAAAGATTGCAAAAATTTACGAAAACGTTTGAGACGTATTTCGAACAAAAAGCAGACGTATCCTCATGATGAAGAGACAAGACAAGAATATTTAACGGTAAAACGACAATATAAATCCATGCTACAACATAAAAGGCAAAGATACCAAGATACTCAAATACAAGAACTCGTCAAAACAAATGACCCCACACAATTTTGGTCCACTTTAAAAACCATGTCAAAATCGGCTTCCAATACAGCTGATTCAAATGTCCCTGTAGATGAACTGTTAACACACTTTCAACAACTACACTCTGCTCCAAGTGAAGAAACCTTTTCCAAAACACAAGAGACTGTTATAGAAGAACTAAAAAGTAAACAACAGTCTCTATTGCATTATAATGAACTTGACAATCCTTTTACGGAGAGTGAAATAAGAAACGGCATTAAAAAACTAAAGAACAAGAAGGCGGCTGGTACAGACCGAATACGAAATGAAATGTTAAAAAGTGGCGGTCACCTATTGATGACCTCACTGAAAAGACTCTTTAATCTTATTCTTGATGCAGGAATGTTTCCTGATTGTTGGTCCATGGGACTGATTACACCTATCTTTAAATCAGGGGAAAAGTCAAATCCAACTAATTACAGGGGCATCTGCGTGACTAGTTGCCTTGGAAAACTTTTTACAACCTTTTAAATAATAGACTACAAAATCTCACCAAAAACAAAAATCTATTACATCCCTCACAAATTGGTTTCATAGAGGGATTTCGGACATCGGATCACATTTTCTCTT
This sequence comes from Siderastrea radians, assembly GCA_964017195.1. NCBI lineage: Eukaryota > Metazoa > Cnidaria > Anthozoa > Scleractinia > Rhizangiidae > Siderastrea > Siderastrea radians. The sequence goes on along the minus strand of OZ024887.1, from coordinate 12,745,490 downwards.
TACGAACTCTTATTGACAAATATGTAACTAATGCAAATAAGGGAAAATTATTTTGCTGTTTTGTTGATTTTCAAAAAGCTTTTGACTCTATATGGCATGATGGTTTACTTTCAAAGCTGATTACCTATAAACTAGGTGGACACTTTTATCAACTGATTTCAGACATGTACTCTAGATCCAAATGCGCCATAAAGTGCGGAAATCGTAGGACCCAATTCTTTAATTACAACAGGGGTGTAAGACAAGGATGTATTCTGTCTCCTCTACTATTCAATCTATATTTAAACGACTTTCCTTTTACTCTAGATAACTCTCGTGATACAGACGCAATTACCCTACCAAATGGGGATCCACTTAATTGTTTATTTTATGCGGATGATCTAGTCCTTATATCTCAAAGTGCTTCAGGTCTTCAAAAGCAAATCGACACACTCCAAAATTACGTACAAAAATGGCTGTTGAAAATAAATCTTCGGAAAACAAAAGTTTTAATTTTTCAAAAGCAGAACCGTAAAAGCACCCGGGAAAAATATTCTTTCTTTTTAAATGGAAACCAAATTATTAATACCTCAGATTACACCTACCTGGGAACAATATTTAGCTCGAATGGGAGTTTCACCTCCTCAAAAAAGAGTTTAGTCGAAAAATCTAGACGTTCAGTATTTGCATTCAAAAGGTATATTGAATTCAACAAACTCTCTATATCCAAATGTAATTTCTTATTTAATGCTCTCTTTCTACCCGTTCTTTTATATGGTTCAGAAATATGGGGGGCATATGATAGCCTCAATCTTAACAAATGGGAGAAAGATCCTATCGAACGCTTTCACTCGCAATTTTACAAATCTTATCTTTGCCTTAATAGAAGAGCATCGAATGTCGCAGCAAGAAATGAAACCGGAAGACTCCCTCTCAAACTAACTATTTTCTCTAATACACTCAAGTTTTGGCTTCACTTACTAAACCTTCCGAATTCAAGCGTTGCCAGACAATGCCTTCAAATTTCAACTCAACTGGCAGACTCTGGAACACGCCGGGCCAGCAGAGGGCACGAAGCTGCACGCTCGGAAAAACTTTTGCGTCTTTTATCCGATAGAGCTCAAACTTTGCACAATGATAGAACTTTTTATTCCAAACAATCGTATCGTTTTTGTTTTTTTATTTTAACGGTTTTTGGCGGGGAAATGACGTCACGGTGCTAAAGGCAAATTTTCAATTGTCTCTTATGGCACAAAAAGTATATGATTCTGAAAGAACTCATTGAGATAAAGTGAAATGCGAAGAAATTATTGAAAAAGCTCGATCCGTCTTGAAGATATAAAGTTCGGAAGTTTGAATTTTCCGCCATTTTGTTACTATTTTTAGAACATTTATAAAATTCAGATCTTTATATCTTCAAGACGAATGAGGTTTTTCAATGATTTTTTCGCATTTCACTTTATCCCAACAAGTTCTTTCAGAATCATGTACTTTTTGTGCCATAACAGGAAAACGAAAATTTGCCTTTAGCACTGTGGCGTCATTTTCCCGCCAAAAACCGTTAAAATCAAAAAACAAAAACGATACGATTGTTTGGAATAAAAAGTTCTATTATTGTGCAAAGTTTGAGCTCTATCGGATAAAAGACGCAAAAGTTTTTCCGAGCATGCAGCTTCGTGCCCTCTCCTGGCCCGGCGTGGAAAAAAATGCTTTATGCTCTCCATCTATGATATACTTAAACAATATGTTACCGATTTCTCTACTGATCTTCAAACTATGATTGATACAAAAGGAGATAGATTAAAAACTAAAAAGTGTCAATCCAAAATAATCGAAAACTTTAAAACTGGTTTAGAAAAGCATCAACATGAATTGATTAGATGTAACAAAAAACTGAAATTTTACTCTACTTTTAAAACAGATGTTACTCCTTCTAACTCACTAGAACTAATTACAAATCTTAAACATCGTCGGGCAGTAGCAAAACTTAGAGTAGGCAACCATAACCTACGAATTGAAACTGGTAGACATTCTTATCCTAAACTTCCTGAGCATCTGAGAATCTGTCAAAACTGCAGCTCAAATGAAGTTGAAAACGAAGAACATTTTGTACTTAATTGTAGTAGATATAATACAATTAGAAAATCTCTAATAGACTACATTGTTAGAAATTATTCTGATTTTAGTTCTTTAGATGCCAATCAAAAAATTATATTTCTCTTTAATAATATAGATGCCTTTCTCTGTAAAAAATTAGGTTACTTCATTTATGAAGCTTTTGCACTAAGAAATGAATCGACAATCGCAACAATCGTCAATTAGTTGATCCTATTACTTACCCTTACATATCTTTAGATGTAGTTCGTATTATTATTATCATTATTTTCCTATACTTTTGCAATACCATTTGTAATTGGGAATGCAAATAAAGTGTGTTGTTGTTGTTGTTTTGCAGACCGACAAAGGAACGTCTGCTATCAGTCAGGTACTGTATCAGAGCCATGTTAAACGACGACAATTCGTGCAAGCATACCCTGATTCGGGACAATTTCAGACCGCGTTAAGGACAAACTAGCATAAAATTATATTCCCTGTTTAGGACGGAGAGGCCAAAAATCATACCCTTTCCAAGCGGCACGTACCCGTATAGGCCAGATACGGGGAGTCCCCCCCCCCCGGGGAGGGGGTGATAACCGCGTTTCCTTTTATTTGATTAACGTATCACTTCAATTTGGGACCATATGGAAAGATGGGCTCTGATCCTATTCATTGGCAGTTTTCAAAGATAACCTGGGATTATAACTAAATTAAAGGCCTTTTTTCGCGTTGGCTTTCTGTTGCTGCTCTTTTACCCTTAGGCGCTTTCCATTTAGTTAAAAGTTTTCTTTTGAAATCCCGGAACTGACTTTCCGTCACTTTCCGTGTCAAATGGAAAGATCTGGAAAGAATTCTTTCCATCCAGGCGAAGAGCCTCTCTTTTCAATTCCAAACTTGCAGTGTTATTGGCGGATCAAAAACCTCGTGTGATGGGGCAAGAAACCAACAAACTGTTCAACACTGAATGGATCCTGCACACTGCCACTACTTTCTGATGTGTACAGTTTTGACGAAACTGAATCTTTGTAAAGTAGCGGAATGATTTTGACTTAATTTCAATACCAGCTAGTTGTTGCTGACGAAAGAAGTTTTACGAACAGGGAAAAATACCAACAGATGCCATTTTTAAAAGAAGAGAAAAGAAAATTTTAAAACAGCAATGTCTACGAATTCCTTAGAGTACGCGCAAAGGGATAATGCCAACAAGTAAATGTTCTTTTTACGTGCGTGCAGCAGAAATGCAAATTCTATGCAAATGGCCGCCGTCTAGTGGAGTACCTCGGAAGATCGTCCGCTCGCCGGAAAATTTCCAATAGATTTGCACTTTCCATTTGCATTTTAACCAGTTAATTGAACAGGAAATTAAGTATGGAGCGGGCTCAGGCTAAGTAAAGTGCAAGCTTACTTGCGTCACGACTATAAATTTCAGCATTGCAGACTAGTCAATTTTAAGACTTAGCTTTTGAGCTAAATTCAGTAGAAATTGAAAATAAACAGGCGTGTGATGTTCATATGCCCTTTCTAATAATAACCACCATCTGCTTTTTCTTTATATATTTTTTGTTGATTCATCAGACGTATTAGTTAATCACCTCTAAAAATAATTTGGGGGAAACCCTACTTCTTTGCGGCCGTACAGATGACCAGAGAAAAAGAAAAAAATATTTAAGTAAAGAGGTTTCGTGAAGATCTAGAAACACTTTAATCATTCCAAAACATTTCCGAATAACAGGAATAATATGTTATAACGTTCCATTCCGTTTACCACTCACCGACCATCTCCAGTTCAACAAGATACTTCCGGTTAACTTGATGTCATTTCATTGCGCGTTACCTTGACCGCTGGACCGCTGAGGCCTGGGTTCAGTTGAACGTGACCCGACAAACGTTTATAAAAGAGTTGCCACGATGAGGAAATTTTTAAGGGAAGTAGACGGATTTCTGAGAAATATACTAGTCTTCCGGGATACTTATTACAACGTACAGTGTTAAAGGTGATTTTCCTGCTTTAATATTGCGTTTCTTCGAAGTGAGGAACACATAAGTTAGTTTGAGCTTCAAGCAACATTTTCGTGATGGCGGAAGGAATGCCATATTACAAACCTCATAAAACACCAGTGGAGAGCTTTGATGAGAGTTTAGAGGATATTGAGAGACAGGCTTCTTTGCTCTTCGAGGAGTTCGTAAGGCTCGAGACGCCGGTACATTCGGCTGGTTATGCACTACGTGCAAAGGCTGAACATTCCGACTCCCCTGTTGTCCACGGGAGGCAGTTTGGAGGTGAGCTGCTATACCTACAGAGTTTGCATTGTTTAGTGAAGCATTTAGGTAAGGCTAATTAAAATTTAAGGGGTTCATATCATTACCAACCATGTGTCTTTGTTAACTGACGTCTGTAAGCAAAAAAAAAAAACAAAATGAAAAGAGGAATGCCACGTAATATTGCTTTAGGTTTTTCCGTTTTGAAGAACAGGCCATTAGAAGGTCACCTCATAGACCTCAAAGTTTATTTCAACTCATGAACAATATTTAAGTCAAACACCCATCAATTTTTCTACAGAGAGTGCAAAAACTGAGTGTAACTTTTATATTTGAAAAAAGTGAATTACATTTTGCACCAAGTGGAAAAATATAGTGCCCAGTTTAACAGACATTCATCTGACAGAACATGTGGCAGAAGCATTTGCATAAGCGACATTTAGAAAATATGTCAATATAAGCTTTAGTACAGTAGTATGAAGCTAAGCTTTACTTAATCGTCCAGTCAGAGAGGAGGCTGTTAAAACTTGATGGAAGTTCTTGTTATTTTCAAGTCCTCTTATTACAGTGCAGTGTGTTGTACTTTTGTCACTGGACCAACTTTTGTACATGAGTTGTTGATCTTCGGGCCCATTAATTTTGAACAAAAATTATCATAAAATTACACTTCACCAAATTTAAGCTTTGGCAAACATGTCTGCATGTAAAGAACGTTCATAAACCACAAACGTCAGACAAATGAAATAGAACATCTACTTTTAATCACTGAAAACCAACATCAGATTGATCTGATCAATTGGCCTTAGTAGTATTGTGTAAGGACAAAAATGTGTTGAGCTCTGAGGTAAGGTGACAGCACTATAAAAGATTGGTAAGCTCTGACAAGATTTGGTCACAATTCAAAACCTGTCCACACTTGTAAATTAACCAATAAATGACGGTAAAAGAGTATATAAAAAACTTGCCTAGTGTGAACAAGCCCTTGTTGAAATTTTCTGATAGCTTGCATTTTGACTGGTCAATCAAAGTGCAAGAAACTTTAAGAGGTAGAGAATGTGAAGTTCTGCATTCATACTCAAGACTATGGAACAATGCCTCCCACAGTTCTTGCACTGAGTTGAGTTGAGATTTTCTTTTTCTAAAAGGTGTCAAACCATATGAAAATGGTATATGGTACTGTAACAATGCACTTTTGGGATATTAATTTTTGTTATTCTCATTCCAACTAAGGCCCCATTTATATGGTCTCGGGTACCCGAGACAACCCTCCCCCCCCTCTCCCCGAGTTACCCTGGGCGAGCTAATTTTTCACCTGTTTCTTTGAAAAGTTCAACGAACCGTTTACATGAGGATCACCAACTTGTCTCGGGGAGGCAAGACAACTCGCCCGTGAGTTGTGTCGCCTCGGCAGGTAGGGCAACCATGGCAGGCGGGACAACTTTTTCTCATATAAGCACTTTGTCTCACCTATCCGGGACGACTTTTTGCGTGCCATGTGTCACGTAACGTCTAGTTTTTGGTTTAAAAATGACTAAATCAACAAGATCTATGCTGAAGAAGGAAAATTTAGACAAACAGAGGCTACAGTGATCAAATCAACGAAAATATCTTCAGGAAAAAGGCGTAGTGAGGTCATGAATATCAAAGTAAGATTTCGGAATAATTAAGTAAGGTCAACTTTATCTCAGTCAGCCAGGCCAACTTCTTATCATATAAATGCTCCGTAAAATTGTCTCGGGGCGAGGGTTGTCTCGGGTACCCGAGACCATATAAATAGGGCCTAAGGAACAGCAGGATACACGAAGAACCAAAAATTATTTGCAAATAGCTGACATTCTTACAATATCCAAAAATCGTGATATAAATTAAATTTCATTTAAAATCTTATGGCCAGTGCGCCTTTCAATTGTGACACCCTATCTCTGGAACAGCTTGCCAGGTGATGTTAAGAATGCTGGTTCTCTTGACATTTCTAAGCGTAAATTGAAGACTTTTCTTTTTAAATGTGCATTTTGTACTTAAATTAGTCATAGTTTTATCAATGTTTATGGAAATAGTGCTACCATTTTCAAGCGTCAAGACTTTACTTTAAGTGTGCATTGCACATAGTTTTTTATGGTGAATTGTTATTCCTTATGATCCTGTAGTTTTTAATTAGTCATTTAAAATTAATTAATTTTTATGTAATTAGCACTTTTGGATCGTTGAGAAAAAGGGCTCTACAAATTTGTTGTTACTATTATTATTATTATTATTATTATTATTGAAAAATGATCTAACAATCAGGGAGGACCAATCAATTCACACACTGAGAAAAAAAAGCCATTTTTTAACTGTGACAGATATAGGCTGGGGTTATTTAGTTACCATTACAGCCTAGCTTGCTACCTACCCCTCTCACTGTACAATTATTGGTTGGGTGGGCAGTCAGTACACGCTGAGTAAAATAAGTAAACAGACTGTACAGATACATGATGAATAGAAGATATTGTTTGTAAGTGGCCAGAGAACAAAATCATGTCAACATTTACTCTGCAATTGTGCATTTCTGTGTGTCAGAGTTACAGCTGATTTCACGGCTGTGTACAGTCCCAAGTTTTTGTGTGCCTTCATGAAATGAAGTCCACATAAGTCCTGGCACCACTATATTTGCATGTGGATATATACACTTTCAACTTTTTGGTTCACTTACAAGTGGTAGACTTTTGATATTAAGCCCCCCTGCAGAACAAAAATTATTATAAATTATTATTATTATTGTAAGGCATGAGTACTAAATGTTTTTTCCTTTCCTTTTTCTTGCATTTACATGAATAAAGCCCATAAGGCAACATAAGCTTGTCATAGATTACAATATTAATTTAAAAGTAGTTAATTTTGTAGTTCTTTACTGAGGGTAAAATGTTATTTTTAAGTTAAAATGTGGATGTTAAGGATTTTTTTTTGTACTGTCTCACCTAATGTTGTTGTAGATAAGCTGTCGCCTTGATTGAACCGTAGAATTCCAGCCCAAAAATATGCCTTATAGGCAAGTGTTTATTGTAGTGATATTACAATTGTCTTTTTGTGGGAGCAACATGCAAGTTTACCACTTCAAAATAACTCTATCCTTGCAACTTGCATCTTTTATTTTCAAGGATATCTGTGAGGGATCTGGAGACGTTTTTGGTATCCCAGCCCTTCTATTCTGAACTGAACAATAAGTAGCAGAGATCAGGTGTTCTTCAGATGATGGTCACAAGACAAACATTTACTATTGTGTTTATTGTTCACATAGTACTTAAATGAGATTTCTTTACTCCTAGCTGCCACCCCCTTGCCAGGTAGCCCCAATCCTTTTCATTTCCTTTTTTCTTCGCTTTTTCTATTTCAGATGCAAAGGCTGTGTTATTCCTAGTTTAGGCCTCCTTTTTCCAGTTTCCCAGCCCCCCTTTCTCCTTGTTTTCTCCCCGTTTGTCCCTGTTTCATCCTTGTTATCTCCCAGCTCTCACAACCTCATTCTCGGGGGGGAGGAGGGAAGAAGAGAGACTCTGGGAATGAGGTTGCCAGTTCTCACATGACTACTTTTCTCATTGTTGTCCCTCCCCTGTTTCTCGTAGTCCCCACCCCTTTTTCTCCCTGTCTACTCCCCCATTTCTCCCAGTTCCTCCCCCTCCCCTTTCCTCTTTTCTCCTTGTTTCATTTTTCTGTTTCCACACCTTTTCTCCCTGTTTCTACCCCTGGCCTCCCTGTTCCCTCCCCTTCTTCTCCTGTCCCCTTCATCTGTTAACTTACATGTACATGCTCTCTCACTTCCCATCACCTTACTAAAGCTGTTTTGTTCTCAGGTCCTGTCTCCTTGAATGCAAATGTGAGCTTGTTTTAAGCTCAATGACCATGTTAGGGATTTTTGTGTGTTGTCTCACCTAATGTTGTTATAGATAATCTTCAACCTTGATTTTGAATCCCACAATTTCAGCCCAAAAGTACAGCTTATAAATACAGGAGCAGTTACAGTGGTAATATTGTGGTGCAGGTGATGGGCAAGTTTTGCCTTCTAAAAATATCTCTATCCTAATTGCAGTTGACTCCCGGTAACTCGAACCCTCGGTAACTCGAACCTTGTGCTAACTCGAACCAAAATTGATTTCCCCTGGATTTGCTCCATACATTAACTTAATTTTACCCTCAATAACATGAACCCTCGATAACTTGAACCTCCTGCTAACTCGATGTGAATTCCTGTGAGTGCAAACCTCGTTTGTCAAAGTATAATGAGACAAAACATTCTCCATAACACTGAATTTAGTTTGAAACAATTTTTGAAATATTGAGCAGCATTGTAGTATTGGAGCATCTTATTGTCCTTTGTGTCAATTTCTTTAGTTTCCTGGTGTTTTGGTACACAAAATGTGCCAGTTCTTTCTGTGAGAATACATGTGATAAGCGGTGTCAGCAGGAATCCTATCCCGCGATAACTCGAACTCCCAATAACTTGAACCTTCTTTTATTTCCCTTGAAGGTTTGAGTTATCGGGAGTCAACTGTACTTGCATCGTCGATTTTGAGTGCCTAAAGTTTATTGGTGAGGGATCTGAAGTTGTTTTTGTTGTCTCAACCCTTCTATTCAGAAGCAGAGATTAGGCATTCTTCATCAGATGATAGTCATAAGACAATTGTGTATTGTTGTGTTATTTGTTCACATCATACTTAAGACACTAAAAATCCAACCAAAAACTTATAAGCATTGAGAAGTGGAGATGTAATGTTCTGAAGATGATAGTCATAAGACAGGCATGTTCTGTCTTGTTTACTGTTTACATAACACTAAATTTATTTCTAATGCACTTGTGAGGTCCTACACCGTATCTCAACCAATAGTCTTCCCCAGCACATAGCCACTGTTGTTTCACATGGTTTATTTCATCCAGTCAGATTTTGAGAAAATATAACTTGTAAGTGGTATGTTATAACCTGGAATAGTTTCAAAGAATGCCTGGCATTTCCTCCTCATCACATATTTTGGTTTGGTCTTTGGAAAAGTGACAAGTTTGTCTTTTGAGGAAACTTTCACTTTCAGTGACTTCTTGTTTTATGTTGGAAGCATTAAACCTGCAATCATAAAATCAGAAGTCATAAGTAGAGATCAGCCTACATGTAAATAAAACTATTTATATAAATGACTCAAACAGTGTGACTGATCAGCAATGTGAGGTCTGTGTAGTAACAAACAAACTGACAAACTCTTAAAGCTTGAGCAGTCAGGCTTAGAGGCTCTCAGACATACATTTTGCTATTTGACAACAGCCTAAGAACAAGAAAACACATATTTAAAGTGAGGTTCATTACATAATAGTACAGTACAGTAGTGGTTCTCTCACCCTGGTTCAGTTGAGTGTTCAAAACCTGAACAGCAACAACCAGAAGAGGCTGAAGATATGTTTGCACAACTTCTGAATGCAAGGCTTAATCTTTACTTCCAAGAATCCTTGAGAATCATGAACGGTGTGTTGTCATAATGAAAACCTACTTTTATTGTTGTATTATTTGTTTATTTTATTTATTTATTTTAGTTAACTCATTACTGAATAATTCTCCTGGATTCTGCTGTGTTCAACAGAAATTAATACAAAAACAGAGATCTGATAGTCACTTTTTATTTGTAATTATTGTAGACAAGGAAGTTAGCATTTCACTTGTACATTTGTGGTAGTGACATAATCACAGCAGGCTATCTTGTTCATCACGAATTGACAAATTTTTATACATAATTGACATTTTTATCTTCTGCCCCTATAGAAACTTGTTAGAAGGTAATCTGATTCTGTCTTCACTGACCGTGGATTGTCAATTTCTCATTTTTAAAAAATATTTATTTCATTGTGACCTGCATCCGCAAATTATGATGCTATCTTGGGGCATTACAAGAGCATTCTCATTTTTGTTTGGTCAGGTACCACACGCAGTGACAGTGATATTATCAGTAGTGATTACTTATCATTAGATTTGTTTATCTTTTTTTCTTCTCAAGGTGATTTTGAATGCTGCGAAGCATATGATGATGATTTGGTACCTGACAGTGAAATTGTTTCCAAGGGTTCATCTCATGTTCCTTCACCTGGAGCAGCTTCACCACCTCTGGATCCTAAAATACAAAACCTTGCTCTTCAGATGCAGCGAGCAGGGGATGCTCTTTATCAACAATATGAAGGACGGGTAGAGGTAATTCCTATTGTTTGTCAATTTTTGTGTGATTGATTAAAGCAATGAGATTAATTTCTTCAGTCAACCAACTAGAAATTGTTATGAAATACAACAATTTGCAGTCAGTGTTTGTTGTGCCTGGGTAATCTCAAAGATCAATTGACACGTGGTTCAGTTCTTGTGACGGGGCTCCAACCAAATGTGACAAATTGAATAATAGAATGAAAATGATGTGAACTGTGGCTGTGGAAATACAAATGAAATGAATGGGGCTTCATAGCTCAGTTGGTAGAGTACTGCAGCGCAAACACGGAGGCCATGGGTTTGAATCCTGTTAAAGCTCTTAAAATTTTTTGGGGGCTTAATTGCAATTGCTGAAATTGCGATTACAACTGCGATGGTCACATCTTTATTTCATTTGTTTTTCTGCAGTTCACATCATTTCGTTCTATATTATTATTGTTGTTATTATTATTATTATTATTATTATTATTATTATTATTATTATTATTATTATTATTATTATAAATTCAATTTGAAATAAAGATATGACCAACACAGTTGTAATCGCAATCTAAGCAGTTTTGAATTAAGCCCGAAAAAAAGATTTTCGGGGCTTCAGTGGGGATTCAAACTGCAGAAATACAAATGAAATGAAGATGTGACCATCACAGTTGTAATCCCAATTTAAGCAAAAAGCTTCAGAAAGAACATAAGAGCAGAATGGGCACCAGACTTTTATCTCTCAGTCATCAATTTGAGCAGCCACGTTGTACATGTGATTATTACCAGAACTCTTTTTACCCTAGGACAATTGCACAGTGGAACAATCTCCCACCAGAAATTATAGCATCTACTTCGCCATGTTCATTTAGGCAATCCCTGTGTAATCTTACATATTGATTAGTAATTTTTTTCTTTCATTGTTGTTATTTTTATTATTAAAAGCAGTCTGCAATACTCTGTTAAGAGTGAAGACTTAACTGGTAAATAAAATAAATAAACAAGCCTGTCAATTTTTTTTTGGGGGGGGGTGGGGGACAGTTCACATCATTTCATTCTATGTTTCCTTCCTTTCACGGGTCAAGATGAACTCAGGAAATTAATTATGATAATATACATTGCCTTAATAGGGTTCTTAATCACACACAAATGAGCAGGACCACACCAATTAAGAAAACTTTGTAAGGCTCTTCAGTTTCGAGACTGTTAACATAGATTGTCCAACAGCATGGTGGGGGGGCACCTTTTATGTTCTTTCTCTGTCTTTAACTGTCATACCTGATTTACTTTCTTTGACAGGGAGCCCAGAATCACTTAGTGACATTTGTTTTGGAAAATGCTGCCACCTTGACATATGACAGGTTGTGTAAGGAAATTGATAACATGGTTGGGAGAGACAGAAACTGGTCGAACTTTGCAATGGCAATGTGTGTAGGCAGAAGAGTGGTCGTTGAGACATCAAGAGCTTGCAGTGCAGTTTCAGAATACTTTTCACGTTATGTCAGTCAATCCTACAGTCGATCTATGCAACAGGCTGGAGGAATGGTAAGTATTTCACCTTGTTGGTTGTGGGGAGAGGGTAAATGTTGATCTCAACTTCCTGTTTCCTAAACCTTTACTCACAGCTGCTGCCCCCTACATGACTACCTTGGCAGTCCAAGCCACTTTTCATTTTCTTTAATTTTGATTGATGCAAATCCTTTCATTCCCATTTTCTGGCGCCTTTCTTCTTTGCCTTCTTTTTCTCCCACTTTCCTGCCCCTTTTTCTCTCAGTTGCCTTCCCCTTTCTCATTTTTCCCTGTTCAATCCTCCTTTTCTCCCGGTTCCCACCTCCTTTTTTCCTTCTTCCCTCCCCCTTTATCCCTGTTCCATCCTCCTGTTCGCCCAGTTCCCACCCTTTCCCCCTTCTTTCTTTTGTTTCCCATCCCTTTTGCACTCTGTTCCCATCTTTATGTTTCCACCCCTTTCTCCCTCTTTCCTACTCCTGGCCTCCCTGTTCCCTCCCCCTGTTCTCATGTCCCTTTCATCTGTTAACTTTCATTTACATGTTCTCCCACTTCACCTTACAAAAGCTGCTTTGTTCCCAGTTCCTTCCCCCTTTCCCCTGTATTCCCTCCTGTACTTTCTGTTCTCCCCCCCCCCCTTCTACTCTCTGCCTCTGCACCCTCTTTTTCTAGTATCTTTCTCTGTATCTACTATCTTTCAACATTTTTCTTTGTCTTCTCCTAGGAACAATTTGTGAAGTCAAAAGGTCATGGTCACTAGGACACATGAAGGAGCCATGATGAACATGCATAATTTATGAAAAAAGCCCTTCATGCTTGTTCAGCCTAGCAACAATGACATGCTTGGAAATAATTTATATGAAAAAATGCCTTACGTATTTTGTGCGCTTTGCTCCTTTCGTGTACTTGTATTTGAATTAATATGTGAGTTTTGGCACTGTAGTTTTGTATTCTAAAAAGTAGCAGTACTATCTAATGTCTTGATTTTTTAAATGTTTGCTCTTAAAGAGTTTTGTAAAATTATCTCCTAATCACCCTCCCTGTGTATCAAGTGTGAATATCTGTCTCAGACAACCTTAAGGTTTTTGAATGAAAATGTAATGCCAGTGTTAATCTGAGACACCAATCAGACGTCAGGGTTGCCAAAACTTTGTTTATGCATATGCATGTTAGTATGAAAAGAATTCTTTTAGAAAATAGTCGCATGCTATATAAGGTTTTTCAAAGAGGAAACTCATTCCTCTCTCCTACTTATGAATGCTGTCTAAGATAGGATATGTGGGTTTGCTCTCTGCCTTACCTCAGTTCTTTACTTGATCTTCCTGTAAGACAGGCAGTCAGAATTCCTTGATAATAGTGTTGTTTTGTGTTATCGGGCATTATTATATCTTCTGAGTCGGGTAGATGGACGTATTGTTGATCTCTGGCCATACAGTGCTGGGCCCGGTTGTTCAAAGCAGGGTTAAGCTAACCCAGGATTAGCGTCAATTTTTGATTCACTTTTAATCCGTAACGACGTGGATTCTAGTAAATTATTTTTACCTAACAATTTAAGTTTGCTCCGCCTTCAAATTGTCAGGTAAATTTAGCAGTGGTAATGCTTTTAAACAAGAGAATCAACAGCATTTAAGCCAGGGTTAGTACTAATTGACTTTCAAACAACCAGGCCCTAAACTACAGAACAAATTTATGCCTTTTTAAATAAAAATAATTGAAAAAGGTTTTGAGTAAGGTTTTCTTCCTTGTGTCAAGTGATCCAAGCAAACATTGACAACATTGACAAATTCTACTGTGCAAGCAATTAGGCTGTCCATCAACATGTTTTGGTCAAACTGCGTAGCTGTCATTCTCGTTCATTTCCTCAGAAAGCACAATTCTTTTGGTCATCACCGAGGATTTAAAGATCCTTACGAAAAGGATTAAAATCTCTAAAACAGCAATGCAGAGAAGTGCAGTTTATCCATGCTGGTGTACAGCCGACATTTTCCTATACAAACAACTCCCTTAAATAGATACTCCATTTTTAAGGACACTGCTATTACAGACACTTCCCTTTTATGGATACTCTGCTGTACACTGGGCCTGGAGGGGGGAGTGGGGGGGGGAGCTTAACAAATGCACCAGTAGGGAGGTGTGGCTGGGGCACAGACCCTGGCCCTGTTTTAGACCCAATTTTTTTTCCTACCTTATTCAAGACAATATTCAGATTTTTCAGACCCAAGACATTTAACCCAAAATCATACCTTGTTTATCCTGGGTGCCACAGACATTTCTCGTGCATGCAGCCGTGCATATGTCTTAGGTATTCTTATATTTTTGTTGTCAACTCAACCTTCAGCTGGCAACCGTTTTGCGAAGGCATGCAAAGGAAACCGCAGGTACCCAGGATAACTCTTACATACACTGAACCAGTAGTGGGTTCTCTGCACCACATTTCAGAGTTGGCCCATACTAGAAAACATGCTCACCATGTACTAAAACCAGGAACACCAGTTCAAAGCTAACCAAAATAAATTAAATATGCCTTACCAAGCCTTATCTTGTCCTCCACTAGTTAGTGTCCCTAAGTGTTCGGTGTTCCTGGATTTAGTACATGTCGACATTCTCCGGGCCCCAGAGAATGGGGGGGGGGGGTACTCCTTGCAATTATTGTGGGATTATGTCACCCAGAGCTTGAATTGGTGACCCCATTTCAAACTTAAATATTTTTCCTTCACATTTTTGTGGCCAAAACAGCAAAAGTCTGCCCTATGTAAGTAGGCAAAACAAAATGTTAAGACCAAGATGGTTCAAATGTCATTCTCTTTGATATGGAGTGACGTTATACCTATATCTGGGAGTATTCTTCCCCGCCCCCCTCCGACCTCTGCATTTTAAGGAAACGGAACCGTCCTGGGTTAACGCCCTTTCCTTGAATTGACTGATCCCGCCACTTCGTAATTTTGTAAAATAGTCCGCAATATCACGAAAATTCTTCTCCTTCCCTCCGTCATTTTCCGCTCCCTTTCCACCCGAGATACTGGTCCTGAGCCCCTCCTCCACAACATCTGTACTGTAAGGGCTCTTGTTTCCACACAACGCGCTACCCTGTCCCATTCCCCCCGCCTTTCAGGCCTTATTTTGTGTTTCGTACTGTTCTCGAGTGAGGCCCGAGGCCGGCTTTGTTTCAAGACCTTCCTGTGGCGTATGTTTGAGTCCTTACCGTACAAATTTTTGTACATTCTCTGTCCGATACTAAGACTTAATTGAAGACAGTCCCTCCTTTTGTTACTGCGCATACATTCTGCACATCTCGGGATGGACTGAGCCGAAACTTGGGTTACTTATGGACGGTACCTACTAATACAAAGATATTTTTGTGCTGTTTATGACTATACGGGAAAAGCAGATCTTAGCAAGGGCTGTTGGAATCCAAACAGAAAATTGGGGGTAACCACGCATTTTTCAGAAATAATTGAGTTTAAATTTGGAAAGAAAATACCATACATTGTTCTGTATTTTACAGCTTTCTTAGAATCATAGTTGCTTAAGTATCTCTGAAAAATGCGTGGTTGCCCACGATTTACTTGTTGGATTCCAGTAACCCTTGCTAAGATATGCTCTTTCCCCATAGTCATAACCAGGGTCTGGAAGGGGGGATCCTGATCCCGCATTCCCGCTCCTTTTTCACCAGAATCCCGCATCCCGCACTTTTTTCATCGTTATCCCGAATCCCACTTTTTCTTTCCCAAAAATACATTAAAAAAGGACTAATTTCTGCAAAAGCTAATAAATTGAAGATGTAGATTGGCCCTTTCAATTGATATTTTGCCCGCGCCTGGTTGATTCGCTTTTGCCGCTACAACGTTTACTTAGGTCGTGGCGATTTCCCGAATTGCCGACAGACAAGCAAAAAAATCTCGCATCCCGTGCCCAAATTTTGGCGAATCCCGCTTCCCTGGTAGCAGTCAAATCCCGAATCCCGTCAAGATATTTTGCGTTTTCCCGAATCCCGCACCGTATTTTGGCCAAATCCCGGATCCCGAGAATACCCTTCCAGACCCTGCATAACCTCTACAAAAATACCTCTGTATCAAGAGGAACTGTCCTTACGGGTAGCAGGACTGGTACAGCTAGACGAAGAAGACATTGTACAGGGCTGTTTTGGCCATGTTGAGGGTGTTTTAGATCACAGTCTGGCGAAGCTTTATACGATACGAGAAGTCTTGGATAAGCTTTCTTGACCGTTGACGTGAGTAAGGTTAAATTTGGCAAAACGGGAACAAACGGAAAATCACCACCTGCCAACACCACAACAAGAGGATGAAAGTCATCCGGAGTACGTACAGACGTAAAATAAAGATACATTATTTTTTGCAAGACCTGTACATGTTATGTTTCGATACTAGTGTACAACATCATTGGAACAAACTGAAAGTTAATACAAAGATAAGGAATATTAAATACTAATAGTGTAATGAAAGACAAAGGTAAACAACAGTACTGAAAAAATAAAAAACAGTTGATGTAAGAAATGCAGGCGTAAATCGAATTTTTCTCCGTCTAATACTAACTATTAGAGCGAGAAACAACACTGAAAATACATCGAAAAACACTTGTAAAAAAAAAAGGGATCGGCAACTAGACCTATTCTCTATCCCTCTTTATGATGATGGGTAAAATGGTGATGATTCTTTGCGAAGTAACACGGACGTAGATTTTATCGGCTTTAAGCTAGTGACATAAAATTTTAAAAAGCTCAAGCTAAAAGCCAGTTTTTTTGAAGTGGAAGGGCAACTATCAGATTGCTCAATTGCTCCTATCAGGTTGCTTTCTTTCTGTCTTTCTTCCCGGTGTTGTCTTCAGCACGTAAAACTGTGGAATTCAACCTTACTGAAGACCTGCAAAACAAGCGCAGCAAGTGTCCTTTACCTGTTCACAGTAAACGTGTCAGAAGACAGTTACCAAAGCTCTTCAGTTAAGTACACGCGGCGAAGTGTCAGATTAAAATTAATTTAAATTGCCATTAACACAATCCTTGGAAACGCACTCTATTATAAGAATTTTCTTTGTTCCGTTCTTTAAGAGATGATAAAAACCGAAATAAATTTGGCAGTGAAAATTCGGTTTGTCCGATGTGCAAGGATGACGCGGCGTCCTACACTAGTTAATCGTGAAGTCAAAAGGTTTATTTAGAAGCCACCTGCCAGGGTGTGGTCCGCGCCTCAAGGCTCTACTCACATCCACTACTGAATCCTACGTATTAGAAAAGTCAACTTGAGTAAATCCCGAAATGACCACGTACTGCTTTTTTTTGGTCTTGAATTTGTAATTAAAACAACTGCCCAGTTGACGCACTAAGTTGTTATCTTTTAATGCGGCTGAAACCGAAAATCCGGAGCAAACATACTAAAACTATTTGGCGCTTTCCAATAAATCATTAAAACAATGTCCTGCAAAGCTAATTAAATTTTAAACAACGCTGGTTCTGCTGATAGTATTCGGCCTCATAGACAGCGAACTGTTATTTTTCCGTAGTTCGACGAGTACCTCGAGTTTGGGAACACCATGTTTGGCACTGATCCGTAACTTGTATAACGACTAGTTTAGGCAAGTTAACTTCGCTCCCCTTAAAACTAAGGCAACTCAACCAGACACTGATCTTTGAAGAACTTGCAAGGTCACTTTTATTGTCTACGTAAGTATTTTGTTATCGACAAAGTTATAAAAAAAAATTATTCAAGTTCTGCATTAGACGAGTACAAAATTTCCCGAATCGATCGCCAGTGAACATTTTTATTGTTGTTTTTATTGTTACTATTATGTTTTGCACTGAGGTAAAGCACGTACAAGGTAAGTTATAAGTTTTTACTTAGCAAGTAAGTTCAGTATACAGCCATCTTCAGTTTACGTTATGACAAGTAATTTCCGTTAATGTTATTCAAACCAATTAACAGATAATTATTAATGTTGCCGTTTATGGTATCCTTCAAGAATTATTAGTTAAACCGTTCCAGAACTGTTATTGCTGATTTACAATATTCGTCATCGCTTTAAAAAATCCCACTTTTATGGAAAGAAAACAGTAACGTTTAAATCTTGCTATTTTTGGATCATTGACTTAATTGTTTATAAAATTGTCTCCGCAAGACGTAAACTTTTTATTTACTGATACTGTTCGATCCATGCGAAACTATCGTCACTTTAACACCGCAAGAGCTATCTCGGTTAAAATTTACTTGTGCAAACCTGGTATTAAGTGAAACGAAATTTATGATCTTGCAATAGTATGGTTTTAATACAGTTTGGCAAGCCAAAACCTGAAAGGCACACTTACACGCCGGCTCGGCTAAACGAGAATGTAACTGGAGTCGCCGAGTGTAGCCGAGGATCACCAAGAGTCGTCGAGAATTGATGAGCTGGTGTTTGATTCGTAAGCTACCTGTGAGACATCTGGAAGAGCTCATTTCAGCTTAGTCTCGAAATTTCGTTAGAATCAGTGAGAGTCTTAAACTGTTGCTTTAGTTTCACCGCCTCTCATACGCTCACAAAGGTCGTGTTCTATTGGGATCAACCGTTTTTAACCATTCTTGGTTGATACACGGTTGTGTGTCATGCTTCGGTTGTCTTTCAACAACTATTAGAAGAATTGGTTCCCCCAAATTGTAAATCAGACGAAGAATTAGAATATCTAGAAATATTGTTGTTGAAAACAGAGAGGAAGGACACCTGCCACTCGTTTTACAGGCTATTTTATTAGAGAGCACGTTTTAAAAAAATTAGAACACCATTTTTGTTTGTTGCAGTTTACCCGCATAAAATTAATTATGATGCAAACTGATGCTTGCTAACATATCAGCGGGTGCTACCCATCGTTCTCAACCGTTTCAACCTGGAATGGTTGAAAAAGGTTGATCAACCAAACCAACTGAAAACGGTTTTTTTGCCAATAGAAAATGAAAAATCCTAACCAACCCAACCAATCATAATGGTAGATCCCAATCACAGCTAAAGATTTAAATCCCTGTCAACTCTCAACTTAAGGGTATGTTGCTTAGGAACGCCCTTGTAAAGCCGCTGGCTCAGTCAGTTCGCAGGGACACAATTCCGGAACGGAACGGAACGGGTATTACTTGTTTTCCTAAGCGTGATCTCATTGGATGATTTTGATTATTCGTATTCTCTGAAAGTGAGACAAGTACAACTGGACGGCTGTTTTCAACGCCGATGACCTTTAGACTAAAACAAAAACTGAGTTTCAACCAGGAACGGAGAACGTAAAATTTAGCTGCAATTTTTTGACTGGGTGACCGACAAAAATTTCGTTCAAAACAAGCTAAGGAAAAGGTGTACAAATAATGAATGGCCCACATACATGAATGTGCGTGAAATGGCACATAGACGAAAATTGTAAGTTTTGGGGGAATGATATCAGTCTGAGCGCAGCTGAATTAGAACACGAATACTCAAGTACACGCTAGAATTAGGACTTTTAAAAATTTGCCCTAGCGGATAAACAGTCATAGGCAAGTATCCAGAGGTCAATTTTAGTCTCATTCAGTCGAGTGACAAAAGCAACCGCAAAAGGTGATTTGGTAATTAGCTGTAATAGTTTCTGTATACATATATCTGCTTGGTGTTACTAATATGCTAACGCAGCTAATTAGCCTTCAGGTAGCTCAGCTATGATTAATTATCAGTGTTTAAATGCGGTCACAAGAAGTGAATAGAGAAATTATGTTGTAGAAGTATAAGAATTAAACGAAAGAAAAGCAAATAGCTAAGGGCAAGTACGCAGATATAAGCTAACACGCAACATGCATGCCTACTTGCATGAAACGAGGGAGGTTGTCTTTCTTCCGGTTAGCGAAACAACCGGAAGTGAAAGGGCGTCGGAGTGTGTCTAGGAACTGGACTTCGGACTAACATAAAATGTGTGTATGCAAACTGACATTTGCCTACACAAAAAATAATACAAAAGTACTCATTCATTTGAGCCAAAAACCCGTTTCTGAAGAGAGATTTTAACGTTACGACAGACTTGTGACACATTTTGCTGGAGTGAATCCTCTCTGATTTCCACGCTTGTTTCTTTTGCTCGTTTCTTTATGTCCTTTCTGGTTCTTTAGGACTTCAGCAGTTATTTTTCTGCTTTAGTGAACTAGTTTGAGGAAGAAAACGATGAAAAATAAATGTCGACGTATGTTTTCGCGATGCGTGACACTTGGCAGTCAATGAATACAGTTAAAAATGCTAATTCTGGATGAAAAAAAAAAATGGTCGAGAGATTCTTAGACTTTGAAATGAGAGCCTTTTCGAAACTTTTGTGTTAGTGAGGCCATGAAGCTTTCAACCAAAATTTTCTTCTTTATAATTTCTAATTTTCACTTTTTAAAGCTTTCATTTCAATGTGAAAACTCTTCCGTACAATGTAGAAAGCGTGACATTTAAATGTCAATGCTTAAACGAACCCATGACCTTCTGCACGAGCCTGGAGTACGCCCTATCTTAAACAAAGGTCATATGACTCGCGTTTTAGCATATGACCGGTGAAATCATAAACACTCACGTTGCATAACGATGATACGGCAAATTATTAAACTCTTACTTAGACCCGAAAAATTAGTCATATATTTTCATTCACTGCGAGTAACAAACAAGTACAAAAGGTTGACTGCGTGAGAACGAGCGGCACATATACAACGCAGTTTCTAATTGGTCCATTTTGGCGTCACAGGTTCTTAAAAGCAATTCTATTGGACGGCATAAAAGCAACAGTGGCGGCGCGTGTGTTGGCAGAGGCGGGAACCGAAGGCAAGCAAGTTTCTGCTAGAGTAGTTTTTACAGTACACTGTGTGAGAAGGTGAAGTGAAATCGTTGCATGGAAAAACCTCACAGGTAAGGACATGCAAACTGGTTTTGTGGTTTTCATGTGAGAGAAATAACTGAAATGTCTGTAAGTTTTGCTCAGACTCAAATCCACGAAAGTTACCTGAAAAAATGAGGTGTAATTGCAAAAAACCGACCAGATCAGCGTGGTGAAAATGTTTTGTCGATGGCGGTTGCAATTCAATTTTTCTTCAAGTTGGGTAAGATTAACCAACACTTCAGGAGGCATTAAGCAATAGGAAAATTCATTTATAATTCTTGCATATGTGAGAAATCTAAAAAACTGTGAGAGCTTAAAACACGAGGAAAAAATAACTCAGAGAACTTAGCTGAGCATTATTATTCTCGTGCGGAAATGGCCAGAATCAAGAACGAATCCGGACTGGCACATAACTTTACTGACCGGAAAAAAACTTGGTTTGCAATTTCTTGTCCTGGCGTAATTTTCATTTTTTAGCAGACTTTCTTGGCACTGAAGACAAAATCTGAGTTCAATCAATTATTAATTGTGTCAAAGAGTTCTTTGCTCAATCAGAAGAAACGGGTTTAAAAAGATGCAGGCAAGATCGTTCCACAAACACTGAAACTTGATATGTAAAATAAGTTCTTATGTTTGTCAAATTTGTGTTCTCGGACAAGTTTGTCAGAAAAGAACCATTGCACTACTGAAAAAACTGGTTATTGCGGTATACAAAAAACAAAAATTACGGTTTGATTTTATAAAATAAGCGTAAGTCTTATAAAGATTAATTCTATTTTACAGTGCCATAAGTTTTGATAAGCTTATGAAAGCTTTTTAAAAAACTTTACTTTTCTTGTCAGATTTAATGAATTTTTACCAGTAGGAAAGAAATTTTTTGTAAGCTTATTTAAACCAAAAACAACGATACAAGAGCGATTGTATAAAGTATTAATTAGTTTACTCTATTTTAGACTTATCTAATTATAAAGTCAACGCTTTTTTATTGCATGTTAAGTTTGGAAGCTACGTGCTTCGTCAGAGATTGAAACGCAACATTCGAAAAATCGTTCTTACAATAATTTCTTAGCTGCAGTAAAATCTATATCTTGTGTTTGGACTGGGAAAATTATTAGAAGCTCAATTTGTGTACTAGGGTATACTTTCTAGAAACAATTAATCTGTGTGTACTATTGTGTATAGAAACGAGATACGCATCGATAAAACCTCCTGTAGTGAGAGACAATTCAATTGAAAACAATGAGCTGCATTGAGCAGTACTTTTCCGCGATGCTGTTTATTGCACTGTGCAAGGTAATTTTAACTTTTGAGTCCCATCTCGGTTAAATCAGCCTAAATAGTGATCACCTAAATTAGGGCCACCAAACAATTCTTTCCTGTGAGACGTAATATGGTTGCCGGTACAGTCACACTGTGCAGGGTGGCCATAACTTTTGGGTTTCTGAATAAAATAAAAATAAACCTATTGAGCGGTAATAGTTTTCGTGCTCTACAAAGTGATTCTAGCTAGTTTTGAGTGTGTGGACGGAATCCTAAGGTGTAACATTCAAATGAAAGCTATTGAACAGGATGTTTGTCGAATTTGTGTTCTCGGACAAGTTTGTCAGAAAAAACCTATTGCACCACTGAAAAAAACTGGTTATTGCGGTTTACAAAAAAAATTACGGTTTGATATCGTAAAATAAGTGTAAGTCTTAAAGTTAATTTATTTAACAGTGCCCAAAGTTTTTGATAAGCTTGTAAAAGCCACTTCAGTCTCGTTTGCCAGATTTAATAAACTCTTACCAGTAGGTACATTTTTTTGTAAGCTATCCAAACCCAAGGCAACGAGATAAGTGCAATTGTATAAAGTATTAATTAGTTTACTCTATTTGAAGTTATCTAATTATAAAGTCAACGCTTTTTTATTGCATGTAAAGTTTGTAATTGTATAAAGTTGTTTTGAGCTTCGCTTTCGATAAAAACGCAACATTCGAAAAAACTTTCGTACAATAATTTCCTCACCTGCGATAAAATATCTTGTATTTGGGGAAGAAGAATTATTTGTGTATAGGGTATACTTTCTGGAAACAATTAATCTGTGTGTACTATTTTGTATAGAAACTAGATACGCATCGATAGAACCTCCCGTAGTGAGAGACAATTCAATTGAAAATTAAACCATTGAGCTGCATTGAGCAGTATTATTCTATGATGCTGTTACTGCACTGTACAAGGTGATTTTAACTTTCAAGTCCGTGTCGGTGAAATCTTAAAGTGTGATCACCTAAGTTAGAATCACCGAACAGTTCTTTCTTGTGAGACTTTTTATGGTTGTACATGCAGTACACTGCACCGGCAGGGTGATCATAAATTTTTGAGCCCGTGGAATAAAATCAAATGGAACCTATTGAGTACTACCAGAAACTCATAAGGAGTTATGAGTTTCTGGTAGTACTTTGTATTACGCACAAGGTGATTCAAACTTTTGAGCCCATGGATGAAACCCTACAGCGCGACCATTCAAATGAAAGTTATTGAACAAGAATTTCTTTTAGTGCTATTTGTTATGCTCTGCCAGATGGTTCTAGCATTTGAGCCTGTGGATGAAATCCTAAAATGTGACCTTTCAAAAGAAAGCTTTCGATCCGTTCGTCCCCGTATACTATGCAACATGGTTCTAGTTTTCGAGTCTACGGATGAAATCCTAAAGTGTGAGCGACCATTCGAATCACGGAACTGAGCTATTGATCCGTACTTTCCTGTGGTGCTGTATAGTGAAGGGGGTAACTTTAAGTCTGTCAGTCAATTTCCGAAAATCTCCGTCATTCAAATGCGGAAACATTTTGAGCAATACGTTCCAGTGGTGTTGTTTGTTGTGCTGAAATGCAGTAAAAGGTAGCTAGGTTTGGATAATGGACGCAAAAAGTAACGAATGAATTTGTGATCAGCTTTTCAGCCAAACTTCTCAATGGAGCCATTGCTGGAGTGGTGGGCGTCACTTGCACCTTTCCGTTGGACCTTGCCAAAACAAGACTCCAGGATCAGAGAAATCTCGGAGCTCAAAAGCAATATAAACACTTGTAAGTCAAGTTTTTTCTTTTTTCAATTTAAATGTCATGTATTTTCATCGTCGCACAACAAGCGCTTATATTTATAATTAACTACTGAGCCATATGTGAATTACCTTCAGTTGAAGAGGTTACTGAATTATTTATTACCATTCCTATTGTCCAGTATTCCAAACATACATAATTCTATCACCTTCCATATTAACTCTTCCAAGGAGACCATGCTAATCTGTTATGAGAAAAAGAGAAAATTCCCGAGTGTGTTATCTGGATCGATGTTTTCGTAGATGTTAAAGTGATGAATGAGAGACACAATAGACCCTTCCACGGTTTTTTCATTTTTTCACATGGACCATCAACGAAAAACCATCGACACCACTGGAAAGGGCGCCTTAAAAACAGTAAAATTGTAGCCTGAGAAAACAGCCGACGTTTCGCGAGGTCGCCACTTGAGCCCTTGCGAAACTTGTCTTTTCCCGAGGGCTCAAGTGGTGAACTCGCGAAACGTCGGCTGTTTTCTCAGGCTAGTAAATCTGTCAAGTTTGAGAGTGATAGGATGAAAACTAACAAAGATATAGCTCCGCAAAGTCGCAAAATTTTATGTGCCCCCACCATACAAACGTCTGCAAAATTTCGAGACTTTGCGGAGCTATATCTTCCCTCGTTTCTGACATATCACTCTCAAACTCGGCAAGATTACTAAGTTTAAGGCGCTTTTTGTAGTATGTCGATAAATTTTCGCTAACTGGTCCTTGTCAAAAGTTGAAAAAAAAAACCGTGGAAGGGTCTATTTCTGTGACACAATAGAGATCTATACAAAGCTCTTCTTTTCCGAGTTGCTAGGCAGAAGTATTCTTTCTCAGTAGTTTCTTTTTTCTCCTCGGTATCAGTTTTCTTACCTTTCCAGCTTCATTGTAGAGTATCATGCTTCGACCTGAGGGTCCGCAGAACACCGTGTAACGCCAACCAACGAATTACTGTTAACGGATTCCGCTCAACGTTCGAGCAATAAGTGCAAAAAATATTTACCAAAAAACTACTCATAGCACGGTAACATTTTAAATGCTATTTGAAACATCTCTCTTTAGTTCACTTGCCCAAGTGACCCCGCGATGAAATTCTCAAGCATTCTCAAGAAAATTAATTTCAAATCTCGTTAAAGTACGCTAAAAACGGGCGCCATTTTGTTTTGAACTGACATGAAGCGTCTTTTTAATTGAAATATGGATAACTTCAAATCCAATTTTCTCTCGCGGGGTCAGCTTGGGAGGAAAAGTAACGACAAGTTCTTCTTATCTGTTCTCAAAATGTGACAGTGCTGCAAGTATTTTTTTGGTAACTTAATTTTTGCACTTACTGCTCGAACGTTGAGCGGAAATCGTCTTAATTACTGTTTGGTTCTTTTTTTTGCGTGTTATTTTAGAGTGGACTGTTTGTGGAAGGTGGCAAGGGCGGAAGGAGTTCGAGGCCTTTACAAAGGTAAAGTAAAGTAGTTTCACATCAAATTATATAATTTATAGTTCACTGCAAAAGGGACTAGTCTATTTAAGACCATTGAAGTTCTTGCTGTTTTGCATAGTGTACACATTTTGTAGATTTTGAAACGCGATTTTTCACACTCACTTTCCAATCTTCTTTGCTTCTTTTGTTAGGCATGGGAGTAAATTTGCTGCTTATCAATCCAGAAAAAGCAATAAAGCTTGCTGTTAATGATCAAGTGAGACAGATGTACGGTGGAAAAAGGTAATATCCTGCATAGAAAGCCGTTAGCTTCATTAGTTAAGTAGAACTCTTCAGAGACGCGGATAAGCCGTTCAAGCCCATGACTTATTGTGTTTTTTCAGAGTGGTACGGGTTTTGGAAGCAGTTTGAGGGTTTCCGGTGGTGACGGTTTATATACCCTTTTAAAAATATTTTTTCAGGCATTTGTCGGTAGTTCATGTTCCCCCTGAAATTGCTCGGTTACAAATAGAAAATCATATTACCAAAATACCTAAAATCGTTTATCATGGCAATTTTTACGCGTTTGAGACTGACTCTGGTAGGTTAACCAAATCTGATGAAAAGGAGAGCCACATTTGAAACAAAATATCCTTCTCTTTAAATTGATATGACGTTTCAATCCATTCCTATTTGTGCTTTCGCCAATGTTGCTCTCTTGACGCCATTTTGTTTCTTTACACAGGCATACACTGCCCTTGTCCAAGGAAATGATCGCGGGTGCTGCTGCCGGTTTTTGTCAGGTTAGTTCAGTAATTCATAAACAGTGGGGGGCGGGGCAGGGAAGTTTACTAATCACATTCTCACACTTTTTCCGAACAAACAAAGGCTATCGGTCAACACCCCGATAAATATTTTCTAAGACTGCATTCGAAAATCAAAGAACACTTTTAGATACAAGTAAGAACTAATTTTAGTTAGTAGCTCAATATCTTTCCTGGAAATCGGATAAATATACGCCATCAGAAGAAGCTATAACAGATGAGAGATAATAATATACTCATTTCTCTCAAACTTATATTTCCTTCTTGACAAAGTAGATAATAAAGTAGTAGAACGTCATGTTTGGCATACAGTCTAGCGCACTGTTCCAGATAAGTTGGACAGATAGAAGAGACAGTCTGTCACTGTTGTTGAAAAACCCACATTAAGGAGCAACAACGAAGTTTGTATTAAGTTGTATTCACGAGAGCAGGTTGTATTTGTTGCATTATATATCACTGTGCTGAACTCTTAATGCCACTGGAAAGGGAATTTGAATGTTCTCTCTTGTCTTGATGTAAAGTTATAGGCCATACCCAGTATTCAAGATATTACTTCCACCAAACAAACGTCTGTAAAAAAGATTTCTAGATTCGCTAACCTTTATCTTCGCTCAGTCTGGCCAAGATATAATCCTCAAATTTGCAGCTTTTGCTAAGTTTAAGGTGCCCTTCCACTGGTATTCATGGTTTCACTGTTGTCGTAGCCGAAATACAACAATTCGAAAACTAAGATGTGGTCTTGAAGTTGTACACACTTCATTTCTTCCTCCCAGGTGATAGTTACGACGCCAATGGAAATGCTGAAAATACAGCTTCAAATGGCAGGTACACAAACCTCGGGTACGTTAACTGATTCAACTACTTGTAGTCAATGTTATTTCGGAAGTCGTCGTAACTTTTAAAATATGTTGTCACAATTTGACACTAAAGGGAATGAAATCATTTGTTCTCTGGCGAAGAGAAGCACACTGCGCGATTTCGCCGTTCTCGTGTAGTGCCAGGTTTACTCACATCTCAGGCAGTTTTGAAAATTATCCCAGGCGAGTCCCGAGCATATTGCAGGTATTCAGCAACTTACTACCGACAAGACGAAAGGAGGGAAAAATAACATCAGAAAATTAACAATTTGTAAGGTGGATCGGGCAGTCACATGCCAATTTGGTAGCTCCGCAGGAATGTCCTCGTAAAAGAATTTTGTTGTAAACTTGCCGGAGTATACGCCAACACGCCAGCAAAATTGAATGCAACTTGACTTTGCAGGCGTTTCGGCGGTAAAGACCTGGGATAACTTCTGATACTGGACAGCAGATCCGCATCGTACCCAGGCGCTTCTGAGGTTTTTGGCGCGAGAGCGAAGACCTACGGGAAGAAGCGCCTGGGTACAAGGCAGACAGCAGGTGTTCCCATGTGACGGAACAGCATCCTGGGTACTATGAGCACAGAACCAGTCCTATTTGTGTGAAGGCGCGTTCATAACTATAGTTCTATAACTCGTGTTGACAGATATATATTGGCCTGTGCGGTGGACTTTGCAGCAACAGTTGCCAAACGTGTTTGTGTACCGTTGGCGAGAATTAGAACAAGTCATTACTCACACCAACTTTCTGAATAATAAACTTTGTGGTCTGTAGTTAACTGGCAGTAACCGGACCATAGAAAGTTTATCAAACATGTGATGGTTACTTTGATGTTTACTTTAAACGCTACACAGAGAGAGTTATGGAAATAATTGCCTTAAACTTAGAGGAGGTTTGTCGCGGAAAGGCACGAGTTGGCCAACCGTTCGGACGTTTCTTGTTCCGTGCACCAGTTAGCCAATATTTGCTCCAGCTCAAGTGTTTTAATATGTACTGGTTTCTTAGAGGGTCTGCTCGAAGACTTAAACTTGCTGACGAATGCATTGTCTGTAGCAGGTCCCCGGGTGGCTAATGGAGCGTCTGCAGTGGCAGCTGCCAGTACAAATCTAAGGACCTTCGGCACCAAGTCAGGTACACCACCCAAATCTGCCGCAAGAATAGCGCAAGATCTGATGAGAAGCAAGGGCATCAGGGGCTTGTACAAAGGTCTTGGAGCCACATTAGCAAGGTACAGATCTATTGTTAAAACCACTAGGCTTCTATCTATTAGAATGGTATCATGATAAATAGTTGACAATGGTTTGATCCGAGGAGTCTTAGTAGTCTGCTAGTGTTATAATCCTATCCGCCGAATTAATTTGCGAGTTGCTGATAGCTCTCCGAAAATGCTAGCTGACCTTAGTTTACACTCCAAACAGCATATTTGTCCCTCCGAAAACAATAGGAATTAAAGTCCCCTTGTCACGAAAGTCTGAGGCGATGTTTCGCCAAAGAAATCTTCCTGTTTTCACTGGATTAAATCCGAATATATCAGGCAATTCAGGCCTTTCGAGCAGATATTCCCCAAAATTGACCAAAAACTCATACATTTACTCTCACGCCTAAATTTTCTTGCCTTCTTTCCAAAATGGCGGCTAAAACCGTGATAAGGTCCATCGTCAATGTCACCAACGTGAACAACACTTTACTCGCACCCTGATGAATGATATCAGTTTTTCTACTAGAATTTATTTATTGTATTTTAGAATTTTATTTAAATTTGGTGTTATCTTCATTCTGGTCATTTTTAAAAACTTTGTATTTCCAGGGACGTGCCTTTTTCCTGCATTTACTTCCCTCTGTTTGCCTTTCTACGTCTTGAGGTTAGTTCAAGTTACTTCATGACCCATACGACCCTTTTACTCAAAATCATGACAAATTCTCCCTAAGAGATCTTACGGAGGAACGTACCAGTGACGGCTAATTTGAACGCGCCCACAGTCCCTTAGTCAATACTTTTGGCGGAAACTTATCGTTCCAGTCTTGAAGTGTCCTTGAAACTGTGTTAGGAGGTGTCTGTTTTGCCTCCTAACGTAATCTGTCGACATCCTTTTCTTGGGTTTACCGTAAGGCAGGAGGGCAAGGACACTAGAGTGGATACCCCCCCCCCCCCCGAGACAAGTTCCACATTTTCTGTTAAACAAACAAACAAACAAACAAACGAACAAACAAACAGACAAACAACGAGGATTCAAGGGTTGACTCAAGGGGGGGGGGGGGGAGGGGAGATGAGATGAGTGATAAATTTCAGTGACTTCAGGTGATGAAGTTGATATGTGCATTCTTTGTTTAGTTTCAGCCTGGTGGTACTCATAGTGAAAACCCGGGTGCCCTGCACTGTTTATTAGCTGGTTGCCTTGCGGGTAAGTCATTTCAGTGAACTGCTTCAACCAAGAAAGTATGAAGATAGCTTTTTAATTATCTTTACCCTGTCTCGGCTAAGCAGAATTTTCTACCATCGAAAACTGGTGGACGTAACGATTCTTGCGTTTGACTTCTACAGTCTTCTGCTGAATGTTTCACCTTCCAGTTCTCCGGGACTAGGCTTTCAGTTGCTAACTTGTAATATATAATTTTACAATAGATATTTGGGGAGGAAGCCATCCCCTCCCCCACGTCCCCAGTGGTGTTTTGCCTGGAGGTCCTCAAATAGGATTGGAAGAGTAAAAACAAAAGACGAAGAAGAAGAGAAAAATGGCTTGTCAGTTGTTGCTTAAAGGGGGGCTTTTTTTCGACACGTTCGACGGCGGAAAAATGTAGCAGTGTTCAGTCTAGTACAAATTGCGATAGGCAGATGAATTTTTTTGTCATTATTCAAAGCAGCACCAACTTCAAAACTGGAAAAAAGCCCCATGTGACGGAGATTGCAAAACAAACCGTACACAGGAAAATACCTCTTTAACCCAGCCTTCATTTAAAAGAATTTAAAACCACCTTGTGCAGCGTAAACAAGTGTCACAGGAAAGTACTGCTCAGTCGCTCTCACGTGAATGGTTACACTTAAATGGTTTTATCCAGAGTCAAAAATTAGAGTCACCTTGTTCATAAAAGTACCGCAGAGATGTAACGCTCAGCAATGCTAAGCAGCTTTCATTGAATGGTTACAGAGGTTCGACGTGATTCACTGACTCGTGACCCAACGTAACTCTAGTAGAGGAAAGATTATTTGTGTGCGATGTAAGAGTGTGATAATAACTGCCAATGTTTTGTCTTTATTTAGGATTGACGGGTAGTGCTGCGGTCACTCCACTGGATGTAGTGAAAACAAGACTTCAGGTGATAAGAAGTGGGCAGGGCGAGGCAACCTACAATGGCTTTGTAGACTGTGTGCAAAAAACTTACACTAACGAAGGAATCAGGGCGTTTTTCAAAGGAGCAGTCCCCAGAATGGTCGTGATTGCTCCACTGTTTGGAATAGCTCAGATGGTGTACTTCCTGGGAGTGGCGGAAAGAATAATGGGACTCGAAATATAGCGAGATAAATGATATTACTGCACTTCATCTGGGATAAATTAAAATACAATTATTTATAAATCACAAGCTCATCGAGTTGCACCATTTGATTACTTCTTGAGGAGGAAAAATGGTTTCAATATAATTATCAGAAGAAGGGTAATAATTTTTTTAAAAACATTTAGAACCATACGGTTCGTATTTAAATTGCGGGTGCTAGGACTGGCAATCCGTTCTGCAACCTTACCATTTTTACTTGTAAATATGAATAAACATTCTAAGGGCTAGGGAGATTTGCAATAAATAAATTAGGAAAATGTAAAAAGGCGCATATCTACAAATACGACAGAATTTCCAGAATGGCTGTATTATTTATTATGCTGTAATACTACTTATGAATTAAATTCATTACTATCATATAATTATGTAGCGTGTGTACTCCTTTTGGACTGTGTAGTGTTTTAACAAATGAATACATTAATGGACAAAGACAGAACTTCTGCATTTGTTGCAAAATATTCTCATTTACACTGTAATTTATTCAGGTTTAACATTTTCATTCCAGCTCATGCTGTTGATATTACCCAACGAATTTTTACTCTTTGCCACAAAATAAAAAGAAAAATAAATTAATATTCATTTCCCCTGTCTTGAGAACTTAAAATGGAAACAAGAAGTACAAAAACCGGTTTCATGTTAAGAGAAAAAATTTCAATCAATCTACCTTTGATTCAGATCAAAGCATTCACTCTCGGCTTTGAAGGAGAAGAAAAAAGACAAGAAAATTTCTATATGCCCATATGTCACGACGAATTAAACAGGGTGAAATAGAATTGACAGATGAAAATAATACTATTAAGAATTTTCAAGCCAAGAGAAAACAAAACGATGAAAAAGGATGTAGGATGTCAGTCCATGAATGCTCTTCGTGGATTGGTTCCAAACAGCGTCTCTCTAATTTCTGGCATCATCTGTAAACGGTATCAAAAACGTCTGTCAGTGTTTTGTTGGAGACGCATTGTAGCTGTAACGTGTTCCTTTGCAAAATGCCATCTGGGAAATGGCCGCCAAAATTACATACAGATGACCAATTGAAGCACTGTTCAAATCTAAGATGTATTTGTGATTGCAAAGGAGGGGGGCCTGGAGTTGCCCATGACTCCCCCCCCCTCCCCTCCCCTCCCCCACCCCTTCCGGGTTACGGCTGCAAAATGTCACCTGTTCTCAGGCTAACCATGGTACATTACTATCAACAAATTTAGATTCTAATTACCTGTCTGCTCATCATTTCTAGTCGACTCTCCAATGTATTGACCACTTTAATTCGACCTTGTTTAGCAAGCAGTTCAACTCCACCAGCACTACAACAGAACACAGGCATGTTAATTGTAAGAGAAAAAAAACACAAAACATTGACATTCTTAAATATGGAATTTCATTTTGTAGTCAAAACATACAATACTGTATTTACTCGAGAGAACGCCGCAGCGCTTATTACATTTTTCGACTCGTCAGTGTCGATAAAATCAATAAGCGTCGCATTGTTGCTGGATGGATGCGGCCCTTATTCGGGGGGCGGCGCTTATTCGAAGGCCGCGCTCTTTCGAGTAAATACGGTAATAGTTCTTACTTGTTCAAACATTTAAGTGACGAGAATAAAGGAAGTGATCACCAAGGTTAAGATATCTTGATATTTAGACAAGTTCTCCTTAATAGTTCCATAAGAAATGTATGGAGAACAGTTAGGAGGATATGCATTTTATATCAGGGCTTAAAGTTGTCAAATACTAACCAAAAACTTTGTGCATGGGTGACGGTAAGACCTCCAGCATTGAAAAACTTAACAAATGAACAGGTAACTGGGAATGACTGTTAAAATTGATTAACTAAAAATACATGGATGTCATCATCAAATATGGTACTCCTGGCTAATTGGTTGAATAAAAGATGAATAAATGGCTTATTAAAGTCAGACATTTTACAACATTTGTATGGCTATGGGGACATATGCACTTTACAAACTTGAGGCATTTGTATAATATTTTTAAAAACTTCTGCTTTGGTGTCCTTTTATTCACACTTTCTCAAACTTGAATTCTGTGATAATTTAGCCTGCAATGCAGGCGTTTTCTTGGGGAAGCACGAGTGCCAAAATCTCGGTTATCGTAGCCGCCATGTTGGATTTGCAAAATCTTAGGGAACTGGGGAGAGGTTGCTCTTTCTACTCTCCCCAATCTTCCTATTCCTTTAAAATCTAAGATGGCGGCTATAGCGTTCGCCCGTCCCCGAAATACGCCTGCTAGTGATAATTTAGATTTGCTCTCAGGTCCGTAATTTTGTGTGTGTGGTGAATGCAAACTTAACACCAATTTTTTCTGAACCTCCCTCATGTTCACATCAAGGTTTGTGCATTCTGTTTTTCTTTCTATATAATACCATTTTGATTATAAAGCTAAGTCTTCCGGTGTGACCATTTTCAGGTTAGCCCATCTAAACAAGGGCATGATGTCACGTTTTATATAAAATAAATAAATAAATAAATAAAAAATAGCCCCACAATGTGTTCACATACCTACAAATTGATCAATTCATTTTAATTTACAGGCCAGTTACATATATTTCCAAAAACCAAGGAAATCCGTACCAATCAGATGCTAAGAAAGACTGCTCATCAACTGTAACTTCTGTTGTTTTCTTTGTGGCTTTTTTGTATTCTTCTACAGCAGCATCTTTTGCTTTCTGCAAAATGGATGAATATATATTATTTGTTCTTACTTTGTACCATCTGGAATGGTGACCTTGTCGGGCATAGCACCCTTTCAAGAAAAATTCTCTGGAGCACTGCATACATTTTGAGTGATTTTATAACCATGTACCCAGTTATTACCACTCTTCAGGAGAAAACATCTGGTAAAGGCTATTGCTAATCTGGTTAGGGTGCACAGATTTTCAAAACTTTTTTGCACACATACATGCGTGAGCTAACCATACACTGCGTCCTTGCACTTCAATTTATAAAAAAGCTTTCTTGCACCGAGTCAACTTGAGAGTTTGTCTAAACTATAGATGCTGCAAAAGGTTGAGCATGTGCAGTCGTGCAAAGTGTCACATTCCTAACACACCTTTACGCCATCAAAATGGATTTTATGTTCCCTCCCGAAGAGTGAGAAGATCTGGGCACAAGATTATTCCTGGAGGCTAAAGTGACCCTTTTGCTGAAGGCAAAGTAAATATTGGCGAATATTTACTGAGCCTGAGGCGAATAATTGTTTGAGTATAATTTTGAGATGTACACATCAAAAAGTAAAAAAAAAAAAGAGCTAAAACTTGACAAACAACACATGAAAAAAAGTAACTTAGCTAGCAGCTGTGCCTTGAAATGTTATATTCACCGGCTAGCAAGGCGAATATAGCATTAAAATTATACTAATCAGGTTTATTTTGGACCTGATGCAGTTAATATTACTGGTAATTCTGTAGGTGAAATTTTTTGTTATAGATTGGAACAAGTGATTACTGACAATTTAGAGCGCTTTTCAAATGAGTGTCGTAAAACCAAAACCAAAGTAATTATCCCAGCCAATCACAACAAACACAAATTATCCAATGAACCAATCAGAACTCGAAGCAAATACATGTCACTAGCGCCAAGCGCGGGAAAACGCGTGCAAGCAAGTCGCAATTGGTTTGAGTTTTACTTCTGATTGGTCGAGAAAGTGGCGCGAGATGTTTTAACCAATCACAGAGCGAAGTAAAGCAAAACCAAAGCAAAACGCGAATTACTTTCGACACTCAATTGAAACCCGCTCTAAGTACATGGTGACCTTAAGTATTTGGTACCTTCACAACATCAAGGTCTTGCTGACGACACCGGATGGAAACAGAGGGTTCAAGTAGTTGAAACAGACCCTGTAAAGGAGACAGAATGATCAAAATGTGTGAAATAATGACATTGCCAAATATACAGATAATGAATTTAAGACAAAAACCTTCCAACTTGCACAGTCTGCCTGACATAAAAGTCAGGAGGGAACCACTGGACAAAATGACCCACCAGCACAGCCAGAAATTTGACATTCTGAATAGTTTTAAAACATGCTCAGATAAGACTCAGGATCTGCCTTGAAGATTGTTACCTGATCACCATTGCTAAATAAAAAAAACCATTTACCCTACACTGTATTCAGACTGGGAGGGGGGGGGGGGGTGTTTGTGCCCGCACTGACTTTGGATGTTTATAACTTTATTAATTAGCAATTTTAACCCACCAAACTTGGTGACTTTTATTTGGGAACAATTTGGCATAACAGGTGCTTACCCATCAAGTTTGCCATTACCATGGCAATCAGAATTTTAAATTTTCACCTTTTCATTGAAAAATTGTAACTTTTCTGAAGTTCTACATTTTTATATCATTTTTGTGTTCTTTTATCGATTTTGGTTACTCTTTGGTCAATGGGCGATTCCAGAAAATATCCATACCATACCACGGACAGCTTTTCGGAATTCCAAGGGCAAGGGGGGTTCTGTGAACCGGAAATCCGATGGCATGGGGGAATACTTATGATTGGAATTCCGAAGGCATGGGGAGGATTAGATCTGGGATTTCCACAGGAGACAGACAAGAGCGTATTCCTTGAAAACGCTGATTTTATGGACTTTTAAAATCAGTCCGCAAATAAAGCATGAACTGGCGACAATGCTGACTACCGCGGAAGCAGGATACAAGACAAGTATTGATCAATCAGACATGTGTTCGTGTTCATTTGCAGAAGAAAACCGACAAAAGGTGGGTTGTACATCAAGCTCCAGAGGCCTTAACGTTGATGAATTTCTTATCAGATTTATGAAATATGAAAAATCTGTTTCTTACCACTTGTACATTTCTTGTACTTCCATCGCATGAACGGCGAAAACTCGCGCCAGTCCCTTGTTTCTAAGGAGCACCTGCTGGAGTTTGCACTTCATGCAAATTCGGGGAATGGTCCATTAAGTAACAAAAAATTTGCTTAAAATTTGATGCCGTTTAATTCCAGAAATGCTACACATTTTGTATATCTTTGAAAGAAGTTTCTGTATAAATACATCCAAAAGATTTTGTAGGCCTTCAATATTTCCTCGCAGTGGTTGACCTAGGTTTGAAATTATGTATGTTCGAAAGGGCTACGAGACCATTCATGGACACACATTTTGACACACATTTTGTCCATTCAGTGTGAAACATGACCAAGGACGCCATTTTTGAAGCTCATGGAATTGGGAGCGACTGCTGGCCCCGACAGCTCAAATTCAAGATGGCGGAAACGAAAATACACTTGATTGTAATGTCTTCCATGTGTACCCATGTACATCACACGATATTCTTATTTTAATGTTCTGTACCAGTTTGGGGCAATGTAAAGTTCATGTACGTTGCATCTGTTGAACAGCGGTAAGGAGAAAACTTTTAATTTTTTTAAAATTTTCATTCCAGAATTTCTGGAGTCATAATGACTCCCTCTATAACCAGCTGTACTGAACAGAAGTAGAGTCATTTGAAATAATTTTCCCTAAAATAAGCCAATTTGGGCATATTAGCGAACCCTGCAGGTTATTCCGAAGGGTTTGACAAAAAAAAAATCCGAACGGGAGGGGGTTTGTGATTATGGAAATCTGAGGGCATGGGGGGATAACGCATTTTGAAAATTCCAAAGGCGGGGGGGGGGGGGTTAAAATATGGAAGTCATCCGTGTTATGGTATGGATATTTTCTGGAATCGCCCAATCTCGATAATTTTCAAAGGTTGTGGAAAAATCAAGAAATCCAAGATGGCCACCATTTGAGAACCTCACCTAATTGTTACGTCATATGACGTCACCAGCTTGTATGTTGCAGACGTCAAAGGAAATCTTTTTGGACATACTATCTGCCCGCCAAGTTTCGTTGTCATAGCTTTAATATTCTTGGAGTTAAAATGCTGATCATTGTTATGTCTTCAACTCGCAATCCCATGTAGATTTGACCAAGAAACTAGAAACGATCTGAAACTGTTCTACTGAATACACTGTAACCACCCCCCCTTCCCCCAGCACCCCTTCCAAAAAGGAAAAAAAATAAAGAAAGAAATAAAAAGAAAAAGAAAGAAAGGAAATCAGCTCGAACCTTACCCAAATATACTGGCAAAATTTTGAATCCCACATTCCAAAATCACAAATTTCAAACCCAAACAAAGCTTTGTACATGTACCTCCCTGTCTCCACGAACCTTCGTGGATCTCTTCCATGGACATATCCTACACACATCATTTTGCTCAATGTTCTAATTGTGCATTCAACCATACATAATATAATGCACATTAAAATTAAAGGGACACTATCCCGATAATGCGCACGCGTGAACGTCAGCTGTTATCTTTCAAAAAAACAATAGAACTGTCACATTGAGGCGACAAGATTACCCCGCGGCCCACGCGGTGATCCACTGTTTACATCCGCAATTTAATATTTTGCTCGCGTTTTATGGCTCCAAGGAAGCTACAACTTAAATTTCTGGACGAAAAGGGTCTATAGATCGCAATCCATGATGAGAAACACAAAATATAAATCACCGGAGATTTTCGGATTTAATTGCAGTGAAGGCTAGAGATTTCTTTGGCGAAATATCACGTCGGACTTTGCAAACAAGAGGACTTATTAGTTCCTATTGTTTTTGCAGGGACAACTATGTCGTTTAGAGTGCAAAATAAGGTCAGCTAGCATTTTCGGCGAGCCATCAGCAGCTCGGAAATTCGCGGATAGGATTCTGTTTCCTAAAATTTTTCTGCGGTCTAAATACTCAGCTTTGAAATCCGAACAGATCAATCCGTATTAGCTTTCACAAATATGCCTTTGTAAACCTCTGAAGAAATCTTAGAAAGCAGGAAATAATATTTTAAGTATTTTGTTAAAATTTTCTCGTTGGGTGCCCCTGATTATACACAAAGATTTAACAGAGCGTGATCCGAAACACAAAATCCTGCAACAGAATTAAAAACAATAAGCCGAGCCCCGGCGTGAGAAACATCAGCAGGGAAACTCGTCACGCTGCAGTGAATATTTCAGATCCTTTACTGTTGAAAATATAAACATGAGAGGCGGAAAACCCCATAAATTTCCTAAATGAGCCAAATTCAACGTACCTATTATGCAAGAGCGGCATTAAAACCACATTAAGTCGCTTAACAAACGATCAGAAGTCAAACCAACGGAGAATAACAAACGACAAAAGCCACAAGAATCCACCAGTTATGACCTCAATATGACCTCGAGAATGCGACGCCTAAGTTGTAACGGCTCAATTCAGTCAACATTGAAAAATTTTCCGTTCTAAACCCGCTGCAACAAAAGAAGAAGCAAAATGGGTCAAAAGACCAAGATAAGGCGCGGCGTACAAGAACAAGGAGAAGTCGTGCAGCGTGTAGGCCTTCCAACCCATCAGTTTATGGCTGTGTCGGTCGAGTACAGACACCACTGATCCCTTCAGTCGTTTCCATGTCTCATGGATTGCTTTCTTGATATATATTCTGGTATGAGGCTGGTTCCATTTCTTATTCCTTTCATGATTTTCTGAGCTTTTATGGAGGCTGCCAGGAGAAAGAAGCCTTTGACCGGCGCCATAGCGTTTCCCTCCTCTCGGTCCTCCGTACAATGGCATTGAAAACAACGCCAAAAAATCCCGATCTCACACAAATTGGAACTTAACGAAAACTATATATAATTAATCCATAACTGGGAGAAGCTTTAGGGTAATATTGAACTAAACTGAGCACGATGCAAACGGATTTTTGAAGGTTCTATATCACTTCTCGCATCTTTTGAATTCGCGACATCCTGTCAGGAAATCAAAGTTTGGAGCATGCGCAGTAACAGGATATTGGTCCTTTAACAACAAATTGTTCTCTTTACAGTGTGATTTATAACAGTCAAGTAAATCTTCTGAAAAAAAAAATTAAAAAACAAACAAACAAACAAAAATAACATGTTATCAGATTGTGGAAGCATTTGCACATTCTAACCTGTGTAATAAGTCCCTTTAGAACTTGTTCATACTGTGCCTGGTCTTGTGTTACTTTACCAAGCTGTTGAACCGCTTCATCAAGTATACCCTGTGGAGAAATGACAAGATCATCAAGCCAGAAACTTACTTGTCAAGACAATGAATGTTTTTAGGGCAGGAATTTTTTTGTTAGGGCTGATTTAAATGGTACATCTTATAGTATATATGCTGTAGTTCAATTTTATCCTTGGTTCAATTTTTATTTCTTTTGTTTCATATTATCATCATAAAAAAGAACAAAAGAAAATAAGAATTGAACCAAGGATAAAATTGAACTACAACATATACATGTACATGTAATATGCTAACAAAATGCTTGTAATACAAGTTGTTTCTGCAGCAAATCAAAACTCACAACTTGTAATTAGAACTGGGTTCAAGTGTAAGATAATAATGTGTAAGTTATGTAATGAGCAATTGTCACAGTAGACTCCAGCTATCTTGAACATGCAAGGGAAACCTAAAACTCATGTCAACTGGGGATTCAAGGCAGCCTTGGTCTGAGATGCTGGGGATCCAAACTTAGTGTTGCATTGGTTATAGTCAACTTCCATAATCGTTGCTGAATTTTCTTAGCGTACAT
Organism: Siderastrea radians; assembly: GCA_964017195.1. Taxonomy (NCBI): domain Eukaryota; kingdom Metazoa; phylum Cnidaria; class Anthozoa; order Scleractinia; family Rhizangiidae; genus Siderastrea; species Siderastrea radians. The sequence goes on along the minus strand of OZ024887.1, from coordinate 12,706,297 downwards.
CTAGAGAGAACGTTTGCTATGCGGCAAAGACTTAAAACATTTGACCCTGAGGCACTCAACATGGCATCCAATTACCTTTAAAGGTAAGAGCAGGGTTACCGTTGAACTCTGATAGTAGCGGCCCCCATTACTTTCAAAATTAGCAGGCCTAAGGGGCCGCAACTTTCGGGTAGCTGTAAGTCACTTCCCTTTTCCTTTTTTTATTATAATTTATTTATTACTTTCGGGCCGCTGAAATATGTGAGTAATTAATATATTCATCCTTAACACAAATGCAGAATGAGCAAAATGTCACCTTAATTCTCATGAGACTTTCTTATTGATTCTTCAGCATTCTTGTTAAACACTAAGCTGTGCCATCTGCATTGCACTTAAGGAAACACAGTTCTCTTTTAAAGATTTCCTAAGATTGGTGAATTCTTTTGTCACCAAGACATTGTACATACAGGGAATCTCTAGTACTCATCCCTGCACCCAAACTCCTTCTGTTACTTTCAGGGGGCTATTACTCCCAGGGTGGGAGGGAGGGGGGGAGTAACTTTTGGAACTACCAGAAAGGTCCCAAAATTAACATTACTTTTGGGTAGCTGTTACTCTTAGGGGGCCACTACTTTAATGGAATTCTACGGTATTTGCTGAAAACCTGTTTGCCATGAGCCAAAGAGAAAGATAGAAATTAAAAAAAGATTTATAATTTAGTAAATGTTTTGTTACCTTAATATGATCATCTTGTGCCTTGAGGAGTTTCAGTCTAGACTGGTTCAATTGATTTGACCTCTGACTACAGGCGAAACAGTGGTACATGTACGGTTAGTATGCTGCTTAAAAGTTGGAAGCAATTACAGTACCAGTTGATCAAAGAGTTGACAGTCCCTTGAGCCTTGATTCCCAAAAATTTAGAGAATTGAGTCTCGAGCCAAGATTTGAGAATTTCGAGATGAGCCTTCCAAGTTTCAAGTCGAGAAACTAATGATTTTGTCACTTGAGTGACCTCTCCAGAAATAAACTGGATGAACAGACTAAACTGGTGAGTGTCGTACACTGTAAAATTATGATAATAAGCTCTGGGCTCATAATTGTCCAAAAGGCTTCTTAGTGGGCTTAGTTTTTAAGGGGAGGGGAGGGGGCTTTTAGGGAGTTTTGCACTTCAATCATGGTTCAGTTTATATTTGGGAGGGATTTTGTGTCTGAAAATGCTGCGCAAATGAGTGTAAAATGTGGAGGAATTGGACTTCGTGGCAAATACTATCTGTGTGCTCACAGGAAATGCAAGCACAGTATAAGTTATGCAATACGGCAAAAACAATGTTTGTACGATCAAACTTTAAAATCACAGTACCTTGTTTCATAAAATCTAATTTACTTGTTTACTTTTGTGGTTTGCCCTGTTGTGGTAAATAAGCCCGTTATTGCTACACATACAGTATTCAGATTGCTATTCATGCAGGTAGAATAATATGATAGTTTGTGTGGGGACTTATAATCAGAGGATATTACACCATGATTGTTCCTGGGATGTAAGCTTAATGTAAGCACATGGGAGGGTTTTTTTTTTGCAAATTTATGAGATTTGAGGGGCTCACATTCGTGAGGGCTTATTCTTGACTTATTATCAGAATTTTACAGTATAAATTATCATTCAGGTCAAGGCATCTTGAAAAATGGTGAGGTATGATCATCTGGGTTGAGTGTAGTCCTGAGAAGGACTGTTCCCTGAGTGGAAGTCACCATTGACTCTGGTGATGACTTCTGCTCAGGTTGTCGAAACACCAGTCAAAGGCATCACAAAGAGTCCTTCTCAGGACTACACTCACCCAGACAATCATGACTCTTGGAATCAAACCATTTACAGAACTATATTATTGCTTCCAATATTAAAATTATATTATATTATTTCATTATGTGCAACGAGAATGGCTATTCACTATTGAGACCCGATAGTAAGCCAGCTTCAAGATTCTCCTTACAATATCACTGCATGATCAAACTTACAGGTCATGAGAATGACAGAAATGTTAGAGAAAATTACTGTAAATTACTGTAATGCAAAATGACAAGAATCTGCTGGTAGAATCCCTGAGGCTCCCAATTATCACAATGTATTAACCCCTCGTGTCTAAAAAATTAATACAGATGATACTATGCAAACAAAACTAATCCAGATATGAACATACATTTTCTTCTGTAACTCTACTTGCTTTTCCTTTTTTTCAAAAAAGGTCATTATCTTGAGACGTTCCTGTTGCACAAGACGACCCTTCTCAATATTGAACTCTTCCTCTGCCTGAAATAAGATCACATATCCATGTATAGTTTTAGTTTCCCACTGACATTACTACTGTGTGCCTTCGGGCATCTACAGGTTAGAGAGATGGTTATCAACAACTTCAGATACTTAATAATTACAGCCAATTTCACTGTTCGGTGTAGACCCAGGTATTTCAAAAATGATTTGCTAGCTATGTTCACCTGTCTTGATACTCTGACACAATCACAAAAAGATAAAGGAAATAAGCAGATTTTTTATTGTTTATATTTCTTCTATAAAGTCATTAAATGCGCAGATTTCTTGAGTTATCTTGTGACCATGAATGACTGACAGCAAGAGATCTGCAGTTAATGTCGTTGTCCTGACTGACAAACAAGCTCAGATGCTGCTTTTGACAACTTTTATTTACGTTAAAAATATTTGAATTTTTGTATGGCTTCTCTTTGTCTTAATAGTTTCTGCTGCTTGGTGTTTCAGTCCATAACTTAATTATTATCAACTGTTTGTTTCCACAGTGTGCAATAGAATGGATTACCTGTTTAAAATAAATAATTAAGTATGCAGAAATCTTATTAATTTCTGACATAAAACTCAAAATTTTGGATCACTAAAAAGAGACGATTTGCAAAAACACAAATTGCGAGCTTTAGTCTTCATATACAAACTAACCCATGATGAAGTGACATGTCAGGTGACATACTGTTGACCACTGACGTCACCACCCGCTAGTTTTATAATCGAATTTGTTTGATCGAACAAATTCCAAAAGTTTCATTTAGAGCTTAAATTATCACTTCGCTTTTCAGCTACCTTGGCGTCGATCTCATCCACTTTTTCCTTGGCCTCCTGTTCAATAAACGCCATCATATGTTCGATCTGCAACAGAAATTAAGCTTACAGTACTCGAACCGGCGAAGCATGTCGAAATCCTCCTGTCGTAATGGAAACCTCTGAGCTTCCTAATCGATCGAGAAATATATAAAGCAATTACTTACTTGTTTACGAACTTCTGCGTCGTTCAAAGACATGTTGTTTGTCGTTTGTTGTGGTACGTTAAATGAAATTCAGTGAAAGATCGAGCGAGCGAACAGTGAACTGCTGGTTTTCAGGTGCATGCTGGGATGGCTTGTTCCGTCCTTCTCGTCTCCAGTGTCCCGTACAGCTACGCGGTCAGATTGCTACGGCTGAGAGGGCTCCCAAAAGTCGCCCAATGCAAGAGAGTTTGTATGGAGAATTCAGACTGAAAATTAGTTGATATAAAATGGTGTCTATGCAGTAGTTTGACTCTGTAAGTTAAATGACCTAATCTCTCAAATTTCGAAGAAACACCAGAGAGGGTACCTCAGAACTCGTTTATTTTACGGTTGCGCTCTTGTGTTACATTTACGCTCTCCCCAACCACAGGGCACCCACACAAACTGTGTGACCGTTTGTAGTTTCAAAATTACAAGGGAATGTATGAGAAAACCGAAAGGTTTCTAATAACGTGAAATACTGCGAGAAATATTTACATTTAAGTTCAAAATAAACATAATCTTACCTTAATCGTTGTGCATGCTTTGTCGTCATTGTGCCTCTCAACAGCGAGTATTAGCGATTTCCAGGGTTTAGCTACGTACAGTCGATCGCATTGCTAAACCCTGGAAATCGCTAATACTCGCTGTTTAGAGGCACAATGACGACAAAGCACAACGATTAAGGTAAGATTATGTTTATTTTGAACTTAAATGTAAATATTTCTCGCAGCAATTCACGTTATTAGAAACCTTTCGGTTTTCTCATACATTCCCTTACAATTTTGAAACTACAAACGGTCACACAGTTTGTGTGGCCCCCTGTGTCTCCAACCGGATTGGGTGGTCTAAATGTTTGTAGCATTTGCTATTTAAACGCACACACAAATCGCCATTTACTGCAGGTCGGTTAATTAGCGTTTTCAGTGTCGATTTATTATTGATTCCGCAGAGGTTAACTAAGTTGAAAAGCAGAGACCGATACAACGTAGAATAAGAGAATTAGTTTTGTACTATATTTCGGCTGGCCAAACCAGCCTTCTTCAGGTACAATGGAGTTTACATTGGCTATGTTTTATAAATTTATATGGTGATAATGGAATCTTACGAAATACCGGAAATACGTAAAACTAAATACAGGAAATATGTAAACAGTGTAAAATAAAAAATTTAAAATATGCTAAGCTTAAAAATGACAATAAAATAGTAAAAGTAGAAAAACTAATAGGTTTCTTCGCGTATGTTAAGGCCATCGGGAACAAGTGTTCTGCCTTTTAAAATTAAAAAAGCTTCCCTGGCCTTACGGATTGAGTCTCGGTTGGAGAAGACTTTTTCGATGGGGATTAATTGTATGTCATTAGCAGTGTGGTTAGGCGAGGAAATGAAATGTTGTGCGGCTGTGGTGGGTTTAGATTTACTGTTAGGGTTATCTATGGTACGGCGGTGTTCATTAAATCGTTCTTTTAAACGTCGTTTAGTTTCTCCTATGTATTGTAAATTACAGCGGTTACATTGAATCATGTAGATGAGGTTTTGAGTGTCACAGGTCAGGTTAGACTGAATGTGGCGCGTTTCACCAGTAGAAAGGAAGGTATAGGTAGTTAGTCCGTCAGTAATATAAGGACAAGTAGCGCAGTTCTTTCCACAACGAAAAGAACCGGATGGAAGTTGTGGATGCGGATTAGTCAAATTAGAAGGGAGTTTGGCCTTCACTAGTAAATCGCGAAGGTTAGGGGAGCGCCTGAAAGCAACAACAGGCAACTGTTGAAAAACGGTTTAATGAACACCGCCGTACCATAGATAACCCTAACAGTAAATCTAAACCCACCACAGCCGCACAACATTTCATTTCCTCGCCTAACCACACTGCTAATGACATACAATTAATCCCCATCGAAAAAGTCTTCTCCAACCGAGACTCAATCCGTAAGGCCAGGGAAGCTTTTTTAATTTTAAAAGGCAGAACACTTGTTCCCGATAGCCTTAACATACGCGAAGAAACCTATTAGTTTTTCTACTTTTACTATTTTATTGTCATTTTTAAGCTTAGCATATTTTAAATTTTTTATTTTACACTGTTTACATATTTCCTGTATTTAGTTTTACGTATTTCCGGTATTTCGTAAGATTCCATTATCACCATATAAATTTATAAAACATAGCCAATGTAAACTCCATTGTACCTGAAGAAGGCTGGTTTGGCCAGCCGAAATATAGTACAAAACTAATTCTCTTATTCTACGTTGTATCGGTCTCTGCTTTTCAATTTCAGTTTTCTATGTGTCAAACCGATTAGATCACTCAGTTGATCCAACGTATACCGGTAGGAGATCGTAGACGGTTTGCTTGCTTGAACTTTTAATAGTTAACTAAGTACCTGTAGGCCTGCACATCGTTACAAGCCTAAAGCTTCTGTGTTCATATAAATGACAATTTTCGTGCTTTTGATTTTTTGTGTCAATCGCACACACAAAGAACACATGAAATCCTATTAAAATTTTTACTTTGGTTGGGAAGACTATTTTGCTGTAAGCAATGGCAAAGCCACAATCTCGGACTTTTTAAATGGAACACTCAGACCACCCCTCCCCCCCCAAATCAAGGATGCAAAATGGCGCGTTTTTCTCTTCGCGAGACTTCAACATTGATTTTGGGGGGTAGGGGGGTTTCTGTTCCATGTTATTTAGTCCGAGATTGCATATGATAATATAGCTTTCCTGTTTTAGAATGTTTTCTATAACCTTTCGAAATGTTCAAGTTTAAATTTCTACTTATAATCTGTGATCAGAACAAAGAGTCGACTCTCATTCTACAAGAGTAACCCATGTTATGTGGAATGGAAGCTTGAACTACTCTTAAATGCTGAGCGGCACGTGCACGGCAGAAGAAGCAAAACGTTTTCTCGAGCACGATTTTATCTCAGCCTTCTCAATATCAAAGGTCATCACAAGACAAATGCAATCGTTAAGCACCCACAACCGAAGACTCCATATAAAAGTGACATGGCACTTTTTCTAAGATAAAATTTGTGTTTCGGTACCCCTCTGGGTTTTTAAATCCAAAATAACCACCCTTAAAGCTAACATCTTGGTAACTGTCAAGGTATTAAACTGAAAAAAGTGTCAATAGCTACTTGTCAGAAAGAATTGTCCCCCACCTCCACGTGGGATGTGAAACCCTAATAAGTAATGGCACGTAGAGTCAAAGCCCCTTCCCCTCCCCTTGCGCGGTGCCTGCAGGGAAAAAGTTCATAGAGGGTTCAAGGAATTGTAACCGGGAATGTTGCACATCTGTTGGGAATTTGATGCTACTCTTCACAAACTGCTGAAATAATTTTTTGTTGATCTAAATACAATTAACCAGTCCAGAAGGTTTAAAAAATTTTAACTTTCCACTGTCTTAAAGTCACAATCCAGTCAAGGCTACTCAACCATTCGTTTCGGTGGGTATTCACTTTTCGGAAGACAACACTCGCCTGAGATATTCGGATTTAATTCTCAGGAAAAGCTAGAGTTTCCTTTGACGAAACGTCACCCAAACTTTCGTATCGTGGAGAACAAGTATGCCGTTTAGAGTGTAAAATAAGGTCACCTAGCATTTTCAGAAAGCTACCAGCAGCTAGGAAATTAGGGAATAAAATTCCATTCCCACAAAGTTTCTGCCCCTTAAATTTTAAGCTGTAGAATCCGAAAAAATCCAAATGTATTAGCTTCAATAACCTTTTAAACAACCCCGAAAATGTGAGAAAGTAGAAAATGACATATCAAGTATTTTGTTTAACAAGTTTCCTCGTTGGCTACCCCTGTACCTTAATTATGAAAATAGCTGGAGGCAAGCCTGGCATGGGGGAGGGAGGGGTGGGGAAGGAGTGGGGGAAGGTGTGGAGCTTGTAACTGTAACTACACAGCTCAAGGTGTTGGTAAAAACGTTTTCTCGAGCACGCTTTACGGTACAGCGCATCCAAATATCAAAAGTTATTTTGAGAAATGTGCTTACTGATATAATTATGTAGTTTTTGAAAACCACTTCAAGTTCTAATATTGAATGTGGCGTAAAAAAAACAATAACATCAAAACTAATATCGACTGTAAAACAGGGTATTGATACGTAATTATATTAACAATGCAGATTGATGATCTTTTAGCAAACTGACTACAAGGCATACCACAGAACGCCAATAAACACCAGCCCTGGGTGACGATAAAGGGAGCAAATATATCGTGAGGCAAATGGAGTTTTTCCTTTTATTTTTTCAGTAAAAATGAGCAAAATTTACACAGAAGATACTGATATAGATCAACGATTGATAGGGCGGAGGTTTCTTTGATTAGTCCCGGAGAATTTTTCCACTGTCATATCAGTTACTAGAAAAGGTTTTTACTCAGCAGACAAAGTCAGCTTATTTGAATCATGGAAACAACAGAAGGAAATCTGGAATGGTTCCAAATTACAGTTAGTTGAATGATCGTGATGGAAGGCTGAATTATTTTTGAAGTTGAATGATCGTGATGGAAGGCTGAATTATTTTTGAAGTAGTATCTTACAAATCTGCAAAAGCGGTTTCTTAATAACTGTGATATAGCAGATTTGTTCTTAAGATCACATTCTTGAGTACCGTTGAGAGAATCTATATTATACAGGTCTTGTACTAAATTTGATAACAGGATAAACACGACTGAATTAAGGTCTATCCCACCTCTATTCTATACCTCTTAAAGTGTATATTACCAAGTGCTAAGCTATTTAATTTTTGCACTCCTCTGTTGTAGAAAAATTAAGATGCGTGTAACTGATGTACGGGTTTCTAGCTCTTGCGTGCGATTCCAAAATAAATCTTTAGTGGTCGTTTTTCTCGAGCCTGAGATCTTTGATAAAACACTTAAGCCCCTAAAGAGTCATTTCACTCAATTCTAGCGCCGTACAGGTCAGCTGTTAGTATTCATATGTCAGCTCGTTAAATGCGGTTGAGTTGATGCATTTTGCCATTTGTAAGAGTGTGCTGTTCGGGAGCAAAGCCAGATTTCAAGGTAAGATTTTCCACAAAGCTGACCAAATTGAAAGCCAAACCGTCAAAATCTCTTTTTATTTGGTCTTCTATTCATTCGTTATTCAGGTTTTTACGGGTTTTATTTACCGTAGTTTTTTGCTTCACTTCTAAGAGGTGTGTTCAGTATTTCAAGCTGGCTCAATATCGTTCGTTTCATGGTCTTTCATTCAAGAACGTTTTTGTTTAGTTTAAAGATTTAAAGGAACGAAAACAAGATCTAGGAAGGAGTTGTTGCTTGTTCAAGACTTAGCGGGATTTCTGCTCAGCTATCGTCAAGTTATTTCCTTTTCCACAAATAAAATCGTATTAAATTGATATTACTTTGGACTGGTGAAAGCAAAAGTTCAGTCTAAGTAAAAGACACAGACTGAGGGTGTAGATTCTTAAACCCTGCAATTCTCTTCTTACGGTGGCATTTTTTGAGTTTTAAGATTGGCTAAAGAAAGTAAACACATTGCAAAACAAACATCTTTAATTTGTGTTCTGTTTAGATTCTTTTGAAGACGTTTTTCAGATCCGCCAACACTGACCGGTTCTCGTATTTTCCATTTTACAGGAGTAAAACATGTCCTTGTTATTTGCTTCTCTTTGTTTTGGCCTATTCTGCGCCGGGATTGTTAGTGGCTACTCTTCAAAGAGTGAGTAATCACAAAACTTATACATGCCGAACCTAAACTGTAAAGAGGATAGCGTATTTTGAAAGCGACTCTGTCACTAATTTTTAGGATTACTTTAAAAAGCTAAAAGATATATTGCAGTCAAAGGAAACCTTAAAATAATAGTTCAGTTTTGGTTAAAATTATTCTAACTGTTTTCTGAAACTATAATGAATTGTGTTTGGCTGCGGACGGCTGGAATGGAAATGGATTTCAAAGCTAAGAGGCATAATTCAGACAAAAGACAACCAAAAATTATGGTTCAGTTTGGATTTGAATTACTATACCAGTTTTCAGATACTTTAGTGAAGCGTGTTTGACTGCCGATGGAAATGGATTGCAACTTGAAAAAACTGGGGGCTAATATTAGTTCAAGTTTCTCCCTTGTTTCTGTGAAAAATCGCCAGAAACTGTTTGTGGTTTGTTCTCCCTTTCCGAAAATCTTTTGATTTCTTTTTCTTGATGTTCTAGGAGCATTTAAGGGTATTTAATTTGAATTTCAGCACATTTTACACCCCAAAACGTGAGCATCCTTGTGACGTTGCCTTTTTCGTCCATCACTCCAGAACACAATAAAGAAACCTTAGGAAATTTGACTTTCGTAGATCAAGTAACCCTGAAACTTCCGAAGCTAAAGTAAGTTCAAACTTTTACTCAAAACGTATTTCTCAATTTGCGTTTTTACAGATTACGCCCTCCATTTCCAAAGCCAAGGAGTCAGCGATTACGCCAATATCTGGGGCATGCGCAGTTTGACTCAGTTTACCGTGTGTCTTTGGATGAAGTCAAGTGCTACAAATTACGGAACGCCATTTAGTTACGCTGTCACAGGAGAGGACAATGAGCTGCTTTTGTATAACTACAAGGACTTTCATGTGTATATTAACGGCGGAAACAGGTTAGTTTGACATAAGAGTGAAACAAATGAAGGTTTGGCTTCGACTTCAGAAGACAATTGCATTTAAAAAAGCTAGGGGGCACGTGAAATCAGTTTGCCCCATTTCGTGCTTCGACCAGTATAGGAGGGTCTGAATAGGGTTTAGTGTTTAGTGTTATTTGCCCACAATTTTTAGTGTTTGCTGTTAATTTGGCCAATATTTTAATGTTTACTGTTTTCGGAGAAAATACTGTTTAGTGTAAAAATCATAGCCTTTTAGCATTGTAAATACTTATCTGCTCTGCTGAAATCGCTAATAAAATCACTCAATCGATGATTCAGCTTTAACTGAGTTTCTAAACATCAATAATTCACAACTCAACAAATTTACAAAGAGTTAACCCTCGAGCCAGATTGGACAGAATGAAGCTTGCAATATATCTGAAAAGAGTTTTCACACTCGAAGGCGTAACGGAAACTGGCGCTGAAAAGTTCACGGTTCATATACGTCATACATATGTAACTTTAGCAAGGAAGGAATTACATCTGTCATTTTTGTTTAGCATTTAATGGTAAATAATATCCCATGTTATGATATAAGAGAAAGAGAAAAATTCTCTCTTTACACTGTAAAAGATATATCTTTCACATGTGAATATATCGATTACGTCACGTTTGCTAACGTCTTTTCCTTGTTTAAGTGATGACTGAACTGTTTGTCTATAGTGGAAATATTTTCGGAATTCTCCTCGGAAATCTCCGGTGGCCTTCTGAAATCTTCGGAAATGATCAGAAACGTTCGAATGATCTCCGGACCGCTTTCCGACAATTTTGGAGCCGATTTTGTTTCTTTCTGGATGAAATTTACTGTTACAGTGAATTTTTTACTGTTAGTGTTAAAATGCCAAAAATTTAACTGTTACAGAGGCCAAAAATTAAGTGTTAAGTGTTAACAAGGTACCCCCATTCAGACCCTCGTATAGGCACAGGAGAAAGATCTTTCAGTTGGAAGCACGCACAGAAATTTTGCAATAATTGCGATTATGTGGTTTATTTAGTTGTTCGTATCAAAGATTGAGGATAAGCACCCTGTTTTGTCAAGCGGTAGAAAATAAAAAAGCGCATTCTATTATTTTCGTGTTGCGTTTCGATCCTTGGGAGAAAACGTACGACCAACGTCAATTAGTTGAAAGTGTTTTTGACGCATGATTCTCCACTTAAGTTTTCAACGGAATATCTTCCGTTGATTTGACAAAGAAAGATACGAACAAGGAAGAAATACAGTATTGAAAACTAGTTTTATTCACGTTTGCAGTTTTGGTTTAGTTATGTTTCACAAACCATATGAAAAAGGCAAAACCTGCGTGTATTTTAATACATACTTTTATTACAAAAAAAATTTCGAGCATCAGGTACATGAGACTCTAGAACATATACTGGAGAATAATTGCCAGTTGTGTGTTATTACCGTAAAACACATGATTTAGACTTTTATTACTTCAACCCTTTCACTCCCAGGGTCAGTTATGGAGACATTAAGGTGATTCTAACTTCTGAGCCGTCTGTGGATGAAATCCTATGGTGTGACCATTCAAATGAAACCTCTTCAGCAGTAGTTGACATGGTTCTGTTTATATTTAAGTGTTTTACAAAATGAAATTTGGAATTCGTCTTGAATTTTGATTTTACGCATTCTTGGGAATGAAAGGGTTAATACAAAAAGTATATTCAACATTTGGTTTTCTCCTACCACAGGAGGGTGGGGATCTCAGCCAATGACGGAAAGTGGCATCACATCTGCGTGTCTTGGAAAAGCAGTACCGGTGCGTTGAAGGCCTACAAAGATGGAGTGTTGAAGCACAACAGCATAAACTTCAAAAGGGGCCACACCATCAAGAAAGGAGGTTCTTTGGTGCTGGGGCAAGAACAAGATGGACTTCAGTCAGGTTTCACCTCCAGTCAGTCCTTCCAAGGAACCATGACCAATGTCAACGTGTGGTCCTGGGTTCTCTCCTCCTTTTCCATAAAACTGCAGTCAAAGTCTTTGTTTTGCATGCGTGGAACTGGAAACGTTTATCGGTGGACTGATTTCAAACACGGCGTTAAAGGCAAAACCGCAGTGGTGATCCCATCCCCTTGTAGACGACCTTTGTTGATTGGATGAGCACTTGGAGCAGACACACTGTGTTCAAATGTCATGGCCAGTCCGAAAACTATGTGATTTTATTAAACTATGGCTTTGGTAGGCTATCTAGTAGCAGTTCCAGTTCCGATAAATATTGGAACTGTAAGTTAATCAAGTATTTTGGAAATACCTAAAATAGGCTATACGAAGCTGAGATAATCTAAACTAAACTAATCAGACCAAGAACACAGGTGTATTATCGTAATAAAAAATGGCCACTCAACTGTTACGTTTTTTTTTTCTCGATATTATGCTTGGATCGAAATGTCGTCCTCGTGTGATCACACACAACAAAATGCGGTTAGCAATTGGGGGTCAGATACCAAGACATTGATAAGGTACGTTTGGATTGGATAAGGAAAACCAGAATCCTTAACGGGATCATTTTTGTGTGCAGCAATTATTCAGACTTCGAATCTAACGCAGTTTTGTAATGGCAAGAGCTCCTGGTAATGGCGAATACTTGAGCTTATGCAGTTCAGCTTCAGATTTGAAAGTAAAAATCTTTCGTTATCAGGTTAAGTGTTGTCACATAGCACTTACCACACACCCCGGTTGACAAATTTGCATCGTGAAAAATGCTAAATGTCCCTCTCCCAAGGGAATACTACCATCGATGATTGAGTGCTGTGATGGGAAAATTTGAATTCCTATAGTGAAATTAGAACTAATAACAAGTCATTGTTTGCATCACATCACCAGCAAGACTTACAAATTGCCTGCTGTTCTTGTTGTGGCCTATGCATCTTTTGTTGTTGCTATGATGTAGACACCTGTTGGTGTTTCTGTGGTATAGATACATCAAGTGTTGGTTGTGCTGTGGAATAGGTTCCTATTGGTATTGCTGTTGTATACGTACCTGTTGGTGTTGCTGTGGCTTAGGTAGCTGTTCGTGTCATAGTGGTATAGGCATCTGCTGGTGTTGCTGTGGTATAGGCACCTGTTAGTGATGCAGCGATTCAAAAGTACCCACAACCGAAGACTCCATATAGAAGTGACATGACGCATTTTCGAAGATAAAATTTATGTTTCAGTACCACTTTGGGTTTTTACAGCTGTAAATCTAAAATGACCACCTCTAAAACTAACATCTAGGTAACTGTCAGGATATTTCACTAAAAAAAAGTGACGGTAGCTACCTTGTCAGAAAGAATTGTCCCCCACCTCCACGTGAGATATGAGCCCCTAATAAGTAATAGTACGTAGGGTGGATAGGGACAGAGGAAGGTTGGGGGGGGGAGGGTCAAAGCACTTGCCCCACCCCTTGCGTGGCACCTTGAGAGAAAAAGTTTACAGAGGGTTCAAGGAATTATAACCGAGAATGTTGTACATCCTTTGGGGAATTTGATGCTGCTCTTCACAGTCTGCTCAAATAAATTTTTGATTATCTAAATACCCTTAAGGTGGCTCCCTAGAGTTTCTACAAAAGTGATTGTACGAACTGGCAAGACTTGCAAAAGAAGCCCTAGTTCTGTTGTCTTGATATCTTTGATCCTGAATTTTACCAGTAAGGTTACCGACATAATTACCCTTATTTTTCAGGTTTTGCTTGTTAGGCATAGGCCGTTGTCATGGCAACAAAGCATCTAAAGAATGATAAATATTTTCCATTAATTCGTCTTTTTTCTTAAATATTTTGATTTTCCCTCGGTGAAATTTTTTTAAACTTTCCTATTTCGTGCAAATGATTTTGACTAACATTTTGCAGGGGAAAAAATATGGGGTCGTTCAGACGGATTCAACGATATCACGTGATTTCTTATTTTTGGCCATTAAACTGAATTGCTCTGACAGAATTTTTCCAAAACATAATATGTGAAAGGTAGCGTTAGTATCTCAGAATGTGCAAAATTTAAAAAAAATTCACCGAAGGAAACGCGAGAAAATTTACTGTAAACTTTGCTTTTTTTGGCTATACTGACGTCATAAAATATCAGGAAAAACCTACGATTTTATGTGAGGGCGCGCAGATTACTACAACTCGCATCATCAGCGCGCGCTCGGTCTTAAAACTATAGGGAGCCACCTTAATCAGTCCGGTAGGTATAAAACTTTTAATTTGCCACTGTCTTAAAGTCACAATCCAGTCAAGGGTACCCAACCTTTCGTTTCGGTGGGAATTCACTTTTCGGAAGAGATAACTCGCCTGAGATATTCGGATTTAATTCTCAGGAAAAGCTGGAGTTTTCTTTCAGGAAACGTCACCCCAGACGTTCGTATCGTGGGGAGGAACAAATATGTCGTTTAGAGTGCAAAATAAGGTCGGCTAACATTTTCGGAAAGCCAACGGCAGCTAGGAAATTAAGGCATAAACTTCCATTCCCAAAACTGAGTTTCTGCCTCTTAAATTGTAAGCCATAGAATCCTAAAATAGTCAAAATGTATTAGCTTATACAAATAACCCTTAAGATAACCCTGAAAAAAATGTGAGAAAGTAGGAAATGACATTTCAAGTATTTTGCTTAACAAGTTTCCTCGTTGGCTGCCCCTGTACCTTATGAAAATAGCTGAGGGCAGACAGGGGGGAGGGGGTGGGGAAGGAGAGGGGGGAGGTGTGGAGCTTGTAACTGTAACTACACAGCTCAAGGTATTAGTACGAGCACGCTTTACGATACAGCGCATCCAAATATCAAAAGTTATTTTGGAAAAGTCCTTAATGATAAAATTATGTGATATTTGAAAGCCACTTCAAGTTCTAATGTTGAATACGAAGTTAAAAAATTAAAACATTAAAACTAACATCGACTGTAAAACAGGGTATTGATGCATATTTAAACAAACAATGCAGATTGATGACCTGTTAGCAAACTGACTACAACGCATGGCACAGAACGCCTATAAACACCAGCCCTGGATGACGATAAAGGGAGTAAATATATCATGAGGCAAATGGAGTTTTTCCTTTACTTTTTTCAGTAAAAATGAACAAAATTTACACAGAAGGTATTGATATTCATATAGATCAACGATTGATAGGTCGGAGGTTATTTGATCAGTCCCGGATAATTTTTCCACTGTTATATCAGTTACTAGAAAAGGTTTTTACTCAGCAGACAAAGTCAGCTTATTTGAATCATGGAAACAACAGAAGGGAAGCTGGAATGGTTCCAAATTACAGTTAGTTGAATATTCGTGATGGAAGAAGGGTGAATTAGTTTTGAAGTGGTATCTTTCAAATCTGCAAAAGCGGTTTCTTAATAAAACTGTGATATAATAGATTTGTTCTTAAGATCACATTCTTGAGAACTGTTGAGAGAATCTATATTATACAGGTTTTGTACTAAATTTGTTAGCAGGATAAACACGACTGAATTAAGGTCTATTCCACCTCTATTCTATACCTCTTAAAGTGTATATTACCAAGTGCTAAGCTATTTAATTTTTGCACTTCCCCGTTGTAGAAGATACGTTTAGCTGATTTACGGTTTTCAAGCTCGGCTTTCGTGCCATTTCTGAGACTGAGGGTGTAGATTCTTATACCCTGCAATTCTCTTCTCATGGTGGCACTTTTTTTAGTTTTAAGATTGGCTAAAGAAAGTAAACGCATTGCAAAACAAACAACTTTAATTTGTGTTTAGTTTAGTTTCATTTGAAGACGTTTTCAGTATCCGCTAACACTGACCGGTTTTCGTTTTTTCCAGTTTACAGGAGTAAAACATGGCCTTGTTATTTGCTTCTCTTTGTTTTGGCCTATTCTGCGCCGGGATTGTTAGTGGCGGCCTTCCAAAGAGTGAATAATCACAAAACTCATACATGCTGGGCCTAAACTGTAAAGAGGATAGCGTATTTTGCAAGCGACTCTGTCACCAATTTTAGGATTACGTTAAAAAGCTGAGAGACATACTGTAGTCAAAGGAAAACCTAAAAATTATAGTTCAGTTTTGGTTAAAATTACTCTTATACTACAATGAAATGTGTTTGGCGGCGGATGGCTATGATGGAAATGGATTTCAAAGCTGAGAGGCATAATGCAGCCAAAAGACACCGTAACATTATGGTTCAGCTTCGATTAAAATTACTCTAACAGTTTTCAGATACTATAAATAAGCGTGTTTGGCCGCGGATGGAAATGGATTGCAACTTGAAAAAACTGGGGGCTAATATTAGTTCAAGTTTCTCCCCTGTTTCTGTGAAATTCGCCAGAAACTGTTTGTGGTTTGTTCTCCCTTTCCGAAAATCTTTTGATTTCTTTTTCTTGATGCTCTAGGAGCATTTAAAAGTATTTAATTTGAATTTCAGAACATTTTGCACCCAAAACATGAGCATCCTCGTGGAGTAGCCTCTCTAAGTTTTGTTTACTGTATGCCTTTTTCATCCTTCAATTTAGAACTCGATAAAGAAACCTCAGGAAATTTGACTTTCGTAGATCAAGTAACCCTGAAACTTCCGAAGCTTTTGTAGCCAGAGAAAACAGCCGACGTTTCACGAGGTCGCCACTTGAGCCCTCGCAAAACGACGTCTGAGTAACGAGTGCAGAAATTCCATACTGATGACGTGTCTCTACCCAGATCTTGGTAGCGCTTCTGATTGGTTGGAATTTTCTTTGAACCAATCAGAAGCACTATCAAGATCTGGTTAGTGCAGGTCATCAGTATGGAATTTCTGCGCTCGTTACTCAGACGTCGTTTTGCGAGGGCTCAAGTGGTGACCTCGTGAAACGTCGGCTGTTTCTCAGGCTAAAGCTATGGTAAATTCCAACTTTTACTCAAAATGTTTTTCGCAATTTGCGTTTTAACAGACTATGCCCTCCATTTCCCAAACAAAGGAGTCAGCGATTACGCCAATATCTGGGGCATGCGCAGTTTGACTCAGTTTACCGTGTGTCTTTGGATGAAGTCAAGTGCTACAAATTACGGAACACCCTTTAGTTACGCTGTCCCAGGAGAGGACAATGAGCTGATTCTGTATAACTACAAGGACTTTCATGTGTTCATTAACGGCTTAAGAAGGTTAGTTTGACATAAAAGTGAAAACGAATGACGTTTTGGCTTCGACTGCAAATGCCAAATGCATTTTAAAAAGCTAGGGGACATGTGAAATCAGTTTGCCCCCTTTCGCGCTTCGACCAGTATAGGCACAGGAAAGAGATCTTTCAGTTAGAAGAATGTACAGAGATTGTGCAATAATTGTGATTATGTGGTTTATTTAGCAGGGTTCTATCTAGGGTATTTGAGGGGTAGAAGCTTCCCCCCCAAAATGCCCAGCTTCCCCCGGCCCCAAAAATATTGTTATCATTACAGTATATAAGTAACTATAACATTGTCAGAACGTGATCACGACTAAAGAATAAAATACCACTGTAACATCGTCTCAATATTGTGTCTCAAAATGCACCAGATTGCATCTCAGCACATATTCATTTCAAACAATTTTCGGGGGTGCATTCTCCCGGATCCCCCTAGGAAGCTCGTGGCCTTCGGCCACTCGGGACTTCTCCCCCAAACAATAAATCCTAGATGGAACCCTGTTTTGTCGAGGTATTAAAAAAAAAAAAAAAAGGCGTGTTCTATTATTTTCGTGTTGCCTTTCGATCCTTGGGAGAAAACATTCGACCAACATCAGAGGAAAGTGTTTTTGACGCATGACTCTCTACTTAAGTTTTCAAGGGAATATATTCCGTTGATTTGATAAAAGAAGATATGAACAAGGAAGGCATACAGTATTTGAAAACTAGGTTTATTTCTATTTGCGTTTTAGTTTTAGTTATGTATCACAAACCAAATGAAGAAAGCAAAACCTATAAGTGTATTCTAATTCATTTATTTTTGTTACATAACATAACATAACATAACATAACATAACATAACATAACATAACATAACATAACATAACATAACATAACATAACATAACATAACATAACATAACATAACATAACATAACATACCATAACATAACATACCATAACATAACATAACATAACATAACATAACATAACATAACATAACATAACATAACATAACATAACATAACATAACATAACATAACATAACATAACATAACATAACAACATAACATAACATAACGTGGATGCATACGCTTAGCTATATCGTTTAGTTTAAAACTGCACCAGCTACTTTACAGGTATGCCAAGATAAAAACAAACACATAAAATGAGAGATAAATATTGATCATACAAAAAGAGTCAGTTTAAAAATCTATATATGGAACTATTTACAATTAAAAATAAAACCATCACAGAATGAAAACTATTTAGAAGATGAGAGAGCAATTCATGACTACGCTGTCTAAAGTATTGATTCATTTTCTAAAAGTTTTCGAAACGTTTTATAGTCGGATGATGCTGTAAGGACATCGGTTAAGCTGATCCAAGGCTTGGGCGCCTGATAACGCCAGGACTTAAGTCCGAACCTAGTGCTGTTAACCTTAGGCATTGTCAGAATTTCCTTTTCTCTTCGATTAGTTGTGTGTTATTACCATAAAACACATGATTTAGACTTTTTATTAGTTTAAAACAAAAAGCATATTCAACATTTGGTTTTTTCCTGCCCCAGGAGGGTGGGGGTGGCAGCTAATGACGGAAAGTGGCATCACATCTGCGTGTCTTGGAGAAGCAGTACCGGTGCGTTGAGGGCCTACAAAGACGGAGTGATGCATCACCACAGAATAAAGTTCCAAAAGGGACACACCATCAAGGCGGGAGGTTCTTTGGTGCTTGGACAAGAACAGAATGGTCTTGCATCGGGATTCGACGCCAGTCAGTCCTTCCAAGGAACCCTGACCAATGTCAACGTGTGGTCCTTTGTTCTCTCACCTTTTTCCATAAAACTGAAGTCAAAGTCTTTGTTTTGCATGCTTGGGACTGGAAACTTTTATCGGTGGGCTGATTTCATACACGGCGTTAAAGGCAAAACTGCAGTTGTCATCCCATCACCTTGTAGACGACCTTTGATTGGATAACACCTGGAGCAGATACACTATGTTCAAATTTCATGGCCAGTCCGAAAACTATGTGATTTTACTAGACTATGACTTTGACAGACTAACTAGTAAATAAACCAATAAACATTGGAATTGTGAGTTAATCAAGTATTTTGGAAATACCTAAAAAAAGGCTATACGAAGCTGAGTTACTCTAAACTAAACTAATCGGACCAAGAACACAGGTGTATTATCGTAATAAAAAATGGCCACTCAACTGTTACGTTTTTTTTCTCGATATTATGCTTGGATCGAAATGTCGTCCTCGTGTGATCACACCACAACAAAATGCAGTTAGCAATTGGGGGTCAGATACCAGACATTGATAACGTACGTTTGGATTGGGTAAAACATGTTATGTGTCAAATCCATTTGCTCCCAGGAAATCCAGAGTCCTTCACGGGATCATTTTTGCGTGCAGCAATTATTCAGAATTGAAATCTAACGCAGGTTTGTAATGGCGAATACTTCAACCAATGCAATTTTGAGATTTGAAAATGAAAATCTTTCGCCGTGTTAAGTGTTGTCCCATGGCACTCACCACCCACTAAAGCGCACAAGTCTGCATCCTGAAAGATGTCAAATTTCCCTCTCCCACTAGGATACTACTATCGATGATTGATTTTCTGTTGGGTGCGGTGAATGGAAAAGCTTGAATTTCTATCGTGAAATTAAAAGTAATTAGAAGTAATTGAATGAAGTAGCCTGCTAGTGTTGCTGCGGTATAGGTACCTGTTGGTGCTGCTGTGGTATAGGCACCTGGCACTTGTTGGTGTGTGGTTTGAGCACCTGCTGGTGTTGCTGTGGCATGGGCAGTATAGTCACCTATCGTGTTGGTACAGCTATGGTTGTTTTGGTATGAGAAGCTGATGGCGATGCTGTGTTGTGGAGTTTTGCTGGTATTGTTATGAGCACTTGCTGGTGTTGCTGTGGTATGGTCAAGCACTGGAGGTGCTTGTACAGAACCTGTTCTGTTAGTACTGCTGTGGTTACTCTCACACTTGTCTGCCTTTTTTTTTCAGAAGGGAGGTGTTTACAGGATGTTCTCATCTTAAACCTTTGCTCACCAGTTTGACGCACTCTTTAGACATGAGCTGTGTTTTAGAAGGTTGTGTGAAATTAGAGAAGAAAAGAGTGCGCGCGAGTTAAAAAAAATCGAAGGACAAAATAGGAGAAGACTACCTGGGAAGAAGAGGTCCCCTTTCCCCTTTTTCTCCTTACAATATTTTTTCTTTGGTGCACCATCTTTGTCTCTCTCCTTACAATCTGAACACTTGGAAATTAACAGGACGGATAAATATTAATCCGCCCTCCTTGGAGTAGTGTACTGTAATTAGTTTTAGCGTGTTGTAATTAGTTTTAGTATTAGTTGATTTCTTTATCTGCATAATTGTAAGAGCACCGAGACTCTGTTAAGTGCTCCTAAAGCCGAAATATTATTATTATTATTATTATTATTATTATTATTATTATTGGCTTAACCACATGCATTCTTTGGTAGTTAACGCCGTCATAGCCTGCATAGCAAAACTAAAGTTTTCCTTCCACTTTATTGCTCTCCCTACCCCCTTCCCCGTTTATGCCTGCTACGCACGCAAGCGTTGTCAGAGCGATGATGCTGTCAATGGTGCGAAATTTTCAAATATATATCTATTTGTCATCTTTTCATTTTACTGTGAACTTATTACTGAACCACAAAAATTCATTTCTTTTAAATTTACGGTCTGGCCTCCCGTGATCGCGTCGACCTTTAAATATGACAGCGACATCAGAGAATTAACTCTGAGGTCTGAGGTGCACATTTAAGTGCTGAAAGGAAACCACTTTTTAAGCAGGAAATTGAAATTTCTCACGAGACCAGACTGGAGCAGGTGGTGGATAATTTAGATGATCATTCACGGCAATGAAGACGTGAAGGGTACATAAAATGTTGTGCTGTTGTTGTGTCTAATTGGCAATCTTTTACGCGATTGAAATCGACTGTGCGATTTGAATTCGACTGTGTAAACTACCGACAAGTTTGGTCACCATTGTGAATTCAAGTTGATTTAATTGCTATCTTGTTGTGTCAATCCGTGCCCAGGCCAAATGAGAGGGTCCTCAATAGGGTTCTTCAATCCCGACATCCCGACCAAAATTTTCCCTCAATCCCGTGATCCTGGCGGTTTTTATCGGCTTATCCCGATCCCGAACATACGTTATAAAAAGTGCTTTATAGGGGTTCCAGATTCCCTCATTTTCTGGGCACCAGTCGAAGACGGAAGAAACGTGATACGGTCAAAATAGGCACGTGACAGGGTAAGGAAAACGTGGGCAACTTGTGTTAAGTCAAAATGAAAGGATCAGGCGCACCCAACGGGGCAGGGGCACCCAACCCAACCCAGATTATTTCGGGGAATATCTGTTCGGCTGACCTAAAATCGCCTGAGATTTTCGGATTTATTTGCTGTGAAAGCTAGAGGTTTGAAGTTTCTTTGGCGAAACATCACCTCAAGACTTTCGTAAAAAGATTACTTGGTAGATCCTATCGTTTTCGGACGGACAAATATATCGTTTAGATTGCAAAATAAGGTCAGCTGGCATTTTCGGAGGGCCATCAAAAGCTCGGAAATTCGGCAGAGAGGATTCTGTTTCCTAAAATTTTCTGCGGCCTAAATTTTCAGCTAAAAAAGCCGAACAGATCAATCTGTATTAGCTTACTCAAATGCGCCTTTTGAATGTTCTGAAACAATCTAAGAAAGCAGAAAATGATAGTCCAAGTATTTTGCTAAAATGTTCTCGTTGGTTGCCCCTGGAGGATTTTTCACTTTTCGTTACCGCATACCGGTTCTTTACAACAACATTTCCCGAAAACCGCTAAATCCCGTATCCCGTTCATAATTACAATCCCGAATCTCGCTCCCGTTCATAATTACAATCCCGAATCTCGCTCCCGCTTTCCTCTAAAATCCCGATTCTGGTTTTCAAATAAGCCAAATCCCGGATCCCGAAAAACCTACTGGGGACCCTCAAACGAGAACGAGAGTTGATGAGAGTTGATGAGAGTTGAAGAGGCCAAAGAAGTGCGAGAGTTTGAACAATAGAACAATAGTGAGGCCAAATGTCGACAAATGAGAGTACCGTATTTTACGCCCCTGGCATTTATTTAGAACTTGGCATGGTGGACCCAGCGTTTCTTTGAATAAACAGTTTATTTGGGTGCGCCATTTTTAAAGGAAGGGTTTCTAGAAATACGTGATTCGCATAACCTCACGAAGCTCGGGCAATGGTGCACCACAAAATGGAGCGATGAGGGTGGGGAGGGGATAGAATTTCAGTTTAACTGGAGGTGTGGCTGGGTGGCCACAATGGTCCTGAATTGGGAGTTCAGATTCTTTGAATAAACAGTTTATTTGGGTGCGCCATTTTTAAAGGAAGGGTTATTATTCGTTTTTCTTGGCAGTCGTGTATCTTGCCCTTAAATCACAAGTTTTTTATACGACAACTGTTTTGACGTGACAAAACATATATTTACTCTTGTGTTGGTACAACTTCTTTTCGATTGAAAATTCTTGCTCGCTACTCGATTTCCGATTTTTCAGGTACTCGATTTTCGATTCTATTTAACACAACTGAAAACGTTTCTCGAACGAACAAAGATACTGACTAGCAAAAAAATTATCCGCGCTCCTAATTTGTAGTACACAACCTGTGCATGTAATTTAGAAGTATTTGCATGATTTGTAACACTCAATAATTAGTCCCATTGTCTTTGACTTGTGTAATTATTTTTAACAAACAAGGTCCCTTGAGAACATTCTCCCCCT
Source organism: Siderastrea radians (assembly GCA_964017195.1). Lineage (NCBI taxonomy): Eukaryota > Metazoa > Cnidaria > Anthozoa > Scleractinia > Rhizangiidae > Siderastrea > Siderastrea radians. The sequence goes on along the minus strand of OZ024887.1, from coordinate 12,683,503 downwards.
CCTCGATATGCACGGTGGAGCATATCGATGAACTCTTCTACAAAGGAGGTGAGAACGTGTCCATTATTGAAAATTCAATTAAACTTAAAGTTTCTCTAAGTAATTCTTTTCGTCTGATTAATCACAAACTTCCAAAGGGCACAGTTTGGAAACACTTCGAGTGATAACATTCCGTCCAACTTGAATTTTTGCAACTCGTACACGACCGTCTTCGCCGGGATGAACTTCGATTACTCGTCCAAGAGGCCATTGGCCGCGTGGGGTATCAGGTGAAACGATGAGTACCACTTCTCCTACTTGAAGATCTTTTTGAGGGTTAAGCCACTTCTTTCTCGAATTAAGCCTCGGCAACCATTCCCTAAGCCAGCGTTGCCAGAAATGCTTCACTAGTTCTTGAATCCTCCGCCATCTTTTCTTGACGTTGAAATCGTTTTCATCCACGGACTCTGGCGCGAATTGGCCTCCGATTTGTCCATGAAGAAAATGGTTCGGTGTCAGAGGCACATCATCATCTGGGTTTGTGGTTTGATACGTTAATGGCCTAGAATTTATCAATGCCTCGGCGCCAGTGAAAGCTGTAATCAGTTCTTCATCGTTTATGTCAGCCGTCCCCAGGATCCCGTAGATTGCTTTTTTAGCCGCCTTTATCATGATTTCATGTACCCCCCCAAAGTGAGACGCTAATGGAGGGTTGAAATGCCACTTGATGCCTTGGTTTGCCATGGACCCTTGAATTTTATCCTCGTCAAGTTTCTTTACCAACTCGCGCAATTCCTTGTCTGCTCCAACAAAATTTCCTCCGTTGTCGGAGATAACTTCCAGCGGAAGGCCTCTCCGATTGACCATGCGATAAAACGAGTTCAGAAATGAGTCGGTGTCCAGTCCAAATGCGACCTCCAAATGTACGGCTCTTGATAATAGGCAGGTAAACAGGCACAAATAGCGTTTCTTCCTGGGTTTGCCTCTTCCTTGAACTGTAAAAAATGGGCCAGCAAAATCTACAGCCACTCGAGAAAACGCTCGTAAAGGTTCCTTAACCCGGTTGGAGAGTTTGACAGCCACTTTCGAGCGTGCATTCCGGCCCCTTTCCACAACTGTGATAACTGCCTGTAAAGCACGATGCCTTGTTGATCGTCAGACACAGAATCCATGCTGTCGTCCATGTAGGTTGATTTGAGGACGGTTTCCGCTGCGAGTGGGTACTCACTTCCATGTGTTTTTGCGTGGTGCTGCGTTACAAATTGAGCTAAAAAAGGTGACGAATTGACACCAAATACGACACGGCTGAACTCGTACTCTTCCGGTGACTTCTGTAAGTCTAAGTCTCTCCAGAGAAAACGATGAAAGGGTCGATCTTCAGGCGCAACTTCAATTCGCAGGTACATTTCTGCGATATCACAGACCAAAGCAACCGGATTTTTTCGAAAGCAAAGCAGGACATGAAAGAGGTCGCGCTGTAATTTCGGTCCCGGGCAGATCGCGTCATCTAAGGAAACACCTTGATACTGCGCAGAAGCATCAAAAACGATCCGCGTCTTCGTGGTCGTCCTGTCCGGTTTCACAATAGGAAAATGAGGTAGAAACCATTTGGTAGAGGGTTGTTCCTCGGTCACAGGCACTTTGCGGATGTATCCCTTTGAAATGTATTGTTCAATACAGTCTCTATAAGCACTGGCAGTATCTGGTTTCTTGAAAAGCCGCTGTTCAGTATTCTGAAGTCGTCTGAATGCCATTTCATAATTGTTTTTTAAAAAGGGTGAGTTTTCTTTCCACGGAATGCCAACTTGATAACGTCCGTCCACAAATTTCAAAGACTTTTTGACCTTTTCCATTGCAATTCTGTCCTCAATTCCCAGGACGGGTTCACTCTTGCTAACGGCCTCAACTTCCCAGAATTTACGGAGAGTCGAATCAATTTCCTCCAGCTTTAACTCCTCACGAACGAAGTAAGCATGAATGAAATTAGTCTGAACGCAACGCCCTTGATTGCCGTCCGGATTTCCGATACAAGTCCAGCCAAGAGGTGTACGTCTTGCGATGGGCTCTCCCGGTAGGCCTTGCACATCTTCGTGAGAAAAATGCAAGTCTAGGCAATCAACGCCAATTAGAATATCAACGATCGGTCTAGCTGTGCTTTGTTTTGGGAACTGAATACCCTGAAGGTGTTTCCACTTTTCTGACTCCTTCCCCCAGTCGATTATACGCAGGTTACCGGTGACTCGATCTGTCGTGAATGCGCTGATCTTTCTAATGAAACTGCCATCCAAACTTTCGATCTCAAATTCAACAGGCATTGTTTCAAATGTTTCAGTTCTTCCATTGAGTACGTTCACTGTCACTCTTTGGCAATTTCCCTGCAGGCCTAACTCTGCTGCAACGTCGGAGTTAAGGTACGTCTTTGTACTAACGTCGTCCAAGAGGGCGTTCACCTCCACTCGGCGGTTTCCACTTTTCAAAATTACAGGAAAGGTTCGTAGGGCGACAAAATTAGGGGTGTCTGACGCTTTCAAAGCCATCATTGTATGTGATCTCTCAGCAGCGTTTTGCGGCTCCCCCTCCGTGACAACCTGAGTCACCAAAGCTGGCGTCGGCCTGGCCGAACTGTCGGAACTAACAGCCGAGGGAGTTGACGAGCACTTTTTCTGATCTCTCACTGTGGTTAAATTTACTGTTAAGGGTTGTCGGTCCAAATTTTTGTCTTGAACTCCGACCGGGGGCTTTTGAAGGTAGTGTAATAATTTGTGATGGTTTCCACGACAGCCATTTACAGCACAGACTCTGCTTCGGCGGCAAAAATTTCCTTGGTGACCCCCACTCAAACATCGAAAGCACAACTTCAGTTGTTTGGCAAGATCCCAGCGACGATTGACATCCATCTCGTTGAACTCTTCACAGTTCAAAATCCCGTGGCGATTGCTGCAAACTGGACACTCTTGTTGCTTCTGCTCGGCGGTAATATCTTCTGAGAAGAAGGTACGTAACTTGTTTGGGTTGTCAGGGCGTCCTTCTGGCTTCGTCAGGCCTTTGATAGTTTCGTGCGCAATTGTCTGGAATTGCGATTCTTGCAGCACCCACTCCCGTAGAGTTTCCACTGATTCGCTTTTGTAATTCTCCCACACCCATCGGTGATACCGTGCAAGCATGGGTTCGGTCATCTTTTTCTGAAGTTTTAAGTACAACGGTCCGTCTCCAAGATCTTCTATTCTGCCTGCTTCCTTAAGGTTAATTACTGCGATATCTAGAAGGTCCGCAAAGTTCTCAATATCTTTGGAATTGTCCGGTCGAATAGGTTTGAAGGTTTCCAGCTCCTCGAGATTAATTGCAATTTGACGCCGTTTCCCGCCAAACTTACGTTCGAGTCTCTCCTTTGCAGCTTCGTATGCATATCCCGAATGTCCTAAACTCTCAATGGTCTTAAGCGCTTCTCCTGATAAGTACTGACGTAGCTGAAGTAATTTGTACTCTGGTGTGGCAGGTGCTTTGTCTATGCAGGCCATAAACGCCGCCTTCCAGTTTTCATAATTCTTCTTGTTTCCCGAAAATACTGGGATAGAGACGCGTTTGAGTTGTCTCCACATGTCATGTCCGATGGTCGCTGGAGTTCGAGTTGAATCAAATGGCGTCGAGTTGAACCCAAATGGCGTCGGTGACGGAGCGCGTGGATGGGGCTTTATGTCTTCTTCCCAACTTTTCTCTCCTATGAGCGGTTTTTGCCGCCAATTGTTATGATGATGAAGGTCTCGATCATCCAAGCGCGGATGAATTCAAATTTTATCTTCGTGTTGAAGAGTTGAGAAGGCTTCAGAATCCAAGCGTGGTTCAATTGGAATATTCTCTTCTTGTCGAAGGCTTGGGAAGGCTTGAGAATCCAGGCGCGATTGAATTCGAATTTCTTCTTCGCGTTCCTCACGAACACTGACTGTCGAACTCTCGCTCGAAGACTCCGGTTTCGTTTTATCCAGGTAATCTTGTGCTCTATTCTGCGCCTCGGTAAATTCGTTCTCTAGTTGTTCGATTTCTCTCCCGAGCTTTCTTCGATTGTATCGGTCTCCTACTCGCGAATATTCCTCCGAAAGGTTCTCCATAACACACATTGCTTTCTCCAGGGCCGTATCAAGCTTTCGGCATTCTTCCCGCACTTCGCTTCGTCTTGGTGGATGGTCATCATCGATTAATGCCAACAACTTATGTCTGGCTCGAGTAAAATTAGTCTTCGCTTTAGCCTTTTGTTGTTTGAACGTCTCCAAACGCTCTTCAACATCCTCTGGTATGTTTCTTTGCTCCTCTTCAGTCATCTCGTCAGGTTCGCTTTGACATCTCACACTCCACGAATATAAACGATAGATAACCTCGTTCTGCTACCAATGTTTTGACGTGACAAAACATATATTTACTCTTGTGTTGGTACAACTTCTTTTCGATTGAAAATTCTTGCTCGCTACTCGATTTCCGATTTTTCAGGTACTCGATTTTCGATTCTATTTAACACAACTGAAAACGTTTCTCGAACGAACAAAGATACTGACTAGCAAAAAAATTATCCGCGCTCCTAATTTGTAGTACACAACCTGTGCATGTAATTTAGAAGTATTTGCATGATTTGTAACACTCAATAATTAGTCCCATTGTCTTTGACTTGTGTAATTATTTTTAACAAACAAGGTCCCTTGAGAACAACAACAAATAAACGTCTTAGGGGCTTATTTACAATTCCTCTTTTATACCCGGCGTTTATTCGGGGCCCGGCGTTTAATCGAGAAAATACGGTAAACCTGTTTTAACTCTCGTCAAAACTCTCATTGTCGTTGTACCCTGCCAAAGAGCAGAGCGTACTCGACGTCAGCCTAAAAGCTCCCTTGAGGGACACCCCTGTGGAGCTTTTTATTAATACCTGTTTTTGTTTCCATCGCATGCGTTCTGCTCTGATCGCAACAAAATAGCAATAGATAAAAATTCAGGTCTTATATACTCTGATGATGATCGAAACCGTTCATTATTTTTACTTGTACTCTTTTTATTCGGGGAATATATCTGTTATATAATACTCCAATAAGATCGCCGAGAGATCGCTGTAAAATACCGGGAAAAATCGCGCTTAAATGCTTCTAAGATCGGATCAAAGTCGCCCGTGTAAATTTTAATTTCCGTAGTTCTCCGAGGTCGGTTGAGCCATGAGTAGGTATAGAATCTTCACTACCTGACCATAAAGATAGCCGACATGGCTCAGATGGGGTATAGTGGACAAGGGTGGTGGTGTTTCGGCGTGCACAAGAGCTAGAAAATTGCCGCGCGGCCGGATACTCGACCATGATCAGATTAGTATATGTTTGCATTTGTTTTTAAATAATGCGCATAAAATTGACTTCGGCTTCGCATGGCGACACATTGACTTGTAAACTTGTGTCTCCACGAATAAGTTTTTATAATGCATTTTAATAGCCAGTCGTTGTTTATAGCTTTTATCTTACTTAGCGCTACCGAGTTTACTAGCCATGCCGAAATAATCGTTCTCGACCCTGTAGCTTGTAACAAATTGGCCTGTGTTGTATCATTTGTCCCACAATGAAGTCAGGTAAGATTTGTAACACAACAACTGTAAACCGACGCTCAATCGCTCGTCGACCTTTCGGGCTCGTATTCCTTCAAAACGACTTACTCGCCCGTAAAATACCCCGTTAGGTATTCTGCCACTTTGGTTCATCAGATCTTAGAAGGCTGAACTTCAATACGTATTGGACAATCGGCGAGTAAATAAACGATTTTCCTAGCGAATAACAATTGCTCGTAAGAATAAAAACGAGGGGCTAAATAATAATTTTAAAATATGCATGTTATCTCACAAACTTGATCTAACGGGAAAAACATTTACATCAGAACAAAGTATTAATAGGGTAAATAGCTATTTTACGGCTTCATTTCCGAACAGCCTCAACAAGTGGAGAAACTGACGGCGTAAGTTAACTCAACTTGTGGGCTCTTTATTTGTTTCACTGACAGATGTAACAACTTCTATCTCTTCTATCGTTTAGATTTTTGGTTCTACTGAAAGCTGCACAGGCATTGATTGACTTCAGCGGTAAGTGACGCGAGCTAATTTGTGTCAGTGTCTCAACTGGAATACTGTTATCTTCTGTCCGGTATTTTGAACAGGACAGCCATCGTTCGTGATACTGATGCTTAAAAATCTTATATCATGCTTCGATTCATACTATCATTCCCGCGCAGTTACTGCAGCAAAACTAAGAATTGCGGTGAACTGCTAGCGATTTCTGTTGGCGAAACATCGCCTCAGTCTTTCGTAAAAGGGTGACTGATTAATTCTTATTGTTTTCGGAGGGACAGATATGTCCTTTAGAGTGTAAAAAAAGGTCAGCTAGCATTTTTGGAAAGACGGAAAGCTCGGAAACAATCTACTGAAGAAACCAGAAAATGGCATTTCAAGTATTGCGCTAAAAGTTTCTTGTTGGGTGCCCTTTTTTGATTGTTTCACTGAGGTTAGATTTCTTTCTTACATTTTGCTTGATGCCAGCTATTGGACATAACCAGATATATATATCAGTCAGGCGATTTAGGTCCGCCGAAACGAACCGTTGGGTGTTTCTGATCAATGACAGAGTTCGTGTTTCACAGGTATTGTGCTATAATTTATATGTTATAGACCAAATTTTATTTCAGTTATCTATGATCACGCCAAAACTAGAAGATAACTCCACATGTTTGATAGAATGAAAAGTCGTCACGTATTTAAATGTAACTGTTTTACAACTTCAGTGTTGTGACGAGAACCACAAAAACTAACCTACTCACGAAATTAAAACGAAAACTAAGCAGAATACTCCGTAATCGACCCCTTTAACTGATGTTTGCCGAAAAAAAAAATAACGCTGAAGTCTTTGTGGACATAAGTCTGTTTTGCGGGCAGGAGTGTTGTTTGCTGTGAGATTACACTCGTGTCTAATTTGTCAGCTCAGCTATACACCCAATAAGAACAATATTTTGTCCAAACCGAAGCAACAGTTTTTCATGATCATCAGTTCATAAGAAATAGAAACGAAATAAGAATGGTGCCTTTAAGTATTTTTCACCCTAAGCTCACGAGTTTCCTCAACTGACTTTGTAACTGGAGCTTTCATATTTTTGCAAAACAAGGAACATAGGAAATATGCTCTTGACAACGTTGTCGATTTAGCGGCCGTTGTTTTCTAGTCATCCACCAGAGCCGGTTTACTTCACCTGCGGATTTCATTGTAACGTAAAACTAACCCACATTCAGAACAAGCCCCGAATTTTTTATATATATCAGTAAGTAGAGCAGCGACGTTTTGCATTCATAAACTGAACGTTGTGCCATTCGGGGGTTTCACTGCAACAAAAGTGGCTTCAGTAACTTCAGAAATTTTAATCAATGTTCTAGACAGGCCCAGTTTTTTTTACCAGACACAATTCAGTTATGGTTGGAAACACATTGAAATAAAATTATTATATTATTACAATTACTGACACATTTCATGCACAAAAGTAGAGCATCAGAATACGAGAAAAGTAGAAGAAAAAAACCCGCCGCCTTGGAAATTAACTAAAAACTTTGTAACAAGAGCCATCGATATCAAATTCTACTTTTTCTACGCGGTCAATGTCCGACCTGCGTAGCTGCTTTTTGGTTCAGCCACGGGATTTCTCAAGGACGGTAAGGGAAAATAAGAAGAGTTCATACATAGCTCGTTTTTTATGCTGACGTATCAGAGTGAACCACTCAACTGTAACGAGCGTATCGAAACAGTGGCTAAGATGCCTGTTATCGCTTAATCAGTTCACTGAAGTCAGGGAAAAAAGGAAACAGGGAAACACTATTCGTAGCCGATTTTTAACTTAGTCCACGGGTATTTGTTTTTTGCGCAGTGGAGGTCTTTCAGCAATTATTTTTAGATGGGTTTACGCTTGGATACATTTCCATCTCCCTCATACAAGAGAACAACAACTAATACAAAGAAAAGAGGTATCATCAAGCTTATACACAGGGTCCAGAGGAGCGCAGTTCGAGCAGAACATTTCGTTTTCCTTGCGAAAGACAACCGACATAATATGCTGCGAACTTGCGTTACTCGCGTTACCTATATTTTTACCGCAGGTCAAATTACTGTGGGCTCTTAGGATTACTGAGATCAACTTACACTATTTTTACACTTATTTTTACTCCGCACTTCGTGCCTCGTTCGGAAAGCCGTTGCCCTTTGGGCAACGTGTTAGGCGACCGTGGAAGAATGGTCTGCGGTTAATAGCAATTTTCAATATGGCGGACGATGTGGCGTACTAAGCGAGATCGAGATCGAGAAATACAGCGTATGGAAAGAGAAGAATTAGACGTTCAAATTGGATTCACAAAGGTTGCATTGGGCAAATTTATTGATCAAATGACTTGGTTATGTATTTTATATGGTAAGATGTACGAAGGATAATTCTTGCGTACAAATTTAACTCCTCTGGACCCTGTGGCCTATACCCTAGAAAGACTCAGAGTCTCAACTAAAAAAGAACTGAATACTCCTTCACTGTTACTATAAAATAGCAACAAAGTCACTTATTGCTTGAAATCTGGAAAAGTCAGAGAGTGAACGTCCACATACCCTCAAGTATGGAGTCTTCTAATTTTTCAAACAATGCTTGCGTGAAGAAAGGCAAACTCATTGACCTCCTTGGGCGATTCGTAGCGTATCTGTCTGACAACAAGTCTAAAAATAACAATAATACACACAGCGAAACATTACTAACGCAATTGGTATATTTCTCGTCTTTTTTTTATTAAAAGGTGCTTGTTCTACTCAGTTCTAGGTGTTCAAGATAGTCAAATATTCGGAGTAAACGCTGTACAGTTCTACTTTGTAGTTTGAGTAACGTTGAGTCAAATTGTTCAGTTCAAATAATTTTACTCACAAATTTGAGTAAACCAAAAGTGCTATTTTTGCAGTGCAGTCCAGAGTCATAATTTGCGTTTCGCTATTTTTATTTTAGATTTCATTTTCAGTCTAGTGCGAGAACGTTCATAAGTCGTCCCCCAATTCTTGTCTGCCTGAAAATGAAGGCACTTTAGCTTTTAATCATGACATTATGTTGTTCGCGACATTTTGACTCACTGTGAAGACCGAAACATCATTGGCTTGTGTTGTCTTTATTTTGCGATGATTTGGTCTCGAACGCTCCTTTCACGATCTTTCAAAACCTGAGCGGCTGAACACACTGTCTTAAAGGAAAGAGTCCAAAAAAAAAAAAAAAAAAAAAGAGAAAGAGAAAAAGAAATATTCCACAGCGCACTTCTCATCGGTTCTGGTGCGCATTCCTCGGAAGTCCGTAAACTTATCGGCCCCGCAAAGCCATTTGTGAAAGCATGAACCACTCATTCTACAACGCTGTCTTTTTAACATAATAAATGTTCAACTTATAGCAAAGTCTAATACTTAGAAACTTCTTTGTGTTCAAGATACAAAGTGAATTATCATGACTGAATTTGTATGAAATGCAGGCCTGGTGTTAGGTACTCCGTTCATTAGCAAGCGTGAGCTTCAGTTGGTGATGATTCGGTCTCGCGCTAAGCGGCTGTAGACACTTCCTAAAAAAATAGTCATACCAGTTAGCCCTCCTCATCAACTAGGTGTTCGGAATTCTGTCTTAATGGTTAATTTCAGAATTGCACATCATCCAGCTTCTCTTCGGAGACGACTGACAGCAAAACGTACAACCGACAAAGCAGAATTGGCAAATAAGTAAACTAAGGCTTAGTTTGATAGAATGGTGAACTGAAGTGCATGTTTGCTCTCTAACTTATCTGACGAGAACGACATTTACATGCAAAGGAAAGAAGTAATGATACTAATATAGCCTGTTCGCTGCATCTCGGATAAGTGACTGTGACTGCATGAGTTCAGAGAAGCTGACGACGTAAGTTCGCATATAGTTGTGTTTGTCAGTATCTTTTTCTTCTATCTATATCGTTTTGATTTTTGTTTCAGTGTAGAAGCATTGGGTGTCTTTAGCAGTGAACGGACGCAAGCTAAAAATGTTGCTGTTTAGCTGGAAAACTGCCGTTTTCTTTTCCTGTTTTAACGTGACAGTCAAACAAAGATAACTTAGCAAATACATCAATGTTCCAAATAAGCCCAATTCTAAAGCCACGGCTACACGAGAGATTTTTTGCTGGCGATGGTGATGCGATTTTTTAAAAAAATTTTCGCGTCGCCGGCGCGCAGTGGTGGCTACACTTGGCGACAAAGTCCGTGATTTTGTCGCAAGAAATTCAACCCATTGAAATTCTCGCGATATTTTTCTGTGTCTTTTTCAGCTATCGTATCACCTGTGCGAGGGTGGCTACACATGCGACTTTTGCCGCGCACTGGCGACGCGACAATTTTGAAAATTCGCATCGCCATCGCAAGCAAAAAAATAGCTCTTGTAGCCACGGCTTAAGCTAGCAAATTTCAGTTTCAGCCTTACAAGACTTATAAATACAGTTACAAATACTACCACAGTTTGTGGTTTTCAGGCCTACGTTCATTTTAGACCAGGCAGACCCACTTTTGTACAACAATGAGCTTTGTAATTGCGACAAAAGAAAATAGGAAAACAACGTTAATTCTGTTATCTTGGAGAATAAAGCCATTTTTTTCGATTTAAACCTTGTAACAAAAACACCAGCTACAGCCGCATATTTTGAACTGATTCGTCTATCGTTAATTTCACAGCCACTGTTTGATCTAACCACAGAGCTGGCTGTTGTTTTGACCTAAATCAAATTGAAAAACAAATAAAAACGGGGTAAGAAGAAAGAGAACCTTTCATGTAATATTTTGCTCTTTGCGCTGACGTGTCAAACTCAGCCATTCAGGTACAGTGTCAGTGCGCTGTCTTTGAAAACAGAAAGTTCAGTGAGAACAACGGCCAGTCTGAATTTCCTGTCACATCGGTGTTTCGCAAAAAGACCTACACAGGACTTCTAATTTCTTTATTTTTGCACCCAGTTCTTACAAACTCGGCCTTATTCGCACACTTGTAGACAGGACTTTTAAGATCAACAATACCTGCAGCTGGAAAGGTTTTCGTAAAGAGAAATCAATTAACATCCAATCTTATGAAAAACTGTTTCCCCTGTGATATTATACAAAGGGTGGTAAATAATTTTCTTTGTAAATTTTTCAATCACGATAGCTTACCCCGGGATGAGCAAACCAAAAAGGGTTCAACACTCTTTTTCAAACTACCTTTCACCGGTCCATTTTCCCGCGCAACCCAACGCAGAATTAAGGTTATTACTAAAAAAAGGGGCTTGGATATTATATAAGTTTTTACATCGTACAAGTTGAAAAACATGTTTGGTGTCAAAGATTCGGTCCCCAATTCACTGTGTTCCCTTGTGGTTTACAAATTTTCCTGCGCAGGCTGTGGCGCCTGTTACGTCGGCGAGAGCGCCAGACATTTTTCCACTAGGGTTTCGGGAGCATTTATTTTCAGACCGCAACCCCCATATCGACAGACATTTGAAGGATTCCGTGTCCTGCCGGGATTTCTGTTCGGAGGCTTGCTTTTCCATCTTAGACTCGGCCCCTACAGTTTTCAACTTAAGATAAAAGAAGCCTTACGCATTGAATGGGAGCGGCACTCGCTGAATCAGCAGCTCAAATATTTTAATTTAACACTTGTTGTAAATGTTTCGCTCATTATCACCATTAATTTGTATTTTTCTATCTTTTTCTTTCGTCTTGTTTAATTAGTCATCATTTACTTTGTAATCAATACTCTTTTGTAATATTTTTCGTATATATATATATATATATATATATATATATATATATATATATATATATATATATAAAGCTACAATTGTGCTATGCTCTGCTCTGCAGAACTGATGATGGAAGTTGAACATCTGAAACGTGTCTTCCACAAAACTAAAACGCGTTGCCGTCTTTCTAAATCACCTTATATAGCACAACAAACATCAAAGAAAATTACCGCTCTAAAGCCTTCCGCGTTGGATTGGAATTAACGCTATTATCAAAGTTCGAACCTCCTTGCACAGCATGATAATTTAAGCAGCATTACGGGGAGTACTGCTCACAACAGGACTGATGCGCAAAACTTAATTATAAAATGTCTGATCACGTTAAGACTCAAAAGTTAGAAACACATTGAACAGCATCATAAACAGCACACGGGAAAATGGTACCGCCCCCAGAGCTTTCATTTGAAGGGTCACACCTAGTAGATGTTTATCAGTCCACAGCCTAAAACGTTTGTATCGCCAAGTGCAGTGTAGGAAGCAGCACCACAGAAACGTACTGCTTTCAAAAGCTGGTTCCAACTCTTGATCATCACAATTATAGTGCCAAAGAAAGAGCTGTTACAAGAACTACAAAAAAATAGTCATGGACTTGTAACCTAAAGTTAAAGCCATAGGTACATGAAACCAAGGATTTTAAAACTATTGAACTGAGGAACACCAAAACAACACGCAGGGCCACCATCACAAATCACAACGGCAACAGCCATCACTATCACCACCACCATGCACCACAACCACCACCACATCACCATCACACCACCATCACAACCACCACGCACCACAACCACCACCACCACCTTCACCATCACCATGCACTACCACCACCATCACCACCACCATGCACTACCACCACCATCACCATCACCATCACCATGCGCCACCACCACCATCACCATCACCATGCACCACCACCATCACCACCACCACCATCACCACCACCACCACCACCACCACCACCACCATCATCACCACCACCACCATCACCATCACCATGCATCACTTGCACCACCACCACCTCCATGCACCATCACCATCAACATGCACCCCCACCATGCAACACAGCCACCACCATCATCACCATCATAATTCACCACCACCACCACCATCACCACCACCACCATTACCACCACCACCATCACCAGCACCATCACCATGCACCACCACCACATCCATGCGCCATCACCATCAACATGCACCCCCTCCATGCACCACAACCACCACCACCACCATCATCCTCACCCTCACCATGCACCGCCATGCACTAAAACCACCACCACCATCACAATCACCATGCAAAACCACCATCACCACCACTTCCACCACTTCCACCATCATCACAACCACCATCGCCATCATCATTATCATTATAACCTTCGCCACCACTGCCACCACCACCGCTGCCACCATCATCATCACCACCACCACAATCACCATCACCATGCACCACACCACCACCACCATCACCGTCACCATGCACCACCACCACCACCACCACCACCACCCCCACCATCACCATCACCACCACCACCATCACGATCACCACCACCACCACCCTCACCACCACCATGCACCACAATCACTATCACCATCACCACCACCACCGCCACCACCATCACCATCACCATGCACCACCACAACCATCATCATCATCATGCATCACCACCACCATCACAATCACTATCACCATCATCATGCACCACCACCACCACCACCACCATGCACCACCACCACCACCACCACCACCACCATACCATCACCATGCACCACATGCACAACCACCACCTCCATGCACCATCATCATCAACATGCACCCCTACCATGCACCACAGCCACCACCATCATCACCTCCACGCACCACAACCACCACCACCACAATCATCATCTTCACCATCACCATGCACCACCATGCACTAAAACCACCCCCACCATCACCATCACCACTTCCACCATCATCACCACCACCATCGCCATCATCATTATCATTATAACCTTCGCCACCACTGCCACCACCACCGCTGCCACCATCACCACCACCACAATCACCATCACCACCACCACAATCACCATCACCATGCACCCCAACTACCACCACCACCATCACCGTCACCATGCACCACCACCACCACCACCACCACCATCACCGTCACCATGCACCACCACCACCATCACCGCCACCATGCACCGACACCCCCACCACCAGCACCATCACCATCACCATGCACTACCACCACCATCACCACCACCATGCACCACCACCACCATCACAATCACTATCACTATCATCATGCACCACCACCACCACCATCACCATCACCACCACCATGCACCACCACCATGCACCACCACCACCATCACCATGACCATGCACTACCACCACCATCACCACCACCATGCACCACCACCACCACCACCATCACCATCACCATCACCATGCACCACCACCACCACCACAATCACTATCACCATCATCATGAACCACCACCGTGACCACCACCATCACCACCACCACCACCACCACCACCACCACCACCATCACCACCACCATCACCACAACCATCACCACCACCATCACCACCACCATGCACCATCACCATCACCATCACCATCACCATGCACCACCACCACCACCACAATCACCATCACCATTATCATGCACCACCACCATGCACCACAACCACCACCACCACCATCACCACCACCATCACCACCACCATCACCACAACCATCACCACCACCATCACCACCACCATGCACCATCACCATCACCATGCACCACCACCACCACCACAATCACCATCACCATTATCATGCACCACCACCACCACCACGACCACCACCATCACCACCACCATGCACCACAACCACCACCACCAGCATCACCACCACCACCACCCCCACCACCACCATCACCATCACCACGCACTACATGCACCACCACCACTTCCATGCACCATCACCATCAACATGCACCCCCACCATGCACCACAGCTACCACCATCATCACCTCCATGCACCACAACCACCACCACCACCATCATCCTCACCATCACCATGCACCACCATGAACTACAACCATCACCACCACTACCACCACCATCACCACCACTACCACCATGCACCACCATCACCATCACCATCACCATCACCATCACCATCACCATCACCTTGCACCATCACCATGCACCATCACCATCGCCATGCACCACCATCACCATCACCATCACCATGAACCATCACCATGCACCATCACAACCACCATCACTACCACCACCATCACCATCACCATGTACGACCACCACCACCACCACCACCGCCACCATGTACCACAACCACCACGACCACCATCACCACAACCATGCACCACAGCCACCACCACCATCACCGCCACTATCACTACTACAATCAACGACACCACTATTACTATCACCATCATCACTACCAACAACCAAACAGCATCAACAACAAAACAGATAATTTCACTCAGTTTCCGCTTGCTGGTATTATTTCTAGAAGAATCTGACAAAAACGTCGTGCTTTTGAACCTGATTATGCTGCAGTTTTTTAAAGCACAGGTTATGTTTTGTTTCATTACAATCAAAAAGTTCTTTCAGTATAAATAATTCTGTCTGGTCTTGGTATGTTCTAATTTACAGGAGTGAATCATGTCCATGTTATTACTTTCCCTTTATTTTGGTCTTTGCTTCGCCGCCGTGTACGTCAGCGGTAATTACTCGCCTAATGATAAGTGGTCTTTAGCTTTACTGTTGACACGATGTAAAATAATCAAAGGGGCTATGAGCCAACTCGTGAATGGAGGTGTGCTAATTTTTAGGGCACACACGTTTTTTCTAAAAAGTAAGATGTTATACTGCTGCTTGTAGCAATTATTATAGCAGAGCGGAATTTTGGTTCTATGAATCGAGAAATAGACGAAGAAATCGAAACAGAAACAGATTTGTAGCAATACGTTTTGCGTGTTTGCCGTCAAGCGTGAAAAGACTTGCATCTCCTGCGTGTTTTTGCGTGTTTCCCATGAATTAAATTTTGTCAAGAGCACTAAAAACAGCCCAAATGCGCAGTAGATAACTAAACATTGTTGGCTCCCCAAATTAACTTCTGTTTACACTAGAATCGTTAAATTAAATTATTCTGATAAAAACCTATGGTTACGAATACAACCCTGAAAAAGAAAATTGTTAAAATTTTCCGCACGTTGCTGAGAGCCGCTGGTATCAAATTTCAACCCGCTTTTTCATGACCTTGTTTACAACACATTGCTTCCTAAACTCAACTATTACTTAATACAGACAGAATAATCGACAAAAAGCTTTTCCAGCCAAAACTTTTATTCCAATAAACAGTACATTTGCTTTTAAAGGCAAAAACCTTTCGATTTTGTTGCGTGCGACCACACACACATGTAATCTTTATGGCGACCGGTCAATCTAAAGTGAAGCGGCTTTACGAACAAAATTGCAACAATTATAGAAATCTGAATCAAACGATCAGTTAAAAAGTTTTTGAAAAGCAAATCAACATTTAAAAACAACATTTAACGTACTGTACCGTTTACTCAGGTAGCGTTCGATTATTCCTGAGGGTGATTTTCAGCCTAAGCTAATGGGGGAAGGGGGAACGTCTTTATTTCTTATTACTACTTTTTGGTTTTCATTATTCTTCCCTTTCCTAGCAGACTTAACAAATATTATCCAGCCTTCAATTAGGAAACCTTGGGTAGGGTAAAGTTTTGTGTTAATCTGCTGGATTGAACAAGCCATAATAACACTCTTCAACGCAGGCGCTTAACTCCGGTTTACGTAGGGTGAAGCGACTAGGAGAGAGAGAGAGAGAGAGAGAGAGAGAGAGAGAGGAATGTTTCTTGTGCAACAAACAACAAGATGCAATGCAGAAACCAAGCCTTTAAGCACCAACCCTTCAATCTCGCTCTAGTCTCGCGACTGTTCAATCAACAGTTTATGCTTATTACACTGTAATAGTGTTTTATCCATTTTTAATTTTGTTGTGCAGACTTTGATCTCCATTTCCAAAACAAAGGAGTCAGCGATTACGTCAACATCTGGGGCATGCGCAGCTTGACTCAGTTCACCATGTGTTTCTGGATGAAGTCGCGTGCTACAAATCAGGGGACGCCATTTAGTTACAATGTTCCAGGAACGGATAACGAATTGCTGGTGCATCACTACGGGAACTTTGGGCTGTGGATTGGAGGCGACTATAGGTTAGTAGCTGGTGAAATAAACGCAATGAATTTGCTTTTTTACAGTCTGAAATATCAGGAAATTCATATGAGGAAATTAATTGCGGACTATTTTGGTACCTTTACATTAAAAACCGAAGTTTTTTCTCTCCATAGAATCATTTCTTCCCCTCGACCGCTTCTTCATGTTATTCTTATTTATAAACATTCCGAGAGCCAATTCCTAAAAAATTCTGAAAGATTAATGGAGCTTCGCACTACAAAACTACTGCGGCAACTTCGAAGAGGCAATGCATTTAAATATAATGCTAATACAAAGCGTTTAATTAGACTTCCCATTAAAATTACTAGCCAAGTCATAAAGAAATTCTGAAAGATTTATGAAGCTTAGCACTACAAACCTACAGAGGCAACCTCGAAGAGGCATTGGATTTAGATGTAATGCTAATATATAGATTTAGCCAAGCCTAAAAGCGGAGCTCCACTTTTTTTCCCGTGATACTCTCACTGAAGTCATTAAATATGGCGTATATGGTCGTGAAAGGCGTGAAAAAAACCCTTATATATCCCGCTGAAAGTCGAAACCCGCACCAACCCCGTCGCATTAATCTGCCATGTCCATTGTGCTACACTGGCAACGCTGCAAGGTACGAGTTAATCACTGTATTTAATTTCTTTTCACGTGACAAGATGCCAGCTGTTAGATAAAAGAGAAAATGTTCGGACCGCCGCAAAAACCATGCTTGTGGACAGAAAAAACCAGAAGGCACTAGCTCTGCTATATTTGTAGTCTCCTTCGCAGCCGCTCGGGCCAAAGTCACGCAACGCTGCCCGTCCCCACGCGGCTGCTTCAAACCGACAGACATTCCTTTCCCATTGTTTGCGATATTTTTACTTGGACCAATCAGCGCCTTGCTATTGAACACGCTGCACCAATCACAGCATAGCTTGGCGTCTTGATGTTTTCTTTCGCGGGAAAAACCCTTACCGCCTTGCGACGTGTTATGGAAGAAACTACAAAGAAAATAGCGGAAAGCAGCACTAAGTGTTATATTTGTTCATATGGAACCATTTCTCTAAGTAAAAATAGGGTTTATGTATTTGAAAAGACGTCCGCTGATTAAGCTAGGATCATTCGATTGTCGCTGGAAATCGACGTAAATAAATACTCTGAGGACAGCACTATTGTTTGTTTGTCGAGAGTGTTTTCAGCAGTTGACGAGGTACGAAAGGGCAGCGAAGAAACTTTAAGAAATCAAACAAGAACTTCTAAGTACCCTTAGAAATAGAGAGCAGCTGAGGGAAAAGAGACTCGCAAGGGAAGAACGATCCAGAGACGTTGGAGATGTGCGAGTTAGTGCTTCGACGTTTCTCCGGTTCTCTGAAACTTCATATGTTAATTTCGATCCTGCCGCTTGTACTTCTTATTCTTATCTAGACTTTCTCAAAAGTCCTTCACGCTTCCGAAAAAACCCTCTGAGCTCCACTTGTGGGCAAGTCTAATTCTTATCTTATTATGTGGGCTTCATCGATGGCCAAAGCACATAATTTATTTGAATAAAAAGAATTTCCAAGCATTGCTCTCCGACGTTTATTTTTGATCCATGCTTCTGGGGAGCCAAAGACCACAGAAGTCTTTCCCTTTTCAATCAATGTCGCCTTCTCTTCCGTACGAGAGCTAATGCTCGCCGCCGTGACTTCTTTTCTTCTCAAATACGCCACTTGATTGTCCACTAGACTAAGCAATGGAGACACAACAACACAGATGTGGCCTTGCTGTTTTTCTATATGGTCGATGACTAATGGCAAAGCTTGAAAGAAGCCAGTCGGCAAATTACAGCCGTGAACAGGATTTTTGAAAATGTAAATGGAGTGTTCAAGTATACGCTTCGGTTTGTAATTCTTCCAGAGATTCGGAATTCCCGTGAGAATGTTTCCACATTTACGGAAACAAAGAGCTACAAAATATCATTTTATTTGAAATGTTACATATCCGAACAATATTAGGTTTTATATGCGTGTAGCGAAGTTATTTTTCCTTTAACTCGTGACTTTCAAAGTGTTTTCTAGAGAAATCTTCAAGGTTTCATTCAAATTTCGGACTTTACAAAGAAACATTCAAATGTTCATTTCAGTCTTGTGGATTACTGGTCACGAATGACGGAGCACGGCTGTAATGAAAATATCCTTTCTCCTTCAATTAACTCCGATATCACTCACTTCTGATGCGAATTTAAAGCCGGTATACTGAATTTTGTTGCTACAAGATTGAACGCTTCTTCAAGATCCGCCAAGAACTCTGTCACTTAGGCGAATAAAAGGAGCCAGGTGATTGGTGGACATTTTTGGCGCTAACCTTCGCAAGAAAATGAAAGCCGCATTGTGATTGGTTTATTCGGAGAAAGGAATGTCTGTCAGTTTGAAGCAGCTGCGAGGGGACGGGGAGCGTTGCGTGGCTTCGGCCCGAGCGGCGGCGAAGGAGACTACTATATTTGGCGTCGGGACCGTTGAGAAGAACCTTCTTCAGCTCAGCTGGGACCAGATTCATCTCTCGGGACCTCAATGGAATTCCCTCGAAGAGTTGGCCAGAACTCTTGGTTCTTCAGAAGAAAATCAGGACCATTCCACTACATCTGATTGGCAACAAGTTTAGAAGCCACTGAACCACGAGAACAGATGTCAGCTGGATTAGATTCTGTGGGGCAGTAATCTCAGTGTTGGCTTCACAAGACGACGAATCTCCACCACTATATTTTGCACAAATTGCTTGAATTCCTTGTTCACGCCCCAAATCCACCACAGTGCAATTTGAGAGTCCAACCTGTAGAATGCGGAATCAATGTTCAATGTTAAAATAGTTGAAATAAGAGCACCCATAATTTCCATGCGAGGTATGGTGTCCCCACCGATCGGAGCAACTCGCATTTTCGATGAGACAATTTTTTTTATTTAATAATATAATTAATCTCAAACAGTACAGTAAAGCAACAATACAACAATACAAAGATTAGTCTACACAAGGATAGAACGCTAAAGGTTTATATACAAGGGCGGAAAAAGGAGGTTACAAAAGGTGTAGAAACTGACTGAGTTACCTTAGTGTATTTGTGAAAAAAGATGTAAAGAAAAAAAATTAATTTGAGTGCCTATAGACTTTACATATTGTTCTAGAAACGGATCCCATTTGGTCGTAAAGGCTTCAGTATCGTTACTTTGAACTGCTATTTCAGTTTAATTTCTCTCGTCTCTTTGCACCTGCCGAAAATCCTCTAACATTTACGGAACATAAAATGAAGGGTGATTTCTTCGTTGAAAAGAAGAACTTTGTTCGATTTGTACCTAACAACTGGATGGGAACACAATAATCGAAAAACAACTCACAAATAGGTACAGTAACACAAGAGAACAGGAACTTAAAACATTGATTTGGGAAGTTGAATACCAGAGCCATTTGAAGGTTTATGCCCTAAAATTACCGACTGCTCTATATTGTGTTGGATTGTTATTTATATCCCTTGTATTTAGCAGGAATAAGAGAGCCTCTACGTGATGTTAGCTGTGAATTGTAAATATTTCAAAGACCTACCAATTATCTTAACGTGCCGAGTTTCTGTCCTCAATATTCTCTTAAGTTGTCGGGAATTGACTCTAAACGATACTATTTTCATTTACAATGAGATGGCGATCAATAACCTTACTTTGCATCCCCAGACCTCTTGCTTTGATCGTAGCTTTTAACAAGAGTCGTCGTTCTTTTTGAATGGCTCGTGCATAGTCCAATGTGATGTATGCATCTTCATAGTTAGCCAAGTCTTGAAGGGGTTTCTTTTTGGACCACACCAGATTTTTATCCTCTCTACAGACAAATCTTGCGATTATCGACCTCGTCCTTCCTTTGGAAAACTTTCCAACACGATAGACGGCGTGAAATCTCATGTTCGTGGTGTCAATCTCGAGCTCCTCTTGAATAATGCTAATAACCCGTTCTTTGCAGTTCTGTTACTGCAGTTCTTGAATATTCCTTAATTTTAGGTTTTCTCGACGCGTATGGTCTTCAAGAGGAATGTTATTTTCCTTCTCTTCATTTAGAAGCAACTTCGTTTTGGCCACTTCGGCCTTCAAAAACTTAACCTCAGATTGTTGCAACTTCAAGGATGGCTTTGAATTGGCTAATTTAGCCTTCAGTTGGTTAATTTCAGATTGTTGAGAGTTTGAGACAGCTTTCTGGTCGTTGAGATCCTTACTATTTTCTTCAACTCAATTCCAAAGCTCCTCTAACGACTTCTCAATGCTCTTTATCGTCACCTTCACACCTTCGAGGTTTTCATTTACCTCTTGTCGAAAAACGTCCATTTCAGCTTGAATACCTTCTATCTTTGGTTTCTAAATGCTTCCCCAGAGCTTGAATAGCGTCGAGTACTTTTGCAGAGAGATCACAATCATAGTCATCTTGGGCAAATTCATTTTGCTCAACATCGGCCATTTTGGCTTTCTTCGCGTCAGAGGCTAAACCCATCGGGCTGCCTGAGAAAGATCCTCTTCATGCAGATTCTAAGAAGATGCTCGGGTGGTAAACGACCTGTACCTCTTTTGATTTAAAACGTTTTCTTGGTTGGAGCAGTTACTAAGGGCAAAGATCCTCTCAAAAAGTCACCCGGTCACTAAAGCGTGACTGTCCTCCACAATGGCTCAGCCCAGTCCCCTCGACGAGACAAGTTGAGTGAAGACAGTTCCAGAGATCAGTTCAACGCCTTCTCTGAAGCATCAGCGAATCCGTGGAGTTGAACGCTTCGTAAATCTGCCTATGATGAACCACGAAAATAATGCCTCTTCAGCTCTACTACTCCAACGTTCCTTGTGTCCTGAACGAGCTTCAACCACTGTTCGTAAAGAAATGAATCAACAGGATCATCCCAATGCACCTTAGATTGGCAAATGGTTTGGAAGATGATATCAGATAGAATAATGACTGGGCTAAGTAGCCCCAGAGGATCGTACAACTTGCTTGTAGCGTCAAGAATCACTTTCTTTGTGATTGTACCATTGTTGATGGTTTCCAGTGGAGACGCCAGGTCCAGGAAGAACAAATCATTCTGACTATCCCATCCTACTCCCAAGATCTTCAGTTTTTCTGTGCTAGGTTTCTTTGCTGACTCGAATGGGATGGTTTGATCTTCTTCTTGAATCTTAGGGTCTTCAACAGACTTGCTTTGAAGTTGACACACTTGGGAGACTGTTTTTCAGAGTCTTTTATTCTTTCTTGTAAAACTTCAGAGTTGGACACCCACTTTCGCATGTTGAAGCCGCCATTATTGAAATATGACCTCAGGTTCTTGTACATCTCAAAGACGGAATCATCGGAATCATCTCCACCCAAGACGTCGTCCACGCCCAGACTTTTCAACACCTTGTCAGCAAATTATCTGGGAATATCAGTGGACGTGAGGTGGTGACAGATAGTTGCGTTTAGTAAGAAAGGACTGGAGAAGACACCAAAGGCAACTCTTGCAAATCTGTAAACTTGGATGTTTGGGTGTGTGCTTGCTACATCACCAACCTACAGAAAGTACAGATAATCTCGAAACTCTCGGGTCAACTGAAACATTCAGAAAGGCTTTCTCAACGTCTCCTGTGATGGCTTTCTTGTTAATAGGAACCCTCAAGAGAACATCATACATGAAGGGAGACAGGGATGGACATGCATACAGACAGTCATCAGGGCGTGGTGAGTTTCTCCCTGCTTGAGCACTTGCGTCATAAACAACACGCAGCTTTGTAGCTTCCTTGTGAACACGGATCACTTCATGATGAGAGATGTAATGAACCTTGCCCACGCCACTGTTCACACCTTGCTCCACCGGTTCAATAATTCCTTGTTTAAGCTGCTCTTGGATGACGTCATTGTAGTGCTTTGATATTTCAGTTCTTAGACTCAGACGTCTCAGCAGTGATGCAAGCCTTGACTTCCACAGGCAAAGCTTGTTGGAAGAAGTTCATGGTCCTTTTTGAAGGGTAACCGAACTTGTTACCTTCCTTTCAAGAATTCAACCTCAAAACAAACTTGTCGTACAGAGACATACCTTGATTCTAGATTCCAAGCGAAAGTAAACTTAAGACGCTTTTATTTAGGTCAGCATTTTTATTTTTTTTATTTATTGATAATTTTAATATATTTTTCTTATTTAGCTTTTCAGTTAGTATTTAGATTTTAGTTGTTATTTAATTGTAGCTGGTATTTTTGTACATATTTAATATAGCATATATATATATATATATCTATATGTAAAGCGCTATTGATCAGCGAATATAAATAGCGCTATATAAATTAATAAATTATTATTATTAATTATTAATCTTCTAAGTTCAGACATCAATAATTCATGTTGGATGACAGTCGATTCCACTTTCAAAACGTGCGTTGCAGTGAGATTCACAGAATCGCCATTCTCGTCATCTACCATAACCATAGTGGGCCCAGAAAGGAAACATCCCAGTTTGGTCGCTAGGGTAACGGGTTCCCATGGAGCACCCCCTTACGACAGTACCTTCAACCAAGGACCAATAGTCAGCACCGATCAGAATATTAACTGCTAGATCTCTTGCACCAGCTCTACCTGCCAGAGGAAGACCATGTAGGTGTTCAATAGCTACATTGAGCAAGTTCGGTGGGTCGCTAAGTTAGGGGGCCAAATATCACTGGTACTACATAAGCCTGAATACACACTGTTGCTTCACATGCAGTTTTGATACCCACTTGGACAATTTCACATGAGCGTAACCTGGCATCAGACTTTCCAAATGTTTTAATCAACAGTGAATCTCTGCCAATGACTGGTAAGCCTAAATCGGTCTTAAGGTTCTCTGTGATGTAAGATCGCTGACTGCAAGAGTCAAACACTAGACGAATACTTCTGGAGCAACTGTCGTTATCTGGGCGTAGCACTTCGGCAGCTGCAGTCTGTAACAAGAATGATCCCTCAGACTGATCCGCATACATGCTAGTGGATACACTGGGTATATTTTCATCTTGGTCTTGGCTTGATTGATCAGAACAGTCACAAATTGCAACATGGTGGGGCCCTTGACATCTGAAGCATTTGACAGAACTTCGACAGCCACGGGAAGAGAAAACACTTCCCTTTCCTCTTACGAATTCGCTTCCTAGAATCAGGGCTCGTCAAAGCAATACAATTGGAGTTTTGGTAATCTTGATAACAGAATGAGCACCACACACGAGTGACTTTCTTATCCTTAGAACTATCAGAGAACAATGCCGACGTTGAATGCAGTGACTCTCCTCTCTGAATCGAGATCGAAGGCCTCAACTCCTTAGTGTTCAGAAGACATTGTTCTCTCAGTTGCAGTTCCTTGTGAAATTCACTCAGAATATCCTCCAGATTCAACGTCTCAGATCCCAGATCCTCAGGTTTGCTGCTTTAGTGAGCAGGGATGGTACAGTGGGGAGAGCACTTGCCTCCCACCAATGTGTCCCAGGTTCAACTCCCGGACTCGGCGTCAAAACATTATGTGGGTTGAGTTCGTTGTTGGTTCTCGTCTGGCTCCGAGAGGTTTTTCTCTGGGTACTCTGGTTTTCCCCTCTCTTCAAAAACCAAAAGTATCTAAATCCCAATTGATCTATGTAATGCGCCTGTGAACATATTTACATGGAACATGCGCAATATAAATTGATTGATTTAGATAATTACTGCATAATAATTGGCACCACAAAACAGCCCTACATATCGGGAGAAATGTCCATACTCTCCAAACTGCGCACATGTGACTCAACCGTGTCATACAAGCTTCGAAGCCACTTAACTTCACTTATCGACATTATCTTGGGAATTCTTGTGAGCGCTTCCATGGGATCAGAGATTACTATTTGTCGATTTCTGAATCTTGTTTGAAGCAATTCAACTGCCTTTTCATAATTTGCACTCGTAAGCGCAAGACCTGCGACGACATTTTGGGCAGTCCCTACAAGAAGTGACTTGAAATAGTAGAATTACAGACTAGAACGATTCCCAGAAAGGATACCATTCGATGGGGTTTCCATGGAATTTCCTCAGCTCAAGCTTCGGTAGCTTCGCATGCATGATAACTTTCGGCGGCTGACTTTGGGAAATTTCCGCGCTTCCAGAGTCCAATTCCTGACTCTCTCGTTGTGCTTTTTCTGCAGCCAGAGCGGCTTGTAAATCCACTATACACTCGTGAATCGCACTGGATAATTTGCAACTCTCTACTACATCTTGTTCGATTTTTGAGACATCTTCTACGCTTGAAGTTCCGAATACTTTGTTTGAAGAGCAGCGCGAAAGAGTTTTAGCGTCTGTACGTCGATGGGATTCCCTCCAGAAAGTAATTCTGCAGCGCTGCCAATAGTTTTCCGGACAAAGCTTCGATGTTCGTCGCGAAATTTTCTGAGATTCTTTACCATCTTATTTTCCGTCATAACCACGCGCTTTCAGTTCGATAAAAAAAGCAGCGTCGAGGGACGTTTTCGACTGATAAGAACCAGTTTTTCGATTCCCGGGTCTCGGCACCAATGAATAGAAACGGACACAATCGAAGAATTTGGTTCTAGACCATCCTCAAGACCATAATTCGCAGATAAACTTAAGACTTAGACATCAACGTATCTCAGACAGCATTCAGATCCTTCGAAGTGTTCTCAGTTCAGTTAGTGGGGGTGTAAATTCCCAGAAAACACGTGATACACTTGGCCAGTTTTCCCCATGCTTCGGTGGCGCACTTCGCGAGCTGGAGCTCCGAAATAAAAAATCACAGCGTTTCAGACGCCTTATTGAAAAAGTTACTAGCCCCCTAAATCTTTGGACAAATTATAGATTGTCCAGTCCATGCATTAATAGAGGATCAATGGTCATCAAAAAAATTTTCAACCTTGATGAAGATCACTGTTGTGCATCAGTCCACTACCTAGATGGGATACCGCCGGGGAGTCCTACTCCATCGTCATTTGCAATAAAGTACGAGAACGACAATAAAAATTTTTTAAACCGAAAAAAGATTTTATTTGAAAATAAGTACATGAATTACAGAAATATTTGAAATAAAAATTAAGCAATATATAACCTAACTACTATAGCATGAATCATAGAAATTGGCAATGACCTATAACAATTTCCCAAATACATTCTTGGCTGCTCAGATGCGATCACCTCTAAATCAAATATTGTCTACTAAAACTACTCTAAGAAACATACTAAAAACTAATTAAAAAATGTCCGCTTTCCTTGCATTAACACTAAAATCATCTAAAAAGTCAGTATTCTTGTGAAAAGGAGTTCTAGACCCACCAACACATGTGTTGACTGATCTTAAGAGAACGAGAACGACTGCGCCTGGCTTAGAAAATAACGTGTCGTTCTTCGAATCTTTTTCTCAACTGGTCTATAACAAGAAGAAGCAAGGGCTCTAAGGAAGACTGGTTTGATATTCGAAAGTCGTTCTCGTACTCTGATCTTAAGGTCCCGCTACGTCATGGGTGGCGTAAATTGTATCATACGTCTGGCAACACGTAAAAAAACCACTCTTTTTAAAGTGAATGTCGGAAGAACTTTTTTGAAAAAATGAAACATTACCTGTCAAGAATCCTGTCACACATTAACCAAGAAGAAATATTCAAAATTTCACTTACCTTAGTTAGCTGTACAAATATTTTTCTGCCATTGGCTAACAAGGATATCAGCCAATGATGGCAGATGGCACCACATTTGCGTGTCTTGGAAAAACACCGACGGAGCGTGGCAGTTCTACAAGGATGGAGTGCTGCATCACCATAGCATAAACTTCAGGAAGGGCTACACCATTAAAGCAAGAGGATCTTTGGTGCTGGGGCAAGAGCAGGATAGACTTGCCTCAGGCTTTGAAGCCAATCAGTTATTCCAAGGAACCCTGACCAACGTCAATGTGTGGTCCCTTGTTCTTTCCCCCGAGATCATAAAGCGTATTCAAATTCGTGCCCTTCTGGGGTGGGAAACGTGTACAAGTGGTCCGACTTCATACACGGAGTAAAAGGAAGAACCGCAGTTGTCATCCCGTCTGCCTGTTCTCCACTGTCCACGTTTGGGTGAACCCCTGCTATATGCACACTGTGTTCACTTGTTGTGGCCAGTCCGAAATTTGTAGGAAAACTAGTAGAGTAATAAACATTGTAAGTAGGAGATAATAAAGGGTGCATGTCTAAACTAACGTTAAGTCAAATGAAATCGGACCAAGAACACAGGTGTAATGATGAAAATAAAACTTGTGGCTTTTCCACACAAATGAGTGCATGTTCATTCTATGTCTTATGCGTGGGTCCAAATGGCATTCCACGTCGTCAAGCTCGTACAAATGAGGTGTACAGGGATTATTTTCTATACAAACTGTGCCTGCTTTGTTGACTTGATGTCAGCTGTTGACTTGATGTAAGGTAAATTGGCTACCGCAAAGAAATTCAAATCCGACGTTGTTATGCAGTTGCATTGCACGATCAGATACAAGAATGAAAATTAGTGAGGCGGGTATTTGAGATGAGGCGGTGCTCTTTTTATATTTCAAGCTTTTCGTGATGTTGGAAATACGTTAGACCAGGGCGCGAAAAAGGATGACCCTTTTTCGCGCCCTGGTCTAGACCTTTGAGGGAGCGTGTAGCTAAGTTATTTGCCTTAAGAATACAACTTCTTGCATGAAATTTTCAGACCCGCGTTCCCAGTGGCTTCTTGGCTCACTTGTCAGATACTGTGAACCGATTATATTAAACGAAGTTTAGATCAGGAAAGTCGTGGCATAAACTGGGGATTACCCTATGATTCCGATTATTCAAACGACCTTTATCTTAAGCAGTGTCTACATTATGTTTAACCGTGGACAATTCTGAGCAACTTACGAGTAGGTAGCCTGCGAATACAGCCGCCTTTGGCCTGCGAGTAGGCTAACGAGTAGGTTTAAAACTCTAAAACCATTTATCTTCTCTGAATCTCACTCGTAGTAATATTATAAAACTTCTTTCTTGGTTTGGATTTTGATGCCTTTCCTGCACCCCTAAGTTGTTTTAAGTGATATTTGTTTTCACATTCTATTTTTTGTATTAAACTCGAGTAAAATGTATGGAAAATATTTATGCACAGCTCTATTCTACATTATGCATTCATGCCAAGGGATATATTCATATTATCACATAATTATTGATAAATTTAGCTAATACGTGAGCGAGCGCGGTAAATGAGACAAAAGCTTAGGCAAAAGGGCGCTAAAAGTCACCGTAAAATTCTTCGAGATAACAATCAGGGAATACCCTTTGATCGAAAGCAGCACGCATAACAGAGTAACTTCTTCAAAAATTGAAGGGTAACCCTCCCTCCTTGTAAACAGGCCCTAATACGAACACTCTCGGAAGCAATAATACTTAGAACTTTATGTTATGCGAGTCATGTTCATTCATAACAAAGTTGTCAAAAAAAGTTCGAGTTATCGAGGGTAACATTAGAAAGAAAATGACCTGAAGGGAAAAAGGATGTACTTTGAGTTATCGAGGATAAAATCACAGTGAATGTATGAAGAAAATCCAGGGGAAATCGATTTTGGTTCGCGTATGAACTTCGAGTTATAGAGGGTTGAGTTACCGGGAATCAACTGTAGGTGGGTTTTGGTATAGATAAAAAATTAAAAGCACCAGGGCATATAATTAGCTCAGTCTGTCTCAGTTGGCAAATGTCGTACGAGATCCGAGAAGACTCTGTCCAGCACGAAAAATGATCATCAGCAGCAAAAATCCAGCATCCTGGCAAACCAGCACGAAATTCGCATACACACCACGTCTAGTGCCGTGGTCCAAAAACCTTTTTGCCACAAACAATTTTCACAAAATCTTTTTTGAAATTGGGAAGTCAACATGTTCCGAGGGGAAGAAGCGATCCAACTTTCCATAGCCTAAAAATAAGGACCGTCAAGTACGCGCAAACTGATCTTTTGATCTAACGACTTTTCCCACTCCAGCAATTCTGACCATTGTTTACAGTGATAGTGCTCTCCTCCCATGTTGAAAGGTACATTTTACGGTGGTGCTATTGTGCAAACTGTCCAATGAGAACAGAGCGGGGAGATGAGATGCGCATGATTGTCTTGGCAGAACGACGTGAGGATTTCTTAAATTTGCAGGGCAAGGGAATTGTCTTTTTTTTTCGATGGAAAGCATGAGAAAAGTGGAACATTTTTGGTATGCACATGTGTATTTTTAAGTGTATTTTTATTATTGTAATTTTTGTCATTTAATTTGGGGGAATGTTAGGAAGTATAAGTATAAGAAAGCGAAAAATTGAACAACGTTTCGCAGTCAATTGAGTTAAGAAATAAGGGCTAACAAAAAATTCAATATTCAATCAGATTCAAGAGACTTTTATCAAACTTCTTCCGCCCGCTGTTTTCAGTTTTTCAGAGCACGTTACACATTTATAGTTAACTGGCCTTATAACGTCTCACACCGACGAACATTAAATAGTTATTTTAATTCTATCGGCTTTTATTCGCAACTTTGTTGTAATTCTTGGTATAAATTAACTCTTTGTTAACTGTTTTTTCGGTCTTAACTTGATAATGATGCCACGATGACACTCAACCGTTCAATTTTTTTGCTTATTATTTTATCCTTGAAGTTTTCTCCGATGAAATTTTTGCAGTTGGGAAGAAATGAACAAAATCGAGAACTACAGCTTACTGGACGAAAAGAGTTAGGCGGCGGTCCTGTCAAAGAGAGCACTGCCTGCCGCTAATTGGATAACATACAAAAAAGAATAGTGCCTATGGTGATATTCACCGTTCGAGAAAACGCTCCGACACTTGTTAATCAGGAGGTGAATCGTAGAAGCCCTGTATTTTGTGATCTCTGTAACCCTTAACAATTTCATATAATTTTATCGTTTAAGTTGATTATAAGGCTTATGGTCAAATGTTATAAAATATATTGCTGAATTCTAGAAATTGAGTCAGAACAGCAAAGTTTCATCCCAACAAAACGATCCGTTTCCCTTCGCTCTCTTTGTCGAGAAAAGTGGATCGGACGCCAGTGGATCTGTTTGCTGCCAGATAACAGAGTTACTTAGAAGTACTATGGTGTCTTAAACGTACTTTTTATAGCGTGCTTTTTACAGCGCAGTGATTTTGTCTTTCCTCTGCGAGTATAATTTATTTCCGACAAAGACCTCATTTCAAATGGTCACTTACAAACTTATTTACACTATACAAGGAAGATTTTTTCCTGTATAGAAAACCGTATCTTCTTGACAGGCGCCGACGCAAAATGGCGCACATACTGACCAGTTATTCATTCTATCGTACATCATGAATTTTATGCGAAAGCTTTACTGACTTTAAATGAATGGATCGGTAGTTCAAATATTTCTCTGATGCTTACATAATTATTCTTAGATCGTAAAGAACATATTTAAATGCTATTTCTGACTCTTACTTTGCTCCCGCTAAGAAGCTAATAACTCATTGAAACGTCGGGTGTCGCCGGGAAACGCAAGTTTTGTTCTAATTAAATCATTTCCAGTTTAATTTCTTTTTTTTGTATAAGAAGCTGTGAAAAACGGAGCTTTAAAAACAGATTTGAAAAGGAGACATTGAATTTTTTTGTGAAATTCCTTTAAAAGTCACGGCTTGGATCACTGAAACTATGTTCTAACTTTGAGAGTTGTGGATGAAATCCTGGGGTGTGATCATTCAAAGCTAATGAGTATATAGGTAGCACTTGGTGTTATTTGTTTTTCTAGTGTGTTACAAAATGACATATGTCGAATTTTAATTTCAAACTCGAGCGCTCTCTGAAGCGACACGTCTCAAGACACCGGTTCCAAGTCCTTTGCATCAATTATCAACTTAGTTTGCTTTTATCGAGCGTGTGATAAAACTGCCTTGGGGCTGGCTTAGGTGCCAAATTACTCCTGCCTGGTAAGAATCGTTTTAAATTTCATTTTAATTTTGTCAGTCAAGCCTTCAACAAACTAAAACCAAGACAAATTTGGCATTTTTGACAATTGACTTATTTGATATGTTTCAATATTGAGACAAAAATGTTCGATATTACAGACTATACAAACATGGCAGTATGTTTTTGCGTAAATTGAGAATGTAATTTAACCAAACGTATCACCTCCGACTCAGGAGCTACTGTAGTCAGGTAAGGATTTTAAAACACTCATAGCAAATCATTTGCGAAGATAACGAACATAACATCAGCCCTTAAGCTTTGAGCTCCTTTGAGGAGTTTTATACGACGAATTCCTAACTTGAAAAAAATGGCAAGAACATTAAACAGTACCATTCGCTCTGACGAAGAAGTAACTTTCGAAACGTCGGCTTTCAATTCCTTTACCGTAGCCAATTTACCTCAACTCAATAAACTCAACTCAACTTGATAACTTTAAGAAAGTCCTGCCTAATACAGTGGAACCTCGATTTAACGAACCTCTATGTAACGAAGTCCTCGGTATAACGAGTAATAGCGTAATGTATGGAAAAGAACCTCGATATAACGAACCCTCGATATAACGAACCAATTTCCCCAGTCCCTTGGCACTTCGTTAAATCGAGGTTCCACTGTAGCTCTCATTTTCCGTGAATGGCCAGTCTCAAAAGTAAAGTTTCACCACAGGCTCAAAAGAAAGGTCACATTTTGCAAATCGAGATTTGAATCAGTAACAGAAAGGATTTGGTGTTATAATGTTCACTTGATTCCTGCTTCCAAGCATGTATTTAATAAGGAACTTACAATTAAAGCGAATATCAACCCAAAACTACTACCTTAGGAGCAAAGTTGAGTAGACATCACAGATCATTGATTCAGAAGTAGCTGTATAAAACTATTGTTATTTTAATTGCGTCTGAGCACTCGGTACTCTTTGAATTGGACGTGACGGCGTGCTTCAAAGTATATTGATTTAAGGTGGCTTACTACAGTTTTCAGAAGAGAAAGATAAATTTTTTTAAACCTCTAGTTCAAAGCCAACGGGAGTTTTCCTTTGGGTTATTTGTGGCTACAACTGTTAAAAGAAATGATATTAACCCTCATTATCCTGGAAAAGAAATATGATAAGCTTAGAAAATATCAAATACAACAGACCGAGTGCTAGAAGGGGACTGGAAACTAGACTTTTTTAGGGCTTCTTTCTCAAAATCTAGCCGTACTACCCTACCTCAATTTTTCAGGATTTGGAAAGTGGCTATAAATAAACAACTATGCAAAAGAAAATGAAAATCTGTAAGGCAGAATTTTTGCTAATGAAGAAAATGTCGAATTTTCGCTTTTTTGAGAATTTCTAAAAATCCCTCTTACAGATTTTACTAATATTTTGTCTACAGGTGAAACTTACCACTATGAATTGATTTTTGAGTTTTTTACTGTGGGTTATACGGTCAGTTTTCGAGTAGATTGGGCTCAAAAAGTCGATTTGCGATTTTTTTGCGACCTCCTTCTTGAGCAAAACTGAGCATGCGTGCAACTTAAGCGCGCGCTGAAATCACGCAATATGGCGCGTGCGATAAGCATAGAATTTTTACGACAACTTCTTGTGGTTTTTTTCAAGGTTTTACAGATATTTTATACAGGTAGCGCTCACTAACTGCTTCAAGACTTCGTCCATTCATGATTAAGAATGTTAATAATAGGCCACGAGCGATTTCTACTAGCCAGATCTCACAGGTGTTTTCAGCTTTTTCTCGATGATGGCGTAAAGTATTGCACGCGCGAAAAATAAAATGGCGTCAGAGAGAATTTCTCAGCGTGTGCAGTCGTGTCTCTGAAAAACTGTAGTAAGCCACCTTAATCTCGGTTTATAATTATAATTCTGAGTGCACTAATTTACGCCACAGCCAAAGAACTAGTGTAAATGTCGCCTGTTGCAGTCCGCCGTCAGCTGTGCTACTCGTCCAAAGCTCCAGCCGGGTTCCTCTATCTTCCATTCCACTGCTCGTCTCCACGTCTTCCAGGCAGGACGTCACCTTGCTCTTCCTCCAGCTACACGCCATCGCATATGCTCAGCGATGCTCAGGGGCACCCAACGAGAAAATTTTAGCAAAATACTTGAAATATCATTTTGAGCTTTTTTGGATTGTTTCAGAGGTTTTTAAAGGCATATTTGTGTAAGCAAATACAGATTGAACTTTTCGACGTTTTAAGATGAAACTTTAAGGTGGCTCATCTGGATTTTTCCGAGGCACACCATCCCAACTTTGAACGGCTAATACTTAACTGTCTGAGCTTGGTGGGGCAACCTGCTTCACACATTTACCAGAGAATGGACGAACTTGTCAAAAAAGTAGGTTTGATTGACATCAGTGTTAAAATAGTAACGAAACGATGACGTCATGATTTTTGTATATCAACAGTTTTCTCGTCATCTAGACCTAAACTTTTAAAACGACCTATTGTCGTTTATAGTGTAGATGTAGATCTTCAAGACTGCAAAGTTGGAAAAATTCTATGGGAGAGTTTTCGAAAAAAATCGGGTTGAATTTTTTCCAGTAAAAAAATTACAGATTTACGTTATTTTCTATTGTTTTATCGGTACCAGTGTTATCCTGACAGATTGAAAAAATGTTTTCACCATATGTCATAGCTGTAGCATACAGCTATTTTTCCTGAAGGTTTTATCCGGTTTGCTTTCCTAGATTTCAAATGATGTAATCAGAAGTAATGTCTTAAATATGCTCATTTTACACAGAGAAGCAACGTCTTTGTTACGGACGCTTTCATTAAAAAACTAGTCGATGAATTTTCTTTTAAATCTTGCGATCTCAAGTCTAACATGTATTGAACTATCCCTGTAAATGTCACGCGCATTGAATCATTTTAAGCCCGCGAGATACAAATAAAAGTATAGGAGACGTTTTCACTCTTCTCCCAAATTTTCATTTCCGCATCATTTGTTGACAGCCGGTTTATTTCAGGAGCTTCTCTTTTGTCTCTATTCTACATATTTGTGTGCTTTGGAACCAACAAGTTTGCCATGCCTGCTTGCTACGCTTCGCTGGTGCCGGAGGGATCGTGAAAATTCTGTTTTTAAGGAGGCTCGCAACAGTTTTTTTGACCTTGGAGTGTATCTTTTGAAGTCAAAATTTCGCATAGAAGATAAACTTCGATTTCCTTGATACTACACCACCTTTTTAGCATATGATCAAAGTTTATTTTCTCACTGGTTTCCTAGCAACAGCTGTCGCCATAGCAACGGTAATGGACAACCCCTCATTTTGAATAATGTCGAATATCTCGAAACCTAGTCAGACACTTTATGACGAAACTTGAACTATTTGAACTACTCAACCTACACAAATTGCATGCGATATTAGGGAATAATCTGTAAGAGCGTTTTCAAGTAAATCATGATTCATTTTTACAGGCTGATTTTGGTCATTCCTGCAATTTTCTCCAATATTCAAGAAAGATAAAACTTAACACTTTCTCTTTTCAGTTGAAAGATCTTTTATGATATCAAAACGTTCTTAATGTATATTGAGCTTCCTAGGTGGCTGCGATTTTAAAATATTGATATTTAAAAACTGCTCAAATGCAGCACAAATCGGTCAAAAAGTTCGTAATTTGCATAAATAGAAATATCTAAACTGTCCGTACAGATTTTTCTCTTAAATTGATTGCCGTTAGAATAATAATTCTTTTTGATGTTCCAGTGAGTTTTAGGCTGAATAAACATTTCTGTTATTAGATAAGAAGGCTAGAATTTAGCATACCGAGCGTAAAATCTTCCCCGATACAACGATATTACAGTATCAGTACACAGTTACAATTTAAATAAAAATTGAATTTATTACAATAACATTCGGGTACAGTAATCTGTAACGTTTAATAATAATAATAATAATAATAATAATAATAATAATAATAATAATAATAATAATAATGGTTTATTAACGAAATCCACGGGGTGGCTCTTCCTTCGTTAAAACTACACACTATTTACACTAAACAAATTGTGATATATATATATATATATATATATATATATATAAAATATATATATATATATATAATTCAGGTGATTTTCACCAGTGAAGCCAAGAGAGTGCTCTACCGTAAAGGAGCTGATATACCAGTAGATGGACAACTCAATGAGGGCACATGGATTTTAATACAAATCTGTTTCGTAGACCAACACGGAGTTGGTCCACTCATCAGTCCACTGATGAGTGGATCAACTCCGTGTTGGTCTACGAAACAGATTTGTATTAAAATCCATGTGCCCTCATTGAGTTGTCCATCTACTGGTATATATATATATATATATATATATATATATATATATAAACAGTTAATGGTTGTCTCAGGCCAACAAAGAATGCCACTGCGTCAGGAGGATCAAAGATTCACAGTCCAAGCCTCACTGCATGGAATTTCCTTCAATTTCCTTCAACGAGTATATATATATATATATATATATATATATATATATATATATATATATACATATATACATATATATATATATATATATATATATATATATATATATATATATATATATATATATATATATATAAGTATTTAAAAACATGACTAAGGAAAAAAATTATTTAACAATTGGTTCATGCTTAGTGTGCGTACATCGAGTTATGGATGCACGCGGGAAGTTTGGGGAGCACGAGAGAAGCGTAAGAGTTGCTCGAGGCGCAGCCGAGAGCAACTCTAGCTTCTTGAGTGCTCTCCAAACTTCCCAAGTGCATCCATAACTCGATGTACGTACAGCTAAAAGCATGAACCAATTGTTTTATAACATAGCCAGTGAAAATGCTGAAATAGTAGTTTTGCGCAGGATGCCGCAGTTCCGTTTCGCTTCCGTTAAAACTGTAAATTATAAGCAATACGATTCAGTGCGCAGTTGATTCAAAACTCAGTCACTGGTTACCATAAAAATCAAGAAAGAACGAGAAAAAAAAAGAGAAAGAGAAAAAAAGAAACAGTAATCGATCACATGACTGAAAGAAAAAGGCGCCAAAACACCTTGCGAAGTGTTGCCGCGTAGTTGCAGCGTTTCTTTGAATGAATCAATGAAATTGCTCCGAAGTGAACGTACGAGAATAATTTTTGAAGAAGTCTTCCAATTATCGCTCTAAGATGTGGTATAAGTTTGATGTTTCCTGAAAAAACTGTTGTATTCATCCTCCAAAGCGGATTGAAGCTGTATGATTTCAGCATTGTAGCCGCGAGTCTGAGTTGAAACGAGCACAAAACAAAGTGGAGGCCGCGGACGGAATGTGGTTTAACAACAGTGAATCAAACAACTGGGAAAGCGATCATTCGACTTATTTTGGATTACATTTTATTTTGTTTGAACATTTGGAGCTGCTTGAACACAGAGCTACATTGACTGCAGGTAAAACGAAGTTATTTTGTGTAGTATATAGCCGAAAAAATTACGTCCTTTCTGGTTGTCAGTGCTTATTTAGTTTGATTTTGGTAGTGAATCACCGAAAACGTGTGACACATTATTAATTGAAACGGTTCGCTTCAATTTTACTGTGTTTTATTTTGTGTCATGTCTTGATATTTTGGTTTTAAAAGTTTTCCGTATAAAACCTACCTTTTGTGAACATTCGTTGAGAGAAGACGGTGAATGAAATCGTAAACACAACGCCAAAGACTAATTAAGTTCGAGTTTCTTCAGTTTTTCAACAAAGTTCCTTGCTCGTCCTAAGAAATCAAACACCCTGCAACAATTTCGCTGTTGTAATCTCTCTCCAGTTTAACTCTCAGTCCTGTAAGGTGATTTTCCTTGGTCATTTACTCGCTGAGTTGCTCGCGAAGAAGACACTTTTTGTCGCTACAGGCAGAAAAAACAAAGTGTATTCATAACTCAACTGCATGCTTCGTTTTCGTTGGTCTTGCTCTTGCTTGTTGGCTGCTTTCTGGCTAAAAGATCAATGCCAAGAGAAAAATTTGGAAGTTCTTCGCTAGTTTCTTCCAATGACTATCGGAAAGTTCAGCAACAGGAACTCGCCGCTAAACTCGACGGAAACTTTGCAGCAAAATGCAACTGCACACGTCATGTTATATACGCACGGCCGTGCGTATATTTAACAATTATCCTGCAAAATCGCGCGGAATATCACCTGATACTTAGCCGACGAGGCCGTAGGCCGAGTTGGCTAAATCAGGGGATATTCCGCAAGATTGAGCAGGATAATTGTTTTATTATTCAACAAATTCTCATCGACTACCATTTTCAGAACGAGAAAAACTATGGTTCTACGATGAAAACGCTAAAAGCTAGCAACACATAATGAAAATCAAAACAGAACTTCAAGAAATCGAAGTTTACTACCGTTCACTTAAAAAGACTTATTTACAAACTCATGCCTGGAAATGACAAGACAAAGTAAAAAAATATATTGCTACCTTACCGAGAATAAGTCCTCTTCCTGTGAATTAAAATCTTTTCAACTTTTCAACTTTCCGTGAGTAAGTCTGCTGCTTCGTTCGCAATAGCATTTTCTTGGTTGAGTTCTCATTATGAAAATTCCAAGTCAACCTCTGGATATCTTTGTGAGCTGAAGCAAATACTTGTTGACCTCTTGAGAGCATTTAATCGTGGAAAGTTTCTTCCAGGGAGTTAAAATTTGCGGAGAACACTGCTAAAACTGCCTCGCTTTTCAAAATGGCCGCTAAACAAGCAATGAAAGAAACTCTGCAGTGCACTTCCAAATATGGTCATTTACGTACATCGCAGGATATCTGTCATGTACGGCTGACAGATATTGAGGGCTTCCTTACCATATATGGGCATAGCGACAATTTGTTGAATAATAAAGAGATATACACCATGATGGTTCAATAGGAATTCGATAGGACAAGCGCGCGAGCTATGTTATAAATAAATATATTATGTGTACATACTACTTATGAACGTTCATCTAGTTCTGAGTGTCCTTTGAAGTGGCAAAGTGTCCTTTAAGCAATCTAATAAATGTAGAAAAATCTTGGCATTGTCTAATGCTACTGGGCAATGCATTGAATAACTTGGCGGAGGTGCCTTGAAATGTTCCCGTTTCAACAGGAGTAACAAGTCTGATCGCATTACTTGATCTAAGACATCTTACATTTTGTACAATATTTAAACGGAGGTAGGAAGGCCAGTCATAATTATAAATTGCCTTATGTACAAGTTTTAAGTGGTTTAAATCTCTCTGCTGCTTTATAGGTAGCCAGCCTAATTTTTGGATAACACTACAGTCATTTACATATCTTCCAGTGACAAAACTGGCTGCAGAAAATTGAACGCGCTGAATGCGCTGCAGAAGAAAATTAGATAAAGGATTAAGTACTGTATCGCAATAATACAATTTGGAAAGAACAAGAGACTCCGCGAAATGTTTTCTAAGTTTAAAGTCTGTGAAATGTTTTATCTTTCTTAGAATACTTAATGTACCGTAGCAGGCCTTGCAACCCGTAGGTAGTTTCTGTCAACAGCTTTCAGTTTGCCATGCCTCTTTATCCTCCTTGTCATTTAATAGTTCTCTCAATTTTAGTATCTTTGACTCCTTCTTGTGACCAAACGTATACGTTGCTGGGATTTCAAGGCTGATGCCTTTGTTCCTGCGTTTTCCTGTAACTTTAACTGAAATCTGCCCTCCATGTTACAAAAATAAATGAAAGATTCGTGACACTGTCAGTGGCACGTGGCCGACGATGACTTGCTTGCGCTTTCTTTTGCCCTCCATTCGTTTTATGGCAACAGCATGAGTATCGTGAGGATTATTTGGTTCGTGCTGTGCCAAAATAAAACAAATGTTTGGCCATATCGTTATATCGGGAGTCTCGATATAACGATACCTCGATATAACGATATAATTTCACTGCTCCCTTGGCATATCGTTATATTGGGGTTCCACTGTATTAAGTCCTCTTGTTACGAAAGTCCGACGTGATGTTTCGCCGAAGAAGCGTCTAGCTTTCACTGCAATTAAATCCAAAAATCTCAGGCGATTTTAGGCCTTCCGAACAGATATGGATGCTTTCGTGGAATAGCCATTCCAATAGAGGAATTCTGCAGATGTAGAAAAACCATCAACACCTTAATGTTCCATTAAATGTTAGGCTTTTCTGAGTGGTGAACGTGAAAATTCTTTTCTGTCTGAAAGAGTTCAAGCTTCCATCTGATTTTAATCTGTGTGAAATAGGCAATATATTCATCTGACACTCTGTAAACTAATGTAGGGAAGATCCTACTAGAGTACCCGTATGAATGTGCACAACGATGTTTTGGTGGTGCTCGCCTACAATAGCTTCCGTTTGTGAACTTTAAAAAAAAGCGTTCGCAAATGATGCAAATTGAATTTCTCACATCTTTTTTGTTAACAAAAGATGGCGGTGAAGCGAAAACAATTTCTTTGTATTAATCTTAAGTTTCTTTTGTACTTGATTCCAATGAAGCATTAACTTATTTTACTGTTTAGTCGAAGAAAAGTCGCAGCAGACCTCACATTCCGTCTCGTGATTGTACGATGGCTTCTTTATTGACGACATCCTTCTCGGTGTTTGCAATGATGCTGTGTGTCACCTGCTCGGGCAGCTGCATTCCTGAAGGTACATGAACGCCGCACCTTGTTATATATTGCTGCATTTCATTATTAATCGATTTCATTGGAAAAGATGACATTGGAGACCAAATTAACATGCCACTGATTTCATTTTTATTATATCAGGACTCGTTTTCAAGTTAAATTTTAAAGGAGCTCTCCATCACCAGAAGGATTTCTGTCCAAAACTGTGCTAAAATTGGCCCGCCAAAATTTTACCGCCCCTAGAACACAAAAGTGAAGATGGAACGATTTCAAAAGGAGGGCTAACCATAATTATGTTTTAGTGAAGGATGTTTCTAATACACATCAGCAAACGTCGGTTCACACCTGTCCTGGATGGTGAACCCAGGAAAGGGAGGGGGGGAGGGGGTATAATGAGTCATATGGTGGAATGAAGTGGTAGTTGGATTTTGAGCAACCAACTAGAAAGCAAAACAATACAAAATAGAATAAACAACAAAATAAAAATCAAACAAA
Source organism: Siderastrea radians (assembly GCA_964017195.1). Classification (NCBI taxonomy): domain Eukaryota; kingdom Metazoa; phylum Cnidaria; class Anthozoa; order Scleractinia; family Rhizangiidae; genus Siderastrea; species Siderastrea radians. Next base: position 12,643,385 of record OZ024887.1, on the reverse strand, counting down.
CAAGCAAACAAAATTAATAAATACCAATCGTTTAGAATGAGAGGCAAAATTACTGGTAGTCTCCAGCAAACATGCTGTAAGAAAGACATTGCTCTAAAACTTTAATTTACGAATCTCCAGTAGGAAATCGTGTTCTGGCTAGAACATCAGGCAGCATCTACTGTTACGGTTACGTGACTGAGGAAAGAGGTACCAAATTCCATGTCACACTGGACAGTGGAGATAAAATCGAACACAGCTACGAGGACATAACTGCGGCTTTGTGCGACTATGCCCCAGCTTGGGTCAGCTTAGGTGATCACGTGATCGCAATGTCTCCGATGGCTAATGCGAGTAAGCAATACCTTCTTGGCTTTGTATCCCGAGACTTTTGTCAAGAAGAAAAGGAGCTTTATGAGATCACTTTCGACAACAGCCAACGTGGTAACTATACGCTTAAGGAACTACGAAAGCTTCCATTTTTCTCCTCAGTTCGCCAAGGTAATGAATTTCTCTTTCGATTTTCATTTCTCAACTCATTAATAGTTCATTAAGAGAAAGCAAAGGAAATCACTACCTATGGTGGTTTGGTTACCTAATCTTAAAAGCACAAAATTTTGCTAGGTTTTGCTTTGAATTTCTCTAAGAATTCGGTTACAAAAACTCAGCTGCGCCTCGTTTTTTTTTTTCAACCCACTTCTCGGTGTTTGAATATCCTGATGAAGACTCTTTCTCGTTTGATGTACATGTAAGATCTAAACTTGTGGCTGTAGGAGGGTGATCAGTTAGAGTGCGTAGCGCGAAAATGTGACAGCTTCTAATTGATTCGCATACTTTCATGTGTGTGACCGCGATCCAATCAGAATTCCAAGATGTCTCCCAGGAAACCAACTCGTGGCCACGGGTGAAATTCTGTTAATTTCATGGGAGTTATCTTTCAATTTTGATGGACTTGTCACTCGCAGAAAAGAACGCGAAGTATTGAATTAGAAGCCGTCACACTTTCGATCTTCGCGCTGTAAAACACGTTTTTATGTCGTGAAACAAGTACAGCGAGATGCTCGAGTGGTGGGGAACTTTTCCTCACTCCCTTATCACAGAACAGATATCTTGCACTGTGGAAAGGGATTTCGTGACCTCTTCACAAGATGTAAAGAACAACTAAACCAACAACAAAGTATAATAAAGTGTAACAATGATAACAACGGCAACAATAAAAACACATTATTGCCCCCAAAACGTCGTCAGGAAAGAGTTCGTAAACCGCAGAGGTATTTGGGGCAGAGTGTACTGCTGAGCTTTGCACAGGATTTTTTTCAGTTAATAAGAAAATGAAAAATATGTCGCTTGAGATGGTTCAACCAATTATAATTCTTTTCTTATTTCAGTTGGTGCTCGAGTCTTTGCCCGCTGGACCAACAACGAATACTACCGTGGATTCGTGAAGGGAACAAGTTACCATGGAGACGTTCTTTATATAGACGTTCAGTTGGATCAGTCAGGTTCCATTTCCCATCAAGCCAGCGACGAAAGAGCCATCGTGTTGGATGTAATCCCTCTGTACGCCCACGTGCATGCTAGCCAGCGTGTGATTGGTTATTTTCCTGGATACACAAGCTTCCTTCCTGGAATGGTAGTTAGAAGGAATGAAGGCTGCTGGGAAGCGGCGTATCGTGTTATTTTTAATATGGGGAAGGAACGCGATCAAGACTTTAACGAGATTCGAGTCCTACCACCCTACGTGCAATTATTTTTGTTCCAGTGACTGAAGGAGAACTGTGCGAACTGGACCAAATTTATTCAAAAATCAAAATTTAAAAAACGTTTTGGGCAGGAATAGCTGCATTCAGATAGCTGATTTTAATATTTGAATCTAATAACAGTATCCAGATGTGAAACGTCTATTTTGGACCAGAGTAAATAAAGAGAATTTGTCGTTTGTTCTTGCTACTTTTAATGTTTTTAAGTCGTTTAAAAACGAGGATCTACTGTAAAAAGGACATCATCCAATTTATTTTCCACAAGAACGCTGTGTACTAAAGATTTAAAAGTTGCTATGTCACGGCACTTTGTTGACTCGAGCTTCACGTAAGCTACAATGTCATTAAGCCAAAATATATGATCCCTTTACAGCAAAATAAGACATCAACTTTAAAGATATTGAACAGTGGTCCTAGAAAAGAAATATGATGTACACTTTGGTTAGCGATTAAAGATTTGGGCTGAAAATGGTCAAGCTAGGCTGCTATGTTTATCGAAATATAATAAATTGGTTGCTCAAAAGTAAGAAAGTGAGGTCTTTAGCACCTTAGCCCGCATTCAATTGCGTTCGCACGAAGCAGTAATATATTCTACTATCGAAACAGGTAGCTAATGAAATTGAGACTGAAGTAATTGTAGGATAGTATCCATGACTGGACTGTCTCTATTAAAGTCAAATTAAAACAAAGGAAACTGACGGTATAAAACAACGTTTGGTTCTTTTATGACACCTTTTTTTGACTATCAAGTTAAATGTAAATCAAAGTGTTAATTTTTGCTTGTCTTTGCTTCAGTGAACTTTCTCAAAATTCGTTTTTGTCCCAGTTCTCTTAATAGAGACGATTTCTCGGTTCTCCTTCGCTGATTTTGGATGATTAAACGATTTGTGATGTGATCAGTAAACAATTCTAAGTTTATCCTTAGTCATATTTAGGAGAATCTGATAACTGATCATTTCTGTTATTTCCCGACTCCTCATTACCTTCAGTATGGTAACATTTTATTTCGCCGAGCTCTATCGGCGCATTAAGTGTCCTCGTTTCCTCTAAATGTTATTGATTTTTCGCCTCGCAATGACGCTTCGCTCGGGTTGCGCCAAACGAGGTACAAAAATTCTTGATTTGTCCGGTTTCAGGGTATGTCACAATAGACACCCTCTGTTTCGTGCAATTTGTGTCGCAACGAATTTGCGAAAATATTGTATGATTTAGTACACTCTGCGCTGACAAAAGTTCGCATTTTTCGAAGCCGCAGTTGTTGCACTTGAACTAAACCACCTTACTCTTTCGCAACGGCAAAAATGCAGCAAATGTCTGTTGTGAGGTATGCTAAACTGGGCCATTAATTAGTGCAACTTTTTTAAATAACATATCTAAAATGCCAAGCCAAAATTCCTGCGCTTTCTTCTCCTCTTTGTTTGGCTTTCAAATCTCGTTACGTCGCCCGGCAGCCTGTCAATTTCTCGTTGAAGGTCACGATTTTCCCTTGACAGCTTTTCAAGGGCCCGCAAGATTTCTAGGACCCCAACTATTTGCTGATTGACCTCAGTCTTATCAACTTGCAATCGTTTTCTTTTGTTTTGATGAGTGTGGTGACTTCGATGACACCAACTACATGTCTAGTGATGATAATGGTGCTGATAATCGATCGCAGAACCTTCATGTTTTACGGTAGTCGCTTCACTGAGTGTTGCTGATGAATGCTTGTCCTGTTTTTCCTGTTTTTCTGTGGTCGTGTCTTCTCGCTGTGGGAATTGCATACTTTTTCCCTGGAAAATATTCCATCGCGACATTTTGTTTTAATAATAATTTAATATAATGAAAATTTAATTATTTATTATTTCTAGAGCCTTATTAACAAGGATAGATCAATAGGGCTTTACAAATTAAAATAGTAAAAACTAATGTTGATAAAAGAAAAATGAACTCTTAATATGTACAACAAAGTCAACTAAACACTGAAGTTTATAGTATATAAGTTAGCCTGGATTAAGCCCTGAAGCTTAAGTACTTATTCTGATATTAGCATTAGGCAAGACTTTAAACGCACTGTTTTTAAATAGCCATTGGGGACACTTTTCCTGAATTTTATAGGCTTTGTGCATTATATCATACCACTATCCCTATACTGCCACCGGTAACGTCGCTCCACAAAGGTTTTTACGGTTTTTTAACTCGATGGCCAACTTGTATAGGTTCTATAGACCTACGGTTCAATGGTTCGATGGTTTCCTAGATCAGGGTTTTCGATGTTGTCTATGGATCGTTGCCGGTTCGATAAATCATTGGTTAGATACCGTCGAATCATGGATCTATCAAATCTACAACTCATCGGCATGCATTGTCTGACAAGAACAATATTCCAGCGAGAACAAGATAAAACGAGAGAGAAAAATACAGCAGCAAAAATAAATTATTTATTTAAAGCATACCTTAAGAAATTTGCACCACGGAAAAGGTAATTCTCAGGCCATTCTTCTTCAGTTTCTTCAATTTCTCTCTTCTTCTATTTTATGTCAGACAGCACTCTGAAGGACCTGAGAGGTTTTGCCATTAAAATGGCAAAGCATTTCTTGGAGGGTGAAGTACCTTGTTGTTAATGACGAATTTGCGGCAAGCAAAAATACTTCTGAAGTCGTGTATTTCGTTTACCGAGGCTACTGTTACACGTAATTGATATAACAAACGTGACACAGTCTCGTGGTCGTTGCGACTCCATGTGTCAGTCCATGTGACAATCGTTACATAAGAAAGCAAGTTCAGCATTCGATTAGGAGTCTCCTGCAACACGTTATCGTGCAATCTGTGGCCCGGGAAAAGTGTTGCAAGTTGCTCATACACTTGTTAACATAACAATCGCCTTGCGAAAACTACGAATCTACCGTTGGTTGGTTTAAAAGCTGTAAGTTGCAAAACAATCGCGAGCCCCATGCCACACGCATTTCTGCATTCTGCAATTTCAATATTGCAGAAAGACGAAACCAGCTGAACATTATGGGCAACTTGCACAAGAGAATGTTCACTTGAAAATTGTGCGTGCAACTTACATCAATTCTCTTTACTAGACGATTTGCACGGAAAAATTGTAACATGTACACACAAGGGATTAAAAAATTTATGTTTGCTTTCCTTTCCCGTAACCCTGAGCGTGATCTGTTATGCAATTACCATGGGCATTGGTGCTACAAAAAATGTTCATAGCGCATGGAAAGTCCCCAAAAATGAGCGGTACACGTGTGCGTGTCTCGTTTCCCTACCATGGCACGTGTCTTCATCAATGCACCCTTAGGTCATTCTTGGACTACCCTGGATTTTTGGGAAACTCTGAGATGAGAGCGGAGAAAAACTCGTCGTGCTGGATCATGCTTCATACTACATATCGGAAATTGTTAAATCTGAAAATGTTTGTCTGGCTCACGAAATCTTGTTCACACTTTCATTTCTTTGAAATTGGTTTGTTGAATTTTGTCCATTTGCCATCTTGTGATACAGCTTACATAACGTGGCCGCACCAGACTAGTTCTCGGATCTGCGAGGATCTTCTTTACATTTATTTGTTCAATTCTGCAGTTCAAATATATGAACTTCATATATTCATAATTTCATCTTCATCTTTCCCGGGTATATTACGAACCAATTTAATGACCGGCTCCCAGTTGGCTTGTTAGCTCAATTGGTTAGGGCGCTGCACCGGTATCGCAGAGGTCAGGGTTCGAATCCCGGCAAGCCTGATTTTTTCAGGTTTTCTTTTCGCAACTGCATAAGTTGCGTTAATAACTGCGAGGATCTTCTTTACATTTAAATTATGTAAAGTTGCCAAAATAAAAAACAAAATATAACACCACTGTTAGGAACGTAACGTTGAACAGCTTTGAAGCTGGAATGTTGGTTAGAAAAGGGACGTACTTTTCAGTCGTTTTAACAAAGATATGTTGCTCTGTAGAATCGTAAATCTTAACTGACTGAATGGCTCATACAGGCTTCTTAAGCAGTTTTCTACCGGAACGCATTGTGACGATATAGAACATGAAATTGTTAGCACATTTCAACAAGTCTGTTCCTGAAATATAATTTGGCCTTATATGAGAAGCAGCACACTTTTACTTTGCCTCATTCTGATTGACAGGGGCAGCAACACGATGATAAAATATTTCGAAATCCGTTTCGAATATCTTTGTTGAATGCCACATAGAGACAAGGGTTAATTGCCGAGGCGGCATGGCTGAGAAAAAGGCCAATTGACCCAATGCTAAACCCCGCCTGCGGTATTCCGCAAAGATACTTTTCTGCTTGAAAAAAATAAAGGAAAAGAGAGATGTGCAACGCCAGCACAACGCGAAGACCACAACCACAGCGATCAACATCTTGAGGACTTTCTTGCCGGCAGCTATCTCTGCTGCTCGGTTTGAGCGGCGGTTGATGGGCACTGGGCGAATCCACATCTTGTACACGACGCAGGAGTAGAATACACAGATGGCCAACAGGGAAAGGCGTAAAGAAAGACGAACATAGCGACCGTGCGTATAGACCTTGGCAGCTGTTACCTGGTCAAACAAGGGCGACCAGTCTTCATAGCAGTAGATAACCGCGTCTATTTCCTGGGTGGTCATGGCGTATAACAGCAGAGACACGGAGATGAACGATGATATCCAAATGGCTAGAATCACGAATTTTACAGTTTTAATCGTGATAATCTTTTTGAAAGGAAATGTTACAAGACAGAATCGCTCAAATGCGATCGCTGTCAGTGTTGGTATGGAACAAGAAACTGTGGAGTCGGAGATAAAACTTGCGGACTTACAAACGATAATTCCAGGTAATCCATCAAACCAATGGTATTGACCAGTTATCTGCCTTGTTAGTCTACCAGGCATATTGCAGACCGTGACCAAAATATCTGCGGCAGCCATGTTTATTATGAGGTGATAGGTTATCGTGTTGAGTCGGCTGTTCCTCAGTCACGGTACAGATCAGAAGAGTGTTACCAATAAGGGACACCAATATGATGACTGCGTAACCGATGATATTAGCGACTCTCCTCTCTCGCCGGCACTTTTCGTCTCCGTTTCACAGGAATCGCCCGTGAAGTTTCCGTGGATCGTGCATTTTCTACTGATTCATTTCCAGTTATGTTCATTTTTCATATATGGGGTAATTTCCAAGCGTAAGGCTTGCTTCTGCCTTAAGAAATGGAAAAAATATTAATCGTTCGGAATGTATCAACAAAATATGTGTGTTAAACGTCACGCCTACATAGTTATTCGATTCTTCTCTCAATGAAGGATGTTTTCTCTTACCGTAGGTGTTTTCAGTTTTTATCGACAACTTTCCCGAAATCCAGCCTTTTAAATCCGATATTTTGACCTTCTCAGAAAACGTTTTCGTGGTTGTCCTTGCTCGCTAGGTTATTAAAAATGCAATAAAAAAGAACAAGAAGCCAAAAATAAGGGTTCAACTCCCCTAAATTTTTAATGAGCCTCAATGTATTGTTTGACAAACCTAGACATTGGTCCAGATCCTAATTTTTTGTTTCTTGGAGTGAAATGTGCCAATTGCTACCAAAAAGATGGTGTTAAAATTGTCTGTGTTGAAAGAATATCATAGACTTATAGTCGGTTGCTAGAAAAAGGAACAAAAGTTATTTTTTTCTATATTTCATATATTGTTTGTTAAATTAAAGAAATCGACTGAAATTAAAAAAAGTATAAAATATATATATATCTAAAAATGCGATTTTTCTGTTAGTATTCTTATTTTTTCCTGCCAATATCACTTGATCTGAGAGTCTTACCTGGAACTAATTCATCATTTTTGTGCTAAAAATGATTTCTTTTAATGACTAATTTAGTGACAGGGAGCCAGTTAGCTGTCAACTAAGTTTTTAATTACAAATCTACAATTTGACCAGCAACATTTTGGCTAATCTATTCAGTGAAAAACGAAGTCCGTTACACCTTCAAGATTACAAAGCCTCGTGTTAATGGTTATGTTAGAAGCTAAAAAGTTAATTGGGCACCAGCGTAAAGGAAAAAATAAAGCAAAAACGAAATTATCAAAACTAGAAAAGGAATATAAACATTTTTGCAAATTTATAGTCGCTTGTTTAGTTTTATGTAGCATGTGCAGCGTTGAACATAAAACTTTTAACAGCTCGATTATGTTTTGTAAAAAAAGTATCTTAATTTCCGTTTCACTGCGAACTAATGAGAAACGAAAAATAAATAAAATATCTTGCTAGGCCACTTACTAAGTATTTTATCGGAGTCTTAGATACCGGTTTCTTATCGAAGGCTCGTCTAGACTTTAGCTAAGAATATGAGCATTCTTCATGAAAGCAGCTCAATTTCTTGTAAACTCCTCAAGAATCTTCCGTTTAATTTGGATGACCGCATATTCGTAGTCGCCAGATAATTTCCTTTGTTCAATTAAGTTTTTTATTATCACAGAACATTTATATTCCAATTCGAAAATTGTTTGACACTTTGACGCACAGTGGTTAATTAAGGTGATTCCATTCAATTGCATTGCGCATCCTTTCTGCGCATCATTTTTTGCGTGATTAGCGCGCGCACGAGCGCGCGCGCGTTCGGAACTTGATAGGTTTCCTATGGAAGCTGAGCTGTTCAGAGAAATAAATGGTCGTTTTCTCCCAAACGAACTCGGTGACCCCACTTTTTTATTCCATTTATTTAAGGAAAATACGACTTTACATGATATATTCAAATTTGAAGAATTTTTCATTATTCAATTTTGAAATATTCCGGCTGATTCACTGTTACAGTCAGATTTTAGGCGTTTCACTGCAACCGTGCAGACGCTCGATTTGCCTATTATTTCAAAGTAGTTTAGTTGTTACGGCTATTTGGAGCCTTTTTACTGTAATGTTGTTCTTCTATCATAAGAATAGTGCTTATATTTCATTGCTAGTAATAACTTTGTTGAAGTAATGGGTGTCTCTGGTACAAGGATAGGTTTTATTAATACGGCTGTCTAAAGATAGCAAAGTACCTATATACTACAGCCTCGTAGCGTGAAATCGGACACGGTGACCCCCGCTTTTTATTTTATTTTTTTAATGTACTAGGTGTAATTAGTAACTGTGCAAAGTTTCAGCAAATTCTCATTACAACTTCTTTTTCGATGGAATCACCTTAACAACTGAGTCACGAGATCTCCACGATCAACAGCATTTGATCAATACTCGATCTCAAGATTTTAGTCTGTCTGAAAAGGGACCGATTTATGATACATTTTACATTTCAAGTGACTATTGATTTCGAAATATAATTCTTTTATACAAGTAGGTACATATATTGAATTTTTTTCGAAAATTTGTTGACCGTTTATAAATGTTCTTTTGAATGATAAAATAAAAATCGAGGTTTTGTCATTTTGCAATTCTTTTGTTAGAAAACAAAGAGAACGTAGGTCGTTCTCTGATCACCCATCAATCCTATATTTGCGTGTTTTGTTTCAAAAATACTTTTGTACGCAGTCAGCTGAAGGGCTAGAGAGAGGCTAAATGAAGTTTCGTCAAATATCTCAGTGCTAGACAGGAGGTCTAAGGTATAAATCATCCTAAATGCGATGAATTTTAGTAAGAAAATAATGTGCAGCTAGACTAGTCCGCTACTATGTGCTACGCGCTACGCCAGTGCATTTAAAAATTTCCGCACAAATTGCAGACGAAGTAAAGTTAACTGAAAATGGAACTAATGCAGCGTTTATAAAGCTGTCAACTAGAAACGTTGCCATCCACTTTGATTAGTAATTATCGTGTAACAAACGATAGAGAAAGCTATCAATAATAAAATTGGTTCAAAAAGCTTGGAGATCAGTTTCATTGGATAGGTACGTAATCGTGTAGCAAGCTTCCAAGCTTGAAGGAAGCAAGCAAGCAACTGCTTCGTCCCAGTTGCACACTTTGTTGGCTTTTGTTCTTTTTTAGAGTTTTGAGTGGTTTTGACTTTTCACTGATTGAGCTCGTTAGATTAACACGTGTAAAACTCCTTCGAAACACTTGTAAACATGACAAACTGAATTTAATTCTAATTTTAGTGTGACCTTTGATTTGACATGGGTTCATTTCTCAATTTCTACACGCTCAAATGTTTTTCCAAATACAATTGATATAAGCAAATGATTCTGATTCTGTTTGTTAGCCATCGAGCATTTCTAGAACATAGCCCTATTCAACAATGCTGGATGCCATGTCTAATCAGTTTGATAGCGGTCTTTGCCTTATGCCAAGACTTTTCTTTTATGTTGCGAAAACATCGGCACGCAGAGAACGGCGGGATCATGAAATAAGGAGAGACGAATCTTCCCATGATGCCTCGAGCTCGCGCTTCTCGCTCGTTTCCAGCCGCCCGCGTTATCACCGGTTCAAAGGCGAAGGATCTGAAGAAGAGGCAACAGAGACTTGATAATGGTACCTATATATTTAGCAGTTATAGCTGTCCGGTGGTCCCATGGTGTAATGGTTAGCACTCTGGACTTTGAATCCAGCGATCCGAGTTCAAATCTCGGCGGGACCTTCACTTAACCTTCTCTTCCCAAAGATGACTATACATTTTGTTGAATCAGTGCAAGTTGTTTTTGGGCGCATTTAGTTCTGTTACTTTTTTTGCAGGGCATTATTTCCAGTTTTTTTTTCGTGTAAGTGCCATGGGACATTTTCACCTGCACACTCTCGTTTTATTTTAATACCAGAATATCTATTTAATTTAAATTTTTACAAAGTTAACCTAAGTGGGTCCCATGGTGTAATGGTTAGCACTCTGGACTCTGAATCCAGCGATCCGAGTTCAAATCTCGGTGGGACCTTATAACATCTAGCTGTTTCGTTTAGAGCATTTTTTTACATTTACTTTAGCTTTGCTTTTTTTCTTTCCAAAGTTGACAAACTTTTTCAAAGTTGTTTTTGAGCGGATTTAGTTCTGATAATAATATTTTTCTAGTATTTTTTCGTTTAAGTGTCTTGTGACATTTTAATGTGCAATTTCTAATTTAAATTTATTCTAGCTGAGTTTCACCAGGTTGGTCCCATGGTGAAATGGTTACACTCTGGACTCTAAATCCAGCGATCCGAGTTCAAATCTCGGTGGGACCATGCAAGGCGCGCTTCCTCGCGAGACAATCTTTTATTTGCTTAAGTTTCTCGAAATATTTTAAATTTTATTCTAATTGCGCTAAATAAATTAAATAATTGGACAGTTATCTCTATCTCCTAATTTACTCAAAACATTGGATGATTGGATGTAATCCTTTTTGTCTCTTAACTGTATTGTGAGCAGATCGCTGTGGTTATATTCGTAAGGCGTCGTGTAGATTCCGTGTTGTTCGTGTGCTGTTCTCAGTATTCCCGAGAGAGTAACTTCGCTGTGTTTTCGATCCTTGTGGCAGATATTTTCCTTATTTTTAGGCGGTGATGAATGAGGATAACTGGGATGCGGTATGATGACTACAGCATCACGCCTCTTCAAGAAAGTTTCTCATACTATGCTAAGAATGGCCAAAAATCTCAATGCTTTACAATATATCATGAATATAAACAACGGCAGACAAAATACAGCTTCTTTTATTTCTCCAACAAAGCAAATAACACAATCGATGGACCGATGCTTGAGAATTTGCAAGCATCAAATTCTAGAGTTTTCATAGGTGTTTTGTCTAAATCAGTTCTTCGAATAGCTGGAGAGCGATTTATCCGGTGGATAAGGGTTATCCGCTCTTTGAGCAACTTGTGCCTGAACTACAATCATTGTATAAGCATATTTCGCACATGTTTTGAACTCCCGCCAATATAGCGAGGAAAAAAAAACTTTGAACAGTTTGTTTACAGGCTTATAAGTTGAAATCTCCTGACATCAGTTCTTACAGCGTACGCTAAGAAAAGTTCTTCATTTGCCGAATGAACTGAATTCTCTGATGCTTCGGAAGCTAAAGACTGTTCCGAATCGTAGGAATACTCTTTGGAGGTTTCGCAGTCTTGAGTCAAAACACAAGAAAACGCGACTGGGGTGAGCCTCTGACGTCTGACGTTAAATTGCGCAATCACCCCGGAGCACGTCTTCAATAATGGCGGACACATTTTACGCGTTTTTGGAGCTAAAAAATATTAGGATGGACGGTTACTTGTTCAGTTTTCTGGGTAAATACAGACACAACGCGATATTCTGCGACAGAATTTGGCCGAAATAAACCTAGAAATTTTCGTCCCAGTGCCACTTTAAAGTGCTCAACGTACGTAGCTTAACTCACTCTGTTAAGAACGGTGCCTCTTTTTGTTACTGCGCATACGTTCTGCGCATCTCACGATATTCGGGTTTCTCAAGGAATTTGCCCACCAATACAACAATATTTTCGCGCGGTTTATGACTATGTGGAAAAAGCAGATCTTAGCAAGGGCTATCAGAATCCAAAAAGAAAATTGGGGGTAACCACTCATTTTTCAGAGATAATTGAGCTTAAATTTGGAAAGAAAATGCCATACATTCTTCGTAGTTTAACGCTTTATTAGAATTATGGTTGCTTAATTATCTCTGAAAAATGCGTGGTTACCCACATTTCTTTTTTGGATTCCAATATCCCTTCCTAAGATCTACTTTTTCCCCATAGTCATAACCTTTGCAAAAATACATCTGTATTAGGAAACACCGTCCTTAAAAACAGTGCAGTATAATTATATTTAATTTTTGATTGGGTGATTTAATTCTTATGAAAAATAATGAATGAGTGGCTGGTCTTCGATGGTCTGGGCTAACAATGTGGTTTTTCCAAGCAGTTGCAGATTCTTTAAATTATCCGCAATTGGTAAATGCACAGAATACAATGAAATCCATGCACCATTAACTCTTATAGAGCCTGTTGTTTTGTGACAAGATCCTACTGTTATTGGCATCGCTCATCAAGGGAAAAAAGTTACGGCAGAATCAGATCATTTCTCAGTGATGATTAAAAAATGAAACATATCCGTAAAATAAAATCCAAAGGTCTCCGTGCAGAAGAAAAAAAAATAAAAACATTTTTTCTAATAAAACAACAACAACAACAACAACAAAAAGCAAAAAGCGTCAACTGCCACGAGATCTCCAGTCCGTGTGACGGTTGTTTATTTTTGTCAAACATTGTCAAATAGAGGTCTGCAAAAACCCTTGGGCTCGGTTTTCGAAAGTCGTTAATCTTAAATAAAACGTTTCCTGTGGGTGAATTTTTTTCGTGCAAAACTTTTTTGAAAGCTTATTTTAAATTCGTTGTAAAGATAGACTGAAAGGAAATAGAAAAAAAACAAAAAACAAAACAAAACAAAAACCTTCTGAATATGTCTTTATTCATAATTAGTTGCATAATTGGTACCCAGGTTGACGCCAATCCTAAACAGGGTGCTGAGCGATATTTTAGTTTTGAGAGGCCTCAGACGGCTCTTCGCTTTCCGTTTTCTCCTTCCCATAAACGCTTCGAGCTCGCGCTGCGAACTCGTTTCCAGCCGCCGGCGTTCTCGCTGGTTCAAAGGCGAAGGGCCTGTGGAGGAGGCAGCAGAGACCTGATAATGGTACCTAAATCTTTAGCGTCCATAGCTGACCGGTGGTCCCATGGTGTAATGGTTATCACTCTGGACTTTGAATCCAGCGGTCCGAGTTCAAATCTCGGTGGGACCTCCACCTAACCTTTTCTTTCCAAAGTTGACTATTAATGCATTTTTTAATCAAGGAAGTTGTTTTTGAGCGGATTTAGTTCTGATATTAATATTCTTCTGTTTGTTTTTTTTTCGTTTAAGTGCCATGTGACATTTTCACGTGCATACTCTCGTTTTATTTCAATACCGAAATACCTATTTAAGGTTACTCCGGACCTTTGCGGGTGTCCTCCCGTGTCCTCCGGGAAAAAATTCGTATGCGTGCCATTTTAAAGGAAAGCACGGCAAACTATATATATTGTTGGAAAGCTTAATAAATGTAGATTTCGGAAAAAATATTAATTGCCAGTTTTTTTCTTAATTCCACGAAACAAATTGCAAAAATGACCGCGAAAAATGACCATGCGTCATTCAATCAAACAAATGAATTAATAGGGTGCCAAAATTCGGCAGATTTCTGTGAAAATTGGCTTGAACATTCCTTAGATGTTTTGAAACAAAAGTGTGTTGGGGATTTTTGAAATTTGTAATATTTCACCCGTGGCGATCTTCAAAGCAATGCCCATGGTGCATTCTTTGCTGCTCGAACTTGACAGACTAATTAAACAATAACCAGTCAGAATATCGAAAAATGCTGACACACTTTTGATGATTGATCCTTTGTGATTAACACTGTGCAGTTATTTTACCAATGTGCTTGGATTTGATACCCTATTAATTCAATTGAATGACACATGGTCATTTTCGTGGTTGTTTGCGATTTCCTTTTGTGGAATTAAAGAAACCGGCAATATATATTTTTTTCCAAAATCTACATTTATTAAGCTTTCCAACGATATATAGTTTGCCATGTTTTCCTTTAAAATGGCGTGCATACGAATTTTTTTTCCCGAGGACACCTGCGAAGGTCCGGAGTAACCTTTAGGACGGTGCCTCCTTTTGTTACTGCGCATACGTTCTGCGCATCTCGGGATATTCAAGTTTCTTAAGGAATTTGCCAACTAATATAAAAATATTTTTACGCGGTTTATGACTATGTGGAAAAAGCAGATCTTAGCACGGGCTATCAGAATCCAAAAAGAAAATTGGGGGTAACCAGGTAACCACGCACTTTTCAGAGATTATTGAGCTTAAATTTGGAAAGAAATCGCCATACATTCTTTGTATTTTAACGTTTTTTTTAGAATTACGTTGCTAAATTATCTATGAAAAATGCGTGGTTAACCAAATTTTTCTTTTTGGATTCCAATAACCCTTGATAAGATCTACTTCCCCCACCCCCTAGTCATAACCAATACCTCTGAATTAGGAGGCACCGTCCTTAATTTAATTTTTTTCCAAGTTCCACCAAGAGGGTCCCATGGTGTAATGGTTAGCACTCTGGACTCTGAATCCAGCGATCCGAGTTCAAATCTCGGTGGGACCTTGCAAAGGTGCGCTTCCTCGCGAGACAAGATTTCTTGCTTCAAATTCCCGAAATATTTTATTTTAATTTATTAATTACCCTTAATATAATAAGTAATTAGACAGTTATCTCTAGAGCCGCCTAATTCACTCAAAATAAAAACTTTGAATGCAGGGAGCCACACAGCGTAAAATAAAACTCGGGCGGTACTTCTTATTGCCGGTCTCGTTTTGTAACATGTAAATAAACTGTTTTGAATGCAAGGCTGGCACTTCGGCAAAAGGTCACTTTTAATCAGGCCAATCCTTTAACTTGTACAACTAGCCCTCTTCAGAGCCAGTGCTAAACTGAAGGATATAAGGGCTGTAATATTTAAATTTAAACGTAAACAAAAATAGTTCATGGTTAACTAGTATACACGACAAAAATGTTTGTGACAGTGTATATGATAATAAATAAATGTGAAATAACTAAAAGGTTAAAAGGTTAAAAAATATGTAGTAGATACATAAAAAATGTGACATTAATGCTACAAACAGCGCTAATAGACTGATACATAGGTGTATAAACAAGGAGGTTGGTTGAAATATTGCCACTCGAACTGCTAGATGATTGAATGTAATCCTTTGTTATTTTTGTCAAGAGATTGTCAAATGGTGATCTGCGAAAAATCGTGGGCTCAGTTTTCGAAAGTCGTCAATCCTAAATAAAACGTTTCCTAAGGGTGATTTTTCTTTCATGCAAAGCTTTTTCAAAAGCATATTTAAATTCATTGTAAAGATAAACTGAAAGGATAAAGGAAAAAAACAAAAACAAAAACAAAAACAAAACGAAACTAAACAAAAACCTTCTGAATATGTCTTTATTGATTAGTTGTATAATTAGTTCCCAGGTTGACGCCAATCCCAAAAAGGGTGCTGAGCGAGATTTTAGTTTTGAGAGGCCTCATGAAAGAAGGAGACACGGCTCTTCTTCGCTTTTCGTTTTCTACTTCCCATGACGCCTGGCAGTCGTGCTTCGCGCTCGTTTCCAGTCGCCCGCCACACCTAACACCACACAGCGGTCAAACGCACGACGTGTGCGCAGTTTCCGCCATAATTTTACAAAAGAAAAAGAAGACAAATGTCGAAAGTTTCACTTTAATCGCAAAACTTACCGCCGTTTCTGAAAACTTAAGCTTTTTGTGTTGAGTATGAGTTGGGAATGAAGTAACTGTTATGCACAAGTTTTGCCGGCCTGAAATTCGGTTTGCCGGGACATGTTCTGCATCGTTTTTATACGAACTTCGCGCTCGTAAACTTTTAAGCTGTTTCAAACTTCAAGGCTGTGAAAGACCGGATGTGACGTAACTTTTTGCGTTTGACCGCTGTGAAGTCGCCCTCGCTATCACTTTTTCAAAGGCGAAGGGCCTGCGGAGAAGGCCGCAAAGGCCTATATCTAATGGCCAACCTCGTTCCCACGACTTTTTCCCTCAAAGGGAAAAAGAGGTACGTAAATCTTTTGCGCCCGTAGCTGTCCGGTGGTCCCATGGTGTAATGGTTAGCACTCTGGACTTTGAATCCAGCGATCCGAGTTCAAATCTCGGTGGGACCCTTACCTAACCTTTAATTTTCTTTTCAAAGTTGACTATTAATGCATTTTTTAAAATCACTAAAGTTGTTTTTGAGCGGATTTAGTTCTGACACTAATATTTTTCTAGTTTTTCTTTTCGTTTAAGTGCCATGTGACATTTTCACGTGCATACTCTCGTTTTATTTCAATATCACAATATCTATTTGATTTACATTTTTACCAAATTTTTTTGTGTGGGTCCCATGGTGTAATGGTTAGCACTCTGGACTCTGAATCCAGCGATCCGAGTTCAAATCTCGGTGGGACCTTAGTATGGTATGTGTCCTTCACTGAGAAGCTTTTTTTTTTGCTTAATTTCTATGAAATATGTTTATTCTATTATATTCATTACACTCAATTAAATTCAGAGGATATTAAAGGCAAAGCGAAGAGTGGTAAGGAGATAAATTTTATCACGAGAAAATAAAATTCATATGTTCAAGCCGCAGTGTAATTTTCTTTCTGTTATATAGACAAGGGTGTATTAAAGCACAAACGTTATCCCGAACTGTTGCAATTCAGCAGCAGGGATTGCTTGAATTTCTCTCTTTTCTTATTCAATTGTAATGAACTACTTGAATTATGGTGTAATGGTTAGCACTCTGGACTCTGAATCCAGCATCCGAGCTCAAATCTCGGTGGGACCTTGCAATGGTGAGCTTCCTCTCGTGGCTAGCTTTTTTTTTTGCTTCAATTTCCCGAAACATTTTATTTATACATTCATTTTTATTTATACACTTTATTTGTATTTTTTATACTTTCAGAATTTCGACAGTTACCTCTACACCCACCCCCACCCAATTTACTCAAACCACCCTAGATTGGATGTAATCGTTTTTTTAATAGTTTTTTTCAAACATTGTCAAATGGAGATCTGCCAAAAATATGGGCTCAGTTTTCGAAAGTGGTTAAACGTAAATGAAACGTTAACCAAGGGTGACTTTGTGCGTGCAAGGCTCTTTCAAAAGCTTATTTTAAAGTCATTGTAAAGACAAACGGACAGGAAAAAGAAAAACAACAACAAACAAAAACGCCAAAAAAACCTAAGAATTTTGAATATGTCTTTATTGATTAATTGAATAATTGGAGAAGGCTCTTCGCTTTCCGTTTTCTCCTTCCCATAAGCGCCTCGAGCTCGCGCTTTGCGCTCGTTTCCAGCCGCCCGCGTTCTCGCTGGTTCAAAGGCGAAGGGCCTGTGGAGGAGGCAGCGGAGGTCTAATAATGGTACCTAAATCTTTAGCGCTCTTAGCTGACTGGTGGTCCCATGGTGTAATTAGTCCGTGGGCCAGGAGGCGAAACCCTCCCCCCCTCGGGGGAATTTTGGGGACATATATCGTTTTGAAGCATAGCCCGAGGGTGTTTCAAATCAGGTTGTTCGCACTTCTCAAGTGGAGGCGTTTGGCCGTACGGCCACATTCTTTATGTGAGGCAAACAAACCACAGGGTACCCACGTCGTGGTTTTTGAAAGTTACCCCTAAAATGCCCTGACAAGACACATAACACTATAAAATGTGTATGTATTCCTATCAAAACCACATATATAATACTGTCTAAGTAGGGAACCTGTTTATTGTCATCATCGTCTCCTGCAGCGTTCTTTATCTGAAACAAAAAAAACACAGGGTACCCACGTCATGATTTTGTTGACAACCACTAAAAAAGGCATTCAATATTCTAATACTGCAAAAGTGCACATGCATTTGATATGAATACACACCTGTATGCAGTTTCTATAATGCATCAAAAATCAAGTCCACAACATTTTCCAGCTCGAAAAGCTCTTCGCCGTCTTCATCGTCTCCTGCAAGAGAGTCTGCCAATATAATTTCTAGAGCGCCAACATAGTTCACTTCCCAACCAAGGCCTTGTAGAGAATGAAGAAGAAGAGCATACATCAGCAAGTCTACCACAATACGTGAGACAAGTGAAGTTCTCTAGACTTTCCAGTGTTTCTTCAGAGGAACCCGGACACTGTTCGATGTCTTGGAATGTCGGTATGAAGGTGGTGTGCTTCTGATGTCACGTTATTCCATGACTTAACGGCCTTGTTTCGTTCAGTACATAGAAGAACACCAAACACGGCCGTTATTCCATGAGTTAACGGCCCTGTTTCGTTCGGTATCTAGAAGAACACCAAACGCGGTCTCGTTTCGTTCGGTATATAGAGGACCTCCCAGCTGAACTCCAAACGCAGCCGTTATTCCATGACTTAACAGCCTTATTTCGTTCGGTACATGGAGAAAGGTCCACACGCAGCCGTAACATGGTAACAGCGTAGCATCGTAACATCTTAACATCGTAACATTGAAACTATAAGTACATGAAAAAGTGTTGAAATTTTCAATAAGATGACAAATAAAAACGTTCTTTATCAAAGTTTGCTGATACGCCGTTGCTTTGGAACAGCCGCTGTTGCTGTTGCTGCGCCGTTGCTTTGGAACAGTCTTCCACAACATGTTAGGGATGCAGAATCGCTAGACATTTTTAAAAGACAGCTGAAAACAGTTCTTTTTAAGCGTGCTTTTTTAAATTGATAATTTTTATTGTAAATAGCGCCTTTGGATCGTTGGGAAAGGGCGCTTTAGAAATGTTATTATTATTATTATTATTATTATTATTATTATTATTATTGTTACATTTTATTACGCTGTTTCGGTTTTACCCTGGGTTTCCTTTTTTTTAAATTTTATTTGAATAACACACATACACAAAAATTTACATACAAAAGTTCCAGCGCCATTAATTACGTTATTTTATACAGTTAACAAACTAACCTGACTTACAGCACATAATATGGATACAGTTAACAAACTAACCTAAATTACAGTACATAACACACATACTTGTAGCATAAATTACTTAACTACATAACTTGTAAACTTATTAACAGTTCCTCTCGATAGATAGTTACAAACACGATTGCGTTTCTCAATACTTAATTATGACTTTACTTACGATACGTACAAAACTGAGGATACGAATACAAGCAGGATATAGGAGAACACATGAAATACCAACATATTACAAAATTTACAGTTGTCAAACTATTGAAAAAAAGCTACATAAATTACTTAGGGATTAAAACCCACTTTTTCTTAAAAAATCCTTCTTATTGATATTACTTTCTGTCTCATATTTAATAGAAATTTTTGTTCGAAAACCTTGAATTTTGGGTCGAATTTCACATCTTTTGCAGTCCCATATAAATAGTTTTCCAATTATTATAAAGTAATTCAGTAAGTTTAGTAATGGGCATGGTTTGGTTAATATTCCAAATAAAACATCTTGAAGGGAAAGATAAACCTGTTGGTTTGAACCCTGGGTTTTCTGTTCAGTAAGCTGTTACGATGTTACATTGTTACGGTGTTATATTTGCTGTTCCGCTGTTACGACGCTATGGCTTTAATTACACCAAACTACCGATATAGAGGGGCTAGGGATATGTACAAACTTAACGTCGTAACCCTGTTACGACGAATATTACGCTTTGAACTGCATCCAAATCCATGCTAGGTACAGTGAGGTCTTCTTCTTCCTCCTCCACAAGGCCTTGGTTGGGAAGTGAACGATGTTGGCGCTCTAGAAATTAAGGGGACGGAAGGTGAATTGATGTCTCAAGAGCTGGCGGATATCAAAGTTGACAGTCTTGCAGGAGACGATGAAGACGACGAAGGGATTCCCGAGCTGGTAAATGTTGTGGACTTGATTTTTGATGCATTGTAGAAAAGGCGTACAGGTGTGTATTCACATATCAAATGCATGTGCCCTTCTGCAGTATTAGAATATTGAATGCCTTTTTAAGTGGTTGTCAACAAAATCATGACCTGGGTAACCTGTGGTTTTTTGTTTCAAATAAAAAACACTGCAGGAGACGATGATGACAAGTAACAGGTTTCCTACTTGGACAGTGTTATATATGTCATTTTGATAGAAATACATACACATTTTAGAGTGTTATGTGTCTTGTCTGGGCATTTTAGGTGTAACTTTCAAAAACCACGACGTGGGTAGCCTGTGGTTTGTTTGCCTCACATAAAGAATGTGGTCGTACGGCCAAACGCCTCCACTTGAGAAGTGCGAACAACCTGATTTGAAACACCCTCGGGCTATGCTTCAAAACGATATATGTCCCCAAAATTCCCCGAGGGGGGGGAGGGTTTCGCCTCCTGGCCCACGGACTAAATGGTTAGCACTTTGGACTTTGAATCCAGCGATCCGAGTTCAAATCTCGGTGGGACCTTTGCCTAACCTTTTCTTTCCAAAGTTGACTTTTAATGCATTTTTTTAAATCAAGCAAGTTGTTTTTGAGCGGCTTTAGTTTTGATTTTGCAATAAAAGTTAACGCGAGTAATGAACGACGTTTCGACCGTTCAACGGTCATTTTCAAGTTCGGTGTTAGAATAAAATTACATGTGTAAATATAGTAAAAGCGCTAAAAATATGTACATACAAACAATAGACAATAAGAATAAAAGGCTAAAAGTGACTAAAAAATAACTTCGTGCAAATGACATGCATAGCTGTAAAAGATATAATTAAAAGCGTATAAGGCGACGGGGAATAAGAACATTAAAATACCTAAGAATAACTAAACAAATAATTTTGCGCGGAGTGAGTCGCTCTGTTTGTTGAGCTTTGGCTTCAGAAGTCTAATAAAAAGCATCTCAAAAATTAAACAGTCAAGCTTGCTCTGCCACTTCCTTAAAATCTTAAAATTCTTCTTGATGTTATCTGGCTCCTTTCCATGTTGTTCTTTAATGTGACGTCCGATAGCCGATCCTTTGTGTTCTTCGATGCGCTGGTGTAAGTGTCGACACGAATAGCCGACATAATCTGCACCACACAGATCACATTTAAAATAATACACAGCGCTTTGTTGGTTTACAATGGGCGGCTTCTGTTCCTTCACTGTAATTGTGTCTTTGATCTTTCTGCTGGTGTAAACAGGACGGATCTCGGTGTTTATCTTTCGGCTGAGATCACTTAGTTGTCTGCGTACTGAGTTGGCTGCTTTTTGGTCCTTGTACGGCAAAACGACTCTAATAGGAACTTCCTGTTGACTAGGGGCCTGCTGCTGTTGAGGACACGCATTCCCCGTTACAACTTTCTCCTCGATAAATTGTCGGATAGTGGTTTCTACGAGGGATTCTGGATATTGTAAACGAGAAAAGGTCTCTTTAAGACGTTCGCATTCTTGATGGAAAAGCTTCCAGTTCGAGGAAAGCTTGAATGCGCGATTAAGCATTGTTTTGAGTAGTGAGTGCTTGTACTTTACATCAACATGGCTTTGGTAGTGCAATAGAAGCCCAGTATCTGTCGGTTTCTTGTAGACCTTCGTGTCCAGCTGGGATCCATTTTTGATAATCCCCATTCCCAAGAAAGGAAGTCTGTTGTTATCTTCCAGTTCCATTGTGAAACTGACAGAGGGGTGGATTTCGTTCAATGTTGATAGGAATTCGGATTCAGCTGTAGCATCAGGCATTTTACTGAGGGTGTCATCAACGTAACGCTTGTAAAATGCAGGCATCTTGTTTTGGATTTCTAATTGCTCTTCGATGCCGCACATGAAAGTATTGGCCATAAGCGGTCCGAGCGGAGACCCCATGGCAACACCGAGCTTTCCTCGAACTGGAAGCTTTTCCATCAAGAATGCGAACGTCTTAAAGAGACCTTTGCTCGTTTACAATATCCAGAATCCCTCGTAGAAAACCACTATCCGACAATTTGTCGAGGAAAAAGTTGTAACAGGGAATGCGTGTCCTCAACAACAGCAGGCCCCTAGTCAACAGGAAGTTCCTATTAGAGTCGTTTTGCCGTACAAGGACCAAAAAGCAGCCAACTCAGTACGCAGACAACTAAGTGATCTCAGCCGAAAGATAAACACCGAGATCCGTCCTGTTTACACCAGCAGAAAGATCAAAGACACAATTAAAGTGAAGGAACAGAAGCCGCCCATTGTAAACCAACAAAGCGCTGTGTATTATTTTAAATGTGATCTGTGCGATGCAGATTATGTCGGCTATTCGTGTCGGCACTTAAACCAGCGCATCGAAGAACACAAAGGATCGGCTATCGGACGTCACATTAAAGAACAACATGGAAAGGTGCCAGATAACATCGAGAAGAATTTTAAGATTTTAAGGAAGTGGCAGAGCAAGCTTGACTGTTTAATTTTTGAGATGCTTTTTATTAGACTTCTGAAGCCAAAGCTCAACAAACAGAGCGACTCGCTCCGCGCAAAATTATTTGTTTAGTTATTTTTAGGTATTTTTAGGTATTTTAATGTTCTTATTCCCGTCGCCTTATACGCTTTTAATTATATCTTTTACAGCTATGCATGTTATTTGCACAAAGTTATTTTTTAGTCACTTTTAGCCTTTCATTCTTATTGTCTATTGTTTGTATGTACATATTTTTAGCGCTTTTACTATATTTACACATGTAATTTTATTCTAACACCGAACTTGAAAATGACCGTTGAACGGTCGAAACGTCGTTCATTTAATACTCGGGTTAACTTTTATTGCAAAACCAACTTCAAAGAACTTGTTGATTCGAATTTAGTTTTGATACCAATAATTTTCTGTTTTTTTTTTCGTTTAATATTACGTGACATTTTAATATGAATATACTCGTTTTATTTCAATACCAGCATATCTAATTGGAATTTATTCACCAAGTTCCACCAGTTGGGTCCCATGGTGTAATGGTCAGCACTCTGGACTCTGAATCCATCGATCCGAGTTCAAATCTCGGTGGGACCTTGCAATGGTGCGCGAAATAACTTTTTTTTGGCTTCAATTTTTTAAATCTATTAATTACGCTACATATATTAAGTAATTAGACAGTTATCTCGCCGCCTTATTCACTCAAAATAAAAACTTTGAATGCAGGGAACCACACAACGCAAAATAAAACTCAGGCGGTACTTCTTATTGCCCGGTCTCGTTTTGTTGAGATGCTCGTGTCAGACGTCACTGTAACGTGTAAGTAAACTGTTTTGAATGCAAGGCACACTTTTAATCAGGCCAATATTTCAACTAGTACAACTAGTCTTCTTCAGGGCCAGTGCTTAACTGAAGGATATAAGGTCTCTAATCAGTTTAAATTTAAACGTAAACGAAAGTAGTTATTAGCTAGTATACATGACAAAAACGTTTGTGACAGTCTGACAGTGTATATGATAATAAATAAATGTGAAATTACTAAAAGATTAAAAGGTTAAAAGATAAGTAAAAGATACATAAAATGGCATGGTATGGCGTTAATGTAAGGTACAAACGAGGCTAATAGACTGGTACTGTATAAACAACTGAGAGGTTATTTTGAAAACACATGGTCAGGGAAGATTGTCAAATGGAGATCTGTGAAAAATCTTGGGCTCAGTTTTCGAAAGTCGTTAATCTTAAATAAAACCTTTCTCGAGGGTGAATTTTTTTTTGTGCAAAGCTCTTTCAAAAGTTTATTTTAAATTCATTGTAAAGATAAGCTGAAAGGAAAACGAAAAAACAACAACAAACAAAAACAAAACAAAACGGAACAAAAACCCTCTGAATGTCTTTATTGATTAGTTGTATAATTGATTCCCACGTTGACGTCAATCCCAAACAGGGTGCTGAGCAAGATGTAAGTTTTGAGAGGCCTTATGAAAATGGCAGAGACGGCTCTTCGCTTTCCGTTTTCTCCTTCTCATGACGCCTCGCGCTCGCTCTTCACGCTCGTTTCCAGTCTCCCGCGCTATCAATTGTTCAAAGGCGAAGGGCCCTTGGAGGAGGCAGCAGAGGCCTATATAAAATGGTCAACCTCGTTCCCAGGACTTTTCCCTATATAAAAATTCTAGAAAGGGAAAAGGAGGAAAAAAGGGTACCTAAATTCTTAGCAGTTATATCTGACCGCTGGTCCCATGGTGTAATGGTTAGCACTCTGGACCCTGAATCCAGCGATCCGAGTACAAATCCGACCTAACCTTTTCTTTTTTTAAAGTTGACTGTGTATTTTTATAGATCAATGCAAGTTGTTTTTTAGCGGATTTAGTTCTGATACATGTGCCATGCGACATGTGAAGTGCCATGTGACATTTCTATTTGCATACTCTCGTTTTATTTCATTTATATTTATTCTAGAGCAGTTCCAACAGTTGGGTCCCATGGTGTAATGGTTAGCACTCTGGACTCTGAATCCAGCGATCCGAGTTCAAATCTCGGTGGGACCTTGGTATGGTATAGTTTCGTTATTGGGAAGCGGAATTTTTTGCTTAATTTTTATGAAATATTTTTATACTAACATATTCATTACACTCAGTTAAATTCAGAGGATATTACATGGCGGAGCGAAGAGTGGTAAGAACATAAATTTTATCACGAGAAAATAAAATTCATATGTTCAAGCCACATTGTAATTTTCTTTCTGTTAGACAGACAAGGGTGTAAGCACAAACTTTATCGCGAACTGTTGCAGCTCAGCAGCAGGGATTTCTTGAAGTTCTCTCTTTTTTTATTCACTTGCAAGGAACTACTTCAATAATTTTAAGTCATATGAAGGTTTCTTCTTTTCGGTAACGTTTTCCTGTTTACTTGGCAAACTTCTTAATTTTTGTGTGAACTTTGTTTTATGGTGGATTTGTTTCTCAATTTTTGAATGCTCTAAGGTTTTCCAAATGCAATTAATATAAATAAACGGTTCTGGTTTCTTTGAACAAAGCTTGATTCCCATCAAGTATTCGTACAGCAAGGGTATTCAACTATGTATGAAAATTTTTGATCCGTTTGATTGATGCTAACCTGATCTTTTGAACATATATCTGTAGGTGGGTCCCATGGGGTAATGGTTAGCACCCTGGACTTTGAAGTCAGTGATCCGAGTTCAAATCTCGGTGGGACCTTTACCTAACCTTTTCTTTCCAAAGTTGACTATTAATGTATTTTTTAAAATCACTAAAGGTGTTTTTGAGCGGATTTAGCTCTGATACTAGTATTTTTCTAGTTTTTTTTTTCGTGTAAGTGCCATGTGAAATTTTCACGTGCATACTCTCGTTTTATTTCAATATCACAATACCTACAGTCGAAGCTCTCGTAAGCGACCAGCTTGGGAATTCAGAAAAGTGGTCGCAGCTAGAGCTGGTCGCCTACGAGAGTGGGCTCTCGTAAGCGACCACATGATGAAACAATTAAGAGTGGTCGCTTATAAGAGCTTTGACTGTAAAGCTTGGCATATATTATTGGTTACTAATAGTCTTAGGTAATAATATTGAATAGTTTTTTAATTGCCTATCACAGGTTGACTATTAATGCATTTTTTTAAAATCAGGCAAGTTGTTTTTGAGGGGCTTTAGTTTTGATACTAATATTTTTCTAGTTTTTTTTTTCGTTTAAGGTGATTCCATTCAATTGCATTGCGCATCCTTTCTGCGCATCATTTTTTGCGGGATTAGCGCGCGCACGAGCACGCGCGCGTTCGGAACTTGATAGGTTTTCTATGAAAGCGCTGTTCAGAGACATAAATGGTTGCTTTCTCCCAAACGAACTCGGTGTCCCCACTTTTTTATTCCATTTATTTAAGTAAAATACGACTTTATATGATATATTCAAATTTGAAGTGATAAAAATAAGTAGACAGGCCTGCACGACTCTTGCGCACGTGTTAAAGCCATTCTGATAGTTTGGATCTCACGAGTATGTCTTTGAGGGACCTACCCTTTTTGTATGATATTAGGGGAGGTTCTTTGAATATTTCTTTTAGCAATGGCTGTTCTTCTATTAAATGCCAGTGTTTCATGAGTATTTGTTTCACGTTTGGTACTGCTGGGTGATACTGTGTAACAAAAGGCAAGATTCTCTTGTTTGCTTTAGGTTTAGGTAGTAAGGCCTGCTTTCTATTTTCAAAATTTACTTCCGAGAGAGTTCTTTGGACAAGACCCTCTGGGTAACCTCTATCAATGAGATGAGACTGGAAGAGTTTGATTTTTTCCTCAAACGCTGTTTTAGAGGAATTCGTTCTTAGCAGTCTTAAGGCCTCTCCTTTGATAAAACCTTTCTTAACTCCTGGTGGGTGACACGAGGAGAAATGTGCGCATTGAAATGTTTCAGTAGGCTTGTAGTGGGTGCGTATGTCAAGCACTGATTCATTCGTGAGTCTTTCGCCTTTGTAAACGCTGGTGTCCAGGAAAGTAGTTTCTGTATCAGAAATTTCAACCGTGAACTTGATAGTCGGATGATGTTTATTTGCTTGATCAATGAACTGAGTTAAATCCTCTCTGCTGGTATCACAGAGGGAGAAAATGTCGTCGATATATCGTTTCCAAGCAAGAGGTTTGGGTGCGCTTTGGCTAAGGATTTCTGTTTCAACTTTTCCCATAAATATATTGGCAAAAGCGACCGCCATTTTAGTGCCCATGGCGGTTCCGTGTGTTTGTAGGTAACTTTTTCCACAAAACTGGAATGAGTTTTCCTGTAGTATTAGCCTGAGCGCTTGCGCAAGTCGACGTGTAGGGATAGGAGGTGTGTCTTTATAGAAAGCATCGTATGCCTCGCATACTGTTTGAATACCTTCCTCTTGTGGAATATTAGTGTACAAGCTCGTTACGTCCATTGATACTAGGATTGCGTTCTCTGGGACTTTAGTCCTCTCAATGAAGTTAATAAAGTCGGTTGTATCTTTGAGATATAGGACTTTTGTTGTTGTGCTATCGGCTGGAGTAGCTTGTCAACAAAAGCTGATAACGTCTCTGTAGGACCTGAGACTCCCGAAATTATAGGTCTCCCGACCGGAGTCGGTTTGTGGATTTTCGTAAGGGTATAAAATATCGGAATACGAGGCGGGTTTGGTGTTTGACAAAGCCATTTTTTAGTCATTTCGTCAATGTGGTGTTCATTGTAAAGTACTGTAATTAATTGTTGTACTCTGCGGGATGTTTGTTCAACAATAGGTTCAGCAAGAGGCCTGTAGTTTTCCATGTTGTCTAATTGAGTTTGCCCCTAGTTTTTCTTGTCAGCTAGGCTCATGAAAACAGATGTAGTCCCATTGCAAGGTCCCTCGGTGGGACCTTGCAATGGTACGCTTCCTCTTCCCTCCGAAATATTTTATTTTATTCTTTTCATTACGCTAAATACTTAAGTATTTAGACTGTTACCTCTATGCCCCCCCCCCCCAACTCCCGATTTACTCAAACCAATCCTGATGATTTGATGTAATCGATTTTTATTTTTGTCGAACATTGTCAAATGGAGAACTGCGAAAAATATGGGCTCAGTTTTCGAAAGTGGTTTAACGTAAATGAAACCTTAACCAAGGGTGACCTTTTTGTGTGTGCAAGGCTCTTTCAAAAGCTTATTTTAAAGTCATTGTAATGACAAACTGACAAGAAAAAGAAAAACAACAACAAACAAAAAGTGCAAAAAAAAAATCTAAGAATTCTGAATATGTCTTTATTGATTAATTGTATAATTGATTCCCAGGTTGATGCCAATCCTAAACAGGGTGCTAGTTTTGAGATTCTTGCCTATTCAACGTAAATTGAAGAATCCATAAAGTCATTATTTACTTGTCGTAGAGTATGAAACGGCGTCGCTTTTATGTCCTTGTTGGGTCTTGGGTCTCGCTATGCTCATAAGGCTACCGCTGTTTCTCTGCATGCATGGTCCTCGGTGGGGACACCCATACACAAGTGACTGGATCGATCATGGAACCTTAAAGGGGAAAGACCGTGATATTTTACCACTTAGGATTTAGGAAAATTGTGAAAACACAGAACGTTTTAGTACTGATGAACATATTTCTAAACATATTTATAAACAGACAGTGCGTACGTAGCTTAACTCACTCTGTTAAAAACAGTACAGTATTATTATATTTAATTTTTGATTGGATGATTTAATTCTTATGAAAAATAATGAATGAGTGGCTGGTCTTCGATGGTCTGGGCTAACAGGGTGGTTTTTTCAAGCAGTTGCAGAGTCTGTAAATTTATCAATTGGTAAATACACAGAATAGAATGAAATCTATGCTTCATAGAGCCTGTTGTTTTGTGACAAGATCCTACTGTCATTGGCATCGCTCATCAAGGGAAAAAAGTTACGGCAGAATCAGATCAAACTTCTATCCCTATCCCCTCTATCCCCTCTTGACTGTATTGTGAGCGGATCGCTGTGGTTATATTCGCAAGCAGTCGTGTAGATTCCGTGTTGTTCGTGTGCTGTTCAGTATTCCCGAGAGAGTAACTTCGCTATGTTTTAATTTCGGTCCTTGTGGGAGATATTTTCCTTATTTTTAGGCGGTGATGAATGAGGATAACTGGGATGCGGTATGATGACTACAGCATCACTCCTCTTCAAGAAAGTTTCTCATACTATGCTAAGAATGGCCAAAAATCTCAATGCTTTACAATATATCATGAATATAGACAACGGCAGACAAAATACAGCTTCTTTTATTTCTCCAACAAAGCGAACAATAAAAGCGATCGACCGATGCTTGAGAATTCCCAAGCATCAAATTCTAGAGTTTTTATAGGTGTTTTGTCTAAATCAGTTCTTCGAATAGCTGGAGAGCGATTTATCCGGTGGGTAAGAGTTATCCGCTCTTTGAGCAACTTGTGCTGGAACTACAATCATCGTATAAACACATTTCGCGCATGTTTTGAACTCCCGCCGATATAGCGAGGAAAAAAAAACTTTGAACAGTTTGTTTAAAGGCTTATAAGTTGAAATCTCCTGACATCAGTTCTTACAGCGTGCGCTAAGAAAAGTTCTTCATTTGCCGAATGAACTGAATTCTCTGGTGCTTCGGAAGCTAAAGACTGTTCCGAATCGTAGAAATACTCTTCGGAGGTTTCGCAGTCTTGAGTCAAAACACAAGAAAACGCGACTGAGGTGAGCCTCTGACGTCACGAGCTATTAAATTGCGCAATCACCCTAGAACACGTCTTCAGTAATGGCGGACACATTTTACGCGTTTTTGGATGTAAAAAATTTTAGGTTGGACGGCTACTTGTTCAGTTTTCTGGGTAAATATAGACACAACGCGATATTCTGCGACAGAATTTGGCCGAAATAAACCTACAAATTTTCGTCCCAGTGCCACTTTAAAGTGCTCAACGCAAGTAGCTTAACTCACTCTGTTAAGGATCGTGCCTCTTTTTGTTACTACGCATACGTTCTGCGCAACTTGGAAAGAAATTGCCTTACATTCTTTGTATTTTAACGCTTTCTTAAAATTATTGTTGCTTAATTATCTCTCAAAAATGTGTGGTTACCCACATTTTTCTTTTTGGATTCCAATATCCCTTGCTAAGATCTGCTTTTTTCCCATAGTCAAAACCTTTGCAAAAAAACATCTGTATTAGGAGGCACCGTCCTTAAAAACAGTGCAGTATAATTATATTTAATTTTTGATTGGGTGATTTAATTCTTATGAAAAAAAATGAATGAGTGGCCGGTCTTCGATGGTCTGGGCTAACAATGTGGTTTTTCCAAGCAGTTGCAGATTCTTTAAATTATCAATTGGTAAATACACAGAATAGAATGAAATCTATGCACCATTGACTCTTATAGAGCCTGTTGTTTTGTAACAAGATCCTACTGTTATTGGCATCACTCATCAAGGGAAAAAAGTTACGGCAGAATCCCATCATTCCTAACTGATGATTAACAAAATGAAACATATCCGTAAAATAAAATACAAAGGGCTCTGTGCAGAAGAAAAAATAATAATAACATTTTTTTAAGAAAACAACAACAACAACAACAAAAAGCAAAAAGCGCCAACTGCCACGAGATCACCAGTCCATGGCGCGGTTGTTTATTTTTGTCAAACATTGTCAAATGGAGATCTGCAAAAACCCTTGGGTTCGGTTTTCGAAAGTCGTTAATCTTAAATAAAACGTTTCCCGCGGGTGAATTTTTTGCAATTAAGCTTTTTTAAAAGCTTATTTTAAATTCGTTCTAAAGATAGACTGAAAGGAAAAAGAAAAAACAACACAAAACAAAACAAAAACAAAAACAAAAACCTGAACATGTCTTTATTCATAATTAGTTGTATAATTGGTTCCCAGGTTCACGCCAATCCTAAACAGGGTGCTGAGTGATATGTTAGTTCTGAGAGGCTC
The DNA here is from genome assembly GCA_964017195.1 of Siderastrea radians. Taxonomy (NCBI): domain Eukaryota; kingdom Metazoa; phylum Cnidaria; class Anthozoa; order Scleractinia; family Rhizangiidae; genus Siderastrea; species Siderastrea radians. Next base: position 12,612,890 of record OZ024887.1, on the reverse strand, counting down.
AGACGGTTCTTCGCTTACCGTTTTCTCCTTCCCATAAGTGCCTCGAGCTCGCGCTGTTCGCTCGTTTCCAGCCGCCCGCGTTCTCGCTGGTTCAAAAGCGAAGGGCCTGTGGAGGAGGCAGCAGAGACCTGATAATGGTACCTAAATAGCGCCCATAGTTGTCCGGTGGTCCCATGGTGTAATGGTTAGCACTCTGGACTTTGAATCCAGCGATCCGAGTTCAAATCTCGGTGGGACCTTCACCTAACCTTTTCTTTCCAGGGCTGACTATTAATACATTTTTTTTTGATCAAGCAAGTTGTTTTTGAGCGGATTTAGTTCTGATCCTAATATTCTTATATTTGTTGTTTTTTTTCGTTTAAGTGCCATGTGACATTTTCACGTGCATACTCTCGTTTTATTTCAATAACAGAATACCTATTTAAGGTTACCCCGGACCTTTGCGGGTGTCCTCCCGTGTCCTCCGGGAAAAAAATTCGTATGCGGGCCATTTTCAAGGAAAGCACGGCAAACTATATATTGTTGGAAAGCTTAATAATAAATGTAAATTTAGGAAAAAATATGAATTGCCAGTTTTTTCTTAATTCCACGAAACAAAATTGCAAATATGACCGCGAAAATGACCATGTGTCATTCAATCAAACAAATGAATTAATAGGGTACCAAACTTCGGCAGAATTCTGTAATAATTGGCCTGAACATTCCTTAGATGTTTTGAAACAAAAGTTGTGCTGGGGATTTTTTAATTTGTAATATTTCACCCGTGGCGATCTTCAAAGCAATGCCCATCGCGCATTCTTTGCTGCTCGACCTTCACAGATTAATTAAAAAATAACTAGTCAGAATATCGAAAAATGCTGACACACTTTTGATGATTGATCCTTTATGATTAACTCTGTGCAGTTATTTTGCCAATGCGCTTGGATTTGATACCCTATTAATTCAATTGAATGACACATGGTCATTATCGTGGTTGTTTGCGATTTTCTTTTGTGGAATTAAAGAAACCGGCAATTTATATTTTTTTCCAACATTTACATTTATTAAGCTTTCCAACGATATATAGTTTGCCATGCTTTTCTTTAAAATGGCGTGCATACGAATTTTTTCCCGAGGACACCTGCGAAGGTCCGGAGTAACCTTTAGGACGGTGCCTCCTTTTGTGACTGCGCATACGTTCTGCGCATCTCGGGATATTCAAGTTTCTTGGAATTTGTCAACTAATACAAAAATATTTTTGCGCGGCTTATGACTATGTGGAAAAAGAAGATCTTAGCACGGACTATCAGAATCCAAAAAGAAAATTGGGGGTAACCAGGTAACCACGCATTTTTCAGAGATAATTGAGCTTAAATTTGGAAAGAAATTGCCATACATTCTTTGTATTTTAACGCTTTTTTAGAATAAGCGTTGCTAAATTAACTCTGAAAAATGCGTGGTTAACCAAATTTTTCTTTCTGGATTCCAATAACCCTTGATAAGATCTACTTTTTCCCCCTAGTCATAACCTTTGCAAAAATACCTCTGAATTAAGAGGCACCGTGCTTAATTTAATTTTTTTCCAAGTTCCACCAACAGGGTTCCATGGTGTAATGGTTAGCACTCTGGACTCTGAATCCAGCGATCCCAGTTCAAATCTCGGTGGGACCTTGCAAAGGTGCGCTTCCTCGCGAGACAAGCATTTTTGCTTCAATTTCCCGAAATATTTTATTTTAATTTATTAATTGCGCTAAATATAATAAGTAATTAGACAGTTACCTCTAGAGCCGCCTAATTCACTCAAAATAAAAACTTTGAATGCAGGAGCCACACAGCGCAAAATAAAACTCAGGCGGTACTTCTTATTGCCCGGTCTCGTTTTGTAACGTGTAAATAAACTGTTTTGAATGCAAGGTTGGCACTTCGGCAAAACAGAGGACACTTTTAATCAGGCCAATCCTTTAACTTGTACAACTAACCCTCTTCAAAGCCAGTGCTAAACTGAAGGATATAAGGGCTCTAATATTTAAATTTAAACGTAAACGAAAATAGTTAATGGTTAACTAGTATACACGACAAAAATGTTTGTGACAGTGTATATGATAATAAATAAATGTGAAATAACTAAAGGCTAAAAGATTAAAAAATGTGTAGTAGATACATAAAAAACGTGACATTAATGCTACAAACGGCGCTAATAGACTGATACATACGTGTATAAACAAGGAGGTTAGTTGAATTATTGCCACTCAAACTGCTAGATGATTGAATGTAATGCTTTGTTATTTTTGTCAAGAGATTGTCAAATGGAGATCTGCGAAAAATCGTGGGCTCAGTTTTCGAAAGTCGTCAATCCTAAATAAAACGTTTCCTGAGGGTGATTTTTCTTTCATGCAAAGCTTCTTCAAAAGCATATTTTAAATTTATTGTAAAGATAAACTGAAAGGAAAAAGGAAAAAAAACATGTGTCTTTATTGATTAGTTGAATATGTCTTTATTGATTAGTTGTGTATTTGGTACCCAGGTTGACGCCAATCCTAAACAGGGTGCTGAGTGATATGTTAGTTTTGAGAGGCTCAGACGGCTCTTCGCTTTCCGTTTTCTCCTTCTCATAAGCGCCTCGAGCTCGCGCTGCGCGCTCGTTTCCAGCCGCCCGCGTTCTCGCTGGCTCAAAGGCGAAGGGCCTGTGGAAGAGGCAGCGGAGGTCTAATAATAGTACCTAAATCTTTAGCGCTCATAGCTGTCCGGTGGTCCCATGGTGTAATGGTTAGCACTCTGGACTTTGAATCCAGCGATCCGAGTTCAAATCTCGGTGGGACCTTCACCTAACCTTTTCTTTTTAATGTTGACTATTAATGTATTTTTTAAATCACTAAAGCTGCTTTTGAGCGGATTTAGTTTTGATACTAATATTTTTCTAGTTTTTTTTTTCGTTTAAGTGCCATGTGAAATTTTCACGTGCATACTCTCGTTTTATTTCAATATCACAATATCTATTTGATTTACATTTTTACCAGATTCCTTTGTGTGGGTCCCATGGTGTAATGGTTAGCACTTTGGACTCTGAATCCAGCGATCCGAGTTCAAATCTCGGTGGGACCTTAGTAGGGTATGCTTCCTTTACTGAGAAGCTTTTTTGTTTAATTTTCATGAAATATTTTTATTCTATTATATTCATTACACTCAATTAAATTCAGAGGATATTAAATAGCAAAGCGAAGAGTGGTAAGAACATATTTTTTATCAAGAGCTCGAGAAAATAGAATTTATATGTTCAAGCCGCAGTGTAATTTTCTTTCTATTATATAGACAAGGGTGTATTAAAGCACAAACTTTATCCCGAACTGTTGCAATTCAGCAGCAGGGATTGCTTGAATTTCTCTCTTTTTTTATCCACTTACAATGAACTACTTGAGTTATGGTGTAATGGTTGGCACTCTGGACTCTGAATCCAGCATCCGAGCTCAAATCTCGGTGAGACCTTGCAATGGTGAGCTTCCTCTCGTGGCTAGCTTTTTTTTTGCTTCAATTTTCCGAAACATTTTGTTGAAACCTTCATATTTTATTTATACACTTTATTTGTATTTTTTATACTTTCAGTATTTCGAAAGTTACCGGCTCTACACCCACCCCCACCCAATTTATTCAAACCACCCTACATTGGATGTAATCGTTTTTGTAAATAGTTTTTTCAAACATTGTCAACTGGCGATCTCCTCAGTTTTCGAAAGTGGTTAAACGTAAATGAAACGTTAACCAAGGGTGACTTTGTGCGTGCAAGGCACAAGAAAAACAACAACAAACAATAACGCAAAAAAAAACTAAGAATTCTGAATATGTCTTTATTGATTAATTGTCTAATTGGAGACGGCTCTTCGTTTCCGTTTTCTCCTTCCCATAAGAGCCTCGAGCTCGCGCTATGCGCTCGTTTCCAGCCGCCCGCGTTGTCGCTGGTTCAAAGGCGAAGGGCCTGTGGAGGAGGCAGCGGAGGTCTGATAATTATACCTAACTCTTTAGCACTCATAGCTGACCGGTGGTCCCATGGTGTAATGGTTAGCACTCTGGACTTTGAATCCAGCGATCCGAGTTCAAATCTCGGTGGGACCTTTACCTAACCTTTTCTTTCCAAAGTTGACTATTAATGCATTTTTTTTAATCAAGCAAGTTATTTTTGAGCGGCTTTAGTTTTGATACTAATATTTTTCTAGTTCTTTTTTTTTTCGTTTAAGTGCCACGTGACATTTTACTGATGAATATACTCGTTTCATTTCAATACGAGCATATCTAATTGGAATTTATTCGCTAAGTTCCACCAGGTTGGTCCTCTGGCGTAATGGTTAGCACTTTGGACTCTGAATCCAGCGATCCCAGTTCAAATCTCGGTGGGCCCTTGGTACGGTATACTTCTTTTTTGAGAAGCTTATTTTTGTATCAATTTTTCGAAATATTTGTTTTCTATCCTATCACCACAGTACACTAAATTAAAGTCAGAGGATGTTACACGGCAGCACAAAGATATGAATTTTATCTTCGAGTGATGAAAACATACTTTTTACTACGAATAAATGAAATTCATATCTTGGAGCCGTAGTGTAATTTTCAGTTTTGTTACGGTGGACAAGGATGTAGCACAAACTGTATCGCGAACTTTTGCAGTTCGGCAGCAGAAATTTCTTCATTTTGTTAACGTTTTCCTGTGTACAAAGGAAACTTCCTAACTTTAACATTCTTACAGCAAAGTGGCATTCAACATCAATCTTTTTGGCTGAGGCCTGATGATGGCACCTAAATCTCCACATATTATCCCCAACGGGAGGTCCCATGGTGTAATGGTTAGCACTCTGGCCCCGGTTCCTGGAAAGCCGATTAGCGTTAATCGAGGATTAAATCTCGCTAATCCAGGATCAAAATTTATCCTTCGGTTAGATTCTGTTCCTGAAAGCACGATTAACACTAACCAAGTGATAAACGAGGGGTTAAAATTAATCCACCTAGCGAGGTCGATTAACTCACAAATCGGGGCAAAAACTTGATCAAAACAAACAAAATGGCGTACTTAAATTTTGCGATATTGTCAGTTTAATTGAGTAAGGAAAAAGAAAGAAGACAATTTATGCTAGATAAATTACTCTCGGCAACCTGAGTAACAAATAATTTTGTTTTCGGCACAAATCCGAGAGGTAATTGCCTGAGTTTTGGGCGCAAAAACATGCAGCGAAATGTGATGGAGCAAAAAAGACCACAAACACGCAAATCGTGTAGTCGAGTTTTCGATTTTTGTATATATTATTATTATTAAATTCCATCAATAGCTCTATAAAATTCTATTAAAAGTAACTCTGGAAATGTGGCTTCAGTAAATAGGATCTTCAAAAAGCAGTAAGCTTATGATAAAACGAAACTGAAAACCATGAATTTCGAAGCCATCTTTCATCGCAAGCGATAGCGCGAATAATCAACTTTGCATGGAACAATTTGCCGGTGTTAGGTTTCTACGGAAGAATTATTGAACGAAATAAAATATTTATGGCATTTTTGTAAAAGCAGAAGGGGATGTTTTATTGAAATAACGTAAATATAAGACAAAAATGTTGACGATTAATTAAAGCGAAGTTGTTGTCGTTCTCAAACAATGCAGACACTGAAACAGAGGTTTTTCACTGATTTACTGAACCAAAACAAAATGTCAGATTTCTGTACCCTGGTACCAGGCGAACGTAACAAAGCAGATAGTCTACAAATATCAAAGACAATTATTCGGCACAAATCAGTACTTTATTGTTAACATTTTTCAGAGAGGCAAGTCTTGCTTTGTATAGCTCAAAATAGTTTCGATTGCTGAAAGAATCAGGAGGTAAAGAACTCACCGATTTTCACATATAGCTCACATTTCACCTCGAATCAGCATGTAATGGTTAGCACTCTGGACTCTGAATCCAGCGATCCGAGTTCAAATCTCGGTGGGACCTTGATATGGATGCTTCCGTTATTGAGAAGCGTATTTTTTGCTTAATTTTTATGAAATATTTTTATACTAACATATTCATTACACTCAATTGAATTCAGAGGGTATTTCATGGAGCGAAGAGTGGTAAGAATATACATTTTATCACGAGAAAATAAAATTCATATGTTCAAGCCACATTGTAATTTTCTTTCTGTTGTACAGACAAGGGTGTAAGCACAAACTTTATCGCGAACTGTTGCAGTTCAGCAGCAGGGATTTCTTGATGTTCTCTCTTTTCTTATTCACTTGTAAGGAACTACTTTCATAAATTTAAGTCATATGAAGGTTTCTTCTTTTCGGTAACGTTTTCCTGTTTACTAGGCAAACTTTCTAATTTTTGTGTGAACTTTGTTTTATGGTGGGTTTATTTCTCAATTTTTGAATGCTCTAAGGTTTTCCAAATGCCATTATTGTAAATAAATGATTCTGATTTCTTTGAACAAAGCTTGATTCCCATCAAGTATTCGTACAGCAAAGGTGTATTCAACTATGTTGGACAATGTTTGATCCGTTTGATTGATGCAAACCTGATCTCTTGAACATATATCTGTAGGTAGGTCCCATAGTGTAATGGTTAGCACTCTGGATTCTGAATCGAGCGATCCGAGTTCAAATCTCGGTGGGACCTTGCAATGGTACGCTTCCTCTTCCCTCCGAAATATTTTATTTTATTCTTTTCATTAAGCTAAATACATCCCTCCCCCCCACTCCCAATTTAATCAAAACAATCCTGATGATTTGATGTAATCGTTTTTTATTTTTGTCGAACATTGTCAAATGGAGATCTGCGAAAAATATGGGCTCGGTTTTCGAAAGTGGTTAAACGTAAATGAAACGTTAACCAAGGGTGACCTTGTGCGTGCAAGGCTCTTTCAAAAGCTTATTTGAAAGTCATTGTAAAGACAAACTGACAAGAAAAAGAAAAACAACAACAAACAAAAAATGCAAAAAAAAAAACTAAGAATTATGAATATGTCTTTATTGATTAATTGTATAATTGGTTCCCAGGTTGACGCCTTTCCTAAACAGGGTGCTAGTTTTGAGATTCTTGCCTATTCAACGTAAATTGAAGAATTCATAAGGTCATTATTTACTTGACGTAGAGTATGAAATGGTGCCCCTTTTATGTCCTTGTTGTGTCTTGGGTCTCGCTATGCTCATAAGGCTACCGCTGTTTCTCTGCATGCATGGTTCTCGGTAGGGACACCCATACACAAGTGACTGGATCGACCATGGAACCTTAAAGGGGAAAGATCGTGATGTTTTACCACTTAGGGTTCAGAAAAAATTGTGAAAACACAGAACGTTTTAGTACTAATGAGCATATTTATAAACATATTTATAAACAGACAGTGCGTACGTAGCTTAACTCACTCTGTTAAAAACAGTACAGTATTATTATATTTAATTTTTGATTGGGTGATTTAATTCTTATGAAAAATAATGAATGAGTGGCTGGTCTTCGATGGTCTGGGCTAACAATGTGGTTTTTTCAAGCAGTTGCAGATTGTTTAAATTATCAATTGGTAAATAAACAGAATAAAATAAAATCTATGCACCATTGACTCTTATAGAGCCTGTTGTTTTGTGACAAGATCCTACTGTTATTGGCATCACTCATCAAGGGAAAAAAGTTACAGCAGAATCAGATCAAACTTCATTGATGATTAACAAAAGGAAACATATCGGTAAAACAAAATACAAAGCTCTCCGTGAAGAGGAAAAAATTAAAAACATTTTTTTTAATAAAACAACAACAACAACAACAACAACAAGCAAAAAGCGTCAACTGCCACGAGATCTCCAGTCCGTGGCCGTGACCGGTGGTCCCATGGTGTAATGGTTAGCACTCTGGACTTTGAATCCAGCGATCTGAGTTCAAATCTCGGTGGGACCTCCACCTAACCTTTTCTTTTTTTAATCAAGGAAGTTGTCTTTGAGCGGATTTAGTTCTGATACTAATATTCTTCTATTTGTTTTTTTTTTCATTTAAGTGCAATGGGACATTTTCACGTGCATGCTCTCGTTTTATTTCAATACCAGAATAACTATTTAAGCCTCCTTTTGTTACTGCGCATACGTTCTGCGCATCTCGCGATATTCAAGTTTCTTAAGGAATTTGCCAACTAATACAAAAATATTTTTGTGCGGTTTATGACTATGTGGAAAAAATAGATCTTAGCACGGGCTATCAGAATCCAAAAAGAAAATTGGGTTTACCAGGTAACCACGCATTTTTCAGAGATAATTGAGCTTAAATTTGGAAAGAAATTGCCATACATTCTTTGTATTTTAACGCTTTTTTAGAATTATCGTTGCTAAATTATCGCTGAAAAATGCGTGGTTAACCAAATTTTTCCTTTTGGATTCCAATAACCCTTGATAAGATCTACTTTTTCCCCCTAGTCATAACCTTTGCAAAAATACTTCTGAATTAGGAGGCACCGTGCTTAATTTAATTTTTTTCCAATCTCCACCAAGAGGGTCCCCTGGTGTAATGGTTAGCGCTCTGGACTCTAAATCCAGCGATCCGAGTTCAAATCTCGGTGGGACCTTTACCTAACCTTTCCTTTCCAAAGTTGACTATTAATGTATTTTTTTAATCAAGCAAGTTGTTTTTGAGCGGCTTTAGTTTTGATGCTAATATTTATCTAGTTTTTTTTTCGTTTAAGTGCCACGTAACATTTTAATATGAATATACTCGTTTTATTTCAATACCAGCATATCTACTTGGAATTTATTCACCAAGTTCCACCAGGTGGGTCCTATGGTGTAATGGTGAGCACTCTGGACTCTGAATGCAGCGATCCCACTTCATATCTCGGTGGGACCTTGGTACGGTATGCTTCTGTTATTGAGAAGCGTATTTTTGCTTTAATTTTTCGAAATATTTGTTTTCTATCCTATCACCACAGTACACTAAATTAAATTCAGAGGATGTTACACGGCAGCACAAAGATATGAATTTTATCTTCGATGATGAAAACATCCTTTTTACCACGAAAAAATGAAATTCATATCTTGGAGCCGCAGTGTAATTTTCAGTTTTGTTGTGTGGACAAGGATATAGCACAAACTGTATCGCGAAATTTTGCAGTTCGGCAGCAGAAATTTCTTGAAGTTCTTGAATAATTTGAGGTTTCTTCTTCTTGTTAACGTTTTCCTGTTTACAAAGGAAACTTTCTAATTTTAGTGTGAATTTTGCTTTATGATGGGTTCATTTCTCAATTTTTGAACGCTGTAATGTTTTTCCAAATGATTCTGATTCCGTTTGAACAAAGCTTGATTGCTATCAAACATTTTTACAGCAAAGTTGCATTCAACAATGTTTGATCTGTTTAGCTGAGGCCTGATAATGGCACCTAAATCTCCACATAATATCCCCAACGGGAGGTCCCATGGTGTAATGGTAAGCACTCTGGACTCTGAATCCAGCGATCCGAGTTCGAATCTCGGTGGGACCTTGCAATGGTGCGCGAAACAACTCTTTTTGCTTCAATTTTATTAATCTATTAATTACGCTACATATATTAAGTAACTAGACAGTTGTCTCGCCGCCTAATTCGCTCAAAATAAAAACTTTGAATGCAGGGAACCACACAACGCAAAATAAAACTCAGGTGGTACTTCTTATTGCCCGGTCTCGTTTTGTTGAGATGCTCGTACCAGACGTCACTGTAACGTGTAAGTAAACTGTTTTGAACGCAAGGCACACTTTTAATCAGGCCAATATTTCAACTAGTACAACTAGTCGTCTTCAGGGCCAGTGCTAAACTGAAGGATATAAGGACTCTAATATTTAAATTTAAACGTAGACAAAAGTAGTTATTTTTTAGCTAGTATACATGACAAAAACGTTTGTGACAGTCTGACAGTGTATATGATAATAAATAAATGTGAAATTACTAAAAGATTAAAAGGTGAAAAGATAAGTAAAAGATACATAAAATGGCATGGCATGGCATTAATGTAAGGTACAAACGAGGCTAATAGACTGATACTGTATAAACAACTGAGAGGTTATTTTGAAAACACATGGTCAGGGAAGATTGTCAAATGGAGATCTGTGAAAAATCTTGGGCTCACTTTTCGAAAGTCGTTAATCTTAAATAAAACCTTTCCCGAGGGTGAATTTTTTTCGTACAAAGCTCTTTCAAAGGCTTATTTTAAATTCATTGTAAAGATAAAGTGAAGGGAAAACGAAAAAGCAACGACAAACAAAAACAAAACAAAACAGAACAAAAACCCTCTGAATGTCTTTATTGATTAATTGTACAGTTGATTGCCACGTTGACGCCAATCCCAAACAGGGTGCTGAGCGAGATGTTAGTTTAGAGAGGCCTTGTGAAAGAAGGAGACGCGGCTCTTTGCTTTTCGTTTTCTCCTTCCCATGACGCCTCGCGCTCGCGATTCACGCTCGTTTCCAGTCGCCCGCGCTATCAATTGTTCAAAGGCGAAGGGCCTGTGGAGGAGGCAGCAGAGGCCTATATATAATGGTCAACCTCGGTCCCAGGACATTTCCCTTTTTAAAAATTCGAAAAAGGGAAAACGAGGAAAAAAAAGGTACCTAAATTCTTAGCAGTTATATCTGACCGGTGGTCCCATGGTGTAATGGTTAGCATTCTGGACACTGAATCCAGCGATCCGAGTACAAATCCAACCTAACTTTTTCTTTTTCTAAAGTTGACTGTGCATTTTTATAGATTAATGCAAGTTGTTTTTTAGCAGATTTAGTTCTGATACTAATATCTTTCTATTTTTTTTCTGTTTAAGTGCCATGTGACATTTCTATTTGCATACTTTCGTTTTGTTTAGATCAGTTCCACCAGTTGGGTCCCATGGTTTAATGGTTAGCACTCTGGACTCTGAATCCAGCGATCCGAGTTCAAATCTCGGTGGAACCTTGCAATGGTACGCTTCCTCTTCCCTCCGGTTTTATTTTATTCTTTTCATTACGCTAAATACATTAAGTATTTAGACTGTTACCTCTATGCCCCCCCCCCCCTCTTCCCAATTTACTCAAACCAATCCTGATGATTTGATGTAATCGTTTTTTATGTTTGTCGAACATTGTCAAATGGAGATCTGCGAAAAATATGGGCTCGGTTTTCGAAAGTGGTTAAACCTAAATGAAACGTCAACCAAAGATGGCTTTGTGCGTGCAAGACTCTTTCAAAAGCTTATTTTAAAGTCATTGTAAAGACAAACTGACAGGAAAAAGAAAAAACAACAACAAACAAAAACGCAAAAAAACACTAAGAATTCTGAATATGTCTTATTGATTAGTTGTATAATTGGTTCCCTGGTTGACGCCAATCCTAAACAAGGTGCTAGTTTTGAGATTCTTGCCTATTCAACGCAAATTGAAGAATTCATAAGGTCATTCTTTACTTGACGTAGAGTATGAATCGGCGTCGCTTTTATGTCCTTGTTGGGTCTTGGGTATCGCTATGCTCATAAGGCTACCGCTGTTTCTCTGCATGCATGGTTCTCGGTGGGGACACCCATACACAAGTGACTGGATCGATCATGGAACCTTAAAGGGGAAAGACCGTGATGTTTTACCACTTAGGGTTTAGGAAAATTGTGAAAACACAGAACGTTTTAGTACTGATGAACATATTTAGAAACATATTTATAAACAGACAATGCGTACGTAGCTTAACTCACTCTGTTAAAAACAGTACAGTATTATTATATTTAATTTTTGATTGGGTGATTTAATTCTTATGAAAAATAATGAATGAGTGGCTGGTCTTCGATGGTCTGGGCTAACAGTGTGGTTTTTTCAAGCAGTTACAGATTCTTTAAATTTATCAATTGGTAAATACACAGAATAGAATAAAATCTATGCTTCATTGATTCTTTTAGAGCCTGTTGTTTTGTGACAAGATCCTACTGTTATTGGCATCGCTCACCAAGGGAAAAAAGTTACGGCAGAATAAACTAAAATACAAAGCTCTCCGTGCAGAGGAAAAAAAATTGAAAACATTTTTTTTATAAAACAACAACAACAACAACAACAAAAAGCAAAAAGCGCCAACTGCCACGAGATCTCCAGTCCGTGGGACGGTTGTTTATTTTTGTCAAACATTGTTAAATAGAGATCTGGAAAAACCCTTGGGCTTGGTTTTCGAAAGTCGTTAATCTTAAATAAAACGTTTCCTGAGGGTGAACTTTTTCGTGCAAAGCTTTTTCAAAAGCTTATTTTAAATTCATTGTAAAGATAGAGTGAAAGGAAAAAGAAAAGCACAACAAAACAAAATAAAAACCTTCTGAATATGTCTTTATTGATTAGTTTTGTATTTGGTACCCAGGTTGACGCCAATCCTAAACAGGGTGCTGAGTGATATGTTAGTTTTGAGAGGCTCAGACGTTTTCTCCTTCCCAGAAGGGCCTGGAGCTCGCGCTGCGCTGGTGTAATGGTTAGCACTCTGGACTTTGAATCCAGCGATCCGAGTTCAAATCTCGGTGGGACCTTTACCTAACCTTTTCTTTCCAAAGTTGACAATTAATGCATTTTTTTAAAATCAAGCAAGTTGTTTTTGAGCGGCTTTAGTTTTGATACTAATATTTTTCTAGTTTTTTTTTCGTTTCAGTGCCATGTGACATTTTAATATGAATATACTCGTTTTATTTCAATACCAGCATATCTAACTGGAATTTATTCACCAAGTTTCACCAGGTTGGTCCTATGGTGAAATGGTTAGCACTCTGTACTCTGAATCCAGCGATCTGAGTTCAAATCTCGGTGGGACCTTGCAAGGCGCGCTTCATCGCGAGACAATCTTTTATTTACTTTAATTTCTCGAAATATTTTTAATTTTATTCTAATTGCGCTAAATAAATTAAATAATTGGACAGTTACCTCTATCCCCTAATTTACTCAAAACATTGGATGATTGGATGTAATCCTTTTTATCTCTTGACTGTATTGTGAGCAGATCGCTGCGGTTATATTCGTAAGCAGTCAAGTAGATTCCGTGTTGTTCGTGTGCTGTTCAGTATTCCCGAGAGAGTAACTTCGCTGTGTTTTCGGTCCTTGTGGGAGATATTTTCCTTATTTTTAGGCGGTGATGAATGAGGATAACTGGGATGCTGTATGATGACTACAGCATCACGGCTCTTCAAGAAAGTTTCTCATACTATGCTAAGAATGGCCAAAAATCTCAATGCTTTACAATATATCATGAATATAAACAACGGCAGACAAATATATAGCTTCTTTTATTCTTCCAACAAAGCGAACAATAAAATCGATCGACCGATGCTTGAGAGTTCGCAAACATCAAATTCTAGAGTTTTTATAGGTGTTTTGTCTAAATCAGTTCTTCGAATAGCTGGACAGCGATTTATCCGGTGGATAAGAGTGATCCGCTCTTTGAGCAACTTGTGCCTGAACTACAATCATCGTATAAGCATATTTCGCGCATGTTTTGAACTCCCGCCAATATAGCGAGGAAAAAAAAACTTTGAACAGTTTGTTTACAGGCTTATAAGTTGAAATCTCCTGACATCAGTTCTTATGGCGTACGTTAAGTAAAGTTCTTCATTTGCCGAATAAACTGAATTCTCTGAGGCTTCGGAAGCTAAAGACTGTTCCGAATCGTAGAAATACACTTCGGAGGTTTCGCAGTCTTGAGTCAAAACACAAGAAAACGCGACTGAGGTGAGTCTCTGACGTCACGAGCTATTAAATTGCGCAATCACCCCGGAACACGTCTTCAGTAATGGCAGACACATTTTAGGCGTTTTTGGAGCTAAAAAATATTAGGATGGACGGTTACTTGTTCAGTTTTCTGGGTAAATATAGACACAACGCGATATTCTGCGACAGAATTTGGCCGAAATAAACCTACAAATTTTCATCCCAGTGCCACTTTAAAGTGCTCAACGTACGCAGCTTAACTCACTCTGTTAGGTGCCTCTTTTTGTTACTGCGCATACGTTCTGCGGATCTCACGATATTCAGGTTTCTCAAGAAATTTGCCCACTATGTGGAAAGAACAGAAATTAGCAAGGGCTATCAGAATCCAAAAAGAAAATTGGGGGTAACCACTCATTTTTCAGAGATAATTGAGCTTAAATTTGGAAAGAAATTGCCTTATATTCTTTGTATTTTCACGCTTTCTTAGAATTACGGTTGCTTAATTATCTCTGAAAAATGCGTGGTAACCCACATTTTTCTTTTTGGATTCCAATATCCCTTGCTAAGATCTGCTTTTTCCCCACAGTCATAACCTTTGCAAAAATACATCTGTATTAGGCGACACCGTCCTTAAAAACAGTGCAGTATGATTATATTTAATTTTTGCATTGGGTAATTTAATTCTTATGAAAAAAAATGAATGAGTGGCCGGTCTTCGATGGTCTGGGCTAACAACGTGGTTTTTCCAAGCAGTTGCAGATTCTTTAAATTATCAATTGGTAAATACACAGAATAGAATGAAATCTATGCATCATTGACTCTTATAGAGCCTGTTGTTTTGTAACAAGATCCTACTGTTATTGGCATCACTCATCAAGGGAAAAAAGTTGCGGCAGAATCCCATCATTCCTCGCTGATGATTAACAAAATGAAACATATCCGTAAAATAAAACACAAAGGTCTCCGTGCAGAAGGAAAAAAAACATTTTTTCTAATAAACAACAACAAAAAGCAAAAAAGTGCCAACTGCCACGAGATCTCCCGTCCAGGGGACGGTTGTTTATTTTTGTCAAACATTGTCAAATGGAGATCTGCAAAAACTTTGGGCTCGGTTTTCGAAAGCCGTTAATCTTAAATAAAACGTTTCCCGCATGTGAATTTTTTTTCGTGCAAAGCTTTTTTTTAAAAGCTTATTTTAAATTCGTTGTAAAGATAAACTGAAAGGAAAAAGAAAAAAAAACAAAAAAACAAAAACAAAACAAAAAAAACCTTCTGAATATGTCTTTTTTCATAATTTGTTGTATAATTGATTCCCAGGTTGACGCCAATCCCAAACAGGGTGTTGAGTGATATGTTAGTTTTGAGAGGCCTCAGACGGCTCTTCGCTTTCCCTTTTCTCCTTCCCATAAGTGCCTCGAGCTCGCGCTTTGCGCTCGTTTCCAGCCTCCCACGTTCTCGCTGGTTCAAAGGCGAAGGGCCTGTGGAGGAGGCAGCAGAGACCTGATAATGGTACCTAAATCTTTATCGCTCATAGCTGTCCGGTGGTCCCATGGTGTAATGGTCAGCACTCTGGACTTTGAATCCAGCGATCCGAGTTCAAATCTCGGTGGGACCTCCACCTAACCTTTTCTTTCCAAAGTTGACTATTAATGCATTTTTTTTAATCCAGCAAGTTGTTTTTTGAGCGGATTTAGTTCTGATACTAATGTTCTTATATTTGTTTTTTTTTTCGTTTAAGTGCCATGTGACATTTTCACGTGCATACTCTCGTTTTATTTCAATAACAGAATACTCCGGACCTTTGCAGGTGTCCTCCCGTGTCCTCCGGGAAAAAATTCGTATGCGCGCCATTTTAAAGGAAAGCACGGCAAACTATATATTGGTGGAAAGCTTAATAAATGTAGACTTTGGAAAAAATATGAATTGCCAGTTTTTTCTTAATTCACGAAATAAAATGGCAAAAATGGCTGCGAAAATGACCATGCGTCATTCAATCAAACAAATGAATTAATAGGGTACCAAACTTCGGTAGATTTCTGTGAAAATTGGCCTGAACATTCCTTAGATGTTTTAAAAGAAAATGTGTTGGGGATTTTTTAAATTTGTAATATTTAGTTTTGGTACCCTATTAATTCAATTGAATGACACATGGTCATTTTCGTGGTTGTTTGCGATTTTCTTTTGTAGAATTAAAGAAACGGGCAATTCATATTTTCTTCCAAAATCTACATTTATTAAGCTTTCCAACGATATATAGTTTGCCATGCTTTCCTTTAAAATGGCGTGCATACGAACTTTTTTTCCCGAGGACACCTGCGACGGTCCGGAGTAACCTTTAGGACGGTGCCTCCTTTTGTTACTGCGCATACGTTCTGCGCATCTCGGGATATTCAAGTTTCTAAAGGAATTTGCTAACTAATACAAAAATATTTTTGGCCGGCTTATGACTATGTGGAAAAAGCAGATCTTAGCACGGGCTATCAGAATCCAAAAAGAAAATTGAGGGTAACCAGGTAACCACTCATTTTTCAGAGATAATTGAGCTTAAATTTGGAAAGAAATTGCCTTATATTATTTGTATTTTAACGCTTTCTTAGAATTACGGTTGCTTAATTATCTCTGAAAAATGCGTGGTAACCCACATTTTTCTTTTTGGATTCCAATATCCCTTGCTAAGATCTGCTTTTTCCCCACAGTCATAACCTTTGCAAAAATACATCTGTATTAGGCGACACCGTCCTTAAAAACAGTGCAGTATGATTATATTTAATTTTTGCATTGGGTAATTTAATTCTTATGAAAAAAAATGAATGAGTGGCCGGTCTTCGATGGTCTGGGCTAACAACGTGGTTTTTCCAAGCAGTTGCAGATTCTTTAAATTATCAATTGGTAAATACACAGAATAGAATGAAATCTATGCACCATTGACTCTTATAGAGCCTGTTGTTTTGTAACAAGATCCTACTGTTATTGGCATCACTCATCAAGGGAAAAAAGTTGCGGCAGAATCCCATCATTCCTCGCTGATGATTAACAAAATGAAACATATCCGTAAAATAAAACACAAAGGTCTCCGTGCAGAAGGAAAAAAAAACATTTTTTCTAATAAACAACAACAAAAAGCAGAAAGCGCCAACTGCCACGAGATCTCCAGTCCATGGGACGGTTGTTTGTTTTTGTCAAACATTGTCAAATGGAGATCTGCAAAAACTTTGGGCTCGGTTTTCGAAAGTCGTTAATCTTAAATAAAACGTTTCCTGGGGGTGAATTTTTTTTCGTGCAAAGCTGTTTTAAAAGCTTATTTTAAATTCGTTGTAAAGATAAACTGAAAGGAAAAAGAAAAAAAAACAAAAAAACAAAAACAAAACAAAAAAAAACC
Source organism: Siderastrea radians (assembly GCA_964017195.1). NCBI lineage: Eukaryota > Metazoa > Cnidaria > Anthozoa > Scleractinia > Rhizangiidae > Siderastrea > Siderastrea radians. The sequence goes on along the minus strand of OZ024887.1, from coordinate 12,595,877 downwards.
TTCTGAATATGTCTTTTTTCATAATTTGTTGTATAATTGATTCCCAGGTTGACGCCAATCCCAAACAGGGTGTTGAGTGATATGTTAGCTTTGAGAGGCCTCAGACGGCTCTTCGCTTTCCCTTTTCTCCTTCCCATAAGTGCCTCGAGCTCGCGCTTTGCGCTCGTTTCCAGCCTCCCACGTTCTCGCTGGTTCAAAGGCGAAGGGCCTGTGGAGGAGGCAGCAGAGACCTGATAATGGTACCTAAATCTTTATCGCTCATAGCTGTCCGGTGGTCCCATGGTGTAATGGTCAGCACTCTGGACTTTGAATCCAGCGATCCGAGTTCAAATCTCGGTGGGACCTCCACCTAACCTTTTCTTTCCAAAGTTGACTATTAATGCATTTTTTTTGATCAAGCAAGTTGTTTTTGAGCGGATTTAGTTCTGATCCTAATATTCTTTTTTCGTTGAAGTGCCATGTGACATTTTCACGTGCATACTCTCGTTTTATTTCAATAACAGAATACTTATTTAAGGTTACTCCGGACCTTTGCGGGTGTCCTCCCGTGTACTCCGGGAAAAAATTCGTATGCGCGCCATTTTAAAGAAAAGCAAGGCAAACTATATATAGTTGGAAAGCTTGATAAATGTAGATTTCGGAAAATATATGAATTGCCAGTTTTTTTCTTAATTCCACGAAACAAAATTGCAAAAATGACCGCGAAAATGACCATGTGTCATTCAATCAAACAAATGAATTAATAGGGTACCAAACTTCGGCAGAGATTTCTGTGAAAATTGGCCTGAACATTCCTTAGATGTTTTGAAACAAAAGTGTATTGGGGATTTTTTAAATTTGTAATATTTCACCCGTGGCGATCTTCAAAGCAATGCCCATCGCGCATTCTTTGCTGCTCGAACTTCACAGATTAATTAAAAAATAACCAGTCAGAATATCGAAAAATGCTGACACACTTTTGATGAATTATCCTTTGTGATTAACACTGTGCAGTTATTTTGCCAATGCGCTTGGATTTGATACCCATATTAATTCAATTGAATGACACATGGTCATTTTCGTGGTTGTTTGCGATTTTCTTTTGTGCAATTAAAGAAACCGGCAATTCATATTTTTTCCAACATTTACATTTATTAAGCTTTCCAACGATATATAGTTTGTCATGCTTTTCTTTAAAATGGCGTGCATACGAACTTTTTTTCCCAGGCACACCTGCGAAGGTCCGGAGTAACCTTTAGGACGGTGCCTCCTTTTGTTACTGCGCATACGTTCTGCGCATCTCGGGATATTCAAGTTTCTTAAGGAATTTGCCAGCTAATACAAAAATATTTTTGGGCGGCTTATGACTATGTGGAAAAAGCAGATCTTAGCACGGGCTATCAGAATCCAAAAAGAAAATTGAGGGTAACCAGGTAACCACGCATTTTTCAGAGATAATTGAGCTTAAATTTGGAAAGAAATTGCTATACATTCTTTGTATTTTAACGCTTTTTTAGAATTATCGTTGCTAAATTATCTCTGAAAAATGCGTGGTTAACCAAGTTTTCTTTTTGGATTCCAATAACCCTTGATAAGATCTACTTTTTCCCTCTAGTCATAACCTTTGCAAAAATACCTCTGAATTAGGAGACACCGTCCTTAATTTAATTAAATGTGCTTCCTAGCGAGACAAGCTTTTTTGCTTCAATTTCTCAAAGTCTTTTATTTTAATTTGTTAATTACGCTAAATATAATAAGTAATTAGGCAGTTACCTCTAGAGCCGCCTAATTCACTCAAAATAAAAACTTTGAATGCAGGGAGCCACACAGCGCAAAATAAAACTCAGGCGGTACTTCTTATTGCCCGGTCTCGTTTTGTAACGTGTAAATAAACTGTTTTGAATGCAAGGTTGGCACTTCGGCAAAACAGAGGACACTTTTAATCAGGCCAATCCTTTAACTTGTACAACTAACCCTCTTCAGAGCCAGTGCTAAACTGAAGGATATAAGGGCTCTAATATTTAAATTTAAACGAAAACGAAAATAGAATGGTTAACTAGTATACACGACAAAAATGTTTGTGGCAGTGTATATGATAATAAATAAATGTGAAATAACTAAAAGGCTAAAAGGTTAAAAATATGTAGTAGCTACATAAAAAACGTGACATTAATGCTACAAAGGGCGCTAATAGACTGATACATACGTGTATAAACAAGGAGGTTAGTTGAAATATTGCCACTCAAACTGCTAGAGGATTGAATGTAATCCTTTGTTATTTTTGTCAAGAGATTGTCAAATGGAGATCTGCGAAGAATCGTGGGCTCAGTTTTCGAAAGTCGTCAATCCTAAATAAAACGTTTCCTGAGGGTGATTTTTCTTTCATGCAAAGCTTTTTCAAAAACATATTTTAAATTCATTGTAAAGATAAAGTGAAAGGAAAAAGGAAAAAAAAACATGTGTCTTTATTGATTAGTTGAATATGTCTTTATTGATTAGTTGTGTATTTGGTACCCAGGTTGACGCCAGTCTTAAATAGGGTGCTGAGTGATATGTTAGTTTTGAGAGGCTCAGACGGCTCTTTGCTTTCCGTTTTCTCCTTCCCATAAGCGCCTCCAGCTCACGCTGCGCGCTCGTTTCCAGCCGCCCGCGTTCTCGCTGGCTCAAAGGCGAAGGGCCTGTGGAGGAGGTCTAATAATGGTACCTAAATCTTTAGCGCTCATAGCTGTCCGGTGGTCCCATGGTGTAATGGTTAGCACTCTGGACTTTGAATCCAGCGATCCGAGTTCTAATCTCGGTGGGACCTTCACCAAACCTTTTCTTTTCAAAGTTGACTATTAATGTATTTTTTAAATCACTTAAGTTGTTTTTGAGCGGATTTAGTTCTGATACTAGTATTTTCCTAGTTGTTTTTTTTTGTTTAAGTGCCATGTGAAATTTTCACGTGCATACTCTCGTTTTATTTCAATATCACAATATCTATTTGATTTACATTTGTAACGAATTTCTTTGTGTGGGTCCCATGGTGTAATGGTTAGCACTCTGGACTCTGAATCCAGCAATCCGAGTTCAAATCTTGGTGAGACCTTTACCTAACCTTTTCTTTCTAAAGTTGACTATTAATGCATTTTTTTTAATCAAGCAAGTTGTTTTTGAGCAGCTTTAGTTTTGACACTAATATTTTTCTAGTTTTTTTTTCGTTTAAGTGTCACGTGACATTTTAATATGAATATACTCGTTTTATTTCAATACCAGCATATCTAATTGGAATTTATTCACCAAGTTCCACCAGGTTGGTCCTATGGTGTAATTGTTAGCACTTTGGACTCTGAATCCAGCGATCCGAGTTCAAATCTCGGTGGGACCTTGGTATGGTATCCTTCTTTTTTTGAGAAGCTTATTTTTGTATCAATTTTTCGAAATATTTGTTTTCTATCCTATCACCACAGTACACTAAATTAAATTCAGAGGATGTTACACGGCAGCACAAAGATATGAATTTTATGTTCGAGTGATGAAAACATACTTTTTATTACGAATAAATGAAATTCATATCTTGGAGCCGCAGTGTAATTTTCAGTTTTGTTACGGTGGACAAGGGTGTAGCACAAACTGTATCGCGAACTTTTGCAGTTCGGCAGCAGAAATTTCTTGAAGTTCTTGAATAATTTGAGGTTTCTTCTTTTTGTTAACGTTTTCCTATTGAAAAAGGAAACTTCCTAATTTTAGTGTGAACTTTGTTTTATGATGGGTTCATTTCTCAATTTTTGAACGCTGTAATGTTTTTCCAAATGATTCTGATTCCGTTTGAACAGGGCTTGATTGCTATCAAACATTCTTACAGCAAAGTTGCATTCAACAATGTTTGATCTGTTTGGCTGAGACCTGATAATGGCACCTAAATCTCCACATATTATCCCCAACGGGAGGTCCCATGGTGTAATGGTTAGCACTCTGGCCCCGGTTCCTGGAAAGCCGATTAGCGTTAATCGAGGATTAAATCTCGCTAATCCAGGATGAAAATTTATCCTTCGGGTAGATTCTGTTCCTGAAAGCACGATTAACACTAACCAAGTGATAAACGAGGGGTTAAATTTAATCCACCTAGCGAGGTCGATTAACTCACTAATCGGGGCAAAAACTTGATCAAAACAAACAAAATGGCGCACTTAAATTTTTCGATATTGTCAGTTTAATTGAGTAAGGAAAAAGAAAGAAGGCAATTTATGCTAGGTAAATTACTCTCAGCAACTTAAGTAACAAATAATTTTGTTGTCGGCACAAATTTGAGAGGTAATCGACTGAGTTTTGGGTGCAAAAACATGCAGCGAAATGTGATGGAGCAAAAAAGACCACAAACACGCAAATCGTGTCGTCGAGTTTTCGATTTTTGTATATATTATAAAACACTATTAAACAATTCCATCAATAGCTCTATAAAATTCTATTAAACAGTAACTCTGGAAATTTGGCTTCAGTAAATAGGATCTTCGCAAAGCAGTAAGCTTATGATAAAGCGAAACTGAAAACCATGAATTTTGAAGCCATCTTTCATCACAAGCGATAGCGCGAATAATCAACTTTTCACGGAACAAGTTGCCGGTTTTAGGTTTCTACGGATGAAGAATTATTGAATGAAATAAACTATTTATGGCAATTTTGCAAATGCAGAAGGAGATGTTTTATTGAAATAACTTAAATATAAGACAAAAAGGTTGACGATTAATTAAAGCGAAGTTGTTGTCGTTCTCAATTAAACAATGCAGACACTGAAACAGAGGTTTTTCACTGATTTACTGAACCAAAACAAAATGTCAGATTTCTGTACCCTGGTACCAGGCGAACGTAACAAAGCAGATAAGATACAAATATCAAAGACAATTATTCGGCACAAATCAGTACTTTATTGTTAACATTTTTCAGAGAGGCAAGTCTTGCTTTGGTTATAAGCCCCCTTCTACATATAGTTTTCCTTGTTTCCTTAATATTAAGCACTCTCACAGAACACTGCGAAGATGAACTCTGAGCTTCTGTTTTGTGACGTTCCGGTGACGTTCATGTTGTAACAGTTTTGATTTTGTTGTTAAAATTGACAGAAATGAATTCGATTTATTATGACATTTTAAAGGTTAATTAAAAACTGGCTAATTAAAAATGTATTTCGATCAACACTGTAGTAGCTTATTTGGAAATGTTTTTTTTATTCCGCTCATAACCCCCCAGATATAAGCCCCTGCATTTATAAGCCCACCCAAAACCCCTTAGAAAGTTGTATAAGCCCAGGGCTTATAAGTGGCAGTTTACAGTAAAAAAATAGTTTCGATTGCTGAAAGAATCAAGAGGTAGAGAACTCACCGATTTTCACATATAGCTCACATTTCACCTCGAATCAGCATCACTTTGCACTGAACCGTGATTTCCACTTTGCTTTTCTTTGAGGAAAGGTTTGAAGTTTTGTTTTGTCACAACCAGATAACGGGCAAATCGTACCGCGATCAAATATCGACAATAGACTACAACAGGTATCGATCGGTAAAACGAGTATCGGAGTCAACTTTTTTCTCCCGCTCTGTCGTTTTCCTGCGCTTTTATATGCTGGTAACCTGTTTAACCGGTTTGATATGAGTTTAACCGAGGGATAGTTAAACGAGGGATAACTCTGCTTTCAGGAACGCCTTTTTATCCCTGGATTAGTTATTCTAAAGATAAGGAATTTAATCGTGGATTAACTGCTAATCGGGGGATAGTTTAATCGGCTTTCCAGGAACCGGGGCCGGGACTCTGAATCCAGCGATCCGAGTTCAAATCTCGGTGGGACCTTGCAATGGTGCGCGAAACAACTTTTTTTTGCTTCAATTTTTTAATCTATTAATTACGCTACATATATTAAGTTATTAGACAGTTATCTCGCCGCCTAATTCCCTCAAAATAAGAACTTTGAATGCAGGGAACCACACAACGCAAAATAAAACTCAGGCGGTACTTCTTTTTGCCCGGCTCGTTTTGTTGAGATGCTCGTACCAGACGTCACTGTAACGTGTAAGTAAACTGTTTTGAACGCAAGGCACACTTTTAATCAGGCCAATATTTCAACTAGTACAACTAGTCTTCTTCACGGCCAGTGCTAAACTGAAGGATATAAGGACTCTAATATTTAAATTTAAACGTAAACGAAAGTAGTTATTTTTTAGCTAGTATACATGACAAAAACGTTTGTGACAGTCTGACAGTGTATATGATAATAAATAAATGTGAAATTACTAAAAGATTAAAAGGTTAAAAGATAAGTAAAAGATACATAAAATGGCATGGCATGGCATTAATGTAAGGTACAAACGAGGCTAATAGACTGATACTGTATAAACAACTGAGAGGTTATTTTGAAAACACATGGTCAGGGAAGATTGTCAAATGGAGATCTGTGAAAAATCTTGGGCTCAGTTTTCGAAAGTCGTTAATCTTAAATAAAACCTTTCCCGATGGTGAATTTTTTTCGTGCAAAGCTCTTTCAAAAGCTTATTATAAATTCATTGTAAAGATAAACTGAAGGGAAAATGAAAAAACAACAACAAGCAAAAACAAAACAAAACGGAATAAAAACCCTCTGAATGTCTTTATTGATTAATTGTACAATCGATTCCAACGTTGACGCCAATCCAAAACAGGGTGCTGGGCGAGATGTTAGTTTTGAGAGGCCTTGTGAAAGAAGGAGACACGGCTCTTCGCTTTTCGTTTTCTCCTTCCCATGACGACTCGCGCTTCTGCTTCACGCTCGTTTCCAGTCTCCCGCGCTATCAATTGTTCAAAGGCGAAGGGCCTGTGGAGGAGGCAGCAGAGGCCTATATATAATGGTCAACCTCTTTCCCAGGACTTCTCCTTTTTAAAAATTCGAAAAAGGGAAAACGAGGGAAAAAAGGTACCTAAATTCTTAGCATTTATATCTGAACGGTGGCGTAATGGTTAGCACTCTGGACCCGGAATCCAGCGATCCGAGTACAAATCCAACCTAACCTTTTCTTTTCGCAAAGTTGACTGTGCATTTTTATAAATCAATGCAAGTTGTTTATTAGCGGATTTAGTTCTGATACTAATATCTTTCTAATTTTTTTTGTTTAAGTGCCATGTGATATTCTATTTGCATACTCTCGTTTTGTTTAATTTATATTTATTCTAGATCAGTTCCACCAGGTGGGTCCCATGGTGTAATGGTTAGCACTCTGGACTCTGAATCCAGCGATCCGAGTTCAAATCTCGGTGGGACCTTGATATGGTATGCTTCCGTTATTGGGAAGCGTATTTTTTTTGCTTAATTTTTATGAAATATTTTTATACTAATATATTCATTACACTCAATTAAATTTAGAGGATATTACATGGCGGAGCAAAGAGTGGTTAGAACATATATATTATTTCGAGAAAATAAAATTCATATTTACAAGCCACATTGTAATTACCTTTCTGTTATACAGACAAGGGTGTAAGCACAAACTTTATCGCGAACTGTTGCAGTTCAGCAGCAGGGATTTCTTGAAGTTCTCTCTTTTCTTATTCACTTGCAAGGAACTACTTCAATAAATTTAAGTCATATGAAGGTTTCTTCTTTTCGGTAACGTTTTCCTGTTTACTAGGCAAACTTCCTAATTTTTGTGTGAACCTTGTTTTATGGTGGGTTTATTTCTCAATTTTTGAATGCTCTAAGGTTTTCCAAATGCAATTAATATAAATAAATGATTCTGATTTCTTTGAACAAAGCTTGATTCTCATCAAGTATTCGTACAGCAAAAGTGTATTCAACTATGTTGGACAATGTTTAATCCGTTTGATTGATGAAAACGTGATCTCTCAAACATATATCTGTAGATGGGTCCCATGGTGTAATGGTTAGCACTCTGGACTCTGAATCCAGCGATCCGAGTTCAAATCTCGGTGGGACCTTGCAATGGTACGCTTCCTCTTCCCTCCGAAATATTTTATTTTATTCTTTTCATTGCGCTAAATACATTAAGTATTTAGACTGTTACCTCTATGCCCCCCCTCCCCTCCCCTCATAAAGTCATTATTTGCTTGACGTAGAGTATGAAACGGCGTCGCTTTTATGTCCTTGTTGGGTCTTGGGTCTCGCTATACTCATAAGGCTACCGCTGTTTCTCTGCATGCATGGTTCTTGGTGGGGACACCCATACACAAGTGACTGGATCGATCATGGAACCTTAAAGGGGAAAGACCGTGATGTTTTACCACTTAGGGTTTAGGAAAATTGTGAAAACACAGAACGTTTTAGTACTGATGAACATATTTGTAAACAGACAGTGCAATGCTTACATACACAAATACAACCCATTGCATTCTCGCTTTACATGGTCTTCGAAAGTTTTTCAATAGGATATTCATAGTTGAAGAATTCTCTCGTGTCTAGCTATTTTCATGAACTCGTTTGATTACACAGGTAATATATTTGGCCATCGGCATGAAGTAATAAATTTCTCTAATAACTTTAGAGGACTGAGGACCCATGGGTGGAGTCACTTTATGTAAAAGAGGTGGCATTGTCGTCATTTACAGCCGCCAAAACACTCTTGAAGAAAGACTTAGCATGATGCCATCTACTGACTACTGAACAAAAATAAAAAACAATTACATCAAATCATCAGGATTGGTTTGAGTAAATTGGGAGGGGGGGGGGCATTGAGGTAACAGTCTAAATACTTAATGTATTTAGCGTAATGAAAAGAATAAAATAAAATATTTCGGAGGGAAGAGGAAGCGTACCATTGCAAGGTCCCACCGAGACTTGAACTCGGATCGCTTGATTCAGATTTCAGAGTGCTAACCATTACACCATGGGACCCACCTACAGATATATGTTCGAGAGATCAGGTTTGCATCAATCAAACGGATCAAACATTGTCCAACATAGTAGAATACACTTGCTGTTAAAGTATTCCGAGATCCCACCGGGCCGAATGAATCCCGTTAAGGACATACTGTTGTTTATCTGCCTAAACGAGCCACCAGTGTCTTAATTAATGTTCTAAGATCCCACCAAATTAAGACTGATTGTAGAATTAATGCCTTCCCAAATTACAGAAACTCAGTTTGTAATATACCCTTCGGGTGGTTATTTCCAAGTGTTTTTGCATACTAAGAAAAGAAAGGAGAACTGTAGACGACACTGTCTTATTTGTTTTTTTGGCACTCTGAATGTACAGTCTATGCTAAAGATAATTCGAATAGATTAAACGCAGTTATTCTTTCAGCCAATTCAAATACACGTTTAGGCCAATGGTAAAACGTTCTTGGTATGCGTAGGTTCTACTTTCTCTAATTCGTGCAGGTGTTTTGGTGTAAAGCGGTCTTGTATTGCTGGATATACGACCGTTTCCGAAACCTATGACGTCTATATTTATATATGAATATAGCTTTTATATTCCTTTGAAATAGGAAATAGGAAATTCAATGCAATTCAATTCAATTTTATTTAAACACGGTAAAATTCATCAGGAAATAGAAATACATTCAATAAATAATAACAAAGCATAAAATATCCAAGACATGCTAAAAAGACTAATCTTAAGCAATACATCCAATCTTAAACATTACAATACTAACTAAACCTGTTCTCCATGAATGCCGTGTCTCAAATTTAAAAATGACAGGGCAGGCTGCTCCAGAGAGTTACGCCGCTATAACTTAAGCTGGTTTTCAAATAATTAGTTCGAGGGAATTGGACGACTAGTTTGTTTACAGAGTCCCAGAGAAAAGGGAAATGGTATTTGCAGTAGATAAAAAGGTTTTGTTAAACGTGTAGAATCATTTGTCCCTCGTCATATTATATTTGATGAAAAAAATAAGACTATACCTATATACATGTATTGTACAAATGAAAGAGATTTTGAGCACAGGTCTAGGTGTGCAACGTTTAGACTAATGATGAGTCGTTTTTGTTAGGCGGTGCTTCTTCTCGTTCTCGCAGATGTTTATCTGTAAGATGGTCCGCCCACTTTACGTTGATCACTCAGAGCTAACTCCTATTTCTTTCAACCGTTATTCTTTCATGAAGGGGAATCTTAAGCTTTTCGTCCTTGCCGTTTTTAGAACTAGCCGTAAAGAAACATTACTCTGGCGGCTTGCATTTTCGACGCTTAAGGGGTGGAAGTTTAATTACAGTAGTCTGACGTAGATATGAATAACAAACACTAACAAAGCGGCTTTTTTCCTCAAATCCCCCTTCATTTTACATTGTTTGTTTTAAATTTTACATGTACCTACATTTAATCATTCAAAATCCTGCTTGATGCAAATTTTCAATAGTGGAAAGCTAAAAAGGACTCTTTTTACGGCCTTTCTAAACTCCCTTATTCTCATACAATAGATAAAGGGATTAAAAGCTGAGTTGCTAAATTCAGCCAGTGCTCCCCAAAACCAATAACCGTTCATTTTCAGTTTCTTGCAAGGATCAGAGCAAAAAAACTGAAGCAGTGATATAACCAAACTTGGAGTCCAGCAAATCAAAAACACACCTATGACTATGCCGATGGTGAACGCGGCTTTACGGTTTTTGAGTTGCGCAATAGCCTCGTCTGGATTGAAAGTTTCCTCCATCGTAATTCTTCTAATCTGAAGCCGAGCTGCCTTCAGTATATAGCAATAACAGACAGAGATGAGTATTGAAGGTAAAATGACTGTAATAGCTGTAGCTGCAATCCAGAGTTTTGGTAAATGGAATGTATCTGTGATGACAAGTCGTAAACACGCAAAAACGATAGAAAAGATCCAGATTGGAATAAGAATGTTTCGAACACGATTCCAAGTCATAATCTCATTGTAGCGAATGTTTGTTATTGCTATATACCGATCAACGCTGACTGAGCACAAACTGAAAGTCGTTGCAACTATAGTTTGCATAGTCAAGACCTCTATGGCTGTTGAAAGATTGTTGTCGCTTTCCCAGATATTCTTAACACTCTTTGCAACCCACAAAGGATTCATAATAAGCCCCACCGCAAAGTCAGCAACACCCAGTGACGCAATAAACGCACTTGAAACAGTCCTTTGACTTGAAACTTGATAAATGGCTGCCAAAATGAGAGCATTACCAAAAGTTGAAGCCAACGCAAGCACTGTGTTGAAAGTAGTTAAAACGACAATCTCTATGTCATTGAGTGCCCCAGAACATTCATTAGTCAATGCTGTACTCGTAGAATTCATGTTTTACCAAGTGCTCGTCTGTCGAAAGGAAAATATCGGTGTCTGAGGCTTTCGTCTGTAGTTCTCTTAGTACTGTCGTTTCCTGAAGAGAAGCGAAACGAGAAAGATTACAGCCAGAATACTGACGTGATGTTTGAACGGTTGAGATCAATTCTACCGTGGCTTCTAATCACCGGACCTACGTCTTAACAAACTAGGAGAGCTGTTTCACATAATTAATTACATAATGACTTCAAATTAGTCTGTCTGGATTTTCTTCTTTTTTTCCCCTTTTTGACGTTATGAATAAATTAATTTCTAATTTAAGCTTTTTTCAGCAATTTACTCGTTGCTTTCACGAAGTGTCAGTTTTTTTTCTTGTAATTACATAATTGCATCGCATGAACGAAACTATAATGGTTTTATACGACAGTTTTCTTTTATTCATGAGCTAAGAAAACGTGCAGTGTCTAATAGTTTCTTCAGACAGTTTGAATATGGATAAATATTTGTCAGTGGGCATGTATTCAGATTAAAAACCGCCCTTGCCTGTTTTCACATACCTTGAAAACATCAGACTAAACATCAGACTATATTCACGCCTCTACATTTTGAACTATTTAAGGATAAGTCCATGAAAGACACTCCGGATAGTAAATAATAAAACTTGAGAGCCTGAAAGACTGAATATCATTTATTTGTGCAGCTGTTCTCTTCCCAGACAAAGCACTTTGTTCATTATCCATTCAAGGAAATACAGGCGTCTTACATTTTCCGCACTAATACCTTACCGTCACAACAGACGTACTTTGATTCGTTTGTTCTATTACCTCAAAGTCGAAGATGTTTTTGTTCAAATTTCTTAAGGCGTGCACTACTGATATTTGAGAAGAATTTCTACAGACTAAAGACAGGCCTGGTAATGCCACAGGACCCCCAGTGTCTCAAGAGGAGCAGTATGTGAATGTAAGTCTATTTTAGTTGGAAGAATAAAATAAGTTGGAAAGAGTGTCTAGGTTACAGTTACACTAGGCAATTTTTCTTGCAACTTGTCCCGCAATTTCGTTGCGCCATTGCGAGACAAGTTGCATGCAACATTGCAGTGTTGCGAGGATCGTTGCGAGAAGTAGAACCGACTTCCACTTCTCGCAACAATTGCGGAAACAAAAAAGTTGCAAGACGTTCATTTCAGGGCATGTTACACTGGGCAATTTTTCCTGCAGCTTGTATTGCAACAAATTAAAATTGCGAGACAAGTTGCAAAAAAGATTGCCTAGTGTAACAATGCCTATATGTATGACACATAAGATGAACACTCTTTTAAAAGGATGACAAGGACAACCAAACTGACAGTTAATTTGTAAGGTTAGTTTGATGCTGGTTATTGTCAATTTTTTAACTCTCACTCTCTCTTTTGAAAAACATGATGAACAGAATTATGGGTGGACTAGAGCGTAGGTGTTGTTTACTAGTCAGACTTAACGGCGCGATATTTTTATTTTTGTTATAAAGTCCGATTTGTTTGCGTTTAAACTGCTCAAGTTTGTTTTTACGGCTAAGTGGCTTGATTCGGCATCATTAATTAACCCAGCATAGATTGTAGCGCTTTTGCCCCTCTTTGTATGATCAAGATTTTTTTTCATGAGTTAGTTAAATCATAGTCAATCACAATGACAGACGTACCTTCTTTAAAAACTTTTTAATTGTTCGTGTAAATTGACCCATAACAACACTGTGAGCATCAAAAGAAGCCTGTCTTTTTTGTTTTTTGTTTTTGTATTTGTTGAGTGACGCTCTGGCAAAGATGTATCAGAAACTCGCAATTTGCCCAAAAGAACTCCAATGTGTGCTAGATTTTTTCAACTTTTTTCTTGACGTTAGAAGACGTTAATTTGTCCTTACACACCGGCTCTCTTGCATGTGCTTAACCGCATTTTGGCAGGAAACCTCATCAGTTTATCAAATGTACCAAAATTAATGAATCCAAATAAATTATACCTGTGAACTAGTAACTTTCGGTTGTTCCGAAATTCTAGAGTGAAAGAAAAAGGATAAAAAAAATTTTTTTCGTCCACGCTAGAGTTTTCGACTGTCTACTGTTGCCGTTGAAAGACGATTGAAAAGTAGGCTTAGATACAAATATCTCGAAAAATTGTTTAAATGTGTTTCCGGAAATTCTCAAAAAAATGTTCTAAATATCCGCCCAAAATCTCTAAATATCCCGAAAAATTGTCTAAATATCTTGCTATAATTGTTATGATGATTATAATTTTAACTCAGAAGCAACGGACGTTTTAGTTAATTTGGAGGAGGGGGAGCTTCAGCATAATCACAAGACTCCTCTTTGGCTTCCGCCATTTTGTTTGTACTGGCTGCCAGAAACGTCGCGGCGTTTTCTTGTCCACATAGCGTCGGAGATACATGTAAACTATTCGCACCATCTTTTGAAGGCTAAACAGACGCGTTTGCTCGACATTTACCAGTTTCCTCGTTAATAACAGCTGACATCGAAATGTTTCATCAGTAAATTTCTACTTTTTAGTGAACAAAGAAACATTTTACTCCATCAAATGTCAATGGAACTCGTCTGATAAGGTATATACAAAATTTTGGATTTATCAACTGAGTTGATAAGGTAGATTGGCCACCGTAAAGAGATTAAAAGCTGACGTTTCGAGCGTTAGCCCTTCGTCAGAGCGAATCGAGTCGCTCTGACGAAGGGCTAACGCTCGAAACGTAAGCTTTCAATCTCTTTACGATGGCCAATCTACCTTATCAACTCAGTTGATAAATCCAAAATTTTGTATATACCTTACCCCACCGACGCAGCACCACTTAGAAACTAACCCCTTATTTGTTTGTTGATTAGGTATATACTTTATGACTTCTTACATAGTTACTCGAGGGACTGGTTATGAAACCTTGCAAGTTTCAAAGGCCATAACAAAGGTGCTGCAATTAATATTTATGTTGAAAGTTCTACGAAAGTGCACAATCTTTTGTTTTACGATCGCACACTATGGCTGAATAACTTAACAGTGATATTTTTATTGTTTGGTTGCTCATGCAAAATTCAAAACCTATTGTTGTTTGTGCACCGTCAAGGCTAAAAACGGTAACAAAAACATAAGACAAAGGACTTTGGTGAGCTTCATAACCAGATTCTTTTATTAACTTTGCTTCTTATCGGTATAAAAGTCACGTTAACACCTCCACAGTTAAATGGATAGTATACACTTTGCTATATAGCAAGGTGTATACTTTAATGCGAATCAGTTGGACCAGTCACTAAAATTGGTTGTCGCATCAATTTTCCAATCGTTAAATAAAAATACATTTAAGTAATAGCAGCCTTAAGGTAACCTTTCTTTGATTGACTGAAAGGGATAGACTTTGCTTACTGCATATCACTTTTCGTGCTCGGTCCCATGGTGTAATGGTTAGCACTCTGGACTTTGAATCCAGCGATCCGAGTTCAAATCTCGGTGGGACCTTCACCTAGCCTTTTCTTTCCAAAGTTGACTATTAATGCATTTTTTAAATAAATGCAAGTTGTTTTTTGAGCGGATTTAGATCTGTTACTTTATTGCAGGATATTCTTTCCAGTTTGTTTTTTCGTTTAAGTGCCATGTGTCATTTTTACGTGCATACTCTCGTTTTATTTCAATACCAGAATATCTATTTAATTTAAATTTTTGCCTCATTTGCACTAAGTGACTGGATCGATCATGGAACCTTAAGGGGGAAAGACCGTGATGTTTTACCACTTAGGGTTTAGGAAAATTGTGAAAAAACAGAACGTTTCAGTACTGATGAACATATTTATAAACATATTTATAAACAGACAGTGTGTAAGTAGCTTAACTCACTCTGTTAAAAACAGTACAGTATAATTATATTAAATTTTTGATTGGATGATTTAATTCTTATGAAAAATAATGAATGAGTGGCTGGTCTTCGATGGTCTGGGCTAACAGTGTGGTTTTTTCTAGCAGTTGCAGATTCTTTTAAATTTATTAATTGGTAAATACACAGAATAGAACGAAATCTATGCTTCATTGATTCTTATAGAGCCTGTTGTTTTGTGACAAGATCCTACTATTATTGGCATCGCTCATCAAGGGAAAAAAGTTACGGCAGAATCAGATCAAACTTCATTGATGATTAACAAAAAGAAACATATCGGTAAAATAAAATACAAAGGTCTCCGTGCAGAGGAAAAAAAATTAAAACCATTGTTTTGTGACAAGATCCTACTATTATTGGCATCGCTCATCAAGGGAAAAAAGTTACGGCAGAATCAGATCAAACTTCATTGATGATTAACAAAAAGAAACATATCGGTAAAACAAAATACAAAGCTCTCCATGCAGAGGAAAAAAATTAAAAACATTTTTTAAATAAAACAACAACAACAACAACAACAACAAGCAAAAAGCGTCAACTGCCATGAGATCTCCAGTCCGTGGGACGGTTGTTTATTTTTGCCAAACATTGTCAAATAGAGATCTGCAAAAACCCTTGGGCTCGGTTTTCGAAGGTCGTTAATCTTAAATAAAACGTTTCCCGAGGGTGATTTTTTTTCGTGCAAAGCGTTTACAAAAGCTTACTTTAAATTCATTGTAAAGATAGAGTGAGAGGAAAAAGAAAAAGAAAACAAAAGAAAACAAAATCCTTCTGAATATGTCTTTATTGATTAGTTGTGTAATTGGTACCCAGGTTGACGCCAATCCTAAACAGGATGATGAGTGATATGTTAGTTTTGAGAGGCTCAGACGGCTATTCGCTTTCCGTTTTCTCCTTCCCATAAGCGCCTCGAGCTCGCGCTGCGCGCTCGTTTCCAGCCGCCTGCGTTCTCGCTGGTTCAAAGGCGAAGGGCCTGTGGAGGAGGCAGCAGAACCTGATAATGGTACCTAAGTGTTTAACGCCCATAGCTGTCCGGTGGTCCCATGGTGTAATGGTTGAATCCAGCGATCCGAGTTCAAATCTCGGTGGGACCTCCACCTAACCTTTTCTTTCTAAAGATGACCATTAATGCATTTTTTTTTAATCAAGGAAGTTGTTTTTGAGCGGATTTAGTTCTGATACTAATATTCTTCTATTTGTTTTTTTTTTTCGTTTAAGCGCCATGTGACATTTTCAGGTGCATGCTCTCGTTTTATTTCAATACCAGAAGGGGTTGCCATAAATTCGGGCAACGGCGTTTTTACAAGTAGGTTTATTTTAAGATAAGCCTTTCCCGGGAAAATCACTGTTTCCAATGACGTCTGCAGTGAATCTAAGCTACTACCTCCCTCGTAAATACTGAAATTATTGTATGAAATACTGTCAGAACACTCCGATAAAGATTCCTCACTGGACACAGGTGTCCGTCATGTTAGTTTATTTCCAGCGTGGACGAGTTGTCCTAGTTTCGTACTAACAGTCTATTATTAATTACGTAATCGCTTTTTGATTGGCTATTTCAAACCAATTCGCGGGAAAGGCTTATCTAAAAATAAATTTACTTGTAAAAACGCTGTTTCACAGACGCAGTATGGAAGTTGCATGCTTAGCATCTCGGGACATTCAAGTTTCTTAAGGAATTTTCCAACTAATACAAAAATATTTTTGCATGGTTTATGACTATGTGGAAAAAGCAGATCTTAGCACGGGCTATCAGAATCCAAAAAGAAACTTGGGGGTAACCAGGTAACCACGCATTTTTCAGAGATAATTAAACTTAAATTTGGAAAGAAATTGCCATACATTCTTTGTATTTTAACGCTTTTTTAGAATTATCGTTGCTAAATTATCTCTGAAAAATGCGTGGTTAACCAATTTTTTCTTTTTGGATACCAATAACCCTTGATAAGATCTACTTTCCCCCCCTAGTCATAACCTTTGCAAAAATACCTCTGAATTAGGAGGCACCGTCCTTAATTTAATTTTTTTCCAAGTTCCACCAAGAGGGTCCCATGGTGTAATGGTTAGCACTCTGGACTCTGAATCCAGCGATCTGAGTTCAAATCTCGGTGGGACCTTGCAAAGGTGCGCTTCCTCGCGAGACAAGCATTTTTTCTTCAATTTCCCGAAATATTTTATTTTAATTTATTAATTACGCTAAATATAATAAATAATTATACATTTACCTCTAGAGCCGCCTAATTCACTCAAAATAAAAACTTTGAATGCAGGGAGCCACACAGCGCAAAATAAAACTCAGGCGGTACTTCTTATTGCCCGGTCTCGTTTTGAAACGTGTAAATAAACTGTTTTGAATGCAAGGTTGGCACTTCGGCAAAAGGACACTTTTAATCAGGCCACTACTTTAACTTGTACAACTAACCCTCTTCAAAGCCAGTGCTAAACTGAAGGATATAAGGGCTCTTAATGTTTAAATTTAAACGCAAACGAAAATAGTTAATGGTTAACTAGTATACACGACAAAAATGTTTGTGACAGTGTATATGATAATAAATAAATGTGAAATAACTAAAAGGCTAAAAGGTTAAAAAATATGTAGTAGATACATAAAAAACGACATAAATGCTACAAACGGCGCTAATAGACTGATACATACGTGTATAAACAAGGAGGTTAGTTGAAATATTGCCACTCAAACTGCTAGATGATTGAATGTAATGCTTTGTTATTTTTGTCGAGAGATTGTCAAATGGAGATCTGCGAAAAATCGTGGGCTCAGTTTTCGAAAGTCGTCAATCCTAAATAAAACGTTTCCTGAGGGTGATTTTTCTTTCATGCAAAGCTTTTTCAAAAGCATATTTTAAATTTATTGTAAAGATAAACTGAAAGGAAAAAGGTAAAAAACAACAAACAAAAACAAAAACAACAACAAAACGAAACGAAACAAAAACCTTCTGAATGTCTTTATTGATTACTTGTATAATTAGTTCCCAGGTTGACGCCAATCCTAACCAGGGTGCTGAGCGATACGTTAGTTTTGAGAGGCCTCATGAAAGAAGCAGAGACGGCTCTTCACTTTTCGTTTTTCACTTCCCATGGCGCCTCGCAGTCGTGCTTCGCGCTTGTTTCCATTCGGCCGCCACATATAACGCCACACAGAGGTCAAACGCACGACGCGTGCGCAGTTCCCGCCATAATTTTACAAAAGAAAATGTCGAAAGTTTCACTTTAATCGCAAAACTTTAACGCCGTTTCTGAAAACTTAAGCTTTTTACTTTGAGTATGAGTTGGAAATGAAGTAACTGTTATGCACAAGTTTTGCCGACCTGAAATTCGGTTTGCCGGGACACGTTCTGCATCGTTTTCATACAAACTTCACGCTCGTAAACTTTTAAACTGATTCAAACTTCAAGGCTGTGAAAGACCGGATGTGATGTAACTTTTTGCGTTTGACCGCTGTGAAGTCGCCCTCGCTATCACTTTTTCAAAGGCGAAGCCTGTGGAGAGGGCAGCAAAGGCCTATATATAATGGCCAACCTCGTTCCCACGACTTTTTTCCCTCAAAGGGAAAAAGAGGTACCTAAATCTTTTGCGCCCATAGCTGTCCGGTGGTCCCATGGTGTAATGGTTAGCACTCTGGACTTTGAATCCAGCCATCCGAGTTCCCATCTCGGTGGGACCTTTACCTAACTATCTCTTTCCAAAGTTGACTATTAATGCATTTTTTAAAATCACTAAAAAAAGTTGTTTTTGAGCGGATTTAGTTCTGATACTAATATTTTTCTAGTTTTTGTTTTCGTTTAAGTGCCATGTGACATTTTCACGTGCATACTCTCGTTTTATTTCAATATCTCAATATCTATTTGATCTACATTTTTACCAGCTTTCTTTGTGTGGGTCCCATGGTGTAATGGTTAGCACTCTGGACTCTGAATCCAGCGATCCGAGTTCACATCTCGGTGGGACCTTAGTATGGTATGCTTCCTTTACTGAAAAAGCTTTTTTTTGCTTAATTTTTATGAAATATTTTTATTCTATTATACTCAATTAAATTCAGAGGATATTAAATGGCAAAGCGAAGAGTGGTAAGAACATAAATTTTATCACGAGAAAATAAAATTCATATGTTCAAGCCGCAGTGTAATTTTCTTTCTGTTATATAGAAAAGGGTGTATTAAAGCACAAAATTTATCCCGAACTGTTGCAATTCAGCAGCAGGGATTGCTTGAATTTCTCTCTTTTCTTATTCACTTGCAATTGACTACTTGAATTATGGTGTAATGGTTAGCACTCCGGACTCGGAATCTAGCATCCGAGCTCAAATCTCGGTGGGACCTTGCAATGGTGAGCTTCCTCTCGTGGCTAGCTTTTTTTTTGCTTCGATTTCCCGAAACATTTTATTTATACATTCATATTTTATTTATACACTTTATTTGTATTTTTTATACTTTCAGTATTTCGACAGTTACCTCTACACCCACCCCCACTCAATTTACTCAAACCACCCTAGATTGGATGTAATCTTTTATTTAATAGTTTTTTCAAACATTGTCAAATGGAGA